>CM035428.1:142163956-142278956 GCA_020310875.1 Ceratopteris richardii | reverse complement strand
GTCTTCCAGAAATGGCGACATTGACATGGTCAACTTCTTAAGTTGATTTCTCACAGCACAAATCCTGTTTTGCTAAATGCTTTTAGCCATAGCTTCCTTACCTTCTAACTTAGATTTTGAGTGCTCACTCATTAAAAACTTTACACTCTACACTGAGATCTAAGCAAAACATTGAGACGGAAAAGTGCGCGACTCTGAGAAGTCTCTCTGCAAATTCTACATACAAATGTTCCTATTGATCATTCTCACAGTAGGAAAGAAATTAGATCATGAAACTCTGAACATAGCTTCTTAGCTTCTAGATTAGATGTGTACAAAAGGATTTCTGATCCACATGATCAGACAGAGAGAATTCAGAGAAAAACCCATCGCTATTTCTGAGAAAAAAACTCTCTACACATCTCTAAGACACTTGTCATCTACAATGACTCTCTCTACATATTTCTTTACATCATTGACTTATATACACATGGTTTTAGACTTCTCCCGCGTCTATGACATTACTCCTTATCATCCTAAGGATTATCTATACTCAGATTACAAAAATTTCCAACTGTAATGTACATATGTATACAAGCTATCACTCTAAAATCTTCTTCACTTTCTCAAGTGTTTTCTTCCACTTCAATCTGACCATAGACTTGATTCAAGATCTTTATAATCACTAATTTGTGATTGGTTTGTTCCAACAGATACATCTCTGGAAATGAAGAAATGCCAACATTTAGAAGCAAACATCAACCTACAAGAGAGGAGCAAGAAAGACTAGCTACATGGTGTGCAAAGGATGCTCTAGCTAGGTCTTATGTATTCAACTCAATATATGATTTCTTATTACCTCATATTAGAAATTGCAAGACCTCCCTAGAGACTTGGGAAGTACTTTCTTCATACTTCTCATCAAATACAAGAGATAGGAAGAACCAAATTTGGATGGAGTTCACAACCTTGAAGAAGCAACCAAAGCAAAGTGTAGTTGACTATGTGACCAAGATGAAGGATGTAGCTGATCAATTTGGGAGCATTGGAGAAGAAATAGAAGAGGAGCGGACAGTAAGGAAAATCATAAATAGCATCAAGGTTGATGACAAATGGGAGTCCTTCACCACAACAATGGACTTGTATGTGGACATGCAAATACCTGAGCTCAATACATTGATGGGACAACTCTTCACACATGAGACAAAGCTCAACAAGAATGGAGATACTTATAGAGGTAATCAATCTTCTGCACTTTACACAAATAAAAGTAAGAATAAAGATAAAGGAAAAGGTAAGAAGAATGAAGAGGATGCAAATACCTCTCAAGTGAACTTCATAGGTAGAGGAAGAAGTACTAGAGGAAGGGGCAGAGGAGGAAAGTAAGGCAGAGGGAGATCCTACAACTCTTCACCTTGCAACAATTGTGGTTTGACCAATCATACCATAGATGAGTGCTTAGGAACATCAAGCATCAGAGAGTTAATATATATATATATATATATATATATATATATATATATATATATATATATATATATATATATATATATATATATATATATATATATATATATATATATATATATATATATATATATATATATATATATATATATCATGAATTATGATCATTAATTTCTTTTTTATAAATCTTTCCATATATACACACACACACACTCACACAAACATGAATACACATTGTGAGACACACAAACATACATATATATGAAAAACTTTATCAAAATGAATAATTATCGTAATTCATGATGAAGATCAAAGTTCCACATACGTACGAATCAATCACAATCAAAGTGTTATAAAATTTTGATAGCCATCAAGTTGTAGCAAGCCTTGAAATTGAGATAAATATACAAAATCGAAGGAGAGAGAATTGAGACAGAGACAAGTTCAAAGAAAAGGAGAGGAATTCAAAGATAGAGAGAAGCTTGAGAGATATACACTCAATAGAGAAGGAGAGATAATAAAGAAATGTGAAAGAGAGGGAGATAGATAGAATTGAGATAGAAAAAGAGAAGGAAAATAGAGACACTTGAGAGATAAAGAAAGCGTTAATCGATTTATTGACAAATGATTGTCATGAAATTGCTACTAAGTGCACACAAATAGAAAACTAGTATAGACTGATATGTTGAATGATTGGTCTTTTCTTACCATTGTAGGTCATCATTTAAGCAATAATGTCATTGCTAAAAAGTATTGTAAAAAGAAAAAAATATATATATCACTTAAGTGACTGTCTTTTTCTTAATTTTCACTTAAAAGAAACTTTTCTTTCTTGCTTAACCAATGTTTCCAAAGAATTAGGGGAAAAAATGAACCCTGCATGGGCCTTGTAAGGATATCTAATTTTTAGGCATTAAGCTTAATTTTGTTCTTGTTTAAAGGAACAAAGCGCATTTAATAGGGAACTTTTTAGTAGGTTGTTGCATCATGCAAACCTTTCACAAGGCTTTTGGGAAGAAGCAATATTAAATGTAGCTCACATGATTACATTTCACCTATTACTGCCAAAGGTCTAAAAGTGGCACAATATGCAGGGTGGAAAGGCATTGAGTACACCTTTACCCACATATGTGAAACTGAGAAAGGATGATTGCCCCAAATCAGATGAGAAAAAGGAATTTATGATCAAAATTCCTTATCAATGTGTTGTTGGTAGTCTCATGTATGCTATGGTAGCTACGAGACCAGACATTGCATTTGCCGTGGGAGTTGTGAGCAAATATATGTCAAATCCTGGCAAGAAGCATTGGGAAGCAGTCAAGATGATTTTGAGATATCTGAGTGGCAGTAAGGACAAGTTTCTATGATTCGGTAGAGGGAAAGCATCTATTATTGGTTACACAGATTCTGCTTATGTTGGTTGTGTAGACAATCATAAGTCTACATCATGGTACATTTTTTATTTTCCTAGAGGTGCTATCTCTTGGAGATCTCGTCTTCAATAATGTGCAGTAGTTTCCACTACAGAAGCAGAGTATGTTGCAGCAAGTGAGGCATCTAAGGAAGCATTGTGGCTTTCCCATCTTGCTTGTGATATAGGTCTACCTCAGCATGTACCTCGTTTGCTCAATGATAGTCATAGTGCCATTGCATTGGCTAAGAATCAAGTCTATCATGCAAAAAGGACATTGAGGTGCGGTATTACTTTGTTGGAGTAAGACTTCCGCGGAAGCACGCAAACAACAAAAGGAAGAAGAAGAAGCTTGGAGCACAACACAAAATACTGAATGTATTATTAGAGAATGTACAAAGATAAGTAGCCCATTAGGGCAATAGGCATATATACAAGTCGGGGGAAAAAAACGTCCTAAAGAGGGAAAAAAGTGCCCCGGCGGTCCTAGAGTGTTCACACACATCACTACCAAAATATATCAACAAATCCCCCTTGGGAGTGATGCGGTGAACAAGTGGCTGGCACTCATGTATAAGGAAGTGCCAAGCTATGTGGAAATCACTCCACAAAAGGAAGTAAGCCCAAAGCTTTGCAAAAATCTTCAAACTTCTCCCTAGGCAGAGCCTTTGTGAAAAGGTTTGCAATGTTCTCCTGCGTGGGCACATATGCCAAGCTGATCTCCCCAATAGAGAACCTTTCCCTGACATAATGATAATGCACCTCAATGTGCTTAGTGCGAGCATGGAACACAAAGTTCCTTGCAATTGCCAATGTGCTTTGACTGTCAGTGAAGATGGTGGTGGCAGAAGACTGACCAACACCCAAATCAGCCATAAGGTGTCTGAGCCACACACACTCAACAGTAGCTGTGAAAGTTGCCCTATACTCAGCCTCACAACTAGAAGTGGCCACAGTAGGCTGCTTCTTGCTCAACCAAGATATACATGAGCTACCAAGCATGAAGCAAAAGCCACTAGTGGGCACACGAGTGTCATAGCAACAAGCCCAATCAGAGTCAGAAAAAGCATGCAAATCTAGCGAGTAGCAAAAGATGCACTTAACCGCCTGCCAATGCTTGACACTTGTGCAATGCATAAACCTGCTCATCTGTGAGACATCAAACTGAATATCTGGTCGAGTAATGCATAAGTAAATCAGGCATCCAATAGCCTACTGATAGAGGATAGCATCAAATGCATCTCCAGCATAATGAAGTCTCAATCGTACACTTGTTTCCATAGGAGTGAGAATAGGCTTACAATCTTCAAGGCCAAAATGCTGCAATGATGTGTCAGTATATTTCGTTTGACACAAAACCATTCCACCATCAACTTGCATAAATTGAATGCCCAAATAGTGATGCAAATGGCCCAAATCAGACATCTCAAATGAGGCATGCAAATTAGCCTTAAAATCAGCAATATGCTTCTCAATAGGACCCGTGAACAACATGTCATCAACATAGACAACAATGATCAGAAGCACATCATTAGCATGCTTAACATATAAGGTGCTCTCAGTTGGACTATTCTCAAAACCATGTGCAGTTAGATAGGCATGTATCTTCTCATACCAAGCACATGGTGCTTGCTTTAAACCATATAATGCCTTCTTTAACCTGCACACCTAGTTTTCATGCCCTTTTTGCACAAAGCCATGGGGATGAAAAACATACACTTCTTCATGCAAATCACCATTCAAAAATGTAGTTTTAATGTCCAAATGATGTACATTCCAACCATGATTGGCTGCAAGTGCACAGATGCTCCGAACAGTAGTCATACGGCATGTAGGTGCAAAGGTCTCATCAAAATCAATTCCTCTTTCCTATGCATAACCCTTTGCAACAAGCCTAGCCTTATACCTGTCAACTGTTCCATCAGGCTTACGCTTTAGCTTGTAAACCCACTTAGTGCCAATGGCCTTCTTCTCAAGAGGCAAGTCACATAAAGACCAAGTACTGCTCTTCATTATAGCATCATATTCAGATTGCCGAGTACCACTCAAGTAGCGAAAGATGCGCTTAACTGCCTGCCAATGCTTGACTCCTAGGCAATGCATAAACCTGCTCATCTGTGAGACAACAAACTAAATATTTGGCCAAGTAATGCATAAGTAAATCAAGCATCCAACAGCCTGTTGATAGAGAACATCATCAAATGCATCTCCAGCATCATGAAAACTCAATCGTAAACTTGTCTCCATAGGAGTGGCAATAGGCTTACAGTCTTCAAGGCCAAAACTCTGCAATAATGTGTCAATATATTTCGTTTGACACAAAGCCATTCCACCATCAACTTGCATAAATTGAATGCCCAAATAGTGAGGCAAATGCCCCAAATCAAACATCTCAAACGAGGCATGCAAATCAGCCTTAAAATCAAAAATATGCTTCTCAATAGGACCAGTGAGTAGCATGTCATCAACATAGACAACAATGATCAGAAGCACATCATTAGCACGCTTAACATATAAGGTGCGTTCAGTTGGACTGTTCTCAAAACCATGTGCAATCAGATAGGCATGTATCTTCTCATACCAAGCACGTGGTGCTTGCTTTAAACCATATAATACCTTCTTTAACTTGCACACCTGGTTTTCATGCCCTTTCTGCACAAAGCCACGGGGCTGAAAAACATACACTTCTTCATGCAAGTCGCCATTCAGAAATGTTGTTTTAATGTCCAACTGATGTACATTCTAACCATGATGGGCTGCAAGTGCACAAATGCTCCGAACAGTAGTCATACGGCATGTAGGTGCAAAGGTCTCATCAAAATCAATGCCTCTTTCCTACGCATAACCCTTTGCAACAAGCCTAGCCTTATACCTGTCAACTGTACCATCAGGTTTACGCTTCAGCTTGTATACCCACTTAGTGCCAATGGCCTTCTTGCCAGGAGGCAAGTCACATAAAGATCAAGTACCATTCTTCATTATTGCATCATATTCAGATTGCATAGCAGCCATCCAATTTTCTGAATTTTGTGCTTCATCAAATGAAACAGGCTCATTCTCATCACAGAGATGAGATGCAGCCATAGCATAGCAATGTGATGCAAAAGAGGCACTATGAGAGCCTGATCGAGTACGATATGACAGAGGTGCATCTAATTTACTATCATGTAAGGTTTGCACCAGCCATTTTGGCATAGTTCTTGCCTGCTTAATATCAGCTCTCTCATCAATAAGTGCATCATGTACATCTACATCAGAAATGGAATTATCTGCATCATCACATGAAATCGGCAAAGGCTGAGAAGTTGCCTCATTGGGACCAGCACTAGACTGTCCACCTGTAAAAAGAGGCAGCAAAGTATCATACATGTCTTTGGAGCTAACAAATGTCTCCTTAGTACATGAAAGCAATGGCTAAATAGCATCTTACACAAAAACAACATCACGGCTAACCAGAATGCATTTAGTCTGTGGATGATACAGATGATAGCCTTTACTTTCATAACTGTACCCAACAAAAATACATTTTACTGCTTTATCATCCAATTTTCTGCGATGCTGTTCAGGCACTAATGCATATGCCAAACAACCAAAAACACGCAGATGAGCAATAGAAGGCTTGCGGTCATGCCAAGCCTCATATGGCGTGATAGACCGCAGGGCTTTAGTGGGACACCTATTCAGTACATATGTTGCACACATGACAGCCTCAAGCGAGAAATTATGTGGTAAAGCCTGACCTTTGACCATACACATCGCCATCTCCATGAGTGACCTGTCCTTTCGTTCAGCAACTCCATTCTGTTGAGGTGTATACGGCCCTATACACTGGTGTTTTATCCCACGTTCAGCCAGAAATGCATTAAAATCAGAAGACATGTATTCCCCCCCTCGATCTAAACGGAGGGTGCCCATTTTACATGCTCACAGATTTTCAGCCAAAACCAAAAACTGTTTGAAGCACATGAATAGTTCAGACTTTGCCTTCAATGGATATACCCATGCATGCCTGGAAAAATCATCGATGAAAGTCACGAAGTAAAGATAATTCCCAAAAGGTGTCTGCATAGGACCACAAACATCACTATGTACAAGCTGTAATTTCTGAGTAGCCCGAATTGAACCATCTTTTGGAAAGGATGAACGCTGCATTTTGCCCAAAATATAGCCTTCACAAACATGTTTTCCAGGTGCCTCAAGTTTGGGCAATAAGGAGACCATTTTAGATTTCTACAGGCGTAGCAAACTAGAAAATTTAGATGACCAAAGCGTGCATGCCAAAGCTTTGCATCTGACATAGCCTGAGAATCATTTACTGCACATGCCAAATCATTTACAGATCTTTCATAGTCTATGAGCTTATATAGCCCACGACATAAAATGCCAGAAGCAATAATCACATCGCCATTTGACAGATCATGAACTGTACATCTGTCATCAACAAATTTCACAACCAAGCCAATCTTGGCTAATGCAGAAATTGATAACAGGTTCTTCTTGATCCCTGGCACAAATAAAGCATCTAACAAAGTGAAAGAACTGTCATCAGCAGTAGTCAAAATGATCTTACCAACTCCCATAACAGGATAAGAGGAGTTGTTGGTGCATGTAACAGAATTCCCTGTAGGGGCAGGCTCGAGTGAAGAGAAGAAACTACGCTGCAAGGTGATATGTTTGGTCGCCCCACTATCAAAGTACCAAATAGCTGAGTCTACTGCAGACATGCACTGCTCATGAGAAGATGGTTCAAAACTGCAAATAGTAGTAAACGCCCATTCTTCTTCCTGCACAAGATTAGCAGACTCCGTTTTTGGTGTAGAGGCTTCTGCAACAACCATTCGGCCCTCTTTCTTCTTTGCCTCTTTTGCAGCCAGTTTTGGACACCTCTTTATGATATGATCATTCCCTTTACAGTACTTACAAAACAATTTCTGCTTTTTTGATGTTTTCTCATCTTTGTCTTGGTTCTTCGAATGTGCAGCATTTGCAGATTTCTGCTTACTAGTAGAAGAGCTCCATTTTCCTTCGCCCTTCTGACTAGTCAGGAAAGCTTGATCTGCAACATGCATAATGGACATGTTCTGCCTGGACTCGTCTTCCTGCAATAGAACAGAGACTAACTCCTCAAATGACAAGGCATTTGGATTGCCTTTCATCATTAACCGAAGAGTAGAAGCAAAACTTTGATATGAATCAGGAAGATCATTGAGAACGGTCTGCACAAGTGAGCTATCTGGTATAACCTCATCAGCAGAAATCAAATGTTCCTTCAAGCCTTTGATCTTTGTTAGGAAATTGTCCATAGAATCACCTTCATTCATGTGCTCACTCTCCAACTATTTTTGGAGGTAAGCAACACGAGCCTCATTCCTAGCTTAGTACAATGTGGTAAGTGTATCCCAAGCATCCTTAGCTGTTCTACAAGAGCGAATATGAGTAATAATGGCACGTTTGACAAACAAATCTATCTATGCATGTTCCTGGGCATCTCTGCCATCCCAACGAATCTGCTCTGTAATAGGTGCAGCAAAAACTAAAGCACGAACAGGAATATGCAGAATACCATCATCTTCGACACCTTCTACATCAGCTTCAGTACCTACAGTTGTAACAGTTGCAGGTGTGATAGGACGTTTTTCGACACCCTGCACAATGTTCCACAGTCCTTTTGCAACCAACACATGTTGCATCATATAAGCCATAACGGGTAGTTGGTACCATCCAACTTATCCTCAACAGCCAACATACGGAATACATCACTACTTTCAGCCATGGCCGGTGACTAAAATACCTTGATGCAGAAAATTGACTGCATCTCAAAAAGTTGAACAAAACTGCCCAGACAAATTCTGCTAAACTTGTAGCAGACTTTGAGATGCTTATATCGGCGAGCAAAAACTAGTATATACCTTTGGCACAAAAAGACAAAATAGCCTACACAAGCACTGTGATAGTGTGTTCGGAGGCCAAAATGAGCTTAGATTACGATTTTGGCACCACACAGCGAAGCAGTTTTGATCTTTGAAACACCCTGAGTATGCTCACCAAATTTCGTGCGAATTTGAGACTACAAACGGAGGAGTGTCGACGTCGCCCTAGATGAATCGATGACCTTCTCTGATACCAATTGTTGGAGTTAGACATCTGCGAAAGCACGCAAACAGCACAAGGAAGAAGAACAAGCTTGGAGCACAACACACAATACTGAATGTATTACTAGAGAATGTACAAAGATAAGTAGCCCATTAGGGCAATAGGCGTATATACAAGCCGGGGGAAAAAAACCTCCTAAAGAGGGAAAAAAGTGCCCCGACGGTCCTAGAGTGTTCACACACATCACTACCAAAATATATCAACCTCATTAGGGATTTCTTAGCCACTTAGTGCATTATTCTTGAGAAGGTTCATACTTGAGATAATGTTGCAGATGCTTTGACTAAACCTCTACCATAGGATAGCTTTCGATGTTATTGTCACGATGGGGGTTGCTTGATCCATGATCTTACACAGTTACTTGTATATTGTGTAACATGCCCATCAAGTGGGAGATATAGTTTGTATACTTGCACCCAAGTATTCTTTATCATTCTTTATTTTTCTCCCATAAACGCTTTGGCCATATTGGCCTTTAGTGGGATATTGTTATCGTTAGTGTCCATGTGAAAGGCCAAATGGTTGTCGGATACTTTTGTATATGTTCCTTAATAAAACATATAGTGGCTTGGTCAACCACAAACTATAAGTTCGGTCGCATTTGTAACACTTGCAAAATATATCTTTGTGCTCCCTGTGTACTGTGTTTTTTTGCATGTTCTTTAGCCTCTATGAGGACTAGTTTGTTTTGTGCATGGAGCTTGGTTTTTCTACTCTAATTTTATCATCGTGGATCTCTCGATAAGGAGAGTTCAACATGGTGCATCTCCATCATAATACTTCAAGAAAGAACATAGAGGTCTATACAGATTATCTATGTGCTCATTCCCACATAAGAAAAACCCATATCCCAAAGCTCAAACAAATCTTTGACAAATGTAGAGAATATCAAGTTTGCTTAAACCAAAAAAAATGTGTCTTCATGGTGACGAGAGGAAAAATCTTAGGTGACATAGTGTCAAAGAACAAAATTTCAAAAAATGAGAATAAGGTGAGAGGAATAGCTGAGTTAGTAAGACCTAAGATGGAAAAGGAGATACAAGCTTTTATGGGTTATTGTGGATGCTTTCAACATTTTATCCACATGTATGCTATCATTGCAAAGCCTGTGTACAACCCTTTTGACTAATTTTGAATGGAATGATGAACATGAAAAGTCATTCATGGATCTAAAATGACAATTGTGCTAAGCCTCAATTTCGACAATGCTTGATTGGAGTAAACCATTCCATGTTCATGTGGATGCTTCCAATTTTTCCATTGGATGCATGCTAGCACAATTGATAGGTGAAGGGAACATTGACCTTCCCATAACATATGCAAGTAGGCAATTAAATGTGGCAGAGAGAAATTAAGGATTAGGCATGGTATATGCAATCAAGAAATTTAAGCATTATTTTCTTGCAAATAATTTTAAATTCTTCATAGATCATCAGGCACTACTATACTTAGTGAACAAACCTTGCAATGAAGGTAGATTATTAAGATGGTTTCTCTTACTAATGGAATATTATTTTGAAGTAGTTTTTAGGAAAGGTAAGACTCACCTTAATGAGTTTCAAATGAACTTCCTTATGCTTATTTGTTCAACTTGGAAGTAGTTCCCAACTAGGCTAAATAGTTAGTGCTGATTCTCGCATTTGGACTCAAGAATCTAGTGGTAAAAATGAAAGATGAAGAGATTGTTAAATCACATAAATATCATATAATCATTGGGAATATTTACAAGAAAAATGAATAGGAGATTTTAGCTTGTTGTGTAAGAGGAAGATCACAATAAATGGTTGCAATTAGCACATGTAGGTGCACTTGAGCAACACCACTCAAGACACAGAACCCTACACACTTTGAAAAGATTAGGCATATATTGGCCAACTATAGAAGAAAATGTTTATAGGTTGATCAAGGATTGTCCAATGTGTATTCATAGGCCCCTTGTTAAACATACCACTTTATATCAATTGTCATTAATACCCGGTTGGAGTAGTCCATTAGTTGAATTTTTGCGGACAAAAACATTCCCTCGATATGAATTTAGCACGAGAAAGAAGTCTAGAGCAAGAAGTCCATGACTAAACACTCATTGTACATGATATGTCCAAGCGTGGACAAGATGGATACTTGATATTATGCATACATGAACTTAAAAATCTTAGAAATTGCACACCAAGATGTTGTAGGAGGATAATTTGGACATGATTGAGTGATCAAAGCCATCTTATTGTTAGGTCTTTGGTGGCCTACCCTACATATGGATGCAGATACCTATGTGAAGAGGTATGAAACTTGTAAGAGAACTCAATATCCAATTTGCAAAGATGAAGTGCCACTGAGACCCATGATGAGAGGGCCTACGTTCTTAAAGTGGGGA
Source organism: Ceratopteris richardii (assembly GCA_020310875.1). Classification (NCBI taxonomy): domain Eukaryota; kingdom Viridiplantae; phylum Streptophyta; class Polypodiopsida; order Polypodiales; family Pteridaceae; genus Ceratopteris; species Ceratopteris richardii. Next base: position 142,267,575 of record CM035428.1, on the reverse strand, counting down.
ATATACTTTGTAGGTCCTAAGAGCTCCCATTCTGAATACATCATTGTAGCTACAGATTATCTTACCAAATGGGTGGATGTGAAATATACTAGGAAGAATGATGCACAAAGAATAGCTGAATTTTTTTTTATAATGTAGTTATGAGATAAGGATTGCCTATAGAGTTGGTGAGCCATCATGGAACCCACTTCTTGAATGAAGTCATTGAATATCTCTTACAAGATCTCATGGTCATTCACAAGAAATCAGCTCCATATCATCCATCGGCAAATGAGCAGGCTGACCGCATCAAAAAGATTATGTGTAATGTTCTAACCAAGCTCATAAACAATAAATGTTTTCATTGGAATAAACAGCTGCATCATGTTGTTTGGGCATATTGAGTGGCCTATAAAATGATACTCAATGCCACTCCCTTTAAAATGGTTTTTGGCCAAAATGGTGTGCTTCCATTAGACTTCTCTATACCTACTCTCAAGGTTGCACAAGAGCATCAATGGGCAGGCCACGAGCTATCATGCAAGATCATGGACCTAGAACATCTAGGTGAGACCAGACTCAGAACAGCGGTAGGAATATATGTAGGATCCCTCTTCAAAGTTATAGGTGATTGATTCCAAAGGGGTACTCTAGTTTCCTAAGTTTGGATTACTGATCTTCTTAGACCATCCTCATAGATGCGAGCACCTAAACAGTTGGTTCGAATATACTCTGGTCGAGTCTTATAGGGATCCTCTAGGGTTTCTAGGTATGCCAACCTTGAACTACCTATGGGTCTCTCCATGCTAAAGGACATCTCTAAATCACTTGTATCTAAGCTCAATATGCAAGGATAGTCATTCTATTGTTGAGCCCAAGATCTAGTAGTATGGTTGACACTAGCTTCAGATGATTTGATGCTTTGTCTATCCACTCTTCCTATATGTCTTCCTAACCTAAGGTTCATATGATCCACTTCCTTTCCTAATGTTGCAGTACAACCACATTGCAATTTTTCTATGTATTAATTACTTGTTCTTTTTTAGGTTTCTCTTGGTGTAGGATCTTGTCTATCATTAGTTTGTGTTTGATCACTGGATTACTTTCTTTTCCTATTGTATCTAGCTCTTAGACTTGAGACAATTAGGGTTTCTTCAACTCGTCTATCATTAGTTTGTGTTTGATCACTAGATTACTTTCTTTTCCTAATTATCAATGTCACCGAAGTGCACTTAGCCTAAGCTAAAATTGATCAATGGATTGTGTAGTCTTTTATGTTGGAGCAGAACAATCAACAATTAGTGATTACATAAAGTCCAAAAGTGCAAAGATGACTAAGAGATTGAAGATCAGTTTCAAGGGAAAGAGGAGTTTCAGAAATAAAGTTATTTTGTATATTACCCTTGTAAATATTTCAATGTATTTGGAAAAATGACGAGTTAGACTCGTATATATATGTAGATACGTGCCTATAGTTAATGAGTGAGATATAGAAGAGATAGAGAAGACAATAAATGAGTAGATGATGAACATTGGATGTATCATCCATCAGATGTATGAAAAGTTATGAGAAGAAAAAGTTTTCAGAGAATTGCACGTCGATCTTTTTCTTGATTCTCCTTCTGTGGTTAATCTTTAGAGAAATCCTTTTGTACACATCTAAGTCCATAGTTAATCCATCTATGGCTAAAGTTTGATAGTCCAATTGCAAACAGGCTGAGAGAATTTTGAACAGGAACATTTGTATGTGAAAAGTTCTGAGTGTCTTCTGAAACAGGTGCAGATTTCGTGATCAAAGAAATGGACAGTGCTCAGTGCACAGTGTAAAGTTTTACACAAATGAGGACTCAAAATTTAAGTTGAGAGGTAAGCCATCTATGGCTAAAAGCATTTGATTAAACGGGCTATAAGTTGGTAGAACCATAGCTTAGAAGTTACAAGTGTCAAAGTCGTCATTACTGAGAGACAGTTTCAGACATAGGTAAAGTGTTTGAATGATTTCTCACATTCTACTCAATCATTTGAAGTGATTTAACTTGGAGAAGGTGCGCAATCTCTAGGCGACACATTCTACAAAGTTTTATCAAAAACTTTACACGAATGATTAGTCAATGAGTGATTAATCTGCAGCAGATTTTTCAGAGAAATAATGTTTTCCACAGTTGATCAATTCTTGATAGTTTGATAATTGATTTTCAAAATTAAGTGGAGTCTGAAGTTATTCTTGACATAGAGGTGGTCTAACATCAAGAATAGCTTGTTCTTTTGGAGATTAACCTTCTCCATTAGTGGTATCAGAGCAGGTTGTATCAAATTTGAGGAAAGGGAGACTCCGACTGCTGCAGACATACAAACTTTACATCTCGAAGGTTCAAAAGGATAAAGTGTGAAGAAAGATTGAAGGAAGACACATAAAGGTTATCAAAGGATCAGAAGGAGTAACATTCGAAGCAAAGGTACATTCATTTCTTGAAAAGATTAAAGATCCAAGACTACAGGTGAAGCAAAGATGGGAGATAGTCTTCAAATTGAGAAATTGGATAGAGAAAACTACCCTGCATGGTCAATGAGGATGGAAGCTCATCTTATGAGCAAAGACTTGATAGCTTATATTACATGAGAAGAAGAAAAGCCTCAATTCAGAGATCCTAGTGTTCCAACTAGGGAGGAATTGTCAGATTTGAAGAATTGGATGAAGAGAGATGCTCAAGCTAGGAGCATTATCTATATGGTAGTCAATGACTACTTGCTACCTCACATTAGAGGTCTTGAAAGTGCAAGTGACATTTGGAATGCTTTGGAAGAGCATTTGCAGAACACAACCAAATCAAGGAAGGCTTCATTATGGGCAGAGTTTACTACTTTCAAGAAGAAGGCTTCACAATCAATATCTGATTATGTGACAAAGATGAAGGACATTGCAGATTCTTTAGGTGCAGTGGATGAGGATATTGAAGAAGACAAATTCTCACAGGACTAAGAGGAGATGAGAAGTGGAAGTGTTTTATTTTGTCTACAGAACTTTCATTAGATCATTTCACTCCTGATTTGAATCAATTGTTAGGACATATGCTAACTTTTGAGAATGATATCAAAGGAGATGTTGACAAGAGTGCAGGTCATGCAATGTACTCTAAAGACAAGAAGAAAGCTAACAAAGGAAAGCAACAATTAGGTGAAGATGAAGGTACTTCAAGCCAAGCAAACTTCCTAAGAGGAAGAGGAAATGGTAGAAGTAGAGGAAGAGGCAGAAATAACAAAGATAATGTCAGAGCTTGTTGGATATGTGGTAAGACCAATCATCTATCTCATGATTGTTGGCATAATAATCAAAGCAATGGTAATTTTAATCAGAACTTTAATCAAAGAGGAAGAGGTGGTAGATATCAGAGAGGAAACTTCAGAGGAAGAGGTGGTAGGAATTCTTTTGGAAGAGGTGGAGGAAGAAACTTCCAAAATCAATCCTATAATAACACCTACTACAACTATGCATCAGATCAGAAAGAAGATTCAACTCTTATTATGAATGCTACATGTGAAGCATCACATGAAGATATGAGAGTATTTTATATCGACTCAGGATGTAGCAATCATCTGAGTGGAAATATTGCTTTGATGACTGATCTAGATCATAATGCAATTAATCATACAGTCCAAACAGGTGACAATACAAAGCACAAGGTAAAGTCAATTGGTTCAGTCAAAGCCAAAGATGGAAGCACTCTCTTGAGTAAGGTTCTGTATGTTCCTACAATTCCAAAGAATTTGATCAGTGTAGGTCAAATTGTGGAAAAAGGATATGAGGTAAGGTTCACTAATGATGGAGTTTATGTTGAAGACCCTAGTCAAGGGTATAAACAGATTGTTACAGGAAAGAAGGAAGGAAGACTCTTCACATTAAAGGTACAAGGAAATATTGGACATGCTATGTTTACATATGGAGAGCAGAAGGTATCTGAATTGGATCTTTGGCACAAAAGACTTGGACATTTTAATGAGAGAGGTATCAAAGAAATGATAAACAATGGTTCAGTACTTGGATTGCCTAACATTGCAGGTCAACACATGACATACAGATGTGAAGCATGTCAATTAGGTAAGCCTCATAAGCAATCATACAATAAGCATGGTTTTATGTATTCAGAAAGACTTGAATTGGTACATACAGATGTGTGGGGTCCTTCAAAGGACTTTAGTATAAATGGTTCAAGATATTATGTTATATATGTTGATGATGCTACCAGGTGGATCACAATCTATCTGATCAAAGACAAATCAGAAGTGTTTAATACATTTAAACACTATCATGCATATGCAGAGAGAATTACACGTCAAAAATTGAAGAGGTTAAGGTCAGATGGAGGGGGAGAGTAGTTCTCTAATGAGTTCAGTGATCACTTGTGGAATGCAGGTATAAAGAGAGAAGTTACTTGCAGGTACTCTCCTCAACAAAATGGGGTAGCAGAAAGAAGAAACAGGACACTTGTTGAATTTGCAAGATCCATGATGAAAGAAAAGGATTGCCCAAATTATTTGTGGGCTGAGGCTGTAAATACAGCCACATATTTGGTTAATAGATTGCCTTGTAAAGCTTTGCAGGGTATGACACCATATGAAGCTTGGTGGGGTAAGAGACCTACCTTGGATCATTGTAAAATATTTGGATGCTTGGCATGTGCATATGTGCCATCTCAATTGAGGCATAAATTGGAGCCTAAAGCAGAGAAGTATGTATTCATTGGTTATGATGACAAGCAGATGGGTTATAGGTTGTGGAGTCCATCTACAAAACAATTCCTTGTGTCCAAGGATGTTACGTTTGATGAGCAAGGTACTTGGTATGCAGGTAAACTTAATGTGCATGCAGATGTTGAAGAAGTGGTGGATCAAAAGAAAGGTAAATCAAAGATTCAAATATTTGATGAAGTTGAAAATAATGAAGTACAGGTTGAAGTTGAAGAAAGGCCAAGATTTGATCCAGAATGTGATGAACCAGAAACTCCAAGAAGTGGAGAAGTCAGAAGGTCATCTAGGCATAAATGGCAACCTACAAGGTATAGTTATGATACTTCATTCTTGACTACTAAGGATTATGCTTACATGGTAAAAGCAGATGAAGATCCATCCACATATGATGAAGCCAACGGGAAGAAGAATTGGGAAGAAGCTATGCAAGAGGAGTATGATGCATTGATGGAGAATCAGACATGGGATCTGGTTCCTAAACCTAATAGCCAAAAAATCATTGGATGTAAATGGGTTTACAAAACAAAAAGATTTGCAGATGGAAGTATGTCTAGGTACAAAGCCAGACTTGTTGTGAAGGGATATGCACAGACATATGGAGTGGACTATGATGAGACTTATAGTCCTGTGGCAAAGATGACAACCATCAGAACACTCATAGCAATTGTTGCTTGCAAAGGTTGGAAATTATCTCAATTAGATGTTAAGAATGCTTTTTTGAATGGTTATATTTCAGATGAAGTTTACATGGAGCAACCAGAAGGGTTCAAAGATCAAGTGTATCCAAATCATGTGTGTAAGCTCAAGAGAGCTTTGTATGGATTGAAGCAGGCCCCAAGGGCATGGAATTATAGGCTTGTAAAGTTCTTAAAGGAACTTGGATTTCAAGCATCAAAGGCAGATAGTAGCTTGCTAGTCAAAGCAAGTGAAGATGGATTTATTTATGTTTGTATTTATGTTGATGACATAATACTTACAGGAATAGATGATGAAGGCATACACATGATTAAGAAACAGATGGAGAAAGAATTCAAAATTAGTGATTTGGGAAATTTGTCATTCTTCTTGGGAATGGAGATTTCATATACTCAACATGGAGTATATGTGACTCAAGAAAGATATCTGAAAAACTTGCTAACTAAATTTAAAATGGAAGATTGCAGGATAGCACCAACTCCAATGGAAGTGAATCACATATTGACTAGATATGGAGGAGAGGAATTCAAAGATATGAAGCTCTATCAGAGTTTGGTGGGTAGCTTGATTTATGCTACATTAACAAGGCCTGATTTATCATATGTAGTTAGAGTCCTATCTCAATTCATGCATTGTCCTAGAAAGGAACATTGGATTGCAGGGCAAAGAGTACTTAGGTACATCAAGGGCACACTTAAAGAAGGGTTGCATTATGGGTTTACTTCAGATACAAGAGTCAAAATATATAGTGATGCAGATTGGGCAGGTAATTCTGATGATAGAAGATCAACACATGGATATTTGTGTTATGTGGGAGATAAGTTGATTTCATGGTGCTCCAAGAAGCAACATACAGTTGCTCTATCATCTACAGAAGCAGAATACAAAGGTATGGTGGAAGCTGCAAAGGAAGTAATATGGCTAAAGACACTTATGAAGAGTTTTGATGTTGTTCAGAGTACTCCTATCATTTGTGGAGACAATATGAGTTCTTTGTACTTGGCAGCAAATCCTGTGTTTCATGCTAGAACTAAACATATTGAAATTCAGTATCATTTTTTGAGAGAGAAGGTTATTGATAAAGAAATTGAAGTCATGCATACTCCTACAAAAGATCAACTTGCAGATATGATGACAAAAAGTTTGGATGGACCAAAATTGCAAAGGTTTAAAGATATGGCAGGAATAAAGAAGATGCAGGTAATCACAATTGATGATTGAGGGGGAGCTGTTGGAGCAGAACAATCAACAATTAGTGATTACATAAAGTCCAAAAGTGCAAAGATGACTAAGAGATTGAAGATCAGTTTCAAGGGAAAGAGGAGTTTCATAAATAAAGTTCTTTTGTATATTACCCTTGTAAATATTTCAATGTATTTGGAAAAATGACGAGTTAGACTCGTATATATATGTAGATACGTGCCTATAGTTAATGAGTGAGATATAGAAGAGATAGAGAAGACAATAAATGAGTAGATGATGAACATTGGATGTATCATCCATCAGATGTATGAAAAGTTATGAGAAGAAAAAGTTTTCAGAGAATTGCGCGTCGATCTTTTTCTTGATTCTCCTTCTGTGGTTAATCTTTAGAGAAATCCTTTTGTACACATCTAATTCCATAGTTAATCCATCTATGGATAAAGTTTGAGAGTCCAATTGCAAATAGGCTGAGAGAATTTTGAACAGGAACATTTATATGTGAAAAGTTCTGAGTGTCTTCTGAAACAGGCGCAGATTTCGTGATCAAAGAAATGGACAGTGCTCAGTGCACAGTGTAAAGTTTTACACAAATGAGGAATCAAAATTTAAGTTGAGAGGTAAGCCATCTATCACTAAAAGCATTTGATTAAACGGGCTATAAGTTGGGAGAACCATAGCTTAGAAGTTACAAGTGTCAAAGTCGTCATTACTGAGAGACAGTTTCAGACATAGGTAAAGTGTTTGAATGATTTCTCACATTCTACTCAATCATTTGAAGTGATTTAACTTGGAGAAGGTGCACAATCTCTAGGCGACACATTCTACAAAGTTTTATCAAAAACTTTACACGAATGATTAGTCAATGAGTGATTAATCTGCAGCAAATTTTTCAGAGAAATAATGTTTTCCACAGTTGATCAATTCTTGATAGTTTGATAATTGATTTTCAAAATTAAGTGGAGTCTGAAGTTATTCTTGATATAGAGGTGGTCTAACATCAAGAATAGCTTGTTCTTTTGGAGATTAACATTCTCCATCATTTTAACCTCAAGTCTCATAGTTGTTGAAATAGCTCGGATGCTCAAGATGCTCTTTCCAAGCTCTGATCTATATTAGCACCTTTTTGGGCCACACAAGTAGCTCCAAAATGCTAGAAAAATCCCAAAAAATAGGTTTAATTTGATAGAAGATTGATTTACAATAAAAATGCAAAAAAAATGTTTATCATTGATAGATAGTGTCTATCACGATAGAGAATTGTGTCACAGATGCATGTTTGCCATGATAAATGGGTCTATCACGTATTGTGGATTTCAATCTATCACAATAGATTGTCTATCTATCACGATAGATGGATCTATTATCTATCATAAAGTCACGATGGACGAGTGTCTATCACAAGAGATGGGTCTGTCTATCATGATAGATGGGTCTGTCTATCATGATAGAAGGGTCTATCATGATAGATGGTCTCTATCGTCTATCATGGGGTTTGTCTATCATTTTTGGTCTTTCACAATAGATGGTCTTTGTTGGGGGGCTCTATCTGTCATGATAGATTGTGTCTATCATGATAGACGGGGTATATCATGTTTCCTATCTATCATGATAGACAATGTCTATCATGATAGACCAAAAAAAGGGTATTTTTTTTTTCATGCGAGTTGTTTTTGGGATGCTCATGCTGAGATGTCTATCATCCCTATGATGTAAACATAAAATATTGACTTTTCCTATCTATCACAATAGGCAGAGACATTCACCTCGGGCCATGCACAAAGTTATGTCGTACCTGATGATGTTACTAGAGCTGAAGATGGAGTAGATTCCTATACAAGACACTCAAAAAATGCAAAAACAACACATACAGTCACTCTCTCTTGCTTTCTCTCACAAGTGAAATGAGGGAATGGATATGCAAGGTGGGGATACGACCATGAAATGAAATTTTTGGCGATGAAGGAGATGCAAGGAGATGGAGACTGGAGATGGAGACTGGAGATGGTGGAGATGGTAATGGAGATGAAAAAAGTAAAGAAAAAATAAAAAATAAACCTACTTACCAATGATTCCTATGTCAAGACTCTAAGTCTTACTGTCACATGCTCATCCTCAAATCGCACTCCTCGACAATGGTGCCAAATTTGGTGTCACTCTAGCATAATGGAAGTCCCATCATGGTGAAGATCTACCTTGTAAATGTCAATCTGTGGAGATGTGAGGATGGTATGATGACTGTAATTGATAGGAATGCATGTGTGAGTGAGAAGCATGATGATATGCACACACATACACACACACATGCATACTTGATAGAACAAAGAGTAAAACAATGGAATCTTTCATTTAAGAGCTCCTCATAAAAATTTTGATAAAAAAAATCCAACCTCCAAAGGTGAGCTCTCTAGTTACTTTTATAGTTTTCACTAGTTTTGGCCTAGTTTAAACCTAGCATCTGACCTAGTTAAAAATTAGGTTCCTAGACTAATTTGGAGGCTCAAATGAGCTCCAAAAACTATAAAAATTGAAATATAAACTCTTTTGATATCCTCAAGCTTGAGCACTTCTGAGCTTGCACAAAATGGAGTTGAAATTACCAAAAAAATGTGTATTTCCAATGATATGTAGTGATGAAGTTCACTGTTTGATGAAAATAAAGTTTTGAAAATTTAATGAGGCCTATTGTCTACCAGACCTTCATGGACTGTCTTGCCTAGTCTGTCCTGCATCTGAACCTTGTCCTTCTCTCTAGCCTTCTTCTTTGAGGCTCTCTTGTCTACTCAATCCAACTTGGATTCTTCTATCGCTAATAGACACCTAATAAATAAGTGTTTCCATTACATACATTAATCATTGGAATTTTGTAATCCACATCTATAGGTGGAGTGGGATCAGCGATAAATAACACCATTTCTATGGCAATTGAAGCCTATACTTTAGTATCCACTAGTTCCTCTTCCTTAATTTACAAATAACTATTGTATAAATCACAAGACTAGTCTGAGGAGATATGCTACCTGCAGTGATAAGGAAGTCTCCATTAGTCTCGTGTGTTCCTTCTTGGGCACTAATTCCTTGACTTTTTTGAATTCAAATCGGATCAAGATAGTTTTTTGGAATGGATCAATCTACTTTCCTACAACCTAGGAAAAGTGAAGATCTATTATGATCTACTTTTCGATGATTGATTGATTGATTGGAAATATTACCAAACTCAAATTTGTGAAAAATAGGCCTTCTCTTTTATCCTCTTACAAGTGATAAAACTATAGCATTTTACATAAGTGAATGATCATAAAAAATTATTATGAAATACCATTTAATGAGCGTAAATGCCAAATTCTTCAATGGGAAATTTTGACATAATCCAAATTATGATTTGATGTAGAAAAAATCCATCTCAAGCATAGTGTAAGCTTGATGATCCAGTAGCTCCCCCTCAAGCTAAAGTATGCTTGATTCTTCATTCTCTAAAAGGTTGAATACCTGCCATTGATTGAAATCTACAAAGCTTTATCCCATCAACTATCTTTGTCATCATATTTGTTATTTGCTTTTCAGTTGGAACAAAATAATTGTAAATATCCTTTTCCATGAGATTTTATCTAATGAGGTGGTAATGAACCTCTATGTGTTTGGTTATTTCATGAAAGATAGGGTTTGTTTCCAAGTGCATAGAGCTAACATTGTCTCCAAATATGTGAGGTTTGGAACTCACAAGTCCCAAATCTGAGTACAATGCTCTTAACCATATTGCCTCTTGAATTGCTATGAACAAATCTCTCTACTTTGCTTCAATTGAGGATAAATAAACTATTGGTTGGTTCTTGAAACTCCATGACACTAGCTTTGAACCTAAAAATACTAAGTAACGAGAGGTACTTCTTCTATCATCCTTAGCTCCTGCCCAATCTGCATCTGAATATATCTTGAGATCCAAATCTAATGCATAAGGATAAATTATACCATCATTGAGTGTTCCCTTGAGGTACTTGAGTACTCTTTTAGCTTCATCCTCACAAGCTTTGATACTCTTTAATGTCTTCAATTTTCTCACCTTCATAAATACTAAGTCTATGATTCATCTCCAAAGGTGTACTTGCATGTTTAGTGTTCTCCATTTTGAACTTTAGAAGTAGATCCTGAATGTATCTCTTCTAATTTAAATACATTCCTTCATCTATGTATATGACTTGCATACCTAGGAAGAATGTGAGCTCACACTAAATCACTGATTTTGAACTCCTCTTGCGTATTCCTTTTGATCCATTGTATTCTATTCAAGTCATCTCCTATTACAATTATTTCATCTACATATACACACAAAAATATAACTTCATTGTGATCCTTCTTGATGAACAAAAAAGGTTGTGGATTGCTTGATATAAAACCTTTATCTTGAAGATAGGTTACCAATATGAAATTCCAAGCTCTACGAGGTTGTTTCAATCCATACAATGCCTTTTTGAGTATGCACACATGAGATGTGTAATTAGGGTTTTTAAATCCTCAAGGTTATGACATGTATACCTCTTCACTCATCTAGCCATTGAGAAATGCATTGTTCACATCTATTTGAAATAGTCTCCAATTCCCTGATTGTAGTTACCTTTGCAACTGGTGAAATGGTCTCTTCATAGTCTATACCATGAGTTTGAGCACATCCTCTGGCAACTAATATGGCCTTGTACCTACCAATTGATCCATGTGAATTTCTTTTTAACTTATAGACCCATCTGCAATCCATTACCTTTTAATTAGTTTGCATTGGAACCAACTCCCAAGTGTCCATTTCTTTTAAGGCTTCTATCTCCTCTTTCATAAATTTCTACTAGCTAGGGTTACCTTTTTCCTTCTTCATATGTTGAAGGTTGTTCTGAAATTGACTCTTTTGCAAAGTAAATTGAATGTTTTGTGACAAATATAGAATCATATCCATACCTTTCATGTTGATTTTTTTTCTTTTGTTGACCTTCTAGGAGTCTGCTTGGAGCATTCTCCACATTTTTGTATTTTAGTCTTTCCTCTTGACTTTCAGAGCTTATAGTCTCTTTCCTTCTCATCTTGATCATCATCATATTCAATTCTTGTATCATGGACTTGTGTGTCATGCTTGCTACCTTTAAATGGATGGGAATCAAAATCAAGATCATAAGGTAAGTTTATCTTCTATTTGTCTTAATCATACCAAGACCTGAATTCTTAAAACACAACTTCTCTACTTTTGGTGAATTGCTTGGTGGATGGATTATAAAATATGTAGCCATTTGACTTGAATCATAGCCAATGAATATTGCCATGGTTTCTCTTTCATCAATTGTACCTCTAATTTGTGAAGGAACATGCACAAAAGCTAAACAATCAAATACCTTCCAATGACCTAGAATTGGTTTTCTACCATTCCAAGCTTCATAAGGAGTCATACCTTGAAGAGATTTGATAGGATCCTATTCATAGGATATACAATTCTTGAGATTGCTTCTACCCATAAATTGTGTGGCACCTTCTTTTATTAAAGCATTGTTCTAGCTGATCCAACTAGAATATTGTTTCTTCTCTCTGTGATTCCATTCAATTGAGGAGAGTACCTAGTAGTCATTTCTCTTTTTATGCCTTTATCCTACAAGAATTCATCAAACTCTTTGGAGAAGTATTCTCCCCCTCCATCATATCTGAGTTTCTTCAATGATCTACCTATATGATTCTCCACATGTTTTAGGTACTTCTAGAAGCATTCAAAGGCTTCATTTTTTATTCTTGCTAAAGTAAAAAATGGTCATTCTACTATGATCATCAACAAAGGAAACATAATACCTTGAGTCTACCAATGAAGGTTCTTGAATTGGTCCCCACAAATCTATGTCTTCTAAGTCCAAGAGGTTGTTGTGGATGTAGCCTTTGTCTTTGAATGGTTGTGTTTGTGTCTTCCCAATCTGGCAAGCATCACGTCTATTGATCATGTGTTGCTTTGATATGTTTGGCAGCCCTATAACACTTTGATCTGTGCATATATCCTTTAGGTTCTTTCATTCACATGAACAAGTCTCTTATGTCACACTTCAAGCTCACTTAGGGTTTGAGACCCAAAGTTGAGTAGAGCTACGTTCTTGGTGTCGACTACTTCAAAAGTAAAGATCCTACAATAATTCTCACCTCTGGTTATCTTCTTAAGCCTTGGCTGCAAAAAACTCCACGTTGGGTGAACCTAACCTGCAAGCTTTTTTCAACTATTTTGCTTACACTTATTAGGTTTTTAGTGATAGTGGGTACATAGATCACCTTACTCAGAATGGTTTTCTTGCCATTGCAAACTTTGACATTACCAATCTTATCAACACTGTGCTTGGTATCATCCCCTATTTGTACCTCATGTTTATGCTTTGGACTTTCCAAGTCAGCTAGAAGAACAATGTTGCATGCAACATGCTTTGAACATCCTAAATCTGTGTAGAATATATGATCATCTTTTGTATCTTCATTGTGACTCAAGTTCATTAGGAGTAACGAGTCTTCATGTGGTTGATCTTTTGAATAATTGTTGAAGTCCCTTCTATTGTGCCTTCTATAGTTTTTGTTGAAGTTGTGTCCAACTCTACCTCTAGTTTTGGCAAATCCACCTCCTTTCTGAGTCCTTCCATTGAATAAGCAATTTTGAGTGGTGTGGTTGGTCTTCTCACAGATGGCACAAGGTTGAACATTTTGACTTTTGATTTTTCATGCTTTGCTCCTTTCTTCTTCCCTTTCCACTTGCTCTTGCTTGCATAGTTTTCTTGGGAGATCTCTTCTTCATCCTCTTCCTTCTTCTCTCCTTTGTGCTTCTTGTCTTTCTTGATTGCATAAAGAGAACTTGATGAATGACCATGATAAGAGTTACCTTCCTTTAAACTATTTTGGCCTCTTAGTTGAAGAGTTGTCGAAGGAATATGTTGAAATCTGGGTTTTGTACATCCATGATGAGATCATATGCTATGGTGAAGGATTGCTATTGCTTATCACTTTTAATTTTATTTGAATTTCCCTTATGATGAACTCTTCTTCAATCACCTCTCCAATGGATTCTAATTGATTCGCAACCTTCTTGACCTTTGTAACAACCTCTATGATAGTGTTCTTTAGAGTCTTGTTTCTTTGGTTGAACTCATTCCATAGGTGATTCCTTCTTGATTCAATGCTACCAGAAAAGAAGGTCTCAAGTGCATCCCAAGTCTATTCAGATGTTTTGCATCCTCTATTATGTGGCGAAGATAAAGTTTAGTATTTATGACCTTTCTTGAGCATCCCTTGCACACCAAAGTGAAAGTCTAACTCTCTCTTCTTATGTACGTCATCCTTTGGTTCTTGGAATAGGCATAGCTTCATCACCTGCTACAATCCCATAGAGATTTCTACCTTGCAAATAGGATTCCATTCTAATTTGCCAAGAAGCATAGTTGTTTCTATCAAGCTTCTCAATCATTGAGGGAAAGCCATCACCATCTTGATGAAGCTCTGATATCACTAAGAGAACTTGGAGAAAATTGTTGGAGGTAGAAAAGTGAGTTGCCAAGTGATGAAGTTTTTTCTAGCCAACCAACACAAGACTAGCCATTCAGCTTTTCGAGAGCCAAATATGAAGTATTTCGATGGCGATGCACCACAGTGCACTCTCCTTCTTGAGAGCTCCATGACGATATGCTTGGAGTAGAAAACCGAGCTCCTAAAGGCCGCACGTAGAACTCCGCACAGAGGCTGCAGAATACGCAGGAAACACAGTGCACAGGGAGCACGAAGACATACCTCTTAGGTCTTACAAATGCGATCGAACTTAAAGACTGTGACTGACCAGGCCACTATATGTTTTATTAAAGAACATATACAAAGAGGTGTCTGGTGGCCATTTGGCCTTTCACATGGACACTAACGTTAACAATCTCCCACTAAAGGCCAATATGGCCAGAGTAACTATGGGAGAAAAATAAAGAATGATAAAGAATACCTGAGTGTAAGTATACAAACTATACCTCCCACCTGATGGGCATGTTACACAGTATACAAGTGACTGCCTAAGATCAAGAATCAAGTAACCCCCATCAAGTGACAATAGTGTCGAAAGCTATCATGTGGTAGAGCTTTAGTCAAAACATCTCCAGCATTATCTCGAGTGTGAAGCTTCTCAAGAATAATGCTCTCAGTGGCTAAGCAATCTCTAATGAAGTGATACCTCACCTCAATGTGCTTGGTCTTTGCATGATAGACCGGATTCTTAGCCAAAGCAATGGCATTGTTACTATCACTGAGCAAGTGAGGTACATGCTGAGGTAAACCCATATCACAAGCAAGACGAGAAAGCCACAATGCTTCCTTACAGGCCTCACTTGCTGCAACATACTCTGCTTCTGTGGTGGAAACAGTTGTACATTCTTGAAGACAAGATCTCCAAGAGATAGCACCTCCAGCAAAATGAAAAATGTACCCTGATGTAGACTTACGATTGTCTACACAACCAGCATAGTCAAAATCTGTGTAACCAATAATGGATGCTTTCCCTCTACCCAAGCATAGACACTTGTCCTTAGTGCCACTCAGATATCTCAAAATCATCTTGACCGCTTCCCAATGTTTCTTGCTAGGATTAGACATATATCTGCTGAGAACTCCCACTGCAAATGCAATGTCTGGTCTCGTAGCTACCATAGCGTACATGAGACTACCAACAGCAGACTGATAAGGAATTTTGGTCATGAATTCCTTTTCCTCATCTGATTTGGGGCAGTCATCCTTGCTCAATTTCACATATGTGGGTAAAGGTGTACTCAATGCCTTACCACCCTGCATATTGAACTGGTGAAGTACTTTGGATATGTACTCACTTTGAGACAAGTATATGCATCTTTTACTCCTATCACAAGTAATGCGCATGCCAAGAATATGTTTGGCATCCCCCAAATCCTTCATATCAAATGTTTGACTCAACTTCTTTTTGAGAATTGAAAAATCATAAGAGGACTTCCCAACAATCAACATATCATCGACGTAAAGTATCAAGCATATCAAGCTGCCATCAGAGCATCTCTTTGTGTAGAGACAATGATCCTCATTGCTCCGAGAATAGCCTTGGGACTTCATAAAAGCATCAAACTTTTGGTACCATTGTCTAGGAGACTGCTTAAGTCCATACAAGCTCTTCTTGAGCTTACAAACTAGACTTTCCTTGCCAGGAACTACATAACCCTCTGGTTGTTCCATATAGATCTCATTTGTAAGATCTCCATGCAAGAAAGCTATTTTCACATCCATTTGGACTAGCTCTAAGTCCTCCATTGCAATGAATCCAAGCAACATGCGCAAAGTAGTCATCTTGACCACTGGAGAGAAGATTTCCTCAAAATCAACACCATGTTGTTGCTTAAAACCCTTTGCAACAAGTCGTGCTTTATATTTTGGAGAAGCACTATCTGATGTGAATTTCAGCTTATATACCCATTTACATGGTAAAGCTTTCCTGCCCTTTGGCAAAGGTACTAAGTCCCAAGTATGATTCTTGTGAATAGAATCCAACTCACTCTTCATGGCACGCTCCCACTTGACATGATCCTCTGTCTGCATAGCCTCTTTGTAGCAAGAAGGCTCACCGGCATCTGTTAGCATAACAAAATCTAAACCTAGAACATATCTATCAGGTGGATATGAGACATGTGCAGAACGTCTCAATGGTTGCTGAACAGGAACATGTGCACACTGATCTGAATGGACATTCTTTTGAACATCCCTATGTGCAACATTTTTATGCATACTAACCAGAGGACTAGTATCCTCAAACACCACTCTTCTCACTTCAACCTCCTTAATGGGCTGTTTATGCATCTTAGACTCATTAAAAATGACATCACTACTTCTGATCACTGACCGTGTTTCAGGATCCCATAAGCGATATCCAAATTGTCCTTCTTGACCATATCCAAGAAAAATGCATTTCTTTGACTTATGGTCCAACTTTTGTCTAAGATTCTTGGGTATATGAACATATGCTTCACACCCAAAAACTCGAAGATGATCATAATATGGTGGTTTCCCTGTCCATAACTCTTGTGCCACTTTCAGACCTTTGGCAGTACTAGGTGAAAGGTTAATCATATGAACTGCAGTCAATACTGCTTCTGCCCAAAAACCTTGTGAGAGGTTTGCATGATGCAACATAGAGACTACTCTATCTTGAATAGTTCTATTCATCCTCT
Organism: Ceratopteris richardii; assembly: GCA_020310875.1. Taxonomy (NCBI): domain Eukaryota; kingdom Viridiplantae; phylum Streptophyta; class Polypodiopsida; order Polypodiales; family Pteridaceae; genus Ceratopteris; species Ceratopteris richardii. The sequence continues at coordinate 142,250,737 of CM035428.1, read as the reverse complement.
CAGCTACACCATTTTGTACTGGGGTATAAGGAGCTGTAAACTCTCTACGAATCCCTCTAGACTGACAGAAAAGGCTGAATTCATGTGAGGCATACTCACCCCCATTATCTGAACGTAAAGCCTTAAGCTTAGTTGCTTTTTCAGTCTCAACTGAAGCAAGCCATTTTCTGAAAGTAGGGAATACATCATCCTTTGATTTGATAGGATATACCCAGACTTTTCTAGTAGCATCATCTATGAAAGTGACAAAGTAAAGAGAACCACCTAAGGACCTAGTGGGCATAGGACCACACACATCTGTATGAACGAGATCTAAAGGCTGAATTGAAGAGTCAATGTGCATTCTATGCACATTTTTGGTTTGCTTTCCATATTGACAATGCTCACAAAATGAAAAATCAGAGAAAGATAACACAGGTAAGTAGCCAGAACGAGAAAGATTTTCCATTCCACTACGTGATATATGGCCCAAACGACCATGCCAAATACAAGCCATAGGCTATTCAGTAACAGCTAACAAGTGTTCTTTCTGTGATACAAATAAAGGATAAAGTGATCCAACTTTTTTTCCTTTTTCAATAACCATATTGCCCTTTGATATACGAAAGGACTGAGCATAGAAGACCACCTTGTAACCAAGGTCATCAATTTGACCAATTGACATCAAACTGCGTGATAACTGAGGTACATGGCATACATTATGCATAGTAAATTTTGAACCATCAATGAACTGCACAACCACATCTCCAATCTCCACAACATCACACTAGTAAGAGTCACCAAGTCTCACAGTACCAAGAGACTTTGCTGCATAATTAGAGAACCATTCTTTATGTGGTGTCACATGGAAAGAAGCACCAGAATCTAGCAGCCAGGTGTGGGAAAGAGAATCAGCCATAAGTGCCTCAGATGGCACAGTACTATCAAGTGCCAACACATCAGCATCATCAGAAATAGCATTGATTTCTTCAATCTTCACAGTCGAAGTAGATGTTGCAGGTAACTGTTTAACATGCCCATCAACATTATGTCCTTTACCTTTAGCATTCTTTAATGCATAACAGTCTTTCTTCATGTGTCCTTTCTTATGACAATAATGGCATTCGATATCCCTCTTCCTTGATTTACTTCTACTCTTATTCCGTTGACCATTCTTTTCCTTGTTCTTGCTCCTGCCACGTTGCTGATTCTTTCCTTGGTAAGAATCACAAACATTATATGCATCTCCACTCTGAGTGCCAACCATAGATTTTCTACAAATCTCCTCACTTAAGAGTGGTCCACATATGTCATCATAGACGAGTTTACCACCAAGTGCACTGTTGCTAATAGCTGTGCAAAACGTATCCCATGATGATGGCAGGGTGCATAACAACAATACTGCTTTCATTTCATTATCCATATCCATTTTCTGAGCCTGTAACTGGGAGAATATAGCATCAAAATCATTTAGATGAGAAGCAACACTATCTGTGTCCTTCATATGAAGGTCATATAATTTTCTTATCAGATACACTTTATTTGATGCCGTCTCTTTTTCATATGTATTGCATAACTTCTTCCAAAGCTCCTCTGCAATTTCACAGTCTAATTCTATAAAGTAAACATTATCTGCCAGGTGCAAGCGAATGGTAGACCTGGCCATTTCATCTAACTCATCCCAATCATCTTCATCCATGTCAGCAGGCTTCTTTGAGATCCCATTTATTGTCTTCCATTGCCTCCTTTGAATCAGCACATCTTTAATTTGATTCTTCCATAGAGCAAAGTTTGTGCCATCAAATTTTTGGATTTCAAAATGGTCTTTGCCCTGCAAGTTATAGCTCCTCCTCGGAACACTAGCACTAGACCCTGATCCACCGGATGTGCCTGATGTTCAGATATCAAGCTCAACATGTGATGATCCAGGATGACACGTACCAGTTTTTTGTTTCTCTGACATGTATAGTGGTCATACCGATATATGTCAGGGATACTTCATTGAGCTTTATTAGATTTATCTACCGAGAGTGATAGCACATTTGTTTCTTGCCAGCTCACTCATTTGCGGATATTAGGTTTTTCCTTATGTACTGATCTTTATATATTGCACTTGTTGTATTCTTGTTTTTAGGTCATTCTTGTACATTCCTTTTATGTAATAGAAGAAGAAGAAGAAGAAGAAGAAGATCATTCTTCCTTGTCTCAATCTGTGTGTGTGCTTCTCCTTGAGAGTGAGAGTGTGTGTGTGAGCTCTCTTCCTTATCTCCTTCCTCGTGACATGGTATCAGAGCCAGCGTGGCTGTAGAGAGCTCGTGGAGAAGGCGACAATGAAGACTATGCGGCAAGGTGTGGAGAAAACGCGATTTCACAAACGGCCTCCATTTGCTACGAAAATCGTCGTGAAGGTAGAAGACCTCAAAATATTTTCGTGAGTTAGCCCTTTAGGGTCACTCGTTTTTGTCAGATCAAAGTTTCGGAGCCATCTCGACCTCTGTTTCGAGCCCGCAAGGTGGGGCCCATAAAAAAACCAGGTCAGTTTCAAAAACTGTAACTTGTGTTGTGTTCGGAGACACTCATACATTCCAAATCCAGAATTTCAAGCGATTCCGTGTACTGCTGATACACGAAAACTGTGTTTTCCTGAGATTGAACTGTCACGTCATAGTGCGGCAGTGTTCAAGTAGAAGTGTTGCTTGTAGTGTTTTGCAGTGTTGTGAATTGTTGCAGAAATGGCAAACACAGATGGAATGAGTCATCTTATGAGCGATAAGCTGGACAACAACAACTTCCATGCTTGGAGATTCAGAATGACGAATTTCCTGATGGGAAAAGGCTACTGGAAGTACATCGAAGGAGAGAATGAAAATGCTCCACAGTTACCAGAAAGGAATCGGACTGCAGATCAGTTAAGAGCATATGAGGAATGGAATCAAGAAGCACGAAAGGTAATGTATTGGCTATCTGTTAGCATACAGGATAGCATGATTGGACACATACAGGATGCCAAGAATCCAAAAGAGGCTTGGAACAGCTTGGTCACTTTGTATGAGACTAATACAAAGGCACGGAAATTGCAACTCAAGAACGAGCTGCATACATTGGAAAAGAAGAGCATGTCGGTAAGTGACTACACTCTTAAAATCAAAGGCATATATGAGTCACTTGCATCTATTGGCGTGAATGTAGATGATGATGATAAGGTGGAAGTGTGCCTTCGTGGTTTAGGAGCTGCATATAAGCAGTTCAAAACTTCCATACAGACCAGGGAAAATAATCCGAATTTTGCTGATCTGGTATCTATGCTGATTATTGAAGAAAAGAATCTTGGTGAGGACTCAAACTCCCAAGGAAAGCCCAGTTCTGAGTAGGTATTCTACTCTGTCAGAGGAAGAGGCAGAGATAGAGGTTTTGGAAGTGGAAGAGGAAACAGTAACCAAGACCAAGGTCAACAACAGAATCATGTAGGAGGAAGAGGATAGTTTCGAAGCAGAGGGAGCCAAAGAGGTCGCAGAAATTTCCCAACAAATGATTCAGGTAATGATAGTAAAGGATGTTGGAATTGTGGTAAACCTGGACACTTTGAACGTGATTGTAGGTTAAAGAATCAAAATAACATAAGGCAGCAAAACAACTATGCATCCACAAGTGCAGATGATTCTGAGAAGCTGTTTATGGTTCAACATCACATGATGAATACGATGTCTGCTGGTGTTTCAAAATCGAATGATAATGTCTGGTATGTTGATTCAAGTGCTTCAAATCACATGACCAGTCATGCAGAATGGTTTAGTAGTTTGTAGAAAATGCCAGTTCCTGGATATGTTGAAATATGTGATGATACATCGCATCCTATTGAGCATATAGGAAACATAGCATTGTCTATGGAGGACGGGAAGGTAAAACATCTTGCTGATGTGTTGCATGTTCCAAATATAACAAAGAATTTGGTTTCTGCTGGACAAATGGCTGACCAGGGATTACAAGTGAGGTTCAATGCTGATGGATTATATGTAGAAGAGTACAAGCAGGATGGACGATTGGTTGCCAAAGGAAACAAAGTGGGTAGGATGTTCACCTTAAATGTGAAGATTCCTGAAATGAATGCAGCCATGTTTGCAAAAGGTGCAGGAGTTATTGCAGATATAGAGATATGGCACAAACGGATTGGACATGCAAACTTGCAAAGGCTGAAAATGATGCAGTCAAAGGAGATTGTCCATGGACTACCAAATTTCAAAGTTGCAGAAATGCAAAAGGTATGTGCAGCATGTCAATTTGGTAAACAGTCAAGAGCATCATTTCCACATGACAAGAATGTTAGTGAGAATGTACTAGAAGTAGTACATACAGATGTTTGGGGTCCAGCAAAGACCACATCTATGGGCGGTTGTAGGTTTTATGTTACCTTCATTGATGATCATACACGCAAAGTATGGGTATATTTCATGAAAGAGAAGAGCGAGGTGTTCACTCACTTCCAGAATTTTAAAGCTATGGTGGAAAAGCAGACAGGGAAGTACATTCAAACATTAAGATCTGATGGAGGAGGTGAATACATGTCAAATGAGTTCAGCAGTTTTCTAAAAAATCATGGAATTCGGCGTCAGTTTTCATGCAGATACACACCACAACAGAATGGTGTTGCTGAATGCAAAATAGACATATTGCAAAAATAGCAAGAGCCTTGATGGCTGAGAAGAATATGCCTCATTGTTATTGGGCAGAAGCTGTGCATACTGTTGTATACATCATGAACAGAACTCCGACTGCTGATGTACATCAAGACGAAGCTTGATCCGAAAGCAGAAAAATGTGTCTTCATTGGATATTCCCTTGAGCAAAAGGGGTACAAATGTTTTAACCCACTCACACGACAGGTGAAGGTGAGCAGAGATGTGGTATTTGATGAAATGTCAAGCTTCTATGCAGATGCCAACGAAGGACTCAATCTTGAACCAAATGACAAAGAAAATGCTGAAAAATCTAGTGCAGAATAACAAGTTTTGAGTGGACCGGATGCATCACCAAGCAATAGTTCCAACTCAAATCCATGGAGTGGAAGATTGCGTGGAAATTTCAGTCCAACAAATTCATCAAATACATCCAAGAAAGGTAAAGAAAAGCTTTCTGCTGGTAGTAAAATAGGTGCAAGTTTTGAAGATGTTGATGGAGATTCAAGTGGTTCAGAAAAGAGTATTGATGAGGAACTTGGATTTCCCTCTGTGAAGACTCCAGGAGTAAGAAGGGCACATGCAGATGATACAAGAAGAAGTGACCTAGGACCAAGAAGATCTGGGAGGATGCGTAATTCAGTGCAACGATTGACATATGATAGTTACATGGCTCGCCATTGTGCCTACATGACAAAGGTAATACAAGATGCTGAACCTTCTTGTTTTGAAGATGCAATTGGTAATGCAGATTGGGAAAAAGCTATGGATGAGGAGATGGCTGCACTTTATGGAAATGATACATGGGAGCTGTTTCCATTGCCACAAGGAAAGAAATCCATAGGCTGCAAATGGGTTTACAAGGTAAAGCATAATGTTGATGGTAGCATAAGCAGGTATAAAGCACGATTGGTAGCTAAAGGTTATGCACAGACATATGGCATTGATTATGAGGAAACATTCAGCCCTGTAGCTAAAATGTCTACTGTCATAACACTTGTTGCATTAGCTACAGCAAAAGGATGGACTTTGCATCAGATGGATGTGAAGAATGCTTTCCTACATGGTGAGTTACAGGAAGAAGTATATATGGACCAGCCACAAGGATATGAAGATTCAAAGCATCCAGAATATGTTGCAAGTTGCAAAAGGCTTTGTATGGGCTGAAGCAAGCCCCTCGTGCATGGCATGCAAGGATTGTTGATTACTTAACTAGCATTGGGTTCTCTATGTGTGATGCAGATCACTCACTATATGCAAGGAAGGCTGATGATGGCATCACTATTGTGGCTATTTATGTTGATGACCTGATTGTAGGTGGTGATAATGAAGAAAGCATCAAAGAGGTAAAGAAACTTCTTATGCAGGAATTTGACATGAAAGATTTTGGTGTGCTACGCTATTTCTTGGGCATTGAGTTTATACATATAGAAACAAGTATATGGATGTCGCAAAGGCAATATGCCTTGAATATGCTGCAAAAGTATGGTATGGTTGATTGTAAGCCAATTTCTATGCCATTAGATCAGAATTTGAAATTGGATACTACATCAGGTGAAGCATTGGAAAATGCTACTATGTACAGGAAAATTATGGGAAGTCTTATATATCTCACAATTACAAGGCCTGATCTAAGTTATACTGTTGGACTTGAAAGTCAGTTTATGCAGGTTCCCAGGAAGCCACATTTGGATGCTCTGAGGCACACTCTACGTTATGCGAGTGCTACTTTGGATTATGCATTATTTTATGAAGCTAGTGTGGAGTTGCAGGTTCATGGATACACCGATGCAGATTGGGCTGGTAGTACTCCAGATAGAAGATCTACTAGTGGCTTTCTTTTCTCACTTGGAGGTGCAGCTATTACATGGAGCAGCAAGAAGCAACCCACTGTTGCTTTGTCAAGTACAGAGGATGAGTATAGAGGTGCTGCAATGGAAGCATGTGAGGCATCATGGCTGGAGATGTTACTTGCAGATTTAGGTGTGGAAGTGCAAAAGCCTATCACTATCTATTGTGATAATCTTAGCAGCATACAGTTAGCACGGAACCTTGTTTTCCATGCTAGAACAAAGCATATCGAGGTACATTATCACTTCATTAGAGAGAAGGTATTAGCAGGTGATATTGATCTTGTTTATGTGAGAACAGATGAGTAGGTTGCTGATATTTTCACCAAAGCACTTGGAGCTGAGAAGTTGAAGAAGTTTCAAGAGATGCTTGGATTACAGGATATGGAGTTGAGCTTGAGGGGGAGTGTTGAGATATCAAGCTCAACATGTGATGATCCAGGATGACACGTACCAGTTTTTCGTTTCTCTGACATGTATAGTGGTCATACCGATATATGTCAGGGATACTTCATTGAGCTTTATTAGATTTATCTATCGAGAGTGATGGCACATTTGTTTCTTTCCAACTCACTCATTCGCAGATATTAGGTTTTTCCTTATGTACTGATCTTTATATATTGCACTTGTTGTATTCTTGTTTTTAGGTCATTCTTGTACATTCCTTTTATGTAATAGAAGAAGAAGAAGATCATTCTTCCTTGCCTCAATTTGTGTGTGTGCTTCTCCTTGAGAGTGAGAGTGTGTGTGAGACCTCTGATGCCATGATGGTAGAGAACTGAATAGAATGATAATGGAGCTAGAGGAGTCCAAACACCAACAAATAAAAGTATCAAGGAGTAAATCGACCACTGTATAGTTGACTAAACCAAAAATCTCGAAAAATTTTGCCAGAGTATCCTCTGCAAAATTAGCATATGACCAGTGTCAAAGTATCATAAAACTGCAAGTACTGACATGTCTACCTGCATAGTGAATCACTGACTCCACTGCATATAATCAGTTACCCAATAGAAGCCAACTAGGCTTATCGAGCACCTATGAACAACTATCATACATCTCTTATGGAGAGGCTGGGTAAGTCTTCCACCTGCATTACCGAAGAGACCCCGACATCTGGGTGTCTCCCAGTTAAGAAAACCTCACCACGACCCTCTTTATCAAACGTAAAAGGCTTTATGCAAAGAACGTAACCGCTATATCAATGACCACATGGACGTACATAAGCGATATCCACAGAAGCATACATGTTGTGTATGTGCTCAATATATGCAGTAAGATGACACTTAAAGGTTGAATACACAGCCCAAAAACTAGCCAATAACACCTGCAAGTGTCTGTCAACTCTGATGTTTTAAGCTTAAAACTTGCATAAATTTGCAGCGGCTGCTCCCACCAAAATTGAAAACCTCTCGAGAAACCTATAGTTTTACGAGTGTGGTTGAAAATACAGCCCCAAAGGTTGATATTTATTGTCTGAGAAGTACAAAGAACACTCTTCTTGATGTTCTTGGACATGTGTGAAGAGAACTATGTGCGAAAGTACTCCAAAATGGCTCCAAAAGACACCCCAAAAATGCTTCAGAAATAGGCTTTGAAAGCAAAGAATGAAGCTTTGAGGGACCAAAACTTGTTGAAGGTAATGTCAACCTTAGTCTTTCCCCTTCTTCAATCACCACAAGAGTGTATCTTAGTGGCAAGAGATTTCCACGGTTAAGCGAGCTCTGGGGGGAACAGTACTGGGATGGGTGACCTCCCGGGAAGTACCGAGAACCTCTATATTCCTTGATCGTTGAGGTCCTCCCTCGCGCGCAGCCAACGGCACCAACGGTGACTCGGATGACAAGGTATGCCAAGGTCTATGCCTTGGTTGCCACCTTAGTCGTAAGCCTGGGGGGGGGAGGGGCTCGCTTCGCTCGCACAAAAGGAACAAACCTTTTGCCTCTAACTGCTCTGATACCAGTGAAGTATTTTGATGGCGATGCACCACAGTGCGCTCTCCTTCTCGAGATCTCCACGACGATATGCTCGGAGTAGAAAACCGAGCTCCTAAAGGCCGCACGCAAAACTCCGCACAGAGGCTGCAGATACGCAGAAAACTCAGTGCACAGGGAGCACGAAGACAGACCTCTTAGGTCTTACAAATAAGGTCGAACTTATAGATTGTGACTGATTAGGCCACTATATGTTTTATTAAAGAACATATACAAAGAGGTGTTCGGTGGCCATTTGGCCTTTCACATGGACACTAACGGTAACAAAATAGACCATATAGGCTTATTATTAGTGAAATAAAATCCACTATGTACTTTGGAACATCTATGAGAAAGAGTTGGAACAAAATAGATAAGTTTGCACTCACTCAACTTTAAATGCTCAAAGCAACTGGAGTTTAATAACACAACAAACTATTGACATCTTCACTTATTATGAAGATTTTGTTTAGACACTAGGTGAGATCACTATGGATTGGTTACAATGATCATCAATAGGTTCCTTTTAATATTTTGGCACCTTGATGGAAGAGTTCATATGAGAATTCTCAAAACAGTGAGTTAGACATGATTTTCTTCCTCCTAACTCTATAGATTCAAGCATATGAACCATGAATAAATTAGGATATCTACATAGAGATATAAGAGCACACATATAGATGTCCTACTCAAAAGAAAAAAAAAATTCCTTGGATGAAACAACTTTAATATGCCTAGTCAAAATGCATAGATTAGCTACCTCAAATGAGCGCATCAAAGAGTATATCTATTATATTAAGCTAAGGTATGAACCTTAAACTATGTATGCATGGATAGAGAAACCTAATATCAGCTACCACTCCTTTAGGAGGAAAGACAATTGGGGAAAGAATGGTAAAGGATTTCTTGGTCTAGAAATACTAAACTATTTAAAGGGGTCACATGTGAGGGAAAATGGTATGATCATCTCTCATATGTGTTTTGATGTTGCAATTCACATGAAGTGGCTCTTATGTGGTGTAGTGTGAGGCCTTACTATTGAAGACTTGGTATCTAGAAGAGATTCAGATTCTCCTTACGGGAGCTAGAAGGGCCCCTCTTGCTCTATACTGTGTGCATGACACTTGAGAGAGAGAGAGAGAGGAGAACAACTCCCCTTTATACTACCATCATCATTAGCCATGCCATAAGGATGCTTGATATACTAGAGTTGTGCTCCTATGAAAGATCTATCACCTCTTCTAACCTCATTTCATGGAAAAAATATGGATCTTATAGAGCTTTTCAACCCACATGAAAACCAACATAGGATCTTACAATCTATAGCATGCCCCTTTCTCATGCATGTACAACTACATGCATCTCCTTCACTTCTCTATGTTTACCTACAAGTTAGAGAGATAGGAATAGATTAGTTAAGAAATGAAAGGAGAAACTTAGGATGAAGAAATAAGAGAGAAGATATAAATCCCCCACAAAGAGAAATGGTAAGTATGACAAATGAGAGCAATAGGAGAATTACTACAAGTAATTGTATATTTAGGAGAACAACAATCAAAGGGGGGAGGTGAAGATAGGGATGAATGGGAAGAGAATTACGGAAATAATCCAAGATAGAGGAAGGAAAATGAGAGGAGAAAGGTTATGGGGCGTACTCAATATAGAGGAAGAGATGAAGAAAATGGAAAAGAGCTAAAGAAAGAGAAGAAATTCCATCTCTAAAGAGAAGCAAAATAGAGAAGTTGTCTTTTTCTCCCTTATCCCTAAGGTATCAAAGGTTGTCTATTTTATTCCTCATATCTGTTCTTAAGAGCTTGTACAACCGTTATAAAATATATCCCGTTCATTTGGTGAGCCTTCAAAGTGGCACCTCCCACACTTGCTTCCACCTAGTGTCTCTCAAGTGCTCTACTAGCTCCTGATGTACATAGATTTTTCATGGGGTGTTTGATTGGAGATTCTTAGCTCATTACAATGACCCTCTTGATTTTTTTTTAGAGGGAATATAGGTTATTGCAAAAAGAGTTCATTTTATTTAGTATATCTTTGTAGTGATGTGTTTGAACACACTTATGATGACCCATACACTTTTCTCCCTTTTTAGGAGGTTTTGTTTTCCCTATCTTGTATATGCACGTGTAATCCTAAAGGGATACTTATCTTTGAGAATTCATCACTTGATAATACATTGTGTGTTGTGCTCCCAAGTTTGTTCTCTTTTGTAATGCTCATTACATGCATTCTCGATCCTAAAACTTTGAAAATTAGTATCAGATCAGGTCATTGCTTCATAAGGTGCATCACGAGCACACCTCCACTCATTGTCTTAGATTTCTCTGAGATTTGGTTAGCATAATTAGAGTGATTCATACTTCAAAATGATTTGAAGAGTTGTGGATAGCTCAAAAACTAATTTGGGCTTGTTTCAACCTCCAAATGCACTATCTTAGCGACTATGCAAGCAATCTTGTCCTTTTATGCCAGTTTTCATCAAGATTTTGCACGAAGACAAGCATTGCAAAGTAATAAACAAGTATAGTGGACCTCATGTCAATTCTATTCAATTTTTTCAAGTCATAATCAATTTTCTACATTAGCTTACAATAAGTGGCCATGGTTGAAAAATTTGATGTATTTAATATGTTCATTGTTGAGGATAAGTTGGATGGTTCCAACTACCCATTATGGGAAGATATGATGTCCCATGTGTATGGTTGTAAGGGATTATCAAACATCATGTATGGTGTTGAAATAAACCCTATTACAACTTTAACGCTCAAAATGTAGATGATGTAGGTGGTGTTGACGATGTGCAAGTTGGAGACTTGGTGCTACTCCTATTTTGAGCCCTCTTGGACCTCTAATTTTGACTATGCCAAGTACACCACCATTACTCCCAACCACTAGAAAATAACTTCATGGATGTCAGAGATGCATAGGCACATGCCTTGATTGTTTAATCTATTAAGTGTGCCATTATCCCTCATATTTACTCATAAAAACAATAGAGGATGCTAGAAATACTCTTGAAACACTATACAGAGAAAGAAATGAGGCTTCAATTCTCTACCTCCAAAGATAATTAGGAAAGTGAGCACATGAATGAAGGTGATTCTATGTACAACTTGCTCACAGAGATAAGTGATTTGAAGGAGCAGTTGGTTGCTCCATATAAAATTATTTGAGATAGTTCAATTATGAAAATTGTTCTTGGTTTACATGATTTTTGCAATATTTTTTATTCTAATATTTTATTGGTGATGAAAGGCAATCCAAATTCCTTGAATTTTGAAGATTTAGTTTTTTTTTGCTACAAGAAGACTAATCTACATAGAAAAAGTCTATTATGAATGTTGTAGATCAAGCTTTTTGTTTTTAGTAAGAAGGGCAAGGGTAAAGGTAAAAATTTGTAATTGTTGCACAATAAAATAAGGACAAAAAAATATGAAAAGAAAATAATATACGAAAACAATTTTTCAAATACTATAAGAGAAATGATCATATTTTTATCACAAACTCTCTTAAGATTGTTGCTAAAAGAAAAAGAAGAAAAAGGCAAGAATGGTTGTTGCAAACACTTCTGCTTCTAAGATTGAGTTTTGAAACTTAATAAAAAATGAAGAACAGACATTTACTATGCAATATAGCTATGAACCATACAATCATGGTCATTGTATGTGAAGTATTTCTTTGGTGATGCACGATGGTGGAATCTCCTTCTCAAGAGCTTTGTAATGACACCCTTGCTATAGAAACCTGAACTCTAACACTGCACACAGTACTCCGCATAGGGGGTGTAGAATACATAGGAAAAACACACACTACACAGATCATGAACATAGATTGCTTAGGTCACACAAATGCAGTCAGACTTAGAGTTTGTGGCTGACCAAGCCACTATATGTTTTATTAAAGAACATACACAAGTTTCTAGTGGCCATTTGGCCTTTCACATGGACACTAATGGTAACAATCTCCCAGTAAAGGCCAATATGGCCAAAGTGACTATGGGAGAAAAATAAAGAGTGATAAAGAATACCTTAGTGTAAGTATATGTTTGGCAAGAATATTTTTGGCATCCCCCAAAACCTTCATATCAAATGTCTGTCTCAACTTCTTTTTTAGAATTTACAAGTCATAGAAGGACTTCCCAGCAATCAACATATCATCGACATAAAGTATCAAGCATATCAAACTGCCACTTGAGCATCTCTTTGTGTAAAGACAATGATCCTCGTTGCTTTGAAATAGCCTTGAGACTTCTTGAGCTTACAAACTAGAGTTTCTTTGCCAAGAACTACATAATTCTTTGGTTGTTCCACATAGATTCATCTATAAGATCTCCATGCAAGAATGTAGTTTTCATATCCATTTGGACTAGCTCTAAGTCCATCTTCATGTGTTCAAATATAGCTCATCTCCATGCTCCGTCCTTGATCAACTCTCGCACATAGTGATACTTGATTTCTATGTGCTTAGTACATGCATGACAAACAAGATTCTTGGCAATGGCTATGCAACTTTGGTTGTCCCATTTTAACCTTGTAGCCTCCTATCCTTGAATTTGTATATGCCATAGGATCTTCCTCAACCATACTGCTTCACATGCAGCAACACATGTTGCTTTGTACTCAGCTTCAGTAGAAGATAGTGCTATGGTTAGTTGCTTCTTACTGATTCAAGAAAGAATCCTCGAACCCAGAGAAAAACAATATCCAGAAACTGATTTTTTGGAATCAATATCTCTTGCCCAATATGAATCAGAGTATACATGTGCCTCGCATACTTTTGTTGCAAAATAAAGATCTTCCCTAGTTCCTATCAGACTTCAAGACCTAAGAAATAATGCATTAAGCCTACATCTATCATTTCAAATTCTAAACTCAAGGCATCTTTCGTTTGTTTAAGAAGTGCATCATCATTTTCGGTAATCATAAGGTCATCTACATAGAGTACAAGCACAATTGTCTTCCCTCCTATCTTTAGAACATATAAGTTAGCATCAAAATCATATTTTTTAAATCCTATATCCAAACAATACCTATCTATCTATAGGTACCATGCTCTCGAGGCTTGCTTCAGCCCATATAATGCCTATTTCAGCTTATATACTTCGTTCTCTGAATGGGAAGCCTCAAACCCTGGTGGGAGAGACACATATACCTCCTCCTTGAGGTCTCCATTCAAGAATGCTGATTTGACATCCATGTGATATATTGCCCATCACTTATGTGCAGCCATTACTAGTACTAGCCGAATAGTAGTCATCCTTGCTATCAGGCCAAATGATTCACCGAAGTCAATGCCTTCAACTTGGGAATAGCCCTGTGCAACAAGTCTAGCCTTGTACTTATACAAAGTACAATCAGCCTTGTATTTTAGCTTCCAGATCCACTTGGTGCCGATGACCTTTCGCCTTGGAGGTTGCTTCACTAGCTCCCAAGTTCCATTCTTCATGATATTGTTGTATTCTATTTGCATAGCAGTTCTCCAATTTAGATCTTGGAGTGCTTCTTCCACACTAGGTGGCTCCTTTGCTTGTTCATCGATAATCTGAGCCATCAATTCTAAGTTTACAATATGGGCCTCTACCCATCTTTGTTCCTCTATTTTTTGTGAATGCCTTGGACCATATGCAACGTGTTCAATTGACTATGGGATGGGATTTGCAACATCATAGAGCTTCCTCACCCAATGTGGCAATGGCTTTTCCACTTGAGTGACAGTAGATTGGTGACTTTTTGTCTCATCATCTGAAGATGATGCTTCCTTATCTTCTATAGAAGGGCTAGCTCTTGGGCCTATTTCATAATGGATTACTTCTTTGTCATATGATAGAGTGGAAGATGTCTTTTCCTCCTCCACTACATGTGACTGCTCCTCGTTGAACACCACATGGTGACTCGCTATGATCTTCTTTGCCTCTGGGTTGTAAAGCTTGTAAACTTTCTTCTCTTCATTGTACCCTAAGAAGATACAGTCGGTGCTTTTTGGTTGAACCTTGTTCCATTATTTATCTAGAATGTGTACATAACACTCACTTCCAAATACTTTGAAATGGGAAAGAGAAGGCTTTCTACCTCGTACCCCTCTTGTGGAGTCTGTCCATCAAGTGCCTTAGTGTAGCTTCAATTAAGGATGTAAACAACAGTGTTGATAGCCTCTATCCAAAAATGATTAGGCAATACTTTTCCCTTCAACATGCACCTTGCCATTTCCATGATGGTTCGATTTTGGCATTCAACAACACCATTCTATTGATGGTTATGCACCACTGTGAGTACATGCTTGATTCCTTTTCCCTTGTAGAAATCATCAAACTCTCTTGACGTGAATTCATGACCACTATCTGTCCCAAACTTCTTCATCTTCTTCCCAATTTTAGTTTCAACAAGCTGAAGCCATTCTTTAAAGTTACCAAAAGCTTGAGCCTTATCACCAAGAAAATACACCCACATCTTCATGTCATAGGAAGATCCTCCCAAGGCTTGTGTAGGCATTCATCCGCACAAGTCAACATACACCAACTCTAGAGGACAGCTTGCTCTATTCTTGCTTGCTTGTGGAAATGCCTTCCTTTGCTGTTTGCCCATCATGCAAGCTTCACATGGTTCTTTCATCTCTACAACCGAAGGCAGGTGAGAAACCATACCTTTCTGGTGCATTTCTTTCAACATCGGGTACCCGATGTGGTTGAATATCTCATGCCAAAGCTTACTTATGCCCACACTTTTTGTGGTTGTAAGAGTAGACAACTCATATAGGTTGTTCCTCCTAATTTTGGTCCCATCAACATTGTTGTTTCGACCCAAAATCTCATCTCCTATCTTGCTGAAAGACAGTTGATGACCCTGATCAGTTATAGAAGCTACCAAAAGTAAATTTTGTTTGATTTGTGGAACATACAATACGTTTGAAAGCTTTCTAATGTCCCCATTATGGTTAATGAAAGACATCGTACCTCTACCCTTAGCAGGACATCTTGCATTGTTGTCTACCTTTACAAGGATGGGTTCCTCTAGAGGTTGTAGGGAATTATAAAGGTCTTTTTTGCTTGTCATGTGATAAGAGGCACCACTGCCAAATACCCATGAATCATTTTGTAGCTAAATCTTCAGCTGAGGAATACATTTCCTCTACCTAACAAAATAAGATCTATAGGTAGAGTAGTCAGAAGTAAAACACACCAACTAAAATATACACTAAAAGAGAGATAGAGAACTCACATTCTCTAAATTGCCAACACTAATGTATATACAACAATGGTACTATCCACCCGTGCACTCCCTCTATGGAGCTTCAATGGCCTTCTGGGTAGACTCTAGATGAAAGGCTATATAGCGTGCACAGTCAAGAATTTTCCATAGTAATCGGGATGCCAAATCCTATGATTTAGGCATGATCATCGAGCTCGCTTGATGCTTTGATCTAGATGTAACCATCAGGATCATCTGTAACTTAGAACATACTGAATTACCTAATTACCAGACTAAGTAATCCACTAGAATAAACGACCAAACTACCGGACCACGAGAGTCATCCTAATTCTGGACTGTTGGACTATCGAACTGTCATCCAGAAATCCAATGTGATAGAAGTATATGTCCTGCCTAGTCTACTGACTAGACTCACATAGATCATCTAGTACCTTTGTTGGTCTCATGTATACCTCATCATAAATGTCCGGACTCTCATAATGGCTTCTCCTCATAATGGCGGTCGTACAACTTAGGGTGTCATGGATCATTTGTGGTCACATGCGGATGGAGTATTGAGTATATCTAACACACACATATATGTATGAACGAGATGTAAAGGTTAAATTGAAGAGTTGATGTGCATTTTACACACATGCCTAGTTTGCTTTCCATATTGACAATGCTAACAAACTGAAAAATCAGAGAAAGATAACATAGGTAAGCATCCAAAACGAGAAAGATTTTCCATTCCATTGCGAGATATGTGGCCCAAATGACCATGCCAAATATAAGCTATATACTATTCAGTAACAACTAACAAGTGTTCTTTCTATGTTACAAATAAAAGATAAAGTGAGCCAACTTTGCTTCCTTTTGCAATAACCATATTGCCCTTTGATATGTGAAAGGATTGAGCATAGAAAACCACCTTGTAACCGAGGTCATCAAGGTGACATCCTAAGAAGTATTGACAACCTCCGTCTTCCTTGATTCTATGCCTTGTTCATCACCTTAGTCATAAGCCTTTGACCTTGGGTGAGCTGGAAAGTGCTCGCTTTGCTCGCATAAAAGGAACAAAGCTTTTGCATCGAAATGCTCTAACATAGCTTCTTAATCCACATAGCTTCACAGGTTGCAAAGGCTAATCCTCTATATTCAGCTTCTGTAGATGATAGTGCAACAGTAGGTTGCTTCTTCGAGCTCCATGTGATAGGTTTGCTACCTATCATGAACACATAACTTGAAGTGGATCTTCTATCTTCCTTCAAACCAGCCCAATCCGCGTCACTGAAGCCCTTTACCTGCAATTCTTCATCATATCTATAAAACAAGGCATGATTGATTGTGTGTTTCACATATCTTAACATTCGTTTAGCTGAATTTAAATGTTCACTTGTTGGAGTTTGCATAAATTGAGAAAGAACTCCAACAATATAACACAAATCTGGTCTTTAATCGTAGCATAGATCAATGAACCTATAATACACCTGTATGTAGTTACATCATGTAAGTTCTCTCCATCATTTGAGCATACCTTCGCATTTGTGTCCATAGGTTGAGTGAGTGGTTTGCATTCACTCATTCCAAATCTGAAAAGAACATCCATCAAGTACTTGCTTTGCATCAAGTACTTGCTTTGCATCAAGTAGATGCCATCTTTCCCATAGACTACCTCAATGCCTAAAAAGTATTTCAACTCACCAAGATTTGAAATTTTAAACTCCTTACCAAGTTTTCTTTTTATCTCCTGTATTCCTACAACATTACTTCCTATTATGATGAGATCATCAACATATATGCAAATGTATACCTGCTTGCCTTCTTCTTTCTTCATGTAGAGAGAGGGATTTGCACTACTTGGACTATACCCACACCTTGTGAGGTACTCAACCAATCTTTGGTTCCAAGCACATGGTGCTTGCTTCAGCCCATACAAAGCTTTCTTCAATCTACAAACAAAATCTAGATGCTTTTTATCTTAAAATCCAATTGGTTGACTCATGTATACCTCTTATTGAAGTTCACCATTGAGAAAAGCATTTTTTATGTCAAGATGGTACAATGGCCATCTCCTTGCTACACTCACTGCAATCAAGGTTCTAATCGTTGCCATCTTTGCAACCGGGCTAAAAGTCTCTTCATAGTCGATGCCGAGAGTTTGCTTGAATCCTTTTGCTACTAGTCTAGCTTTATGCCTAGCTAGAGAACCATTAGCATTTCTCTTTATTTTAGACACCCATTTATTTGGAACAATCTTCATACCTTTAGCCTTTGGAACTAGCTCCCATTTGTGATTGTCCTTGAGATTTTTTATCTCTTCTTGCATAGCTTGTTGCCATTCTTTTTGTGTACATGCTTCTTCATATGCACCTGATTCTTTGTCTTTGACCACCTGTGTCATATATACAAAATGCTTTGCAATAAAACTATCATAGCTCAGCCTTTGAATTGGATATCTTGCTCTTGAAGACCTCCTTTCATTTTCTTTTGAATATTGCTTCTTCAACTGGTTCAACTTTACCTTTGGTGTAATCACCTCTTCATACTCTTCTTCACTTGCATTTGAATCACTATTTTGGGCAGCACTTTCAGCTTCAAATCTTCCATAACCTGATGTTGGTGATGAGGAATGACTCCTTAGTCTCCCCTTCCATGTTGAGCTTTCTCCATGTGATGTGGAAGCTTCTAGACCTGACATTTGAGTGCTTGTTTGCTGAAATTCTTCTTGGACAACACCTCCATCATCTTCGTAATCTTCTTCTAGAATCTTGTATTTCCCTTTCTCTTCAAACCATGGTCTTAGCTCATCAAATACCACATCTCGTGAGACTCGTAGCTCCTTTGTCACCGGATTGTAGCACTTGTATCCCTGTTGCTCTGACGAATATCCAATGAAAATACATTTTTCTGACTTTGCCTCCATCTTTGTCCTTAGTTCTTGAGGGATATGAACATAACACACACATCCAAAAACAATGTAAATTATCACTTTTATGCCATTTTCATAAAGAAAATCTAAAAAATCTTTGGAGAAATATTCTCTTAATCCATCGGACCTCAAGGTCTTTATGTAGCATACTGATTCCTTTTCTACATGTGCTTTAAATCTCTTGAACATGGAGAACATATCTGATTTTTGTTTTATGCAGAACATCCATACTTTTCTTGAATAATCATCAATAAAAGTGACAAAATATCTATTACCAGCCACCGAGGTTGTTGTGATGGTCCCCGTACACCCATGTGCATCAATTCGAGGACATTCCTTGCCACATAGTTACTTTTCTTGAATGGTTGTTGAGTTTGCTTTCCTAGTTGGCATGCTTTACAAAACTCATGTAGTCTAGCATCATTGAATCTTGGAAGACCTCTTACCACTTCATGGTTGCTCATGTCCTTGAGCTTGGGAATGTTGATATGCCCAAATCTTTTGTGCCACAAATCGATTTCAGCAATCCTCTTGTTTCCAAACTGAATATACATCAGCTTTCCATGTGGTTGTTGAATGTCCAAAGTGAACATCCTACCTTCTTTCCTTCCTTGAGCAATGACCTTGAATCCTTCTTTTGGATTCTTTATAAAGCAACCTTTTTCATTCAAGATAACATGATATCCTTTCTCTACCATTTGTCCTATTGAAATCAAATTCTTTGCAATAGTAGGAACATGAAGAACATCAATCAATACCTTCTTATCTCCAAGCTTGATATCTCCAACATGCTCAATTGTGTGTTGAGTTTCATCCCCGGTCTCCACACATCCTTTTCCACTTGGAGCTTGTAGCTTTGTGAATAAATCTTCTTGGCATGTCATATGGTTACTGCAACCTGAATCTATAAACCATTTTTTATCATCATTTCTCGGGTTGTTGTACTCATGCTTCATGGCAAGCATGGTTTGCTTGTCTCCTTCACTTGATGTACTCGCATAGTTATTTTGGCCCCTTTGGTTGCCTCCATTCAGCCTTCCATTCTTTTGCCAACAATAATTTGCATAATGTCCTAGTTTACCACAATGATAACATGTTATACCTTTATGAGGATTGTATGAACCTCGATCTCTTCCTCGACCTCTTCCATGTGTGTTGTCATTTGAGTTGTCCTTGTTGTCCTTGTTGTCCTTCGAGTTGTGTTGGCTGGAATTTTTATTGTTGTAGATTATTCCTCTTCCTCTCGAGCCTCCTCTTGAGCTCCTTCCTCTACCTTGACCTGCATATAACATTTGACTATGGTTGTCCTCACCTTTGTTGCCTTCTCCTTGTTGAGCAACCTTTTCAGCCACAAGATTTGGTATAATCTCGTCGAATGTCGGTAGAGGGTCTCTATAAAGAATGTTTGTGATGAGGGGCATCCACTTCTCTTCACTCCTCAATCCATTGAGGGCTATTTGGACAATGTCTTCCTCTTCTATCTTGCATCCAACTGATGCTAGCTGATCTCGAAGCTCCTTGATCTTCAATGTATACTCACTAATGCTTTGGTTTGAGATTTTCTTCATGTTGTTGAGCTCGTTCTTGAGTTGCATCCTCCGAGACCTTGTTGAGGTAGCATACACCTTCTCCAATGCTTCCCAAACTTCCTTGGCTGTCTCTAAGCTTTGCACATGACCAATCATAGTATTATAGATAACTTGTGAAATGAGGAACATCACCCTTCGATTCCTCTCTTTCCAATCAGCAACTCCTTTGTGCTGGAGTAATGTTTGGATCTTGAAGATCCACCGGTTGTGGATCATCTCCAGTAACTAGACTCCATAAGCCTTTACCTTTTAAGGTAATTTGTCATTATATACCTCCAAGACTTAAAATTATCTTTATCTAACTTCTCAACTTGTTGTCCTAAATCAGCCATTGAAAATTTCCAAGATTGAAGTTTACCTCAAATATGTTGTGGTGCACTTTCTAAACTTTACGAAGCTCCCCCTTGATTCGTAGCTTCTCCTTTGCTTCACGTAAATTCCAATGCTTTGCCTCTTCAAGCTCCAATGCTCTGATACCAATTGTTGGAGAATTCCTCTCCTATTCGCAGCGGAGTGTAGGAGACCTTCTCAGGATCAAGACTTTTGCCAACAGCTGAACATTCAAATGAAAACTAGTATCAAGTAAAAAATTCAATGAACTTGAAACTTTGGTCACTCAAACTAGACACTTATAGCTTTCAAATGAGCTATCAAACACTCAATTTGGAGTAGTTTTGGTTTGGAAACTCTTTGCCTCAAAACAAGCTGCCTATCCACTCAGTTAAGCTGAAAATTGGACTTCACTAAAAACTAAATAACTCACAGAACATAAAGAATTTGATAAAATTTTTCTAGATAGAGAAAGTAATAAAGATAAGATTTCCTAGAAAGGCTTAAACTCTAAAAATGGATACATATATTGAGAGATATGACTCTCACAATCAAGCTACCCAGAAATTGGTATGCGCCTTCTTCCTCTGTTCTTGAGTGTCCTCCTTTGCCTCTTTTATAGCCAAGTGGCCAAAAGCTCTCATGATGAGTTTGAGAGCTCTTCTCCATAACTCTTCCACTACTTTGAGTAACCACTCCTCTTCCAGTTCAGCTTTTTTGGATTTGATTCTCTTTTGATTGATTCTCTTTTGACCTCCACTACTTGCTGAAGTAAATGCTTCCATTTTTCATTTTTGTATTTTCCTTCCATTGAAGAAAATCCATTTTGTAAAAATATATATATGACCTTGCTTCTTTATTTTTTAACAGTTAGGAACATGTAAATGCTAATAAATTACCTCATTTGGACTTGCACTTGATTCTCCATTATTAAAAAGAGGAAGAAAATTATCATACACATCTTTAAAGATAAGTGATGTCTCCTTGGTACATGAAAGTAATGGTTGAATTGTATCTTCCACAAAAAGAATATCACAGCTAACCAAATACATTTAATTTGTGGATGATACAGATGAGAACCTTTGCTTTCATAACTGTATCCAAAAAAAATACATTTCACTACTTTATCTTCCAACATTCTACATTGTTCTTCAAGCACTAATGGATATTCATGCAGATGAGCAACAATTGGCTTGCAACCATGTCAAGCCTCATATAGAGTGATAGAATGTAGTGCTTTGGTGGGACACCTATTAAATACATATGTTGCACACATAACAACCTCAAGCTAGAAGATATGTGGTAAAGCCAAGCTTTTGACCATACATGTCGTCATTTCCATGAGACCTATTCTTTCTTTTAGAAACTTTTTTTGTTGAGGTGTATATGGCATTTATACATTGATAATTTATCCCATGCTCTTCCATAAATGCATTGAAATCAGACATGTATTCCCTCCTCAATTAGAACGAAGGGTGCCTAATTTACATGCTAATAGTTTTTTATCCACATTTAGGAATTGTTTAAAGCACATAAACACTTTGAACTTTGCTTTGAATGGATACACCCATGTATGCCTAGAGAATTCATCAATAAAATTCATGAAGTACAGGTGGTTCCTGAACGAAGGTGTCTACATAGGACCACAAACATCACTATGAACAAGCTGCAAATTATGAGCAGCTTGAACTGAACCATCTTTTGGGAAGGATAAATGCTACATTTTGCCAAAAATACAGCTTCACATACATGTTTATAGGTGCCTCAAATTTGGGCAATGTGGACACCATTTTTTTACTTTTTCAAGTTTAGCAAACTAGCAAAATTTAGATGACGAGTGTGCATGCCAAAACTTTGCATCTAAAATAGCCTAAGAATCTTGAACTACATATGTTTGATCATTCACAAATTTTGCATAGCCTATGAGCTTATACATCACATGATATAAAATGCCATAAGCAACAATAACATCACCATTTGAGATATCATGACATGTACATCTGTCATTAATAAATTTGATGTCCAAGTGAATCTTGGATAATGCTAAAACTCACAACAAATTTTTCTTCATCCATGGCACATATAAAGCATCCAACAATGTGAAAGAACTACCAACAGTAGTCAAAATGATCTTACCGACTAGGGTTATATGTTTGGTTGCACCTCTATCAAAGTACCAAACATCTGAGTCTAGTATAAACATACACTGCTCATGAGAAGATGGTTCATAGTTGCAAATAGTAGTAAATGCCCATTCTTCATTCTTAGCAGGATTAGCAAACTTTATTTTAGGTGTAGAGGCCTGTGCAACAACCATTCTAGCCTCTTTCTTCTTTGCCTCTTTTGTGGCTAATTTAGGACATCTCTTTATGATCATTTGCCTCATAGTACTTACAAAACTATTTCTACTTTTCTGTTTTCTTGTCATCTTTATCTTCCTCCTTTTATTGTTTAAGATTAGTAGACTTTTACTTACTAGTAGATAAGCTCCATTTACCTTTACCATTCTGACTAGCTAAGAAAGCTTGATCTACAACATGCATAATTGACATGTTCTGCCCAGAATCATCTTCCTACAACAGAACAAACACTTACTCCTCAAATGTTAATGCATTTGGATTTCATTTCATCATCAATCTAAGATTAGAGGCAAAACTCTTATATGAATCTAGAAAACCGTTAAGAACAATCTACACAAGTGAACTATTTGGAAATATTTCATCAATAGAAATGAACACCTCCTTCAAATCTTTGATCTTTGTAAAAAAACTACCCATAAAATCTCCTTCATTCATATGCTCACTGTCTATCTATTTTCAGAGGTAAGCACCATGAGCCTCATGTCTTGCCTCGTATAAAGTTGTAAGTGTATCCTAGTAATCCTTTGTTTACTTGCAAGAGCTAATGTGATGGATAATGGCATGTTTGACAGATAAACCTATCAATGCATGTGCATGAGCGTCTCTTCCATCCCAACAAAGTTTCTCTATAGTAGGTGCAACACAAACCACAACACGACCAGGAACTTGAAGATCATCTTCAATGCCATCTAAAACATCTTCAATAGCTATATTTCCAGGTATAGTAGGAAGTTTTTCAACACCCTACAAAATATTCCATTTTCCTTTTGCTACCAATACATGATGCATCATATATACCCACAATGGGTAATGAGTTTCATCCAACTTATCCGCAACAACCAACATACGGAATACATCATTACTTTCAACCATGGTCAATGACTAAATAACCTAATTCAGAAAAATGATTGTATCTCAAAAAGTTGAACAAAAACACCCTATTGAGCTTTGCTAAACCTATCCTAGACTTTGAGATGCTTGTATTGGGGGACCAAGACCATCATATATGTTTGGCACAAAAGGATGAAATTGCTTGTAGAATTGTTGTGGTAGTGCATTTGGAGGCCAAAATGAGCTCAAATCAAAATTTCAATGCCACACGACAAAGCTATTTCGAACTCCTAATTTCCTTGAGTATGCTCACCAACTTTTTTTGTGATTTTGTGATTGTGTCTCTTCTAATTCAGAAAAATGATTGTATCTCAAAAAGTTGAACCAAAACACCCTATTGAGCTTTGTTGAACCTGTCATAGACTTCGAGATGCTTGTACTGGGGGACCAAGACCATCATATATGTTTGGCAAAAAAGGAGGAAATTGCCTGTAGAATTATTGTGGTAGTGCATTTGGAGGCCAAAATGAGCTCCAATCAAAATTTCAATGCCACAGGACAAACATGTTTTGAACTCCTAATTTCCCCAATAATGCTCACCAAGTTTTTTTGTGATTCTACGACTATGTCTCGAGCAGTGTTGACGACATCCTAAATGAAGTGTCAACGTGCTCTAATACCAATTCTTGGATTATGCGGTCTACATAAGCACATGAACAAGGAAGAAGAAGAAGCTTGGAGTACAACATAATACAGAATATATTACCAAGAGAACATACAAAGATGAGTGACTCGTTAGGGTTGTAGGCATATATACAAGCTGGGGTAAGAAAACCTCCTAAAGAGGGAAAAAACTACCCCGGCAATCCTAAGTGTGTTCACACACCACTACCAAAATATATCAACAATGTAGAGTGTGTGTGGCTCATATGCCTTTTGGTTGGTTTGGTTGTTGGTCAATCTCCTTCCACCACCGTCTTTACTACCAATCAGAGCACATTGACAGTTGTGAGGAACCATGTGTTCCATGCTCGCATAAAGCGCATTGAGGTACACTATCATTATTTTGATTGCTTAGCAATCATCCAATTTTCTCAATTATGATCATCAAAATAAATAGGTTCATTCTCATCACAAAGACTATAGAGAGCCATTGCATAACAATTTGATGTAAAAGAAGCATTATGAGAGCTTGAACAAGTAGGATATGACAAAGATGCATCTAACTTGCTATCTCTCAAAGTCTACACCAACCATTTAGGCATAGCTTTTTCCTCTTCAATGTCATCTCTCTCATCAATAAGTGCATCACGTAAATTTGCATCAAAAATAAAATGATTTGCATCATCGTTTATTAAGGTTAAGAAATCGTCCCACTAAGAGGAGTAATATATTGTCCACCTATAAAAAGAGGCAAAAAGGTATCATGCACATCTTTTGAGGAGGTTGATGTCTTCATGGTACATGGAAGGGGAGAATTGCATCTTCCATAAAAACATCAAAACTAACCAAAGTATGTTTATTCTATGGATGATATAGATGATCACCTTTGCTTTCAAAACTATACCCAACAAAAATAACATTTCATGACGTTATCTTCCATTTTTTTGCATTGTTACTTAGGAACTCATGCATATGCAAGACAACCAAAAATACATTGATGAGCAAGAGATGACTTGCAATCCTCATGACAATCCTAATATGGAGTGATAGACATCAATACTTTGGTGGGACACCTATTAAGTACATATGTTGCACACGTAACATCCCCATGCCAAAAACTATGGTAAAGCCTAACTTTTGACCATACACCTTGCTTTTCCATGAGAGATCTATTCTTCCTCTTAGCAACACCATTTTTTTGAGGTGTATATAGCATTGTACACTAAGTTTTTATCCCACACTCAAATATAAATGCACTAAACTTGGAAGATATATACCCCCCAAATCAAAATGGAGTGCCCATTTTACATGCTGATAATTTTTTGCCATAATCAAAAATTTTTAAAAGCACAAACAATTCAAACTTTGTTTTCAATGGATGAACCCATGCATGTCTAGAAAGTCATCAATCTTATGTCAAAATATAGGTAATTCCCAAATAAATGTGTGTGCATAGGACCATAGACATCCATGTAAATCTTCGACCACTTGCATCACCTACTATTAAAATATTTGCAAATGTAGGACATATCTCAACACTCTACATAATATTCCATAAGAATTTTGCTACCAATACATGACACAGTGTATGTCCACAATGGGTAGTTAAAACCATCCATTTACCCTCAACAAACAACATACAAAATACATCATTGCTTTAAGCATGACTATACCTTGATGTCAAAAAATAATTACATCTCAAAAATGTTAAATAGAAATACCCAATTGAGGTCTGCTAGACTTGTAGTAGACTGAGGCGCTTTTACTAATGAACTTAAAATTATATATAGGTTTTCCACAAAAGGATAAGATAGTTTGCAGAATCACTACAAAGGTTGAAATGAGCTCAAATCAACATTTTGATGCCACTTAGCAAAGTTGTTTTGAACTACGAACGAACGTAAGCATGCTCACCAATTTCCATGCGATTTTGACTATAATCAGAAGGGTGTCAACGATGCCATAAAGAAAATGTTGATACTTTGGAGTTTGAGGATTGTGGATGCAAAGAACACAAGGAAGATTGTGCTTTACCATAGCAGTGATCATTGAGTATCAACAAACGTTTGCAATAGATATCCCAGAAACAAACTAATTACAGCATGCTCTAAACATATCCAAATTTGTATGTATAGGACAGCTGATAATGGATTTTATACATAATATTCTTTCTTCCGAGGCAATCAATGTATACATGTTAAGTGCGGTGTGTGTATAAATGAGGCTCTTGGATATTTGTTTTCTAATCAATGTACGCAGGTGTGAATGCATATTGTATTCATGCATGCCTGCTTGTACACATGTATGTATGCATGTGTATGTACGTTCATTTACAATTTTATGCCACGTCCATGGACAATATGAAGCATATCTTCATATCACCTCAAGAGGTCGTTTCTCAAAAACATTACTCTAGCACACACTACACTACTAGGTAGTCAATATCAAGTGTTCAACTAAACACACTACCGAATATCCTATGCCTTCAACTGAGACTAATCAAATTCGAAGATGCAAGAACTTAGCTTCATAACACCAATAATGTACTGTAAAGAGGACTGGCTTGCTCTTAGACAAACATTCTGAAAATAAAGTACAGTAGACCATTAGTTTTTCTCATCAATGCCGTTCACGGACATCGCATAGATACCGCATATATTGTTGAATAGATATGTACCATGTGTGAAACATGGTCAGACCGTTGATAACAAGGTAATATGCTAACCCTTCTAACACTTCTATATGACACAGAAACAATTGATTCCATACTAGTTACAAACTCATACTGGTTCAAAAACACTCATCTGAAGACAAATATGGCACATAGACACAGTTTGTCATCGTTCAATTACTCCAGCCATCACTGTCAAAGAAAAAATCATTACACCTACTTCATACACAATCCTCGTTCATTCATGTATAAATGAAGTCCTCCAGTTAATATCCGGAGAGAAACTACACCTACGTTATCAATGTAGGTATGTATGAATGTACGACATCTGCATCATAGCTTTCGCACCGATTTATTTTTCTACCTTTTACAATTTCCAAGACGTTGCAAAGCACACGCCATAAACTTAAAATACCAAGGAATATGAAGTTCTACCAAAAGTTGTAACTAAAAAGGTTCGATACATCAATTCATAAAGCTCACATTAAATTTCGACGATCCTCGTGAATTAACATTGCACCTGAAAGCCCATAATCCATACAGATTATGATAGAAGCAAACGTAAGCCAGAAAACCCAAAACATAAGACATAAACCCAAAAATAAAACATGCTTCATTACATTATCAAAATCCAAACAAAGAGTACTGGATGGCAGGAGACATGAACCATAAAAATAAAGCGACTTGTGTCAAATATGTTGCCAGCTTCAAAAGGCAAAAAATTAAAATACAATATTACCAAAACATAATTACAAAAGGACCAATACATCACCTAGTAAAACACATCTAATTTCGGCTAACATTGAAGGCTTTCAATGTGCTTACAGAGTTACCCTAACATCATCACAATATAAAAGAAACCATACACAATCAGAATCCCAAATCTCTAAATAGAATGCATGTGACATCATATAGCACTTCACCTGTAAGCCCATAATCCAAACAAAGATTCCTGAAACACAGTAGCATAGACCATAAAACAAACAGAAACACATCTCAAATATGCTACCTACGGTGCTAGGGCTAGGACATTAAACCATAACTGATAGCAGTAACAACCAGATACAAAAGTAATAACAGTTATACTGCAATGTCATTAAGGCCATTAAAGTAAACAGAAGAAAAATACACTTCCACAGACCTGCATTTAAAATTATTCATTTAACTTCTAAGAGAATTCCACTTTCAGAAAAGATTTCATGAAGAGATTTTTAACACTTCGCACATATCGAGTGAGCATTGCTTGAACAAAATAACAAGAGTAGAAAGGGCAAAGCCCAATATTTTACAGTACAGTATCACTACATACTACAGCTTAATGAGTCCTAGGATTGAGAAATCTAAGCCATTTGCACAAATCACCAAATCCACAATGGTCCTTGATAATAGACTGCAGACCCCATTTATCCAGAAACGGCCACTATGGTCAGGCCACAACCACGCCTGCATGTACCAAAAGAGCAGATTCAGTGTTCAGACCATGCAGTCTAATACAGAAATATCAGATAACAGACAAACAATAATCTTTATATCCAAATTCTTAGCATCAAGCATGCATGCTATTAAACTCTCAGACCTTCCAGATTAAGGTTAAATTCACTCTTCATCGTCATCATCCTCTTCCTGCAAAGAAAAATGGTAGTTATTGCAATGCTCATTGGAACAAGCCAAAAACGAACAGAAAACAGATATACCTCATCTTCTTCATCATTGACTTCAGATTTGGATTTGTCAGAATCATCACCAGCTGGATCTCCACTCTGACAAAGCGATTCATACAAGTCCATATTAGCACAAGCATAGAATTTCAAATCAATTAAACACATTTATTCATGTACAATTGAGACTCAAAAATAACCTTCTTTGCATTATAGGCTTTCATGGCCTTCTCGTATTCAGCTTTCTTTTTCTCTGCTTTGGCAACATACGGAGCTTTCTCCTGTAAGATCAGATGTTGAGTAAGAGAATATGAACAAGCAAAAAAAAACACCGCATTAACACTTCACAAATGAACATAGAGACTCACAGCTTCAGACATGCTCTTCCACTTGTCACCACCAGCTTTTCCAACCTGCAACGAAAATAAAAAGTGACGTGCAATCAGAAATTCTAAACGTCCTAATTTCAGAGCAAAGAAAATTAAAACCTATGCGGGACAGACGGATAGATAGGTCTGCTTATTCCAGGTTGTCCCTAAGATACAGAGTTAAAGGATACTATTTTCTATTTCCATAGAAGGAACATAATTTCACATTTCAAAATCCACATTTAAACCATAATTTTTCATGCAAATGGATAGAAACAATAATGAAGAAATAGTGCAAGTTTCAAAATTCGACATGTCAATCGTATTGAAAAGATTGGAGAACGGACCATACAAGCACTAATGATTGTTTACTTAACGAAAGATACTATTACAAAATTTCTAGATTGAATTCTTCAACCGAATAACGACAAGCGTGCGAGTGACACCTTCACAATTTCAAAATGCTTACCGCAGAGACCGACTTGTTTCCAGGATTATTGGCATTGAACGTCTTCCTGAACTCTTCACTGCATTCAAGCGAAAATAACATGTCAGTTAGATGCTCAAATACTCACGGGTTCAACTCATATGGGTGATTCGATTACTATTCAACGTATATTATAGAATTGCAAGTATGTTGCTTACAGAAAGACGAAAAAAGCGCTAGGCGCCCGCTTAGGCTTGTTGGGATCCTTCTTAGCCTTGCGTTCCTTTTTAGCTTGTCTCTTTCTCGCTTTATCATCCACTGCAGCTGCCTTCTTCTTCTTCAAATTCCTACATGAAAGAAAAATAAACAACGTGCACAATTGAGAAAGTTATGACCACCTCTATCACAAACTTGATAAGAGACAATAAGAGAATTCAAAACAGAAAACAAGCGAGAAAAAACAGAAAACTTAGGCATGCATACGTTTCTTCCGCCTTCTTAGACAAAGCGCTTTTCGTTCCACCTCCTTTCATCGTTGCGAATTTCTGAACATCATGTAACCACGTAAAATCAGTACTATTAATAGTAAGACACATGGCCACATGCTATACGCTGAAAAACAGCGAGAGCCAGGAAAGATAAAATGTGGAGCCCTGGTTTAATCCCTCAAAATGATAAACACAGCTCGAAATGCAAGTAGAACGGCTCAGCCAGCAGTAACAAAGGACCGCATGTCAAACAATGTGCTTCACGCAGAGAAAAGACGAGCCAGATGTCAGACAGCAGAAGAAAGGATACTCACAGAAAAACACCTTCAGCCGTAGAGTGTTCGGTGAAGCAGACGAGAAAGCCGTCGCACAGCGTCTCACTGTCTGCTTCGTTGGATACTCTTCCTTCCTTTTCCTCCCGTTTTCGCCTCCTCTCTCTTTGAGAAGCGGTGTAGAGAAGATGTGAATAAGGGAAAGGAAGCTTAAAGCCAGGCCAGAACAAAGCGTTTTCACACATGTGCTGAACGACCGATCTATCTTGTCCGGCCGCTCATTGTCGAAATATTAAGGGTCTTCTTCGAGCGGGAAGTTTTCAAAATTCATAAAGGTTTGGAAAAATGAATTGGAAAGCGTGCCCCTCTTCATGGGTGGTCATGACCCGGAGACTCCCGGTACCCAGGTACACATGGTCGGCTAGTTTTTCTCACATCAATATATTTGACTGAATTTTTTTCTTTTTTTCTAAATGGAAGTCAGCCCAAGCTTATTCTCCCGAGTTTTAACTTTGAAAGTGCAACTGTACAAGTGAATGGGCATAGTACCCACAGGACCTCCATATCTCACAAAAAAGAGGTTAGGCTATCCGAAGGCGACACAAAAGAAGACTGGTTTCAACTGAAAATAACATGATTTACATTGGTCTTAAGCCCACACTGTCTTATCGTAAGTGGGGATTGAACCTTCGCCCCTCCTCAAGAGGCAAAAAATCCAGTCAATCCAGCTAACACACGTGGACATTTTTTTTATTGAATTTTATGAGGAGCCCATGTCATCTTTTTGAATGCAAGAATGATGTTACGTTGTGGTAAGGATAAGTTCAGAGAACTAAGGGTGGGTTCACGTGTGGTGACAGAAAACATGTTTTTAGCAATAAGTTCCTCACTTGAATATCTTTGCTCAATCTTATGTGGAGTCCATTTCATCTTGTTTTAATGCGAGGATGTTGTTACATTGTGGCAAGGATAGTTCATGGCATTTAAGGTTGAATTCACATATGGTGGCAAAAAAGATGTTTCTAGCAATAACCTCTACAAGGAGGAAGGGTGGAAGAAGGAAAATTTTCGCTTCTTTTGTCAGCTTGTTTGGACAAGGATCAATGGAAGGACAAAAAATTGAACTGGAATTTGGTTAGAGGCAAAAGAACGTTTCCAACGTTTCCAAAGAGGCTACTGCAAGCAATGACCGACAAAATAACTGAAAAATGTGGTTAAAGGCAAAAGAACTCTTGCAAAGGGGTGAGGGTGGAACAAAAATCACTTTCATCTTGCTTGCACTAACAAATCACTATTTTTCGTCCACCTCTCTAGTGTGAACCATGAGAAACAAAAGAATTTTATCAAGTGACTCATGATCTCTTCAAAAAGATCCTCTTTCTCTTTTGCTGCCATGGTGTGAACCTGTTAAGCATGGGTTTACAGGAAGGTGGAGGAATTCATACCCCATGTTCTATTAAGTCCATGCCACCTTTTCTTGAATCTTAAAATTTTGTTAGATTGTGGTGAGGTTAGCCCACAATATATAAGGTTAGGTATTAGACTCAAGAAATGAAAGATAGGAAATGGTTCAGCCACACCTTTAGAGGGGGATTAGGAAGTAATTTTCAACCATAGATTTCGGGGTAGGGGGAATTAGGAACTAATCGTCAACCATAGCTTTTGGAATATGTGGTTGGCTCATTGGATAAGCACAAAAGATGAAGGACTCATTTAATCATGTTGGTCTTGGTTAATAATATCATGAAGGGAATCCTTAAGCGTATTAGCTTAACTATTAGGCTTAAGCGAAAATTAATACACTTTCTATACCATAAAGTGGGAAATGAGGGGATGGATAGGTGTTCAATTATGATTGTGTGAGTGGTTGCATGGCTCTTCCACCATTGAGTGTGAACTCACCCTAAGAGTACTTTCCGTTGGAACATTCTTGAAAAGTGTAGTGCCTCCACTCATCTCTTCACATACATGGGTGGAATATAAAACTTTATTAATAAAAGTGTGTACTCACTCTATATGAAGAGAGATATAAAAATGAGAGATACTTGAGAACTCATAAGGTCAATTATGATGTTTTTCATTGTTTAGGTCCTAGTCCGTGCTTGTGCAATGATCTAATAAGGGTATATATGATGTTCTATTGTTCAGGTCCTAGTTAACATAAGAGTTCAGTTATGAAATAACAAATTAAGGGTGAAAATATGAGGATGTTGAGGTTCATTGACTTCTGTGAGAAGATAACATCAATATCAAGCCTCCTTTGTGTGAATTATGAAAAAGAAGACTATAAAAGATGTGGCTCATTTTTTTCTCTTTTGCCATGAGGATTAAGCTTTGAAGAGCTTTGGGAAAAGTATTCTAGAGCTAGACAAGAAGATATTAGAGATTAGGTCTTTCTAAAAAGAAAATATGTTTAAGAAAGAAAATCATGTGGAAAATTTGGATAAGTTTGAACAAAATAATCTTTTTTTTTTTTACGTATAATTAATTGAAAGACATACACCCAATCTCATAATGTAGAGTACCCATTTCATAGAACTCATGGAGATGTCTTGCCAAGATTCGAACTCCGGACTTCCTCTCACAAATTTAAAGTGTCAACCACTAGACTATGCAAACTGGACAAAGATTTTATAATCTTTCTAAAGATCCGTGATCAAAAAGCTCTTTTTTTATGTTATTTAAAAAATTTTCGAAAATTGGGGTAGTTTCTTGAGTAGAAGGCCATGAAACTTTGTACGTGACTAATAGTGTGCCTTTGGGTAGTGTAGTGCCCCTATTTTGTGGACATGAGAGTACTTGAGAGTACTATGTATTCCACTTGTACTTGGAGCCCAAATATAGTCCTCAAAAGGTGAAAATGGGATGAAAGTTGTAATGTCAAACTCCTTTTTTTATCAAAAAAGTATAAAACTAAGTCATCATGTACTCTCAAGTTCATGTACTTCATGATGATATTATGAAGCTAGAGTGAACCTCCATTTTTGTCTTGAAAATGGTATTGGGAGGTGTAAACAAGAAAAGGAAAGTGTATGGTAAGTGCTCCCATTGAACCCCATGTATCCTAAGTACATGGCCATCTCTTTGTGGTGTCTCCATGTGTCCCTTCCCTTAAGAGGATACTTGAAGCAAAAAAATGGTGGGAACCATCTCTAAAAAGTGTTAACCCCCTCCCATGTAGCGTAATCTTATGAACTATCTTTCCACTTTATTAAGCATTCTTTATATGTGTGATTCCTCATCCGTTTCTCATGAGTGCATAGTATCCTCACACGCTCATGTGGAACACGTTGAACACAAATAGGCTCTACTACCTCAATTTTTGGAGTGAGGTTGACATATGGACCTAGTCTTCTCTTTAGCCAGATCACATGAAATACTAGATAGATATGACTACTATTTTGGAAGTTGGAGTTGGTAAGCCATTTTTCCTATCCTCCTAAGTATTGGGAGTGGTCCATGATGCCTAGGTTATAATTTTGGACAAAGTCCATGATACCTAGGTTATAATTTTATGAAACTCTAAGATAGACTTGCTCTCATACCTCAAAGTTGATCTCTCCTTTGAGCGTTAGCATAGGCTCTAGCCTTGTCCTGAGCTCTTCTAATGTTGTTTAGCAAGCCTAAGCATATTGTTCATCTATTCCAAGAATTCCTTTGCAACTTGGAATATTTCTCATGCTATAGTCCAAATGCATAAGAAGCTCTTGGTTGAAACACGTACATAATCATAAATGGTGTATGCTTAGTGGAAGAGTCCTTAGCACTATTATCTTCAAACTCTACTACAGGCAAGTACTTTTTGCAACTATTTTACCCTTCATTCACATATTATCATGGCATATGTCGTAGGATTTGGTTAACCCTCCTAGATTGCCCATCCATCTAGGGATTCTAGGGCGTACTCATGCTAAGTTTGGTATCCAACCTTTCAAAGACTACTCTCAAAGTGGCTAGTGAAATTCCTATCTCGATTAGAAACAATGTTTAAAGGAAGAGAATATAGTCAGTATAGGTTCTCTACAAATAATCTAGTAAAATCTGGTATCTTCATTGTGCTATGTATCAAAAAAACCTAACCATCTTGGTTAATCTATCCATGATTACCTAGATCAAGCCATGCCCTCTCTATGTTCTATGTAATCCGACTATAAAATCCATGGAGATACTTTCCCACTTACCATTGGGAATATCTATAGGCTATAGAAAACCTCCTATTTTTAATCTTTTAGCTTTACTCACATGGCATGGAATTTCGTGCACTTAAGTCCAGGCCAATAAAATTGCCTCTAAGCAAGATCACAAGACTTGTTAAATCATTGGTGTCCTACATTATAAAGAATATGTTGTTTCATCTCTAAATCTCGTTGGACACACACATTACCTTTATACAACAGATATCCATCATGGAGTTTATAAATCTTCCACTTGAATTCTTTTGGAGTATTCGTCGATACTCTATTCTCATAGAAAACTCGTGTATCAGGATCCCCTTTCTCAATGGATTCCCATATCTCATAGTTTGCAAGATCAAGCCTACAATTCCCTCTAATGGTCTCATGTAGCTCACTAGTGATATGAGTAAAATCCGGTCCATTGAGCATATGTGGCTGAGTGAATGGGCCACCACATTAAAATTTCCCTTCTTGTACCAAACTCTTGATCAAACTCTTGAAGTTCCTCTTCCCATCGAGCCTTACGACCTTTAAAGTTTGTTTGATTAGAGAGCCACTGAATACCCTCTTCATCAAACACTATTATAACTTAGGCACCATACATCTTCAAAGCATGGATACTTGCATGCAACTCCATCTCATAGATGGAGTAATTCTTTTGAGCAATTCTAATTTCTTGCTCTCACAATTCATTGGTCAACCATCTTGGAGTAGAGCCACTTATATAGAAAAATTACTCACGTCAATCTCAACCTTAAAGGGTTTATTGGGATCCGTTATATGCAAAAGTGGATCTATAACAATTTCTATCTTTAAATTTTCCATAATTTGGTATTGTTTGGCTCTCTAGTATAAGGTTTTCCCTTTCCCTTTAGCTATTTCATCATCGAGACAATCATCTTGGCATAGTTTCTAACGAACCTTGGATACAACCTGAAAACCCTAAGAATATTTGAAGCTCTTCTAAGTTTCTAGGATGTGGCCATTCCATGATATCCCATACTTTGACATTGTCCATTTGGATTCTGTTATGGGAGATAATATGCCCAAGGTACCTACTTATGTTTTCAAAAGTCGCACTTTGACTCTTTTGCAAAGACCAAAATTTCTTGTAACATTTGGAATATTTTACGCAAATGTCCCAAGTACTCCTCTTTTGATCTACTATTTATCATTTGGAATACTTTACGCAAGTGTCCCAAGTATTCCTCTTCTAATCTACTATTTATCATATCATCTCTTAGACATTGGTCTACAAAGACCATTCCATGTGTGGTGGGACAAGGGTTAATCATAGCCAAGGTCCCTAGCTCGAGGGATATCCTAGGGTATTCAATGGTAATGGGGATGAGTGTTGCATGGTGGCCACATGTTAATACTAGATCATTCTAGAGCATTGTTATTTTGAATGTAAGGGGGTATAATAGATTGGAGGAGAGTGGCACACACATCATTGATGAGTCTTAGAGTCCAAGTCTTGAGAGAGATTTTAGAGAGTTGCTAAGAGTTGGCAATCAAAGCAAATTGGATCCTCTTTTAGAATTTTTTTGTGAATCTTTTGGGCTTCGTTGATCTTGTTGTCACATTCAAAATTATGGAGCTGACTCATCATCTTCTTCATCAGCCGTTGCGAGCCATGTGTTGAAGGGAACAAGGCAAAAGAAGAGGGCCTTAGACCTCCCTTAAGAAAAGCCTCAATAATCCCCCAAGGAGGCCCACACAGCTGTAGTCGGATCACAGAGCTCCTAGCCCCAACTACCAGCACCTCACAAGAGGAGCAAAAAAGAGACCACACCTCTCTCATTGTTGAAGGCAAGAACAAAAAATGAAGCCTTTATAACTATGCTTTAGGCACTGATGAAGATGCATATGGGATAGCAGAGAATCTCACATGGTGATTTGCTCTATAAATTCCTGAGAAGAAGAATAATTGGAGTTTTTCTCTTATTGCCATCTCCAAACATCTCCTAGAATAGCACAATTGGAGTACCTAATTCCACCAAAATTGCCATAGTTCTCTCATTACTCAACCAAATTGAGTGATTTCACTTTCTATGGAATCCTCGCTTAGAAAGCTAGATAATACAATTTGGTTTCATATATAGACA
Organism: Ceratopteris richardii; assembly: GCA_020310875.1. Taxonomy (NCBI): domain Eukaryota; kingdom Viridiplantae; phylum Streptophyta; class Polypodiopsida; order Polypodiales; family Pteridaceae; genus Ceratopteris; species Ceratopteris richardii. Next base: position 142,214,194 of record CM035428.1, on the reverse strand, counting down.
CATGCAAAGCTTTGAAGTTGGTTGTTTGCTATCAATGACTCTTGTAGAAACACTTTTGATGTGAGGACGATGGAGATCAACTTGGAGATGCAAGAGGACTATATAGCAACCATTTCTAGCACCTGTACATACCTGCACATGTAAATTTCAAAACTTAAGATAAGTTTTATTGTGATTTTCATGCATCTACTCTCTTTATGCATTGTTTTGCATCCAAGACAAGCATATCACATTACATATGCATATATGTTTGTTTAGCTCTGCATTTTTTAATGCAAGTAGGATGGTAGCATGTTCTTTTGCAAGTACCACAAGGAAGAAATAACAACATTCGACATTCTTTTCATTTGTATTTGTGCTGCAAGGACGAGGATTTTTATACAAGGGAGTTGTTGAAATAGTCAAAGTCAAATTGGTCAAAGTCAAGTTGGTAAAAGTCAAAGTGTTCAAAGTCAAGTCGGTCAAAGCCAAGTTGGTGCACAATCAATTTATTCACAATGGCTATGGTTTTGCAGAAAGTTGAATGCAGGATATAGATTATCTTTTTGGGCTTCTTCTGCTGATAAAAAAACGTCTCTTTCCATATCTTCAGAAATTATCCAGGAAGGTTTTCAAGGGTTTTAAAGTGTTTGGAAGGTTCAGGTGAAGCCTCCCCTAGGTACATGTATTGAAGAAATGAAGGCAAAAGTGAAGGCATATGAAGAGGAAGTGGTACGCAAAAGTGTGTGTATGGCCCCCATTTAAAATTTTGTTTTTCTCCTAAAGTCACTATAGGACAAAATAGGGAGTCATTGGTTGTACACATTTTTAGACATTCTTGGGACATCAAAGTGAGCACCAAGATACTCTATCAGTTAGGAGCAGCGTACATAAGTGAATTGGCACACAAAGCATGGGCATTATTCTTGGAGTTAGACTAAGAAAGTGGAGCATAGTCTACACTAGGTGAGAAGAGAAAGAGACATTGAACCAAAGTGCAACACAAAGAAGTAAGTGTGAGACAAAGTGTGCAGGAAGGGTGATCTAGTGTGTGCAGAGAAGGAGTGCAGATTACCAGTAAGCAAGGCAATCAAGGTGGCCTAAGGTACTATTGAAGAGGTGTGCACGCCAACAGAAGGTGTCCCTCCCTCCTACCCTTTTGGAAGCTTGAGTGCAAGGTGTGCACAAGAGCAAGCTCCTGGAGAAGGTGGAGGTCTGGTGCAGAGAAAGTTGACGGCGTAAGAAACTTTGGGTATTTTGTAACCTTGTGTGTGTGTATTCTTTGGGATTAAGCACTCTACACAGATAACACTTGGTCTTGTTTTATACATCATCATTGTATTTTCCTACTGGTAATCAGTATACAAAAGCTTCTAGTGTCTGAGTTCCACTTCTTCTTCTTCTTCTTTCTTCTCCTACAAATACTCAAGTCCCTTTTTGCAAAAGAATCCCCCAACAAAATTTGGCACATCCGGTGGACCACAAGGAGACTTGAGCATAGGAGAACCAATATTTACAAAGTGTATAAGAAGTGCAAGGATAATGATAGTGCTAGCCTGAGAGGTAATCTTTCTTTCACTTGTTTTCTCTTAGCCTAAGAGGAGAATGAGCAGCTCATGATTGCAACCCAGTCTCAAACTTTGAGGATCCCTTGCAAAGCAACAAGAAAAGCTATTCGAAGGTCAACTAGCCCTCTATCATCAACACCATCAGTGAGAAATATGGCAGTTGTGGTAGACTTAGAAACTCTACTCTCCAGGTTAAATATCGAATTTCCATCTTTCAAGGGATTAGCACAAGAAGACCCAAATAAACATATTAGAAGATTTTTTTCCTTAAGATGTCTAATGGGAAGGAAAGATGTATTTTTAATAATTTTCTTAGCAACATTGGAAGGGTTAGCAGATAAATGGTTTACTCAATTGGTCGATAATCATTTTACTACATGGGACTTAATGAATGAAGCTTTTAAAACACAATTCCAACAAGGAGCACAAATGAGAATATTATTGAAGAGTTAGAAAATCTACAACTAGGTCCTGGGGAGAGATTTCGATAATTTGTCACCAGAGCCAAGGCATTGATGACTAAATTTCCAGACCCTCCCCATGATTTCTTCATCAAGAAGTGGCTGGCTAAACCACTTCCAATCTCAACAGTGTAAAATTGAAGAGTTAGTGCGACCTACAACAACAATTGAAGAGTTCATTAATAGAGCCACAAGATTGGAGCAGATTAGGCATCAATATGGGACAAACTCTTCTCGTCTATCATATCTTGTAGAACTTGAGGACCCAATAATTCAATTAAGGAAGGAATTGAAGAGCTTGAAATGGAACAAACCCCACAAAGAGGAGGAAAGTGAAGTAACTCACCTAAGGTGAGAAATTGAGGCCTTAAAGCTACAAAAAGAAGAGGAAGCCCAATCAAAAGAGTTGGCACAACTTTGACAGGAGTTACAAGAACTTCGGGGAGGTGGCATCAAAAGTGGACTTTGGTGCACTATGTGTAGCAAAGAAGGACATGTGGTAAGCAATTGCCCTCTCTTATGTGTTACTTGCCAACTATGCAAGAAAGCTAGTCATGAGGCACAAGAATGTCAATCAAGAGGGATGCATGCACAAACATATTGGGCACAAGGAGGAGCCCAACCACCAACTAATGTGATGGTGGCTACACCTAGTCAAGGTAACTCTTACAACCCTCGACATAGGGATAACTTTGGAAATGGTCCAAGGAGGCCAATCATTTGTTTCAAATGTGGAGAATGTGGGCATTACCAAAGCATGTGCACTCTACCAGAAAATGCCCCTCCTTGCAGGAATTGTCCTCAGGATAGGGATCATTATACCAATTGTTGTCCAAAGAGTAAGACCTTCCCCATGGCTTGAACACAAGACACTCAAAATTCAAGGATACACTCAAAATCAACAAGGATTCCACGAGAAGGAAGATGACCCTACCAAAGATTCCATCACTGAATCCCATGAAGACTACAACAACAAAAGACTTCATCAAACCAAGCTCAAATGGAGCAAATGGTTTCAAAAGCACTAGCTACCCCATGATGTAAACACTTTATATGTCTACGGATCCCATATGTTCCCTAGACCCCAAAAAAACCACTTGGATCCCAAATGTCCAACTATATGTCTTGGGATCTAACATGTCCCAATATCCCATGGATGCCATATGTCCCACAAACCATCGATCCCATATGTCCATGGAACTAAAAACCAAGGTATGCCATATGTCCCAACCTTGGATCCCACATGTCCAAGTTATGTATAGGGATCCCATATGTCCCTAGATCATACAACCCAATGGACTAAGTGATACCATATCTCACTAGTTCCCCACATCAAAAACAAAAGGGTCATCACATAGAGGGGGGATCTTCAGAGTTCCATGCTCCATGCCTTTGTCCCTTTTCTCCTGGCTCACTGTCATTCTCATGCAAGCTCATTTATCCCACGTGCAATAGAATTTTCCCAAAATCTATATAAGCAAGAACTCCCTTCACTCCTCACAAGCTAATCCACTCAAGCTCTTGGCAAGAGTGGTCACACTCTCCTCATGGAGTTATCATGCTCATAGAGCATTGTATGCAATTCATCTCTATTTTCCATTTAATCATGTTTTCATTTGTTTTTTTCCTTCCTTCATAGCTTGTTAGATGTGTGTATGTGAATAGAGTGGGAGCTTTCTCATTTCAACATGTATGTGTGTGCATTTGTGTGTGTATGTGTGTGTATGCATGTGTATATGTGTTATGTATGTATATGTATATGTGTGTGTATGTGCATATGTACGTGTATGTGTATTTATATGTGTGTGTATGTATGTGTATGTGTATGTGTGTGTATGTATGTGTATGTATGTGTATGCATGTTTGTATATTTAAAGTTTTATTATATTCTGATCCAATTGATCTTTTTGTTTGAAATTTAAACTACATTATTGTAGAGTGGAAACAAATAAGAAAAGGCCTGACATGCCACCTGAGACATGGAAATATTTTCACAAAAAACTATGTCTACAAGAAAGATTTCCTAAATAGAAAGGTGTATATAATGGTTATTATTAATGTGATTTATAATTCTTATATGTTTTGTAAATATTTACATTTAATCATTGTACTTTTGTTGCATTAAATAAACACAAGCCCTTGGAAAAAAAAGAATCAAAACATGTCATACGTCTCGTTTAGGTCATATGGGACATGATGGTTTTGTTGCTACATTTTTAAGTATATGTATTATTGAAATTATTATTTTTTTAATTTAAAACACTAATCATTAATTTTTTAATTTGTTTCAATGCAATGTAAACATTATGGTTGTAATCTTATGAAAGAAGAAATAGAGTATGCCACTCATTTTGGATATCATGCTTCAAGTCATAACATAGTAGATCATCCAAATGATTTTGTGGGTATTATTGAATTTCATATTGATGTTTTATATATTTTTTCTATTTATGGAGAGGAAGATATGGAAGAGGTGGACAAACACAAGAGGGCTGATATAGATCATCACAGGCTACAAACCGCTCTAGCCATGCCTATTCTGATGATTGATACTATATACATTCGATGTCTTATATACATGGAGACACACACACACACACACGCACACACACACACACACACACACACACATATATATATATATATATATATATATATATATATATATATATATATATATATATATATATATATATATATATATATATATATATATATATATATATATATATATATATATTCTCATATCATTTCTGTTTTTGATTTTGTCTATGGTGTGAGTACATAATTTTGATAATTTTAGAGTGTTTATTAAATTAAATTATTTCATTGAAGTTAAATATATGGCTGAAATTTACTAATGGTTTTGATTAAAGTTTATTTTTAAGATGTGATTTAGTACTTTTAGTGTATCATTCATTCATATATGTATGTATGTACATATGTATATATGTATGCATGTGTGTACATATATATTTGTAGGTATGTATGTATGTATGTATGTATGCATGCATGTAGGTATGTGTATGTATGTATGTATGTATGTATGTATGTATGTATGCATGCATGTAGGTATGTGTATGTATGTATGTATGTATGTATGTATGTATGTATGCATGCATGCATGTATGTATGTATGTATGTATGTTTGTGTACATATGTAGTTTTGTGTATTTCTTTGTGAATATATGTGTGTACATATGTATGTGCATGCGCATGTGTCTACATGTGCATATAGATATGTTTGTGCATGTGCATGTGTATGTGTATCTATATAAATATGTGTTTGTGTCTATGTATGTGTATGTGTATGTGTGTGTATGTATATGTGTATATGTGTGTGTATATATGGATGTATGTGTCCATGGATGTGTGTGGATGTGTGTATGGATATGTGTGTGTGTGTACGTTTGTATATGTGTATGCATATGTTAATTTATGTGTATGTGTACTTATGTGTGAATATATGTATATTTGTGTATATGTACATATGTACTAAATAACTTGCTACCCTATCATTAGGGACCTTTTCAAATTTATCATTATCCTCATAGACTGAATTGTGCACCCCTCAACCCTTATAGAATCCATATATCACTCTAACAACATGCACAATCCCTACCTTACCCCCGATACCCAAAATCAATGAAAATTTTCAATGTCCATGACAACTATATGGCTAGCCACCTCTAAACTAATTGCTATAGTGAAAATGGAGTCAAAAATAGCCGCAAGGCTAAAAAAAAAAAAATCCCAATTGTTTCTCCAAAAACGAGAGGAACTAGGAATATAGAAATAGAGATAACCCAAAAAATATGCATCAACAATATTCATGAACTCCTTTATGTAAATTTTGTCTAGACGAAGGGCATATTAGGAATAATTTTGAGCATGCTCTAGAATCTTATCATAGGCCACACCAATAACCAACTCTTGGTGCTAATATGGTCAAATTAAATTTTCTCAAACTAGAGATTCCTATAGTCAAAATACGACCCCATAAGACTTTAAGACTAGAGACACAAGAAAATATGAACCCCACCATAGATGAGTAGGAAGAATCGCATATCAAGGCTATCTAGTGTTGTTAAGGAATTAGCTCAGTTTGATCCACCAAGGCTAGGAGAAAATTCTAGGGAAAAGGAACTTGGGAAGGAAAATGAACTATTTTGGCACCAAAATTGATGACATCCCCTATAGAAGCATTGAACTCTATAATAGATCCTATTGAAGTTCCCTGAAAAGTTTGTAAAAATATTTCTCCTATGTTATAGGTCCCCATTTAAATACCTGTAATAGAATTTCTTTTGTTATGCCCCATGTTTAGTAAATAATTACTATAACATTTAGAAGAAAGATTTATTTTTGCCCTGGTGCACAATGAAACTTTCATGGAAATAGGCTTTGTTTATCATGAACTTCCATTGATTACCATCTGGTATAAGAATTAATTCATTAACAAAGTTCTAATAGATGGCGTCTTGGGAATAAATGTCTTTACATTAAAGATTTATATTCGGTTAGGGAAGGTAAATGTCAAACCTACCCAATTATTTGTTAGAATGGCATACTTCTTATGTGCAACCTATGGGTATCATTTGGGATGTATCGATTACTATGCAAAAATCCACTTTCAAAATGACTTTTGTAGTGCTCAACCTTACTAGATTGGAAGTCAATCATCATTTACTTAGAGGGAAATCATGGATTAAGCAAGCAAATTATCTTTCCATGAACTTTGTACATGTGTTAAGGCTCTCGTATCTTGCTTGTTGCATGCACCAAGTGACTTTTTAGTAAAGGAAGGGATTGAGAAGGCCCTACCAAGGTCTTCTCAATAGAATCTTTGAGAACCACAAAGGTTGGACGCTACATTAGAGGTTGTGGTGTCTTCTTCTTGCATCGAAGAGGTAAGAGTGCATTTTGAAGGTAATAGTCAAGCAAATTATGCCACTTTCTTGGATCTGATTGAGCAGCTTAGGAGGGATTTGGAAGCACTTAAGATGCAATGGAGCCAATAGGAGGAGAAGGTCACCTTGACACCTACACACTACAATGACAACTTAATAGCGCAACTTCGACACAAAGTGGAGGAGTTGAAGACTACTTAGGACATATACAAGTAGATATGGTGTACTACATGCAACAATAGTGGGCACTCCAATGTGTATTGTCCAAATCGAATAGCTTGCCAATTTTATGGCAAAACAGTCATGAGGTGCACGACTTCTGCTACCTCAAGGGAGCTCGACATAGAGGTGATTTGCATTGTCTCAGACACATTTTATGCTAGCACTTTAAATTTGCACGATAGGGAGGAGAACTATTCAAATCGACCAAGGTATATCAGATCAATATTGGCTATTGTTGTGGAGAATATGATCATGTGCAAAGTAAGTGCTCTATGCCTCAGGCTACATCTCCCTATCAAAACCGATCCAATGCCAAGGACCATTATACAAGGGATTCTCCCTGCAACTACCTCGCTTCGATTCATATGATCAGGGTCTCTCCACAAGAGAAAGGTATGGATCTTTTGTTGTTTCATCCTCTATAGAACTTGTGACTACTAGAGCTAGGCAAGCGGTAATGACCCGTCTAGAAGAACAATAGGGAACCAAGGAGAAAGAAGATGGTAGGAAGGAAGATTTGAACTACCATGAGGCCATTGAAGAAGCTTATGAAGGGGTGAGTAATTCATTGAAGGACCAATCAATTTGCCCTCAAGAGCATGCATAGGACATTAATATTGAAGAAATTTTGAAGGGAACTCATCATGAGGTGAGTTTATACCAACTCATTAAGATAGATGAAAAGTTAGAAGTGAATTACTTAATGTTATAGAGTCTGTCTACCTGAGCTCACCACCAAGTGTCGATGGGTATATGGTGGATTTTTCCCCTGTTCCATTGGTAGATCACAGGTCAAGATTTATTGTTTCCATAAAGAGTGAAATTTTGATAGAAGCCATTGTGGATGGTGGGTCTAGTACCAACTTGATGCCCGACTTCACCAGCAAGAAATTGAAGCTTTATTTCACGAAAGTTGCACCATTGATTGTGACATTGGGAGACCAACACCAGGTCATACCATTGGGGATTATTGAAAAGGTACTTATGAAAATTCAAAACTACAAATTTATGTTGGATTTTGTTGTTATTCCATTACCTTAGGAAACCTCTTTTCCTCTACTCTTGGGAAGACTACGGTTGTGGCAAGCCAAGGCATTACAAGATTGGGGGAGAAATATGCTATGGATCTCTACAAAGACTAATAACCAATCGTAGATACATCTGGAGGAAGGGTGCAACACTGCTAAAGCAACTAGGTATATGATGGATGCGGAGGTAATGCCTTCTTGGCCACATGAAGAGGATAATCCGCTTGATTGGATGATGGGCAATCCAAAGTGTTGCAAAAAGAAATAAGTGAAATAAATGAAGAATTATATCAATATGGACCATGTATAGCCTTTGGACACAAAAATGAAGTTTTTGCAAAAGAAGCACAAGGAGGCCCAAGCAATTACCACTAGTGGACACACGAGTATCATAACAACCAACCCAATCACTCTACGTAAAAGCATGCAAGTATGGTTTAAAATATCTGCCATTAAAAAGACCTAAAATCAAAGTGACTTTGAGATATCTGAACACATTTTTCACCGCTTGCCAATGCTAAGTGTAGGGATATGCATGAACCGACTTAGCTAAGAAACTACATATTGTATATCCAACCTTGTGTTGCATGTATATATAAGACATCCCATACCTTTCTGATAAATACAAGTGTCAAATGCACTAGAATCTTCAACTAAGTCGTGTCTCCATTGGTGCAAAAACTGGTTTGGAATCCTGAAAATCAAAACATTGAAGCAATTTTCCAACATGCTTTGCTAACAATTCCCCCCCTCAACGAATACAAATTGGATGCCAAGATAGAAGCTCAAAAGACCAAGATAAGTGACATCAAAAGTTTGATGCAAATCAACCATAGGGATGTCAAGTTTTGCATGACACAACCCAATCAAGAGTATGTCATCAACATAAAGAACAATCATTGTAAGATCAGCCCCATCTTTGCGTACATAGAGTGTGTTTTCAATTGGACTACATGTGAAGCCAAAAGCAATCAAGTGCTTAAGGATTTTGCCATACTATGCATGTGGAGCTTGCATGAGACCATACAAAGCTTTATGCAAGCAAAAAAACATATGCTCTTTCCATTTCATGGCAAATCCAAGATGTTGTTTCACATAAACCTCTTCTTGCAAATCACCATTCAAGAAATCTATTTTTATGTCCAACTAATGTACTTTCCACTCGTTGGGCATCCAATGCCACCACAATATGAATGGTAGTCTTATGTGAAGTAGGTGCAAAAGTTTCCTCATAGTCAATGCCATATTGTTGCACATATTATTTGGCAACCAATCTAGCTTTGTATAAATCAATGCTACCATCTGACTTTCTCTTAATCTTGTAAACCCACTTTGTACCAATGGCGTTTTTTCCTTTCGACAATTCAAATAACTCCCAAATGCCATATTGTTGTACATATTATTTGGCAACCAATCTAGCTTTGTATATATCAATGCTACTATATGGATTTCTCTTAATCTTGTAAACCCACTTTGTACCAATGGCATTTTTTCCTTTCGCCAATTCACATAACTCCCAAGTACCATTCTTATGTATGGAATCCATTTGTGATTTCATAGCACTCATCCAATGTGGATCATCACATGCATCTTCAAAAGTAAGTGGCTCTTCATTACAGGTTGTTGCAATAAGAGAATAACCCACAAAATTACTTATGCATGGCAAGAGCTTGATCTTGTTCTACAAAGTAAAGGTGCAATTTGTTGACGACATGATCGCTCCTACTTCATCTATATTTGTATCCGCATGAGTGCATCTCCATTTTGTATCCAGGAGGCACTCCATTTCTAGTCTATTTCCATTTCATATTGTATTTCCTTTGTATTTGGGTACCTTGCCATGTGCTTCTACCAGTTGTATTCATTCTCCTTTCAGGAGACTTATCCCACATATGATGTACTTTTGAGAGCCCCTCCCAAATCTATATAAGGAGGGCCTCTCCCCTCATTTGTACTTGTTTAGAAGCTTGAGGAGCCTCCTCCATGCTCTTGGCAAGATCATTTCTAATCCACATGAGTTTACCCACTTTATGGTCCACTCATTTTGTGTCTCACACATTCTTTGTTTTGTGAGAGTACTTTACTTTTCATTTTGCTTCCACATGCGTACTCTCTACATGGTATCAGAGCGCTAGGTGGAGGTCTTGGTGGTGGGTTTGGCGGTCATTTTGGTGGTGGTGGTGCTTGAGCATTGGTGGTCTTGCTTTCTCCTTATTGCGAGAAGCTTTTGCCATCTCTTTTGTGTTCTTTGGGTCTAAATTTGCCCATTTTCCCACCCTCCCACCCCTTCTTACTCATCATTTTGCACCCCTTTATCCCCATTTTGTACCCCCCCTCCCACTCTTGCAGCTGGTGGTACATTGTTTTTTTTAGTGGTCCATTGTTGTCATCTCTCGGCAGAATTGATTGTGCATCTCAAAACTATTATAGTGTTTATGAACACTAAGCAATTCCATTTTTATGATTAAGGCTCGGTCTCTCTTCTGTCCTTCGTGACAACGATACTTGAGCTGGTTTTTACACCTTGCATCCCGAAGAGGGTGTTGATTAAGAGAAGACATATTTGTATCAACATATTAAATCTTTTCTGTATACACTATTGAGGTGCAGACATTTTCCACGTGTTCGTCTCTACACCAACATCATCTGGGTGAAGTACATCGGACATCATTCTTAGTAGCAACCTCATCTACGTGTGGAGTTGCCTGGAAGTTTTGTTCGTTGAAGAAGAGTGTAGAAAGAGCATATGAACACGCTGTCAGAGCGCGACCGTTCCTTTTGGTGATGGTGCTTAATTCTTGTCTGCTTCGCGACAGTCTTCTACAGATATTGTACACGGTAGACCTGCGAGTCATCTTCCTCACGTTGCCACAGAGGAAAAGAGTAGCAACGGTCTAAAGCACACCTTGCTCATGCCTATCTCGTCTGTAGCACACTACAAAGGGTGAAGCGAATAGCGCTGCATCACTTCTGAGCACAACAAAGAGAGACAGTATATAGTGAGAAGGTCTTCCAAGCACGCAAGCAAAGGTCCTCGGCCAGAAAGTAGAACACCTTGTCCCACAGTTGAAGAACACTGGTTGGCATGATGCTGCATTGCAGCTGTATGTGTTCGTAGCTTATGCCGGCCTGCGTGAGGCAGATGTGGAAGCTATAGGAAAAGCTAACAGCACGACGATGGCATGGATCAAGCTACCTGCCTCCATGGCAACCAGAAAGAAATAGGGAAAAGGATCCATATCCCTGAGAAGCCAGCCTTCAAGCTCTGCAGCCACTTGGGTTGCACTGCTTTCCATGGCCGACTTCGCCACCAGCGAACATGAAAATCTGTTCTACTAGGGCTTCATCTGACTAGCCTAAGACCAATAATGTGTGGACAGCAACGGAGCCCTTCGTCAATGACGGCGTTTCTAGAATGCTCGCTACCTATGTCATTCAGCATGTGGACGTGTCAGGATTAATTATGGAAAACTTGCCTGTCGCCAAGTTCTATGAACTTTGAAAGAGAGCGCGCCAAACTCATGAGCTACACTCATTGCCTCTGAGCTAAGCGCACCGATTTCTGATGTAGCATTCTGATTAACGTTATCTTAGCACACATACACTACACCTGGTGCATCATATGACACAAAACTCTATGTCACGCCACTTTCTTTATTATATTGACCACGCGTCCATGATAATCACATGATTTCGCTCAGAACTGGCACTCTGACATGGCAGTACAACCAATCATAGTCGGCTTCTCTGCAGACGAATGCAAATCATGGGGAGAAATAGCATTATCTCCTATATTTTTAGCACGCTTCATGTGATCGGTATGCATTCACCTCACGTGGCAGATCTTCATGTTCCACACCTCAAGTTTGGTCCCTACCATTCATATACAAATCAGACACTTCTTGAACACATTTTCATTTGACACTTTTTACAAAGTTTTTTTGTACTTTTTCCAAGGATTCAACCTATAGTTTTGTGCCACCCTATACACATTGAACGTAATTCTCTTGTATTCCTCAAGGGTACAATCACTCTATTTTGGCACATTCAAGGCACTAAGTGCCCTCTCTTGTACCTCAAAATATAAAAAGAAAAAGTATTGTGTGTGTGTATGAGTGTGGGATTGGAGGCTAGTCTAAGCCCACCCACAAGCTTTTTTTAGTCTGCAAGCCTACTCTAAGGCTCAAATGGCATGCAACGGGCTAATCTCATCCCTCTCCTCGAGCATCGGCTCATCTTATGCAAGTGAAGGGCTACTCTCAGCCCCCCCCCCTCAAGGATTTTCTTAGTGTGGTGTCAAGTTGTTCATTTCCAACTTTGCAATTATTTTGAAGCAGCATCTTTGGCAAGAGATTTTGGTAGTGTTTCTAAACACTTTATCTTCAAAGCTTGTGCGTTTGGCAAAGATTTTGGTAGTGTTTCTAAACACTTTAGCTTCAAAACTTTGTAATGACCAAAAGTGAAGGTAGCTCATCATCTATGGCTAACTTCTTACCCTCTTTCACCCCCTATTTTTATGCCTAAAGATGAACGCCTCAACGAACAAAATTACAATCTATGGAAAGATGTCATGCATGCCTATCTCTACATGAATCTCTTGCATGAGGTAGTCGACGGGTCAGACCCCGAACCCAATAAGGAAAACAACTTAAACAATTGGCATGTGTGGAATGTCAAGGACAAAAGAGCTTTAGGTCAACTGTTACTTGCGTGCGACGAACTGACGAAAGGTCATATCACAACCTACAAGACATCCAAGGATGCTTGGGATACGTTAGCTGCTTTGTATGAAGGCAAAACCCCTTCGAAGATATATGCATTAGAGGCCGAGTTTCATAATTTGACCATTAAGCCACATGACACAATTACCAAGGTCATAGCCCAATTCGAGGACTACCAGCGTAAATTAACACTATGTGGTAGGCAGATCTCTAGTGAAGACATGGCCATTAGACTTCTCAACAAGTTACCGAAGTCATACGAGACATTTGTCACAACTTTGTATAATCGCGGCCAAGTCTTATCTTGGGAAGAGGTTCGTCGACTACTGCTCCTTCACGACTCGCGAGCCAAATCGACTTCCTCACAAGAGTCAGCCATGAAGGCCAAAGGCCCATTCAATAAGGGCAAAACCACAAGTCATCAGGCTAGCAATGGATCTAAGCAAGGATCACATAATTCATCGAAGAAGTTCACCTATAATTTTTGTGGAAAATTAGGCCACTTAGAAAAGTTTTGCTATAAAAAGAAACAATCATCGAAGGCTTTTACATCTAGGCAAGCATCCAAAGGATCCCAACATAGATCCCACTGCTCGAGTGAGGAACTTTTCATCTCCACAGAAGCCAATGCCCTAGTCACTTCTAGCTCCCCGCATGAGTGGATTTTTGATAGCAGAGCTACCTCCCATATGTGCAAAGACAAGGACTCCTTTCAAGAACTCGAAGAGCATACGGGAGAAGTCTATCTCAGCAACAATAAGAGTTTACCCATCGAAGGAAAAGGGAAAGTTCAAATTTCCAACCATCAGGGGGAATGCAAGTCTTTATCCAATGTTCTCTTTGTTCCAAACTTATGTATGAAATCTTCTTTCCATCAAGGCCATTACAGATCAGGACAAACAAGTATGGTTTGATAACACCTCAGTTAAGGTAGTTGATCCCCATACAAAGAATGTCATTGCTCAAGGTATATAAGAAAAGGGCATCTACAAGCTATCTTGCTTTGTATCCAAAGAATCAACCTCAAGTTTGTGGCACTAGAGATTTGGCCACACTTCATACTTATCAAAAATCTCTTCATCCCAACTTGTGAAGGGATTGCCAAAGTTAGGGCAACTTACTGATGTTTGCCAAGCTTGCACCCAAGGCAAGCAACACAAGGCCCTAGTTCCCAAGGAAGCTTCAACACGAGTGAGGAACCCACTTGCCCTTATCCACATGGACTTATGTGGACCTATGAATAACCCATCGCTGAGTGGATCCCTCTACTTTTATCTTCTAGTAGATGACCACTCTCGCTTTATTTGGGTGTACTTTTTGAAGTCAAAGGCAGATACATTCTCTAAGTTTCAAACTTGGATCAAGGAAGTTGAGAATGAAGCTTCAACTAAAGTCAAAACCATCAGATCAGATGGAGGTGGCGAGTTTATCAATCATGACTTTGATAGCTTTCTCACCCAGAAAGGGATCAAAAGGCAAGTCACTCAGCCTCATACTCCATCACAAAATGGAGTAGCTGAAAGGAAGATACGCAGTGTGATGGAAATGGCACGAACAATGCTTCATCACGAGGATCTACCCTACAAGTTTTGGGTAGAAGCTGTGCATACTGCCGTTCACATTCTTAATCGAGGATTTACAAGTGCATTACACAACAAAACACCCTTCGAAGCATACTAAGGAAGAAATCCAAATGTGAACTACTTTCGAGTCTTTGGTAGTGAAGCTTTTGTCCATGTACCAAAAGAAGATAGAAACAAGTTACAATCAAAGTCCAAGAAACACATATTCATAGTCTACATTGACCAATCAAAGCATACTGTCTATATGATATGGAAAACCACTCCATCATCATTTCGAAGGATGTGATCTTCAATGAAGCTTCATCATACTCAAGAAAAGATTAAAGTACAAGTCTTAGTCAACCTATCTACACTTCAGAGGGGGACTTAGTATTTCCAAACTCCAACTCAGAAGCAAGTACTTCACAACAACCATGCCGATCTCAAAGGCTTCTTGATAAGCACCAACACAAACAAAGTCATTATGTTAATTATGCTCTAATGCACCAAATTCAGCAAATTCCAGAGCCATCAAACTACAAAGAAGCTCAAGGCCAACCAGAGTGGGAAACAACTATCAAAGAGGAACTCGATGCAATAACAAAGAACAAGACTTGGACATTAGTTCCCAAACCAAACAACCATCAAGTCATAGGAGTCAAGTGGATATACAAAGTCAAATACAAGTCTGATGGCACTCTAGATAAATATAAGGCAAGATTACTCACCAAAGGATACAAGCAACAACATGGCATTGACTATGAAGAAACCTTTGCTCCTACTGCAAGATTCACAACCATAAGAGTCATGTTAGCACTAAGTGCTCACTTTAGGTGGCCCATTTACTAGCTGGACGTCAAAAGTGCATTCCTAAATGGAGATCTTCAAGAAGAAGTATATGTTGAACAACCTGAAGGCTTCGAGATCAAAGGCAAAGAAGATAAAGTCTACAAGCTTCACAAGGCACTTTACGGACTCAAACAAGCTCCCAGGGCCTGGTATGAAAAGATTCACAAGTTCTTTGAAGACAAGGGATTTCACAGAAGCAATGCTAATGCTAATCTCTATATCTATCAAAAGGATTCTTTAGTAGCCATCATCATTCTCTATGTAGATGACTTGATCTTGATAGGCTCAGACGAAGAACGCATCCAGTTTATCATCACACAGCTTCACCTTGAGTACTCTATGACAGATCTTGGATTACTTCACTACTTCTTAGGCATGGAAGTTTGGCAAACAAAAGAAGGTATTTTTCTATCACAAAAGAAGTACTGCTCTGATCTACTTTCCAGATATAACATGGACGAGTGTCGCTCAGTTTCTACACCACTTGATCCAAACATCAAGCTTACACTGAAGGACTCATCATCACTTGTGGATGTGCATACCTATCGAAAACTTGTTGGCTCTTTACTCTTTCTTGCCAACACTAGACCAGATATTGCTTATGCAGTTGGTATACTCTGTCAGTTTGCACATCAGCCTCGTCAGACTCATTGGGATGCAGCTCAGAGACTACTTCGTTACCTTGCCCTCACCCGACATCATGGTCTTTGGTACAGAGGGGGCATGGAACTCGCCGAATATTCCGATTCAGATTGAGCTGGTGATCCTGATTCTCGACGGTCTACTTTTGGGTATATATTCTTGCTTGGCTCAGGACCTATCTCTTGGGCAAGTAAGAAACAACCTAAAGTCGCTCTATCATCTACCGAGGCTGAGTACCGAGCATCCAACTTTGCAGCATGTGAGGCCATCTGGCTTCAACGTTTATTATCTGACATTGGTGTTTTGCAGGATACTCCGACATATCTTCGCACGGACAGCCAGTCAGCCTTGGCCATCACCAAGAATCCAATTTTCCAAGCTCGGATGAAGCACATCGAGATCCAGTACCACTTCATCCGCGAGAAGCTCATATCTCAGGAGATTACTCTGGAGTAGTTTACGTCTCAGGAGAACCTGGCGGACATGTTCACGAAGGCTCTACCTCCGGTCCTGCTTCAGCGCTTGGTGGACCTCTGTAGCATTCAACCGCTCCAAAATGGAGCTGTACAGGGGGTGTTGATGACATGATTGATCCTACTTCATCTACATTTGTATCCGCATGAGTGCATCTCCATTTTGTATCTAATAGGCACTCCATTTCTAGTATATTTCCATTTCATACTGTATTTCCTTTGTATTTGGGTACCTTGCCATGTGCTTCTACCAGTTGTATTCATTCTTCTTTCAGGAGACTTATCCCACATATGATGTAATTTTGAGAGCCCCGCCCAAATCTATATAAGGAGGGCCTCTCCCCTCATTTGTACTTGGTTAGAAGCTTGAGGAGCCTACTCCATGCTCTTGGCAAGATCATTTCTAATCCACATGAGTTTACCCACTTCATGGTCTACTCATTTTGGGTCTCACACATTCTTTGTTTTGTGAGAGTACTTTACTTTTCATTTTGCTTCCACATGCGTACTCTCTACACAATTATTTTGCTATCCTACAAAATTTGTTTCAACCACTTTGGCATAGTTTGTGCACTCTTGATATACATGTGTTCATTACATAATACATCTTCAACATGTATATCATGTATGGACTAAATTTCATGCTCATTTTTAGTCATATTTTGATGCAAATGTTCAACCATATGTGTCTAGAAATTTCTAATAGTTCCAATCATGTTTTATTGGAAAATTTTAGCCATCTTTGGTTAGAAATTCTTTGCATTTTTAGCTCTATTTTGCTAGAACTTTTTAGCACTTTGAATCTCATTTGGCTATTTACATGGCCATAGTCAAGCACATCACTTTGGAACAAAGGCATGAGTGTATCAAACACATCTTGTGAGCTAATTGTTGGCAATTTTTTGAATTCAATAAGAGGGAAAATGATTTTTTTAGCAAATACCACATCTCAACTCACATTAATTGTGTCTGTCAATGGATGATACAAATGATATCCCTTACTTTCAACACTATAACCAACAAATATACATTTCCTTTTCGTCTTTCATGAACAAAAGCATTAAACTCATGTGACATGTATTCACTGCCACGAGCTATGCATAGAGTGAACAAGCTTGTTTCTAGAAAAAACTTTCAACCATAACTAAAAATGCTTTGAAGCAAGAAATTAAATCACTTTTCTTTCATAGGATACACCCATGTATGCCAAGTAGCATCATCAATGAAGGTGACAAAATATACATGTTTTCCAAAATATGAAGTCTTTATAGGACCACATACATCACTATGAACAAGCTCCAACTTTCTTGTAGTTTGTGTATGACTATCTTTTGGAAAAGAAGCACGATGCATGTTTCTAAGAATGCAACCTTAACATGCATGTTTTTAAGTGGACTCAAGTGTTGGAAAACCAATTATCATGTCCTTGTTTTGCAAGTAAAGCAAACTATTGAAGTTCAACTGACCAAAACGAGCATGCCAAAGCTCCATTTGAGCCATGGAGGAAGTATGACCAACTAGGGAATCTGAGGTATCCCTCTTGTATGTATCCAAATGATACAAACAATTGCATAATGTACTAGACAACACGATAATATCACCATTACTCAAATCATGAACCATACATTTATCATTAACAAAGTGTACATGAAGTCCACCTTTGGCAATCAAAGGAACTAAAATTAAGTTCTTCTTGATATCGACCACATAGAATGCACTTTTCAAGAGAATCACACCTCCATTTGTAGATGTAAGCTCAAATTTTCCTACTCCAATGATAGCATAATGTTAGCGTTAGTGTCCATGTGAAAGGCCAAATGGCCACGTGACACTTCCTTGTATATGTTCTTTAGTAAAACATATAGTGGCCTTGTCAGTCACAGACTATAAATTCGACCGCATTTGTAAGAACTAGATGTCTGTCTTCATGCTCGCTGTGTACTGTGTTTTCTGTGTATTCTACAGCATTTGTGCAAAGTACTCTCTACGGCCTTAGGAGCTCAGTTTTCTACTCCAAGCATATCATCGTGGAGCTCTCGAGAAGGAGAGTGCACTGTGGCGCATCAACATCGAAATACTTCAGTGGTATCAGAGCACTTCAACGCAAAAAGCTTTGCTCCTTTTGTGCGAGCGAAGCGAGCCCCCCCCCACCCCAAAGATTTATGACTAAGGTGGCGACCAAGGCATAGACCTTGGCATACCTTATCATCCGAGTCACCGAAGTCACCGTTGGCGTCGTTGGCTGCGCACGAGGGAGGACCTCAATGATCAAGGAAGATAGAGGTTCTCGGTACTTCCTGAGAGGTCACCCATCTCAGTATTGTTCCCCCCAGAGCCCCCTTAATCGTGGCAATCTCTTGCCACTAAACTACACTCTTGTGGTATCTGAAGAAAGGGAAAGACTAAGGTTGACATTACCTTGAACATGTTTTGGGCGCTCAAAGCTTCATTCTTTCCTTTCAAAGCCTACTTTTGAAGCATTTTTGGGTGTCTTTTGGAGCCAATTTGGAGTACTTTTGCACATAGTTCTCTTCACACTGGTCCAAAACATCAAGAAGAGTGTTCTTTGTACTCCTCCGACAAAAAATATCAACCTTTGGGCTGTGTTTTCAGCCACACTCACAAAACTACAAGTTTTTTGGAAAGGTTTTTCGTTTTGGTGGGATTTATGCAGGTCTTTTGAGCCTAAAACATCAGAGTTGACAGACGCTTGCAGGTGTTGTTGGCGAGTTTTTGGGCTATGCATTCAACCTTTTTAGTATCATTTTACTACATATATTGAGCACATACACACCATGTACGCTTTTGTGGCATACCGCTTATGTATGTCCATGTGGTCATTGATATAGCGGTTACGTTCTTGCATAAAGCCTTTTACGGTTGAAAAAGAGAATCATGGTGAGGTTTTCTTAACTAGGAGACACCCAGATGTCGGGGTCTCTTCAGTGATGCAGGTGGAAGACTTACCCAGCCTCGCCATAGGAGATGTATGATAGTTGTTCATAGGTGCTTGATAAGCCTAGTTGGCTTCTATTGGGTAACTGATTATATGTAGTGGAGACAGTGATTCACTATGCAGGTAAACATATCAGTACTTACAGTTTTATGATACTTTGACATTGGCCATATGCTCATTTTGGAGAGGATAATCTAGTAAAATTTTTATAGATTCTTGGTTTAGTCAACTATACAGTGGTCGATTTACTCTTTGATACACTTATTCGTTGGTGTTTGGAATCTTCTAGCTCCATTATCATTCTATTCGATTCTCTACCATCATGGCATTAGAGATCTCAGGCACATCTGATGGATCAGGGTCTAGTGCCAGTGTTCCAAGGAGGAGCTATAACTTGTAGGGCGAAGACCATTTTGAGATTCGAAAATTTGATGGCACAAACTTTGCTCTATGGAAGAATCACATTAAAGATGTGCTGATTCAAAGCAGGCAATGGAAGCGAGTAAATGGGATTTCAAAGAAACCTGCTAACATGGATGAAGATGATTGGGATGAGTTAGATGAAATGGTCAGGTCTACCATTCGCTTGCACCTGGCAGATAATGTTCACTTTACAGTATTAGACTGTGAAAGTGCAGAGGAGCTTTGGAAGAAGTTATGCAATACATATGAAAAAGAGACGGCATCAAATAAAGTGTATATGATGAGAAAATTATATGAACTTTGCATGAAGGACACAGATAATGTTGTTGCTCATCTAAATGAGTTTGATGCTATATTCTCCCAATTACAGGCTCAAAAAATGGATATGGATAACGAAATGAAAGCAGTATTGCTGTTATGCACCCTGCCATCATCATGGGGTACATTTTGCACAGCTATTAGCAATAGTGCACTTGGTGGTAAACTCGTCTATGATGACATATGTGGAGCATTCTTGACTGAGGAGATTCGTAGAAAATCTATGGTTAGCACTCAGAGTGGAGATGCATATAATGTTTGTGGTTCTTACCAAGGAAAGAATCAACAATGTAGCAGGAGCAAGAACAAGGAAGAGAATGGTCAATGGAATAAGAGTAGAAGTAAATCAACCAAGAGGGATATCGAATGCCATTATTTTCATAGGAAAGGACATATGAAGAAAGATTGTTATGCATTAAAGAATGCTAAAGGTAAAGGGTAGAACGTTGATGGCCATGTTAAACAGTTACCTGCACCATCTACTTCGACTGTGAAGATTGAAGAAATAAATGTTATTTTTGATGATGCTGATGTGTTAACACCTGATCCGATTTTTCATGCATGTGTGTTGCATGGAAAGAGTGTTAAGAAGTTTTGTCTATCCATGAAAGTGTTTGTTTGCTGTAGTTGAGGTTTGTGTGAAGTGTAGGAAGTGCTGAAGTGTAGGAAGGTCATTCCTGTGACTCAGTATTTTGCTCATAACTTGAAGTGGAAGCATCAGAATCGATTGAAAATACCATCATTGGATGCGTCTTCTCGAGAGCTTCAAAATGCATATACTATTCCCTATATTTGGAGTTCGAAGTTGAGAGAAAAGCTTGATTTATTGTTGGCTGCTGCACCAAGTATCATGACACCATAACTGACAGTTGAAGCTTGTTTAGATTAGTCTTTGCCTTGTTTGCACTCTTTGAGTAGTTCATTTGCATTGATCATCATTTGAATGCATGTCTTTATACACTCGGCTAGGTTTTGATACTCATCGGATTGATAATTAAAGCGTGAATCCCCATTATATGCACTTGAGGGGGATTGAGGTACAGTCTCTTTCTTCGCAAGTCCCTAAGTTGGTTCTTAGGTACACAACAGGGAAGCCACCATATTATGATCATCTTCGAGTTTTTGGGTGTGAAACATATGTTCATATACCCAAGAATCTTAGACAATAGTTGGACCATAAGTCAAAGAAATGCATTTTCCTTGCGTATGGTCAAGAAGGACAATTTGGATATCCCTTATGGGATCCTGAAACACGGATAGTGATTAGAAATGGTGATGTCATCTTCAATGAGTCTAAGATGCGTAAACAACCCATTAAAGAGGTTGAAGTGAGAAGAGTGGTGTTTGAGGATACTAGTCCTCTGGTTAGCATGCATAAAAATGCTGCACATAGGGATGTTCAAGAGAATGTCCATTCAGATCAGTCTGCACATGTTCCTGTTCAGCAACCATTGAGATGTTCTACATGTGTCTCAAATCCACCTGATAGATATGTTTGAGGTTTAGATTTTGTTATGCTAATAGATGTCGGTGAGCCTTCTTGCTACAAACAGGCTATGCAGACAGAGGATCATGTAAAGTGGGAGCGTGCCATCGAGAGTGAGTTGGATTCCATTCACAAGAATGGTACTTGGGATTTAGTAACTTTGCCAAAGCGCAGGAAAGCTTTACCATGTAAATGGGTATATAAGCTGAAATTCACATCAGATAGTGCTTCTCCAAAGTATAAAGCACAACTCGTTGCAAAGGGTTTTAAGCAACAACATGGTGTTGATTTCGAGGAAATCTTCGTTGCAATGGAGGACTTAGAGCTAGTCCAAATGGATGTGAAAACTGCTTTCTTGCATGGAGATCTTATAGATGAGATCTATATGGAACAACCAAAGGGTTATGTAGTTCCTAGCAAGGAAAGTCTAGTTTGTAAGCTTAAGAACAGCTTGTATGGACTTAAATAGTCCCCTGGAAAATGGTACCAAAAGTTTGATGCTTTTATGAAATCTCAAGGCTATTCTCGAAGCAATGAGGATCATTATCTCTACACAAAGAGATGCTCAGATGGCAGCTTGATATGCTTGATACTGTATGTCGATGATATGTTGATTGCGGGGAAGTCCTCTTATGATTTGTCAATTCTCAAAAAGAAGTTGAGTCAGACATTTGATATGAAGGATTTGGGGGATGCTAAACATATTCTTGGCATGCACATTACTCATGATAGGAGTAAAAGATGCATATACTTGTCTCAAAGTGAGTACATATCCAAAGTACTTCACGAGTTCAATATGCAAGGTGGAAAGGCATTGAGTACACCTTTACCCACATATGTGAAATTTAGCAAGGATGATTGCCCCAAATCAGATGAGGAAAAGGAATTCATGACCAAAATTCCCTATTAGTCTGTTGTTGGTAGTCTCATGTATGCTATGGTAGCTATGAGACTAAACATTGCATTTGCAATGGGAGTTGTGAGCAGATATGTCTAATCCTAGCAAGAAACATTGGGAAGCAGTCAAGATGATTTTGAGATATCTGAGTGGCACTAACGACAAGTGTTTATGCTTAGGTAGAGGGAAAGCATCCATTATTGGTTACACAGATTCTAATTATGATGGTTGTGTAGACAATTGTAAGTCTACATCAGGGTGAATTTTTCATTTTGTTGGAGGTGCTATCTCTTGGAGATCTCATCTTTAAGAATGTACAACTGTTTCCACCACAAAAGCAGAGTATGTTATAACAAGTGAGGCATGTAAGTAAGCATTGTGGCTTTCTCGTCTTGCTTGTGATATGGGTTTACCTTAGCATGTACCTCACTTGCTCAGTGATAGTCAGAGTGTCATTGCTTTGGCTAAGAATCCGGTCTATCATGCAAAGACCAAGCACATTGAGGTGAGGTATCACCTCATTAGAGATTGCTTAGCCAGTGAGCGCATTATTCTTGAGAAGGTTCACACTCGAGATAATGTTGCAGATGATTTGACTAAAGCTCTACCACAAGATAGCTTTTGACACTGTTGTCACTTGATGGGGGTTACTTGATTCTTGATCTTACACAGTCACTTATATACTGCATAACATGCTCATCGGGTGGGAGGTATAGTTTGTGTACTTACACTCAGGTATTTTATACTTACACTCAGGTAATTTTTATCATTCTTTATTTTTCTCCCATAGTTACTTTGACCATGTTGGCCTTTAGTGGGATATTGTTACCGTTAGTGTCCATGTGAAAGGCCAAATGGCCACCGGACACTTCCTTGTATATGTTCTTTAATAAAACATATAGTGTCCTAGTTACTCAAAGACTATAAGTTCGATCACATTTGTAAGACCTAGAAGTCTGTCTTCGTGCTCCCTGTGTACTGTGTTTTTTGTGTATTTTGCAGCATTTTTGCGATGTACTATGTGCGGCCTCAGGAGCTTGGTTTTCTACTCTGAGCATATCATCGTGGAGCTCTCGAGAAGGAGAATGCACTATGGTGCATCGATATTGAAACACTTCACATAAGAGGCATTGTTTGCACACACCACATGTCCTCCTTTGGATGCATCTTTCAAAGAAGCAAAAATCATTTTGCATGAAGTTATGTGCTTTGAAGCACCACTATTAAAGAACTAGTCTAAATCAGCCTCACAACCATACATTTAGAATGCAACAATGTATCATAATGGCATGTAACAACATGCCCAAAAATCTTGAACCATGTTGGCTTCATCATTCTTTGCATTTGAAGAATTTTCAGCAATAGACATGTCGGTTTCCTTCTTATTTTCATTGTGTTTAGCAAGCTTTCTACACCCATTATAGTATGACCAGCCTTCTGACAATATTTGCATCTCTTCTTATTTTTCAAATTAGAATAACCAGAGGAATGAGTGGAAGAGGAAGGTTGAGGCTTTGTTTTTTATGAACCCAAAGCTAAACCATACTTGCTTTTCCATTTTTGTGAGATAGCAAGTGCTTGCATTCCCTCAATCAAACCACTCCTATTCACTCTTGATTCTCTTTTGCAACCAAATAGATTGTAGTGGCAAAGCTTTGAGAAGATTTTGGTAATCCTTTCAACAATGTAGAGATGTGTGATACATATGAAATAATCTCATCTATGTTTGCCAATCACTCTTTCAACTCCTCGATGCATATCATGCTACACATCCACAAACTCATTTTTAGCCATACATACATTCTCAAGTTGATTCCTTAAAGTATGCAACATGTGCTTCATTAGCATGGCATACACAAAAGCAAGAGTCTCCCATGCTTGTTTTGGTGTAAAACATGACCAAATGTGTGGAACTATATGATGCTTCACATAAATTGTAATCAATGCATGAGCTTGAGTTGTTGATGACATGATTGCTCCTACATCATCTACATTTGTATCCACATGAGTGCATCTCCATTTTGTATCCGCATGAGTGCATCTCCATTTTGTATCTAGGAGCACTTCATTTCTAGTTTATTTCTATTTTATATTGTATCTCTTTTGTATTTGGATACCTTGCCATTTGCTTCTACCATTGTATTCATTCTCCTTTGAGGGGAATTATCCCACATGAGATGTACTTTGGAGAGCTCCTCTCAAATCTATATAAGGAGGGCCTCTCCCCCCATTTGTACTTGGTTAGAAGCTTAAGGAGTCTACACCATGCTCTTGGTAAGCTCATTTCTAATCCATGTGAGTTTACCCATTTCTTGGTCTACTCACTTTGAGTCTCTCATTCATTATATGAGTACACTCTTGTTTTCATTTTGCTTCCGTGCATTTACTCTCTACATGGTATCAGAGCACTAGGTGGAGGTCTTGGTGGTGCATTTGGTGATTATTTTGGTGGTGGTGGTGCTTGAGTGTTGGTGTTTTTGCTTTCTCCTCATTGAGCGAAGCTTTTGCCATCAGTTTTGCTCTTTAGGGCTTCATTTTGCCCATTTTCTCACCCTCCCACCCCTTATTTTTCCTTACCGTGTACCCCTTTTTCCCCCATTTTCCTTCCCTCCCACCCTCTGTGTGAAGACATTGTACTCTTTTTATCGTTTGGGATGGCCATTTTGTGAGTTGATAGAGTATCCCTCATTTGAAAGTGCTTAGAAGCACTATTTCAAAACTATTCGCTACACTATTTGGTGTTAGTTCCTTGTTTTTGTGATCTTTGAAATCAGATTGTTATGCATTGGATGAAATTGGTCTTTCATTTACCTCCTTCAAGCCTACTCAAGAATTGCAGAGATTTGCTACATGGAGGCATGCATTGAGAAGTACAGAGCAGTTCCTTGGGTTTTCATTGTCGATTGGAACTTGAGTTTTCATTATCAATAGGCAACACTAAAATCTTTATACACTTAGTTGTTGTTGTGGTCATCAACGAAGATTGTTCTCTACTTTTCTGCTAATGCACCATCCCTTCCATGAGCATATTGTACTTAGATATTATTGTGTTCATCAACGAAGATTGTTCTCTACTTTTCTGTTAATGCACCATCTCTTCCATGAGCATATTGTGCATAGAAATATCTTCATTTTATCACACAAGGAGCAACTGCACGTGGTCTTCAATTCTTAGGATCTCCCTCCGTTGCTGCTAACTACTTTTGTTGTTGAGGATTTTCGACACCTCTTGCCTTGACTGGGACTCCTTAAAGTTGCACATAGTCATTGTGAGCATAATCATAGGAAGAACAATAGTCAGCTCATTTTTTGGTGCACACCTTCAACCCCGTCCATGCCTCCTCAGTGCAAGAATGCCAACAATGAAAGACACAGATGGAGTACCCTTCTCTAAGTGAACACACTCTTTGAAGGACTTTGCATGCATTCACTCTGTGCATAGTAGCTCCCACAATACCTAGCTCTACTCTTACACCACTTGTCTTTGCAACAGAGAGCACAAAGGCCTCATTGGTGGACTCTTTAGCCTTGAAGCAACACATCGACGTGCACACCACACAACCACAACTTGCGATAGTTTCTCTCTAAAAGACGAATAGAGAGCGAGAAAGAGAGAGAGAGAGAGAGAGAGAGAGAGAGAGGGAGAGAGAGAGAGAGAAACAGAGAGAGAGAGAGAGAGAAACAAAGAGAGAGAGAGAGAGAGAAATAGAGAGAGAGAGAGAGAGAAAGTTATGGGCATCTTGCATTTTTGTTTTGTTATACTCACTCTCCACGAAGCTTCATCAGAAACATATCTCACTACTGCTTTGTGTGTTGAAGAGAGACATGAACCACATTTTTTGCAGAAGCGAGAGAGAGAGGGAGAGAGAGAGAGGGAGAGAGAGAGAGAGAGAGAGAGAGAGAGAGAGAGAGAGAGAGAGAGGAACATGTGTACTCTTCCGAAAATTCCCACTGTGTGCCTCACACACAGTGGCTAAGGCAACAATGGCTATGTAGATGCATTGTGCGTCAGACATCTTGATCCGCTTCTTGGCATTGTGCAGACTCCAAAGAGAGAGACAGAGAAAGAGAAAATGCAAGAGAGATACATGCACACCAAAGACCATGTGATGTCATTACTTCATTGACATAATCAATGATGTGTATGTTTCTCTATCACTGAGGGCATGGATGCATCTCCATTCATTTTTCATTATTTTCCATAATAAGGAACATACCACGTGTACTCCACAACTACCATAAGAACTTTGTGGTTTTGAACCCCACTCTTTTGTGCAGAAATCTTGATGAGAGATCGTATTCCACTTATTATCAAATAATTTTCTTTCAAATGGTCACAAAATTTAAGAGTCTCATTATTTTTTCATTAAATCATTTCCATATGTGGGCTTAAGTAACAAGTTGTCATGGAAGCCTTAGACTTTTGGTATTTTCTATGAAATATCATGAAGTAATCTCTTATCCACATTGGCTATCATTCTCCAAAGATTATTGCCAACCCACATTGTAAAAAGGCACATTCTATTCTTCAAACCCCGAAGGGGTATTCTACACTAAGTGCCCGACCATCTTTTGTACCATCAACCATATAAGAAGAAAAATCTTGTGTGTGTGCTTTTGTGGGTTGGAGGCTAGTCTAAGCCCACCCACAAGTTTTTTTGCGTCCCTATCCTACTCTCAAGCTACCTGGTGTGCAACGGGCTACTCTAAGCCCTCCTCTAGCGTCGACTCATCTCAATTTTTGTGCAAGTATAGGGCTATTCTAAGCCCCCTGCCTCTCCAACTTGCCTCTCTCACATTATCCCATGTAGGGCTACTCTAAGCATCCACCTTCAAGGTGTCTATTTCAATTTTGGTGCAAGTGTAGGGCTACTCTAAGCCCCCCACCCCTACCCCAACTCAATTTTGTGAACCAATTTTTATCGTAAGTGTGGTAACTTCATTTCAATGGCGATAATGTCAACAATTTCAAATGCAACATCCTCAAGTCAATTATGTTTACCCTCCTTTACACCAATATTCATGCCGAAAGATGAAAGGATAAATAGCACAAATTACAGCCTACGGAAGGATAAAATTAGGACATATCTCTATTCAAACCTGTTGTATGAGGTAGTCAAAGGAACAAATTGAGAGCCTGATAAGGATAGCAATCTAGGAGCTTGGAATATATGGAATGTAAAGGACAAGCAAGCATTAGGCCAACTTCTCCTTGCATGTGATGAATTGACAAAGGGTCACATCACTGTATGTACAACTTCAAAAGAAGCTTGGGATAGTCTCACAAATCTATATGAAGATAAAAGACCTTCTAACATTTATACTCTCGAGGCCAAGCTTCACAATCTCACTATACATCCACAAGACACCATCACAAAAGTGATAGCCCAATTTGAAGATTATCAACACAAGCTAGCACCTTGTGGATGAAAAATTTCAAGTGAAGACATGGCTATAATATTGCTCAACAAGCTTCCTAGGTATTATGAAACATTTGTGACCACTCTGTATAACAGAGGTCAAGTTCTAACTTGGGAAGAGGTTCGTTGACTTTTGCTCCTCCATGACTCATGAGCAAAGTCAACTTCCTCACAAGAGACAACAATGAAAGCTAAGGGACCCTTCTACAAGGGCAAACATGTTAGAAACACACCCAAGCAAGGTTGCAACACTTCTTCAAACAAATTTAGTTGCAAATTTTGTGGAAAAATAGGGCACTTAGAAAAATTTTGTTATAAGAAGAAGCATACATCAAAGCATTCTAATTCCAAGAACCCATCAAAAACATATCAGCATAGGTCTCACTCTTCACTACAGAAGCCAATACCCTAGTAACTTCCAGTTCATCTCAAGAATTGATATTTGACAGTGGAGTGACATCGCACATGTGTAAGGATCGGGATTCTTTTCAAGAGATTGAAGACTAGACTGGTGCGGTTTACCTAGGCAACAAGAAGAGCCTACCCATCGAAGGGAAAGGCAAAGTACAAATCACTAATGCCCAAGGGGAGTGCGAGTCATTATCCAATGTCTTATTTGTTCCTAACTCGTGCATGGATTTACTCTCAGTCAAGGCCATCATTGACCATGATAAATGAGTGTTATTTGATAACACTTTAGTTAAGGTGATTGACCCTAAAACCAAAGACATCATCACGCATGGCGTAGAAGAAAAAGGGCTCTAAAAACTCTTTTGCTTTCTCTCTAAGGAGTCACTTTCCAGTTGGTGGTATCAAGGTATGGCCACACTTCATATTTACCAAGGATTTCCTCCTCTCAGATAGTTAAAGGATTGCCCAAGATCGGACAAGTCAATGATTTCTGTCAACTTTGCACCCAAGGCAAACAACATAGGGATCCTGTTCCCAAGGAGGCTTCCACAAGAGCTAGGAACCCTTTAGCCCTCGTCCACATGGACCTTTCTGGACCTATGAATACCCCTTCTCTAAGTGGTTCACTCTACTTCTTTCTGTTAGTAGATGACCACTCCCGCTACATTTGGGCATATTTTTTGAAGTCAAAGGCAAACACTTTCTCTAAGTTTCGAGAATGGATCAAGTTGAGAATGAAGCATCAAAGACAATCAAGACTATTCCATCCGATGGCGGTGGTGAATTTATTAATCACGACTTTGAGAACTTCTTTAAAAAAAGGGAGATAAAAGGACAAGTCACTCAACCTCACACTCCATCCCATAATGTGGCTCAGAGAAAGATTTGAAGTGTGATGGAAATGGCAAAAACCATGCTTCACAACAAAGAATTACCCTACAAGTTTTGGGCAGAAGCAGTGCACAATGTCGTACACATACTGAACCGAGGCTTCACTAGTGCATTGCACAACAAGACACCCTTTGAAGCTTAATATGGAAGAAAGCTTAATGTCAACTACTTTCGAGTGTTTGGAAGTGAAGCATTGGTCAATGTACCAAAAGAAGATTGCAACAAGTTATAGTCCAAGTCTAAGAAACATATATTCATCAGTTAAGTGAACAATCCAAAGCATATAAATTGTACGATCTTGAGAACCACTCCATCACAATTTCAAAAGATGTAATCTTTAATGAAGCTTCAAAATACTCAACCAAAGATCCAAATACAAGTCTCAGTTTGCCCATCTACACTTCAAAGGGGAACACAGTCTTTTCAAAGCACCCATTAGAGGCAAGTACTTCACATCAACCCAGAAGATCACAAAGGCTCATTGAAAAGACACAACAAGAACGAAGTCATTATGTAAATTATGCATTGATGCATCAAGTCCAACAAATTACAGAGCCTTCCAACTACAAGAAGCTCAAGGCCAACATGAGTGGGAAGAAGCTATGCAAGTGGAAATGGATGCAATCAAGAAGAACAAGACTTGGACCCTTGTCCCTAAGCCCACAAATCAAGTCATAGGAGTTAAGTGGCTCTATAAAGGTAAGTAAAAATCAGATGGCACATTAGACAAGTACAAAGCAAGACTTGTAGGCAAAGGATATAAGCAATAGCATGGCATTGACTATGAAGAAACCTTTGCCCCTACTGCAAGTTTTACCACCATAAGGATCATTATAGCACTAAGTGCACATTTCAAATGGCCCATCTGCCAAATGGACGTCAAAAGTGCTTTCCTCAATGGAGTCTTCAAGAAGAAGTATATGTTGACCAACTTGAAGGTTTCAAGATCAAAGGAAAGGAAGATCAAGTCTACAAGCTTCACAAAGCACTTTATGGACTTAAGCAAGCACCTAGGGCCTAGTATGAAAAGATTCACGAGTTCTTTGAAGATAAAGGATTTCAAAGAAGTAGTGTTGATGCAAATTTATACATCTATCAAAATGAGTCCTTAGTGGCCATCATCATCCTCTATGTAGATGAATTGATCTTGATAGGCTCCAATGACGAACACATCCAATTCATCATCACACAGCTTCACCTTGAGTACTCTATGACAAATCTTAGACTACTTCACTACTTCTTGGGTATGAAAGCTTGGCAAACGAAAGAGGGCATATTCCTATCACAGAAGAAGTACTACTATGATCGTCTTTCTAGATATAACATGGACCAATGCTGCTCAATATCTACACCTCTTGATCCAAACATCAAGCTCACACCGAAGGATTCATCATCACTTGTGGATGTGCATACTTATCGACATCTTGTTGGCTCATTACTCTACCTTGCCAACACTAGACCAAATATTGCCTATGTAGTTGGTATACCAAATCAGTTTGCACATCAGCCTCGTCAGACTCATTGGGATGCTACTCAAAGACTACTTTGATACCTTGTCCTCACCCAACATCATGGTCTTTGGTATAGAGGGGGCATCAAACTTGCCAGATATTCAAATTCAAATTCGGTTGGTGATCCTGATTCTCGACGATCTACTTTTGGATACATATTCTTGCTTGGCTCAAGACCTATCTCTTGGGCAAGTAAAAAGAAGCCTAAAGTTTCTTTGTTATCCACCAAGGCCGAGTATCGAGCATCCAACTTCACAGCATGTGAGTCCATCTCTCTTTGATGTTTATTATCTCACATTGGTGTTTTGCAGGTTACTCCGACATGCATTCGCATGGATGGCAAGCTAGCGTTGGCCATCGCCAAGAATCCAGTGTTCCACAATGCTACCCAAGCACATAGTGTTGATGATTTCTCAAGTGAGGTTGCAACATAAATACTTGTTCGATAAGTGAACCTTGGAGATGAAGAAAACCCACAAGTAGTCCACCTAGCCACATGGTTGTGGCACCACCCATTTTTACTATAGAAGGAAACGTCTCTTCTTTATACATATAAAAGTGCCTTTGGCTTTGTCCTACAAAGATCTGTTAGGTACTCTAGAAGAGCTTGAATTACATTGAATACCCTAAGTAGAGGGAACTTCACCTATAGAAAGTAACGCAGACCATACTAACTCAACCCAAAATATGCAGAGGTAGTCAAGGTGGAAATAACTAAATTGGAGGAGAAAGGTATTATTGTTCCTATAGAGCACTCAAGGCGGCTTTCATCTATGGTTATTGCCTCTAAGAAAAACAGTTGAAAGATAAGAGCATGTCTTGATTTCCGTGCTCTAAATAAAAGTGATTGTTAAAGATGCTTTCCAACAACCCTTGAATGAGCATTTATTGGAAGTAATTGGACATGTTTTGTACACTTTTCCTAATGGATTTAGTGGATAAGAACAAATTGTATCCACCTTGAAGATAGAGACAAAATTTCCTTCATCACTCCATGGGGCACTTATGTATATGAGTGCATGGTTTTCGCCTAAAAAATGCACCTGCATCATTTAATATAACAATGTATCTAATACTGGGTAAATGGCTAACAACAACATTCTTTGCATTTTCATGGATGACTTTAGAGTATTCTAAGGTAGAAATAGAAGAGACATGGCCCAAGATTTTCATTAGCATTTGGAAAACTTGAACAAAATATTTGAAAAGTGCCTCAAGACATGTTTAAAGTTGAATCTTACTAAATGTCAATTCTTGGTCAGCAAAGGTACTCTCCTTGGGCACATAGTTTTTGCCAAAGGAATAATTGTTGATCCAGTTAAGGTAGCTGCCATCCTTTCCATGCCCATTCTGCGAACTCCTAAGGAATTGCAAAATTTTTTAGGCTATGCAAGTTATCACAAGAGATTTATTCTAATGTGCTAAAAGATAGCTAAGCCTTTGTCAAGTCTTACAAGCAAGAAGATAAGGAGTATTGAAGGAAAGAAGACATTCAATGAGCTAAAACTAAGGTTATGTACTTCACCACTCCTAATTGTTCCTAATTGGTCACTTGCATTCCATATGCATATAGATGTAAGTTTTCATGTAGTTGGACTAGTTTTGGCACAACCATCTACTCACAAGGTGGACCAACCTATTGATTATGCAAGTAGATTACTGACAAAGGCAAAAAGAAATTATAGTACAATAGAAAGAGATAGTTTGGATATTGTATTTGCACTACAAAAGTCTTGGCACTATCTTCTAGGTGTACATTTCATTGTCATATCATACCATCAAGCACTAAAGTATCTAATTAATAAGCCTAGAGTAGTTGGAAGGGTTTGGTAGTGTCTACTACTCTTCCAAGAATATGACTTTGAGATTCACATCAAGCCAGGCAAGGAGCACTACATGTCAGACCAAGTGTCAAGGAAAACCATGAGTGAAGGGCCAACATGTATTAATGACGAGCCCATAGATAGCAATCTCTTTTTTATGGCGGCTCAAATTGATTGGTATGATGAAATACTACAATTTCTCACTTTTGGAGATTTCTCTCTAAACATGCCTCCATTAGAGAAAAGGAAGTTATTGTTTAAAGCAAAAGCATTTTTTACTGATAAATGATTAGTTGTATATAGATTGCGTAGATAGTATTTTGTCCAAACATGTTTATCCACATGAAGTAAGACTTTTTCTTGAAGCAACAAATAATGAAGGGCATCTCAAGGGAGAGGATGCACAAAATCATCCACAAACTTTTATGGTGGCATTATGTTCATAGGGATGCTGCCAGATATGCCAAAGAATGTAACATCAGTCAAAGATGTGCTCCTCGACCAACAAGGCTAAATTTCCAACCATCAATGATTTCAACTAGGTGGCAACCTTTTGAATGGTGGATTCTTGATTTCATTGGGCCCATTAGTCCAACGTGTCAACCTAATAATAAAAGGTATATATTTGATGGCTACATGTTATTCCACAAAATGGGTTGAAACTAAGGCTACTTCAGATTGCATGATAATGATAGTGGCCAAGTTCATATACAAACATATTTTCTCGTGATTTGGATGCCCGCTAGATGTTACTAGTGATTGCGGCACACATTTTGTAAATCACTTGCTTGCAGCTGCAACACATTTTTGACAGGTACAAGATTTGTCGCAAATTCATGTGCTTATTATCCTAGAGGAAATGGGCAAGCAAAAAGCTCCAACAAATTTTGATCGAGCTACTACACAAATTGGATATTGACAATCACAACTCTTGGTTGCAAGCCCTCATTGGAGCAATCTAGGCATTTCTTATGATAAGAAGAGGAACTATTGGTGAGAGTCCATCCCTCTTGGTATATGGTAAGCAGGCACTTGCTCCATCTATACATAAGCACAAATGGATTATGTCCCATGGAATAGTGCTTGACACTATTATATACTAACTCTCCTATACTTAAATAATCCTACTAGTTAGTTTGTGGCATGTTTACATAGGTATGAAGCATATCTTTTAGGATTTGGTTGACCCATTTGGTTTTTCCACCTATTTGTGGATGATCATACATATTCATGCAAAGTTTAGCATCTAACTTCTTGAAGATAACTGTCTAGAAGGGGCTAGTAAAATTTATTTTCCAATATGAAACGATGTCTATTGATAGACCAATTAATTGTGATAATCTCTCTAGAAAAGCTCTAGCTAAAGTTGGGGTCTTCATAGTAGTACATTTTGGAATAAACCTAGCCCTTATGGTTAACTTATTGTTAATTATCCACCTTGAGACATACCACTATTTTGTTAACATATTGATAATTACCCAAACCAAGTCATACCGCCTATAGGTTTTGGGTAGCATGGTCATAAATTCCACAGGGGTACTCTCTCATTTCTTGTTAGAAATATCTAATGGGTGGAGAAGACATAGCTTTAACCTTTTTGCTTTATTGACTATATATCTTTTGCACTTAATCACATAGTTTTGGATGTCCTTGTGAAGTCGAGACCAGTAAAAGGACCTCTTAACAACATCATAAGTCTTGCTAATTCTTTAGTGATCTATACCAGGTGTGTCACAAAACTCAAATAAAACATGTTGTATCATCCTTAAGTCTCTCAAGGTACACACATTTCCTTTATATACCAGGTATCCATCATGGATACTATCCTTTTCCATTTGATCCCTATGTGACTATCCATCAATACTCCATCCTCAATGGAAACTTGTGTGTCTCGATCCCCTTTTCCAATGACTTCCATATGTTGGAACATACAAGATCATGCCTACATCTTGCTACAATGGGATTACATAACTCATTGATTATCTAATTAAAACTCAATCCATAGGGCATAGGCATGTAGATGTGTGAATCTGCCACTATTTTAAACTTTCCTCCCTATAGCTAAGATCATAGTCAATCTCTTGAGGGTCTTTCCATCAAGGCTTCTGAACTTTTAGATGTATTTGATTACAAAACTATTTTATGCTCTCTTGATCAAACACTATGGTTATTATGGAACCATACATGCAGTGATATCATTTTTTAAAAAGATGAACTATGAAATATTTTTCTTTCTCTAAAACACGTAAATTCTTTGGGAAATGTATGATTTTTTTCTTTCAAAAGCTCTTGGATGCCCATCCTTGTAACGCAAAAAATTGGAGCTAAGCAAAAGAAAGGTAAAGTGGATCTAAAAAGTGGATAAGGAGCATGGCGATGATCAATTTTTTCAAAGAAATGATCGTCTCAGTTATAAATCCCCTGTTCATGTATAAGAAGCCTTGTACAAGCACTAGAGGAGTCCTCAATGTGCATCCCCTATAAAATTTTAAATAGTTGGTTTTTTTACTTAGTTCATTAGATTAAAGTTTCTAGTCTTGTCTAACTTCAACTAAACAAGCATGGGTTTAGGGCACATGTACACAAGTCAATCTCTTCTCATTTTGCAATGACTCTTGTCATTTTGAGTATAGAACTAACACTGGAGAAGTGTGGTGATGTAAACTATCTTTCTTGGCCTCTTTTCCCCTTCTTGGTGAGCTCTTATCCATTTTTATGGTATGGAATGTTGAAGTTAGACATCTGCGGAAGCATGCAAATAGCACAATGAAGAAGAAGAAGCTTGGAGCACAACACACAATACTAAATGTATTACCACTAGAATGTACAAAGATTAGTAACCCATTAGGGCAATACACATATATACAAGCCAAGGAAAAAAAAACCTCCTAAAGAGGGAAAAAAGTGCCCTGGTGGTCCTAGAGTGTTCACACACATTGCTACCTAAATATATCAATAAATCCCACCTAGGAGTGATGCGGTGAACAAGGAGTTGGCACTTATGTATAAGGAAGTGCCAAGCTATGTGGAGTCACTCCATGAAAGGAAGTAAGCCCAAAGCTTCGTGAAAAGCTTCAAACTTCTCCCTAGGCAGAGCCTTCATGAAAAGGTCTACAATGTTCTCCTACATGGGCACATATGCCAAGTTGATCTCTCCTGCAGAGAACCTCTCCCTGACATAATGATAATGCACCTCAATGTGCTTAGTGCAAGCATGGAACACAAGGTTCCTCACAACTACCAATGCGCTCTGACTGTCAGTGAAGATGGTGGTGGCAGAAGACTGACCAACACCCAAATCAGCCATAAGGCATCTGAGCCACACACACTCAACAATCGTTGTTAAGTTGCCCTATACGTAGCCTCACAATTGGAAGTGGCCACAATAGGCTGCTTCTAACTCAACCAAGATATACATGAGCTACCAAGCATGAAGCAAAAGCCACCAGTGGACAGAGGAGTGTCATAGAAACCAGCCTAGTCAAAGTCAGAAAAAGCATGTAAATTTGGTGGTAGTGATCCTCCCTTGGGATAAAACAACCCAAGTAGTTGGGTACCACTCAAGTAGCGAAAGATGCACTTAACCACTTGCCAATGCTTAAAACATGGGCAATGCATAAACCTGCTCATCTTTGAGACATCAAACTGAATATTTGGCTGAGAAATGCGTAAGTAACTCAAGCATCCAACAAGCTGTTGATAGAGAACAACATCAAATGCATCTCCAACATCATGAAGAATCAATCGTAAACCTATCTCCATAGGAGTGGCAATAGGTTTACAATTTTCAAGGCCAAAGTGCTACAATAATGTGTCAATATATTTCCTTTGACACAATGCTACTCCCCCATCAACTTGCATAAATTGAATGCCCATATAATGATGCAAATGCCCCAAATTAGACATCTCAAATGAGGCATGCAAATCAGCCTTAAAATCAGCAATATGTTTTTCATGAGGACCAGTGAGCAGCATGTCATCAACATACACAACAATGATGAAAAGCACATCATTCGCACGCTTAACATATAAGGTGCTCTCAGTTGGACTGTTCTCAAAACCATGTGCAATCAGATAGGCATGTATCTTTTCATACCAAGCACATGATGCTTGCTTTAACCATATAATGCCTTCTTCAACCACACACACACACACACACACATACATACATACACACATATATATATATATATATATATATATATATATATATATATATATATATATATATATATATATATATATATATATATATATATATATATATATATATATATATATATATATTCATTTTGAGTTTAGAAGAACCCAAATATTGTGACATGTGTGTTGAGTCAAGTATCACAATACTTAACTCCTTGGGTATCATGACAGTTGGTCATGTCGTGACACTTATCAAATATCATCCATACTTGTACACTTTGTGGGTCAAGTATCATTGATGCCTCACAAGCATCATGACACTTAACATATATTGCAACATTGGTTAAGTATCATGTCACTTCTTAAGTATCGTGGCATTTTTCAATCATTGCAACATTTGCATTGATAAATATTATGGATTCTAGATTTTATGTTACCTGAGTAAGTATCATAGGATTCAAGTACTATTGATACTTGTTAAGTATCACTTCATTCCAAGTATCTTTGAGACTTGTTGAGTGTCATGACATCTGATGATTATCACAATATATCACAAGTATTGTGGGATTTTCAAGTATTGTCAACCATTTCCAAGTGTTGCGATACTTGATAGGTATCTTGGTCCAAGTATCACAATACTTTTCATGTATCATTTTGACTATGTATTTTGGATAATAAGTTTCACTAATTCAAATATTGTTATTTTCAGATATCATCGATACTTATCAAGTATCATGGTACTTGTAAATATTTTTGCAAATCTTTTAAGGGGCCCCATTAGATTTGTGCAAGTGTCAGGGGCTACCAAGACCACGGAGAGGGTTAACTTAACTAAGGGAAGCACAAGGAGAGATGGAGCTACTAGCTAGGGAGTTTTTATTAAGGGTTAAGTAGTTCACCACAAGGGAAGTTGGGCATTTGGTTTGGTGGGCCATAAAGAGAGTGAAATTTATTGTCATAGAGTTAGGGTTGATAACAATTTCATTTTGCAGAGCAATTGAATGTTGTGAATGCCCTCTACTTGTCAAGTTAGAAAGAACCAAGGCTTCGTGGTACACTTGAACGTGTTCCTTGATTATTTAGCATTAGTAACATCATATTATGCATGATGCAAGAAAGAACATAAAGATCATTGACACTCTAAAAGTCACTAAGTTGTAAACAAGGAAAGAGGGGGCTAAGTGTATGAAGGGACTTGAGTGGTAGTAATTAGCTCCAATGCATATATACAATTCAGATCGAGGCAAGTGAGAGTTGCTACATTAACAAACTTTTAAACATTAGAGTGAACAAATAAATGTGATGGAACCTCCCAAGATATTCAAAAGGTCAAACATATGTTGCCAAATTTCTAAGATCAAACTTGTCTTCAAACTATCAATAAAACAAAGATTGTCAACTGTAGAAAAATAGTCACCACAAACTTTTCTGAGTAAAATTGGTTAAAACTAGTTATACAACATAAAAGTACAAATGACTTTCCTTCCACCCATCTTGACTTCCATACCATAACCTATATTTGAGGTACATATCCCTAGCATATCATCCCTTCCAAAAATAACTATCATGGGTCACAATCAAGATGTGCATCAAACGATTCAAGTATTCCCAAGCTTGATAAAAAGGAGGAAGGAGACTTGGACCTTCTTAGGAAGCCAAATGTATGAAGAACCACCATGATGGTTTGGACCATGTGGTAGAATACAAACGAGTATTGAGGGCTAGGGTTCTTCACCCAATACAAAGCATTTGGTTTGACTTTGGTTGTTATGGTTTTAGTTGGGTTTCAATCATTGAATAGAGATAACTTTGAAACATACATCATCTCATGGAGGAGTTCATTGGATAATATGCCAAGAGCAGAGTTAAACATGATACTTCATCCTTGATTCAAAATTTTGAACAACATAACCACAAAACCATATGGCTAGTGGCCAGATGTTTGAAACAACTCGTGGATAGATAGCTAAAGATGGAACATCTTAAAAGAAGGGAGGATTTCTTTGTTTTTAAATGGACTATTGAGTCGAGGACTATAGATTTTGATATATATTAAGGGGCCAAAAATATTGATGCATGTTTGAAAGAGTGCATAGACCTAGAGGAAAATATGGATAAGGACTTAAATCGACTTCAAACCTCACCCAAGTTAGATGATACTTCTAGTATGGATTCATCTCATACCTCATCTATGGAAGATTTGGATCACTTGGTGGCCAAAAAGATTTAGATGCAGAATCACACTACACACTACTTCTAGGTGAGATGCAAGTAGTGCAAGTGATTTAAGAGTTGAGAAAGGTAAAATCAAGCTCAAACAAGCCAAAAAGGGAAAAAAACATAGAGCAATCACCTTTTTGCAAATAGGCAATTCCTTATGTTTTTGAGTGTATACGACCTCCTAGGACTTAGATCTATAGGATAAAAGAATTGATTTCTAAGAAAAGCACCATTGCAAACTCACAATTTCCTAGGAATAAGATGATGTGCAATGATTCCACGAAAAGTGCTCAAAATTGAAGAATAAGCTTAGGTCTAAGTTGTGCAAGTAAGTTAAACCAAGACCATGTTCAAATGTTGGTAGAAACAAGCCCAAGAAAACTCAAGTTATTAGAATTGATTGCCCTAGGTTGGCAGAGAAATTGCCTCTATACAAAGTGTATTTTTTTGTTAAGAGTTGAAATTCAAGTGTTGTTAAGGCAATAATAGAGTAGCCAGAGATTTTTCATCTTAAACTCATTGCTCAAGCTAACACAGGTTTATTTGATGAAGTCTACATGATCTCCTGTAATGACCAAATCACCTACATATAAGATGACAATCCCTCGTTGTTTATCTTTTATCATAACATACAAATTTGCATCATAAGTACTTCTTTGAAAGCCTAGGTTTGGGTAAAAAAACCTATCAATTCATTCATACCAAGCTCTTGGAGCTTGGTTAAGGCCACAAAAAGCCTTTTTAAGTTTACAAACCTTGTGTTCTAAATTAGGTACCTCAAAACCTAGTGGTTGAGATACATACACCTCCTCCTTGAGATATCCATTCAGACATGATGATTTTGCATCCACCTGGAATATAGGCCACCTTTTTTGTGCAACAACTGCAAGTATCATGCAAATTGTAGTCATTCAAGCTGTTGGTGAAAGTTTATCTCATACATCAAATCCTTCCACTTGTGAGAATCCTTGTGCAACAAGCCATGCTTTTTACTTCTCTAAAATACCATCTCTAAAATACCATCTGCTTTGTATTTCACTTTCCCAATCCACTTAGTTCCAATGAACTTTTTCTTTGATGGTAAATCAATCGATTCCCAAATGTCATTCTTTAGTATGGTATCATATTTAGCCTTCATTGCCACTCTCCACTTGGGGTGTTTGAGTGCTTTATCTATAGTTGTGGGTTCTTTTATTGATCCCATAAATTCAACCATAAAAGCATATCAACAACATGATGCAAGGTTCTTTGTTGCTTCTCAATCCTCTTTGATATATGTATCCCATCTAAAGATGACTCTAGAACATCAAATTGAGGGTTATCATTATCGAAGAGCTATTGCGCACACTTTGGGAGTGGCTTACACTATGTGGCAACAATCAGTTTTCTTTTTGGTGGAAGAATCTCATTATCTTATATCTCCTCCTCATCGATCTTCAACTATCTATGGGAAGGCACAAGGTGATTTATTTCTTCAGTTGGTGAAATATTGGGTTTATCTTTGTTATCCACTAGGTGTGATCACTCATCAAACATCATGACGGACAACGATCTTCTTTGCCTCTAGGTCACAAAGTCTATATGCTCTAGACTCTTCACTATATCCTAAGAAGGAACATTTTCTGCTTTTTTATCTTAGTTTTTGTTGGTTCAAGAATATGTGCATAACAAAAACATCCAAAAATTCTGAATTGCATAATTTAAAGCTTTTTCCCAGAGTATGCTTCTTGAGGAGTAATTCCATGTGATGCCTTTGTGTAGCATCTATTCAAAATGCACACAAGAGAATTAACTCCTTCTACCCAAAATGAGTCTGGCATATCTTGAGCTTTTGACATGTAGGGGGGCATTTCAACTATTGTCCTAGTTCATATCTCAACAACACCATTTTGTTAAGGTGTGTGAGTTGTGATAAGCTACCTTTTGATGAGCATTGCAATAGTTGTTGAAATTTGGGAACCAAATCCCTAGTACTATTCTCTTGAAGTGCTTCAATTTCCTCATGCATAGCTTCTCTCTATTCTTCTTTCTTGTTGGCTTCTTCAAATGAAGAAGATTCATCTGACATAGAATCTTTAGCCATGTATATAGAATGCTTGGTGACTAGTGATGTGTCATAGCCATACTTTATAGGTTCCTTGCTTTCCCTTTGAGATCTTCTAAGTGCTTGATTGGATGACTCTGGAATGTCTTCTAATTCTTTGAATTTTGCTTTGCCCTTAGATTTCCAAGCTTTGAAATCAATCTGTTCATCTTCTGAGTTGACATCCTATGATGTATGTGGTTCTTCTTTGGTCAGATTTGGAAAATCATTTTCCAAATCATAGGGTAGCTTTATTTTCTTGCAGTCATCCTCAAACCAAGAGTTATTTTCATCAAATACCACATCCCTACTAACTATAAGTCCTTTGATAGTGGGATTATATAACCTATATCCTTTCTGATTCTGATCATAGCCAATAAATATGCATCTTTTAGCTTTTGGATCAAGCTTTCCTCTAATCTGTGAGGGTATGTGTGCATAAGAAATGCACTGAAAGATTTTACAATGATCTAAAGAAGCTCTCCCACCATTCCATGCCTCATAAGGTGTTATCCCATCCAGAGACTTGGATGGAAGCCTATTGATTAGGGAAGTGGCTGTGGAAACAGCCTACTCATAGATAATTAGGGAGTTTTTTCTCATTCAACATTGATCTTGCAGCCTCTACTATTAATCTATTCCTTCTCTCTGCCACTCCATTCTGTTTAGGAGTGTACCTTGTTGTAATCTCTCTCTTTATGCCTCTGTCCTATAAGAAGGAGTCAAACTCATGTGAGAAATACTCAGCACCTCCATCAGATCTGAGGCTCTTCAAACTTTTGTCTGTTTGATTCTCAACCAATGCCTGAATACTTCTTGAAACAAGTGAAGATTTCATCTTTATGCTTCATAAAATAAAGTATTGTCCACCTAATATAGTCATCTATGAACAAAAAATAATACCTTGACCCTGAAATTGATGGCTCTTTGTTGGGATCCCACACATCTATGTGTACAAGTTCTCAACCAATGCCTGAATACTTCTTGAAACAAGTGAAGATTTCATCTTTATGCTTCATAAAATAAAGTATTGTCCACCTAATATAGTCATCTATGAACAAAAAATAATACCTTGACCCTGAAATTGATGGCTCTTTGTTGGGATCCCACACATCTATGTGTACATGTATCCTCTTTTGTTGAATGGTTGCCTATGTGACTTGCCAACTTGGCATGCTCCACATTTATAAATCATGTGTTGCTTGACCACATTTTGGATGCCAAGCACACTCTAATCCCTACATATTTGCTTCAATGTCCTTTCAACTATATGACCTAGTGTCTTATGCCATATCTACAATTCAAATATGGTTTGTTCCTTATAATTGAAGAGAGCAATATTCTTGTATCTTCAACTTCAAAGGTAAAAATTTTACCAAATTTCTCACCTTTTGCAATCCTCTTAAAGCCTTGTTGAGGGTCCTCCACATATGCTCTATGCCTTCTGAATCTAACCTGTAAACCCTTCTCAACAATCTGTCCAACACTGATTAGATTATTGGTTATTCTTGGCACATACAATACCCTACTTAGAAGATTCATGTTACCATCAGATGCTTTAACATTTCCAATATTCTTTATTGAGTGCCTAGTGTCATCGCCTGTCTGAACTTCATGCTTTTCTTTAGGTTCTTCAAAGTCATACAATAATGCTACATTGCCTGCTTCATGATTGGAGCAACCAGAATCAATATAGAATAGGTACTCATCATCTTTACCTTGCTTGGCTATCATATTCATGAGTAATGGGGAATCCTCTTGATCATCTGTATAGTTGTTGTAATCTCTCCTTCCTCTGAAGCCTCCTTGATAGTTGTTGTTGTAGCCTTGGTCATAATTGTGATGGTAGTTGTTTCCTCCATTATTGAACCTACCTCTTGATTGTCCATAACCTCCTTTGTGGAAGCCTCTTCCTCTTTGATTCCCTGTGTTCCTGAAGCATTCATCTGTGGTATGATTGCTCAAGCCAAAAATGTTGCAAGGTGAAGAATTGTATGGTCTCCCCCTGCCTTGCTTTCCTCCTCTACCCCTTCCTCTAGTACCTCTTCCTCTACCTGTGTAATTCACTTGAGAGGTACTTGCATCTTCTTCACTCTTCGTACCTTTGCCTTTAACTTTACTCTTATTTTTATCTATGTAAAGGGAAGAAGATTGATTATCTCTAGAAGTGTCTCCATTCTTGTTGAGCTTTGTCTCATGTGTGAAGAGTTGTCCCATAAATGTATTGAGGTCAGGTATCTGCATGTCCATATATAGGTCCATTGATGTGGTAAAAGACTCCCATTTGCCATCAGCCTTGATGCCATTTATGATCTGCCTTACTATCTGCTCCTCTTCTATTTCTTCTCCAATACTCCCAAGTTGATCAGCTACATCCTTCATCTTGGTCACATAGTCAGCTACACTTTGCTTTGGTTGCTTCTTCAAGGTTGTGAACTCCATCCAAAGCTGGTTCT
Organism: Ceratopteris richardii; assembly: GCA_020310875.1. Classification (NCBI taxonomy): domain Eukaryota; kingdom Viridiplantae; phylum Streptophyta; class Polypodiopsida; order Polypodiales; family Pteridaceae; genus Ceratopteris; species Ceratopteris richardii. Next base: position 142,170,740 of record CM035428.1, on the reverse strand, counting down.
TTCTGGCCCTTGTATTTGATGAGAAGTATGAAGATAGTACTTCCCAAGTCTCTTGGGAAGTCTTACAATTCCTAATATGAGGTAACAAAAAATTAGATACTGAATTGGGTATGTCAAATCCGGCTAGAGCATCCTTTGCACACCATGAGTCTCTCTTGGTCCTTTCTTGTAGGTTGGTTTTTGCTTCTAAAGTTTGGCATTTCTTCATCTGCGAATATGTATCCATATAAACTTCTTCCTTGGAGGTAAGCCTTCATCCTCAGGGATCAAAGCTGGATAATTGCCCCTGTCCAATTTGTTAATGAATGATGGAAATCCATCTCCCATTTTACCTTGATGTTGCTCTGATACCACTATTGGAGGAGATGGTGGACACCTTCCAGAGATGAGATGGTGCTACAAATTCCTGCTTCGTACCTGCCAAAACTGAGTTGAGGAGTGCAAAGTAGACCTCTTGGGCTTTCCAATAAGCACAAATAATCACCCAAGTACTTTGGAAGATGATCCTCAAATCATTGGATCAAAATAGATAAGTTGGAGTTTCATTGTGAACCAAAAACTTGCTATTTTGTTCACTACACATGCTCAGATAAATGAACAATCTCTATTTCTCTGCTAACAATTGACAAAAATCCTTTTGGGCATATTTAATTAACTTGGATAGCTAGCTAACTTTTGCACGCTATTTCACTTGAAATAATAAATTATGCTCAGAGAATGATGCTTAGTAAAATTGAGATGCATCTCGACATTTTTGGGAGTTGATAGCATGCAGACCAGAGTGCAATGCTTTGCATATCAAGAATGGTTGAAATAATCAAAGTGAAAGTTTGTAGAAATCAAATAGATAGTCTAATGAATCTATACCAATTTAAATAACTGCAAATGATCAAGTACACATTGAAAGATTAGGGAAGTTCATTGTTTTGAGTGATATATGACATAATAGAAGATATGGGATATGAGAAAACTATATAAATTATAGTGACATTGACAATGAATGATTGCACAATGTGAGGGCAATGGTAGAGCTATAGTATGAGCTCAATATCAATATGAAATCCCTCTGAATGTCTCTTCAAATCGGGCTCTTTTAGCTGCAGATCCACGTGGCTAGATAATCCTCTTTTATTGCCTCTTTGTTGGAGCCAAGATTCAAGTTTGAATTCGAATCTTTACCTAAAAGTGTTCCAAGTTTTTAGGAATTGATTTGCTATAAGTCCTCACCAAATAATCCGTGGAAAGATTCTCCTAAGAACTTGTAATTGGAGGTCTTTCCTCATCTGCACTTTTACAAGGATTAAAAATTAATCTTTTACAAGGAGTAAAAATTAATCTTTTACAAGAGATCATTCATGTGCTAATACATGAATGCACATATGAACTTTAGGATAAGTGGCCAAACATTTAGGTCTGGAGTAATTGCACCAACAACAATAACATTGGAAGATGCACCAACACCAAAAGATGATGCCATCACTCACACACTATGGTGATAACAAAAATATATTTGCAAGTTCAAAATTTGATCCTCTTTGGTAATAGATACTAATAGCTTTGGTATCATGTAAGAAAGTAGCTACACAAGAGAACAGAGGAGCAATAGCAGAGAAGATAACAAATATAATAGAATTTCAAAAATGTGATACTAACAAAAGGTACAAAGATGATGGTCTTTTCCATCAGTGCGATCTCAAAGTAGAGTTTAAATGGTGATCTACAAAACTCTAGATAGGGAAGTTAGAGGTATGCTCACTGAATTTGATGTCTAGGGTAGTGCAGAAGTCATGTATATGTAGGCTAATGGAGAGGTGTGGCCTTCCGTGGATGTGTAGACATGGGCGGTAGAGCATGGACGGCCATCGCCCACATAATCCCCATATGTAGCTTCATTTATTTCAACTTCATAATCAATGTCATATGTATGTGCATATCCTTTTTTTGCCAATCATGATTCATACATGCTTATGTTATCATCAACTTTATGCTTTACCTTGTAAACCCACTTGCAACCTATGGGTTTCTTTCCTTACGACAATGGAACTAGTTGTTATGTTTCATTTCCATAAAGTGAAGCCATCTCCTCATCCATAGATGTTTCTCCCAATCTACATTTTCAATTGCACCTTCAAAATAAGAAGGTTCAACATCTTGTATTACCTCAGTCATGTAAGGCAAGCCAAATAACTATCATATGTTAATCATTGCACTGAATTCAACTTCCTCCCAAATCTTCTTGGTCCTGAGTCGCTTCTACTTGTTGTATCATCTACGTGTGCCTTTCTTACTTCTAGAGTTTTCACAGAGGGTAATCCAAGTTCCTCATGAAGACTCTTTTCTGAACCATTTCATTCTCCATCAAAATCTTCAAAACATGTAGATATTTTATTACCATAAAAAATCTTTTCATTACCTTTCTTGGATAGAGTTGATGAATTTTATGGACTAGAATTTCCATGGAATCTTCAACTCCAATCCATGCTCAAACATTTGCCCAACAAAACCTAGGTTCTTTGTTATATTAGAAACATGCAATTCATCAACAAGATGTTTTACCTTCCCATCCTCCATGAACACTATTATGTTTTTTGTATGCTTGATAGGATGTGATTCATTATCACTCGTTTCAACAAATCCAAGAACTAGCCATTTTTGGAAACTACTAAACCATTATGCATGGATGATCATGACACTTGAATCAACATATTCAACATTATCATTCAATTTTGAAGCATTGGAGACACATGACGCAAGGCTCCTAGTGCCGAAGAAAAGAGAGAAGGAGAATGGAGAAGACCTCCCGTTTAGCTCCCATGGAAAGGATGACATGGAAAGCAAAATACGTTGATGAGTATGGAAAGGTGAAACTAAGATGACATAGGGAAGAAAGATATGTCGATATGGAAAAGTAGGAGTGGGATGATGGGATCGCTCAATCGTCCATTCTAAGCACTGTGTAAATAGTGTAAAGTCAAAGTCCCTGCGTGCGAGGAGACGAGAATCAGCTTCGGTCAAATGGGCTACTAGACTCTTGTGGATACGCTACATTGCGGCTACAGAAATAGTCAAAGCAGTTGCGGGCTTTCAAGCCGGCACTAGCGCGTTCTTCAAGCTTCTTTCCATCCTCGCGATCCCCGCATTGAGGATCCCCTTGGAAGAGCGAAGGAAAATTTCCAGAGAAGCAGAACTGCGACGTTCTTTTTGGAGCAGTTAATGGGCTCCATGCTCTCATGGGGCAGCGCAACAAGAAAACTGTCAGGTAGGACGGTAACACGGGCGCACACACATACACACACACATTACACCCAGAAGAATTGGTCATGTGCTGCCTTGTTCTCGAATCTGTTTGTTCACGGGTCGGTTTGATTAGAATACTGCCATTTGCTTTCCCCTGTCCTTGCCGAGGCATTAGCTTTCCCTTCCGAGAGGAGTGCCACGTTACTAAAAGCTCCGATTTCTTGAGGTTTCGCTACTATCGGTCAGATCGGATTCTATCTCAATGTTTGATTTCGTGTGCTGTCTGCTTGCGAACATGGCAGAAAGGAAGCTCCCCAACGATAGCAATATGCTCTTTTAAAAGTTTTAACGGAAGGGGACAATGGACAGGTTCTCTGTTCGGCGTATTTTCAGGACTCTTATTTCCAGTCACTTTAGGTAGATGTTGGAAAGAAACTGATGTACCTTCAGAAGTTGATTCATTTGAAAAGATCGAAAGTTGAATATTGAACTTGCACACTTCTTCAAAAGCATCTAATTAGCTAATTGTAATAGCCAGTCTATTGAGTAGGTTGTGGTGATTTTCTCCACATCTCAAGAAACTAGGGCTTGGGACAGCAAGTGCAGCGAGCTTATTAGATATTGCAGGCTTCTATCAGCAGCATGTATTCCAACCTTTTGCAACTGCTGTCAATGATTTTTCTTTGCTTTCTTGTTTTGTCTCTCCTTTCTTACTGTCCTCCTTATAAGTTGTATGTGGATGTAGCTTTTGATGCCTAGTCTTTTATAGATCCGGGATAGTCAGTCTTCTGGATCATCGATTCCTTGACAAGTTTATCTTTCCTTTTCGCTTATTGTTAATAGTTTGTGGCTTTCTTTTTCCTCCTTTCTTGTGGCACTAGCAGGCAGCTGAAGAAGTGAGACATGTTAATTTTGAAGCACAAAAAAGCTTTTATCTCTGTTTTAAATTATGGAGTGAGAGGAAGAGCTGAATCCAAGTATTCACATGTATGCGAGGAGCAAGACGATTTCCTTTTGAGCCTCTCCTTTGGATCTTCATCCATGGAAATCGACCAAGCCGAAAAAGGAGAATCCATTGTGTTTTCACGCTTCTTTTGCTGCATTCTTTGCATGAATAGCTGTGTTTTGAGCGTAAAAACTTGTGGTTTCCTTTTGCTTATTTCACTTTTGTGTTTTCCTACCTGGATTATTGTCTACCTTTTAGAGTTTTCATTTGCTGCACTGAAGTTTCTCTTTTTTGCCCTTTTTACTCACCAATCATGAATCTTTCTGTTATTTGGCTGCCATACCCTTCTTCATCTTCTCCTTCTTCTTTGCTGCAAATCTCCTTCAGCAGATGTTAGAGCTCTGTTTTGCTGATGCAGCCGTATATGCCTTTGGTTTGGTTCATCATTTCTCTGTATGTTTGCTGTGATTTCTGAGCTGATTTGCAAGTGTCTTCCACCTTCAATTAGTGCTTGCTTAAGGATAATTTTGATGTTTCATTTTGAGCACAGCATGTTGCTTCATACCATGTTTCAGAGTTTCGTTTTTTTTTTTTATCATTTAATTTAAGTACAAGGCTTTATCGTGGCTAAATTTTAACTTCACTTTTTGAAATTTGCTTATGTTTTAGAAGTCTTCTTATGAAGAGTCACTCTATTAGAGCTTACCTGTGCTAGGGCATTGATGATGTGAGTAGAGATATTGTCACTCTTTGTGGAATGCATACATGATAAAGTTTGAATCTGAAACTTTTTGTTTGGAAAAAAATAGAGGTTTTTGATTTTTAGAGTTTTACTTTTTAGTATTTATATTTTTCAAGGTGAAAAATCTTCTTTTTATTTGTTAATATTACTTGTATAGTTTTATGTTTATGTTAGAGCCTTGAAAATTCATTCATAACTTTAAACTTCTTAATTTCAAATCTTTTTTTACTTTGCATAACTTTATATTCTATCGTACTTTTATTTTTTTCTATCATTGTTGAAGTTGTATGTTCTTATCTTCAGTGTCCTCTAGTTGTAATTTTTGTGTTTCTTAGTTTTAAATATTTAAGTTTAGATAAATTTGAACATATGAAGGTGTATGTTTTTCTTCAAAACAGAACTAGGGGTTTTTCTAGGTTAATCAAGCTCGTGAAAAGACAAAGTATTCTTGTGAGAGCTAAGATTACCCTTTTTTTAAAATTAAAAAGCGAGTTCATTTAATATTTGTCATGAAAAATAAGCTATAAAGTAGTTTTTTACTTAAAAAGATTGTTCCTTATTATTTTTTTCTTCTTATACCTTTTGCATTGGACTTATTTTCTAGTTTTTTTTTTTTTGTTTTGTTTTGTTTTTTCCTTCATATTGTGGAAAATTAATCACCAATAATCTATGAATAGAGCCTATTGGACTATTTCTTTTGACAATTTATGTTGTTGTGCTCTCTTGCTTTAAGTGTTCAACTCTGGATATTTTGCAATCTAGAGGGAGGAGGTCTTGGGCATTGAGTGTTGATAATTTAGGTTCATGGATAACCGTAAAGCAAGCTAAAGCATCAAATTGAAGTTCCAAAGGTTTGTTAAGCTTCCCAAGAGTCACAAAATTCAGGATTTTAGCTAAATTGGGAAGTTGAAACACCAAAGTCAGAGTAGATGAAAGGCAAAGCAACAAAGACCATGACGAGTCACTTTGGAAGGTGAAAAGTCACTTCAGGTGAATCTTGTGGGTAATTGAGCATAAAAAGATCACTCTATTCATCTCTATTTGTTGGAGGACAAGGGAGGGCATCCCCCATGCTATAAGAGAGTCATACCTATTTAGAGATTTTTAGAAACAAAAGGAGGGATTCTACATGAAATATAACTTTTTCATCAGTGGGAGAACCTCATACTATTGCACTTTAATTGTATCTCTAGTTTCTATACTTAAAGCTACTTAAAAACAAAGTCAATGAGATTTAAGGGATGCCAAAACCTCGATTTTCATTACCCTTTTGATGTATAGTTTAGTAATTCCTCATATTCATCCGTGTAGTATTCCCAGGTAAGCATGAGATACACTTAAAGTTTTATTCCAAAATCGATATGGTGCATGAGTTTTCTTTATGAGGAGACAACTCACCAAGATTTACATGGAAGAAGGTTCGAATGTGCAAGAATATCTTTTAAAGATTCATGACATTAGAGAACAACTCATTAATATTGATAAAAGTTGTTAATGGCACATAGCTTGAGAGTATGATTATCAATATGTTACTAGATTCTTATCTCTCATTTCTTACTTCATGAACACTTCTTCATAGAGGGACTCAAAAACCCTTGATTTTTGCAATGTTGCAAGTTAATTTCTACAAGAGGAAAAAATGTGTAAAAACATGGCTCTTAGACAAAGGGAAACCTAAGGGAAAGTAACTAGGAAGACCTTCTACTTAAGAGAGTTCAAATTTAAAGCTAAAAATCTAGAGCTATTATGAATGCACTTCTAAAGAAGGTTAACAATGTGACTTCAATGAAATGTGGTACGCATTATTATTGCAAGAAGCTTGGCTCCATAGGAGAACATAGAAAGACTGAAAGACTGTT
>CM035428.1:141946456-142153956 GCA_020310875.1 Ceratopteris richardii | reverse complement strand
TGTTACATGCTCCAACAACTCCTCTTATCTTGTTATGGGAGTTGGTAAGATCATTTTAACTACTGCTATGGTAATTCTTTCACTTTGTCAGATGCTTTGTTTGTGCCAGGGATCAAGAAAAATCTGTTATCAGTTTTTGCATTAGCCAAGATTGGCTTGGTTGTGAAATTTGTTGATGATAGATGTACAGTTCATGATCTGTCAAATGGTGACGTGATTATTGCTTCTGGCATTTTATGTCGTGGGCTCTATAAGCTCATAGACTATGAAAGATCTGTAAATGATTTGGCATGTGAAGTACATGTTTCTCAGGCTATGTCAGATGCAAAGTTTTGGCATGCACGCTTTGATGATCTCAATTTTACTAGTTTGCTACTGGAAATCTGAAATGGTGTCCTCTTTGCCCAAACTTGAGGCACCCGGAAAACATGTTTGTGAAGGTTGTGTTTTGGGCAAAATGTAGCATTCCTTCCTTCCACAAGATGGTTCAGTTCGGGCTACTAAGAAATTGCAGCTTGTACATAGTGATGTCTGTGGTCCTATGCAAACACCTTCTTTTGGAAATTATCTTTACTTCGTGACTTTCATCGATGATTTTTCCAGGCGTGCATGGGTATATCCATTGAAGGCAAAGGCCGAAGTGTTCATGTGCTTCAAACAGTTTTTGGTTTTGGCTGAAAATCCGTTAGCATAGATCAGGCTCTCATAGTGCCTTTTTTGCATCAGATTGCTATGCTATGGCTGCATCTAGTCTCTGTGATGAGAATGAGCCTGTTTCATTTGACGAAGCACAAAATTCAGAAATTTGGATGGCTGCTATGCAATCTGAATATGATGCTATAATGAAGAACGGTACTTGGTCTTTATGTGGCTTGCCTCCTTGCAAGAACGCCATCGGCACTAAGTGGGTTTACAAGCTAAAGCGTAAGCCTGATGGAAAAGTTGATAGATATAAGGCTAGGCTTGTTGCAAAGGGTTATGCACAGGAAGAGGCATTGATTTTGATGAGACCTTTGCACCCACATGCCATATGACTACTGTTCGGAGCATCTGTGCACTTGAAGCCCATCATGGTTGGAATGTAGACATTAAAACTGCATTTCTGAATGGTGACTTGCATGAAGAAGTGTATGTTTTTCAGCCTCGTGGCTTTGTGCAGAAAGGGCATGAACATGAGGTGTGCAGGTTAAAGAAGGCATCATATGGTTTAAAGAAAGCACCACGTGCTTGGTATGAGAAGATACATGCCTATCTGATTGCACATGGTTTTGAGGACATTCCAACTGAAAGCACCTTATATGTTCGTGCTAATGATGTGCTTCTGATCATTGTTTATGTTGATGACATGCTGCACACTGATCCTATTGAGAAGCATATTGCTGATTTTAAGGTTGATTTGCATGCCTCATTTGAGATGTCTGATTTGGGGCATTTGCATCACTATTTGGGCATTCAATTTATGCAAGTTGATGGTGGAATGGCTTTGTGTCAAACGAAATATATTGACACATTATTGCAGCGTTTTGGCCTTGAAGTCTGGAAGCCTATTGCCACTCCTATGGAGACAAGTTTACGATTGAGTCTTCACGATGCTTGAGATGCATTTGATGGTGTCCTCTATCAGCCGAGATGCATTTGATGGTGTCCTCTATCAGCTGATGGTTGATGCCTGATTTACTTATGCATTACTCGGCCAGATATTCAGTTTGCTGTCTCACATATGAGCAAGTATATGCATTGCCCATGTGTCAAGCATTGGCCGGCGATTAAGAGCATCTTTCGCTACTTGAGTGGTACTCGGCTACTTGGGTTGTTTTATCCCAAGGGGAGATCACTACCGCCAGATTTGCATGCTTTTTTTGACTCAGACTTGGCTGGTTGCTATGACACTCGTGTGTCCACTAGTGGCTTTTACTTCATGCTTCGTAGCTCATGTATATCTTGGTTGAGCAAGAAGAAGCTACTGTGGCCACTTCCAGTTGTGAGGCTGAGTATAGGGAAGCTTTCATAGCGACTGTTAAGTGTGTGTGGCTCGGACGCCTTATGGCTGATTTGGGTGTTGGTCAGTCTTTTGCCACCACCATCTTCACTGACAGTCAGAACGCATTGGAAGTTGCGAGGAACCCTGTGTTCCATGCTCGCACTAAGCACATTGAGGTGCATTATCATTATGTCAGGGAGAGGTTCTGTGCTGCGAAGATCAGCTTGGCACATGTGCCCATGCAAGAGAACATTGCAAACCTTTTCACAAAGGCTCTGCCTAGGGAGAAATCTGAAGCTTTTCGCAAAGCTTTGGGCTTACTTCCTTTTGTGGAGTGATTTCCACATAGCTTGGAACTTCCTTATACATGAGTGCCAGCTACTTGTTCACCGTATCACTCCCAGGGGGGATTTGTTGATATATTTAGGTAGTGATGTGTGTGAACACTCTAGGACTCCGGGGCACTTTTTTCCCTCTTTAGAAAGCTTTTTCCCCGGCTTGTATATACACCTATTGCCCTAATGGGCTACTTATCTTTGTACATTCTAGTGGTAATACATTTAGTATTGTGTGTTGTGCCAAGCTTCTTCTTCTTCCTTGTGCTGTTCGCGTGCTTCCGCAGACGTCTAACTCCAACAAAGAAGGTGTTCGTATTAGAGGGGAATTCATACTTCAACATATAAAGAGTGCTATTCTCGATGTCGGGCCACAAAATGTGGTACAAGTTATCAAAGATAATGCGTCCAATTGCAAGAGAATGGGAAAATTAGTGAAACAAGAATTCCCTAGTATAGTATGGAGCCATGTGCAAGTCATTGGATTGATTTGTTGATGGAAGACATAGGCAAGCTTTAATGGATTGAGCCTATCTTGAGTGATGCTAAATGTATTGTGACCTTCATACGAAAAAACCATCAAACTCTATCCATTTTTCGAGCAAATAGCACCATAGAGATTGTCATGGGAAACCATCTTGAACCTTAAATTTCATGTGACTTCTATATCTCATGATTGGTTAAGAATTCGGAGAAACCAATGCTTCCATTGCGTCTGGAACGGGCCAAAATCCTGAGATCTTCTACCTTCTTCCTTGATTCTGACATCTAGAGATCATGTTTCGAATCGATGACATCATCGATGACATGATCAATTCGTAACCGCCTTTGATGAACCACCCTTGAAAACCTATATAAGGAGGGGTTGGCCCCATACATACTAAGTCTTGCCAGTACCAACCTTGGGAGCTCAAGGAGTCGTGGTCACCAAGTAAGTACTATGAAGTTCCAGTTCCAGTTCTTGTCTTATTCCTTGTTCTAGTCTTGAGTAGTCTTTTTTTTTGACATCTAAACTTGTTCTCTTGTAATCTTGTAGTACGAGATTTCGTCTACTTATTTTTTGTATCTAGTTTATCTCCTTGAACGGAGTTCTTGTAATCAAGAGGCCTTGCTTCATACCTACGGTCCCAGGTTGTGAGATAGATCTTTTGCATCATCTCTAGTTGAGTTATCGATACCTATCAGTCTCGGGTTGTGGGAATTTTTGTATCACTATCATTTCTTGTATTATTTCCCTACATGGATGATCTTTTAATCAAAAGTATATTTTCAAAATCTTGTCTAGTGTAATCAGAGAGCACAATCTAGTGCTCCCCTGACATTTTGGCAAGACTAGCTTCTATCCAAGACCAGGCATCATGGAGAATGCTTATGAACAAATTGTAGTATCACTTGAGAGTCTCCAACAACAAATCGGGGACCTAACTCATAGACAGACACAAGTCGAGGTGGAATATCCGGTGCATGTAGGTGCACTCCTCCAAGAATTATAAGAACGAATGAGGAATCTTTAAGCAAATCAAGGAAGTATTCAAGTGAATCATCGGCCTAGCTCATCCTTCGTGAAGGAACCCAAGATTTGCATGCCTGAAAAGTTCAATGGTGATCGTACGAAGTTCTGCGGATTTCTCCAACAAGTTAAATTGTACATCTGTATGCAACCTGATAGATACCATGACGAGGCATCCAAGGTTGGGTCTATTGGAACCTTGCTCTTCGGCCAAGCATTATCATGGTTCGCTCCAATCTTGGAGAAGAACATGGAAGTACTTCAGGACTATGAGGGGTTTCTTTGAGAACTCACTGCCACACTTGGAGATGCAAACATGAGTCTAGTGACAGAAACAAAACTCCGGAGGCTACGTCAAGGTAATCGCCCTTCCTCTACCTATGCATCAGAATTAAGGCAGTTGATATGTGATCTCCCTTGACACGAAGATTATTTCATAAGGCAATTTAGATGGGTTTAAAAGATGATGTGAAGGACTTTCTGCTCATGATGCCAGAGGTTAAGACATTGAATGAATACATCACCCAAGCTATTCAATGTGATAACCACCTTTTTGAAAGGAAACAAGAAAAACAAGTAGAAGGAAGACCTCGCCAATGGAAACCCATCCATCCCACTCCTAAAGATGAGTCTATGCCCGAACCTATGCAGATAGATGTAACCAGGTTCAAGCCTCTAACACAAGAGAAACAGAGAAGGAGAGATAACAAGTTATGCCTCTATTTGGAAAGCCTGGACATATTGCAATTAATTGTCCCAACAAGAGAACAAACTCCAGAATCGAAGCCACCCTTGTAGAGCAGGGAAACGAGGAAGTCTCGTTGTAAAAGAGACCATACAATAGGACCATGATAAAAGAAAGGATCTTATAATTCAAGCTACACCCACAGAAACATGTCTTGCCCCTGTCAAGTTAATCATGCCTAAGAAGACCCTTTCCCTTACAACCCTAGTAGATTCAGGAGCCTCCTCATGTTTCATCGATGAAGGATTGGTTAAGAAACATGGAATTCAAGTACTTCGGAAGAACAAACCACTAGTAGCTGAAGCAGTAGATGGACGACCTCTAACATCTAGGAATATAACAATGGAAACCACACCGTTAAGAGTACACCTTGGTGACCATGATTCCCACATATGTTTCAAAGTAATATCGAGTCCAATAAATCTAGTTATCATTTGAATGCCCTGGTTAAAGAAACATAATCGAGACATTAATTGGGAAAATAATAAAGTCTTGTCGAGATATCTAGAAGAACCCAACATATGTTGGAGCCAAAGCCTTCTTACATGTAGTAAGGAAGGGAACCGACATATATGATTTATGCCATACCAACTCAAGAGCCCAAGAAAGATGATTCAATGAAGCTACCCAACCAATACGAAGGTTTTGAAGATGTTTTTGAAAAGAAGAATGCAGATATCTTCCTAGAGCATAGACCTTATGATTGTGCCATAGAACTTCAAGAGGGAGCACCATCCCCCTTCGGACCAATCTATAGACTATCCCAAGAGGAACTTACAGAATTACGTAAGAATATTGATGGGTTTATCAAACACTCGAAGTCTCGTGCAGGAGCCCCTATCCTATTTGTAAAGAAGAAGGATGGGACTCTCCGAATGTGCGTAGATTATCGTGGGTTGAATAAAGTCACAACAAAGAAGATATATCCTCTACCACTTATATCATCCTCTACCACTTATATCAGAGCTCTTGGAACTCCTTGGAAAAGCAAAGCTCTTCATGAAGATTGACCTTCGAGGAGCTCACAATCTTGTCAAGATCAGAGAAGGAGACAAATGGAAGACAACATTTCGGACAAGGTATGGGCATATTGAATATTTAGTTATGCCATTTGGACTCACAAATGCTCCAACTGTCTTTCAACATATGATGAATGATATCTTTCGAGACTATTTAGATGATTTTGTGGTAATGTATTTCGATGATATCCTAATATTCTCCAAAAATCTAGAGGATCATGAATATCACGTAAAGATAGTCCTAGAGAAACGAAGAGAAAAAGGTTTATATGCAAAATTTGAGAAGTGCTCTTTCCATGAGACAGAAGTGGAGTTTTTAGGGTACATTGTATCAAAGAAAGGAATCCTTATGGACCCTAAGAAGACCAAGACAATCCTTGATTGGCAACCACCTTCATGTGTTCGAGATGTACAATGTTTTCTAGGGTTTGCCAATTTTTACAGGATATTCAAGAGATTACTCCAAGATAGTGACACCTCTTACCAAGCTTACGGGAAACTCGAAATTCTCATGTACCGAAGAAGAAGAAAAAGCCTTTCAGACCTTGAAATCAGCATTCACCTCTCCTCCAATTCTAGTTCATCCTGATTCTAGCAAGCCCTTCTTCCTAGAGACAGATGCATCAGACTTCGCCCTAGGTTCCATTCTATCCCAATATGGAGATGATGGGCACCTACATCTAGGAAATTTTCCTAGTTGCATATCATTCAAGGAAATTTTCCCCTCCTGAGATTAATTATGAAATCCATGATAAAGAACTTCTTTCCATAGTGAACATGTTTTATATTTGGCATCACCATCTAGAAGGAGAAGCTCATAAAGTTAATGTGTATACAAATCATAAGAACTTAGAGTATTTTATGACCTCCTGCATCCTCAATAGAAGGAAATCTCAATGGAGTAATTTTTTATCCGGGTTCAACTTTGTCATCACATACCGTCCAGGACACCATCAATGTCAGTTAGATGCCTAGATGCCTTGTCAAGAAGATCTTACCTTGACCAAAGAAAAGTGAAAAGGCCTTTGATCAACAAGAGAGTGTATTACTCAAGCCTCATGATCTCCAATTAGAAGCTATCTCTTCAAACCATCATGAAGATTCAATCCGGAATCATTTGATCCGTGAGACTCTACCACAAGATGAATTGTTTTGTAATGTTAAGCAAAAAACTCAAGAAAGAAAAGTCAAAGAAGTAAATGAATTTCAGGAAAAGGATGTATGTCAAGAAAAACTTTTTTGTATTAGACTGATCTAATGAGCATGTAGTTGAATACAAACAAAGTTGCAAGTATCTTTCTTAGTAATAACATCTTGCTTCTAATACAATTTGTTTTGAGAGCTCAGTGGTGCACAAAGTTTGCCTCGAAGGACCCTCCCCAATATCCATTCTATTCACTACTCTCATGGATGGACCTCTTCTATGAAACACAATTGGCAACATTAACTGGAATGCCATACTCAATCAAGGATTTGATCAACTCTAGTAGCTTCATCCATTTGTTGCTTTGTAGTTTGGACTTGATACTACCTCTTATGAAAATACTACTCTCATGGATCTTTTGGCATGAGACATTGATAGAGGCACTAATTGAGCTCGTGCTCTCGGTGCATGACATTGTAAATGCATGGCGATATTGAGGCTCAATGCTCATCTTCGACATGAACAACCTTATCATCTTATGCTGTTGGTTTTTGAGCCCACAATTAATGTAAAGAGAAAGAGAAAATAGAGAACAAAGTGAAGAATAGACAAGACATGAGAGAGATTGAAGGAAGTTCCAAATATATTCCATACATCCAAAGATGAAGTACATGAAGTTACAATGTAGCATAGAGAATATGCAAATCGATACAAACTTCCCATAACTTCACAATCTCCATAGTTGAAGATATCTCCTCCAAATAGAAAAACTCCAAGCTCTACATACCTTTAAGATGATAAAGAGCACAACTCCACATCCTCCAAGTTGGAGGACCACGTTCCCCAAGCTCTCGGTTTGCTCCAAGTTGTGAGATCTGAGCTTTAGGACTTGTGTTTATATAGTCTATGTCTTAACATGCTTTTACAAGCTTTTCAAAGTGTAAAAAAGCTAAAAATCAAGGTTCCAAGATTTTCGAAAACCTTTATATAATATATTATATATATTGTTTTTTTCTTTTAAGTAATTGTTTTCTCTCATAAAAAGTGCTTTTCATACTAATTTTCTAGAAACTAGGGTTTGCAAATCGATACAAACTTCCCATAACTTCACAATCTCCATAGTTGAAGATATCTCCTCCAAATAGAAAAACTCCAAGCTCTACATACCTTTAAGATGATAAAGAGCACAACTCCACATCCTCCAAGTTGGAGGACCACGTTCCCCAAGCTCTCGGTTTGCTCCAAGTTGTGAGATCTGAGCTTTAGGACTTGTGTTTATATAGTCTATGTCTTAACATGCTTTTACAAGCTTTTCAAAGTGTAAAAAAGCTAAAAATCAGGGTTCCAAGATTTTCGAAAACCTTTATATAATATATTATATATATTGTTTTTTTCTTTTAAGTAATTGTTTTCTCTCATAAAAAGTGCTTTTCATACTAATTTTCTAGAAACTAGGGTTTGCAAATCGATACAAACTTCCCATAACTTCACAATCTCCATAGTTGAAGATATCTCCTCCAAATAGAAAAACTCCAAGCTCTACATACCTTTAAGATGATAAAGAGCACAACTCCACATCCTCCAAGTTGGAGGACCACGTTCCCCAAGCTCTCGGTTTGCTCCAAGTTGTGAGATCTGAGCTTTAGGACTTGTGTTTATATAGTCTATGTCTTAACATGCTTTTACAAGCTTTTCAAAGTGTAAAAAAGCTAAAAATCAGGGTTCCAAGATTTTCGAAAACCTTTATTCCAGATTTTGCGAAAACCATAGTTTTGGGTTTTTAAAGTTATTTATATTGTTTGGACATATAATATATTATATATTGTTTTTTTCTTTTAAGTAATTGTTTTCTCTCATAAAAAGTGTTTTTCATACTAATTTTCTAGAAACTAGGGTTTGCAAATTGACCCTTCATATGCTTCCTAACACCTAAGTGTTATAAACCATTGGAAAGCTGTTGATGAGTACTTTCACAATATGTAATAAAATATTTTGTCAAATTTTGATAATTTTGACTTGTTTGACCGTCCGTTTGACCATGTTTGATCATTGGTTTTTGCTTATTTTTAACTTGAAGGTGGGGTCCTCTAGTGGAAGGTTGCCGCATAACACATTTTTTCTAACAATCCCCTCCAAACCGGACACTAGGGGAGTATACAAGTAGGTATATTTGTTATATTGTAGTTATTAAGTTTACTATAGGTACCTCTAATTTTCACATATCATGCCAAGTATCCACAAGCACACACAAGGACCTTTCACAAGGACTTTAGACATGAAGAGCACTCGCATAACACACATCACAAGGAAAATTTACACATACTCCACTCTTCTCAACCAAATACTACTTGGAAGGATAGAGACAAATTTAGGATGCTAAGAAATGGAGATAATATGTCGACTCAAACATTCTCCCTCACCTACCAAGGTTGGCCAACCCTCTCAAGTTAAAGTTAGTTATATGCTCTCATCTACACTTATCAAACAAACAGACATGCAAATACAAGAGGGTATAATATTTCCACCACAAGGTTTTGAATGTAGAAATAGTACCCGCCCCCCCTTGCTCACATAAGTCTTCCTCTATGATCAGCAAGCTGTAGATGCCAGCTCCCATACACATGGTTGAGTGATCCAAGGAGCACAAGAAGGTTGGCTGGCAGGTTGAACATCACTTCAGAGGTACACAAGGAACTTGGAAGCGATGCTCTCCAATCTGTGAATTCATATGTACTTTATGCAAATTTATCTGCGCCATTTGCAAATCCAACATGATCAACACATAGAAACTATTTGTTTGCTTCTATATTAGCTGCAACTTTCCAATTTTGATGTGATTACTGTTGCTGTGACCCCTCTTGAAGTGGACTTTGCTTCAATGGGGTATCCAGCATCTGCATCAAGCTTGATTTTCTACATATTAGAATTTTGCATGATTGAAGGAGAGATATGCTTAGTGAAAATTCCTATCTTCCCTTTTCTGCCCTCTCCCTTTTTGTTTTTACTCCCCCCCCCCCCCCCCCCCCCCCCCCCCCCCCTTTTTGGCGCAAAACTTTGTGCTCATAGCTTTAAATTTAGCAAGGATTGGCTCAGCCTCACCTCAAAGCTATTGACTCCAGATATCTTTTTTTTGGATCTATTTAGGTTTCCAATGGTTTACATTTATCTACAATTGAACCTAATTTGTGGTTAATCTTTTGTCTATGGTTCTTGCCTTCACAATGTTTGCAAATACAAACCTTAAAACATTCAACTTCATCATGGTTCATTTTTTTATAGTGTTTCTAAGCATTCCTATTCTTTAATTTTGTCTTCATAGCAAAAACACCTCGAAATCCTAGATTCATAGTATTCCTCTTCTGCTCTTCTTTTGTAAAACAAAAATAGTTCCTTCAAAAACCAAATTTTTTGTTATTGGCAGTCCCACATATGTGAATTGAGACAAATGACTCATGAATTTGTGCCTTCACCATTTGTAGTAGATCTTTGATTTTTGGTCAATTTGCTTGATGTTGTTTTCAATGACTTTGAGAGATTTGAATTTAGCAACCGATAATGGAGTCTATTTTGGAAGTCATCAGACTTAACAAATCTAAACTTATTTCTTTTGGAAGGTGAACCCAAAGGGCCTTTTTTATATGAATGAAGAGGGCAACCTTGATTTTTACAAGAAACTTCTACAAATTACTTCAATGGTTTCAAAAGTACATTTTAACAAAACAATATGGTAGAAGTTTCTAAACACTTCTCTTAAAGCATCTTCTTTAAAAATCTCTTATCCAGCTTTTGAAATAATTTTGATTTTTCTTTGTTAGGAAGAAGAAAAGTCAGCACAAACTTTTTGACCCTTTTCAAAAAAAAAAGAACCTCTGTAAAATTTAAGCCTATGATCTAAAATTTTAAACCCCAGTGTTACAAAAAAAATAAGAAAACCCACAAAGGAGTTTATCTTAACACCTGTCCTCTTTATTAGTCTTTTTTCAACTTTTTCTATAAATAAACATGTTTTTTACTATTTTTGGATGTCAATTTCTTTTGCATTATATTTCATTTCATGCAGAGTTTTCTCCATATACATTGATCTGCTTGCTTTCTAATCCTACCTTGTCTCTGTAGGTTTAATGATGACTTTCAAAGGGATCATGGAAGACCTGCTTTTTATATGCAGCAGTACAACACCCTGTCTTCGGAGAGAGCATATAGTTTATCTGACTCTGTAAAAAGAGGCTCAAGAGGATTGAAAAAACTTGGCAAAGCTTTGAGAACTGGAGTGTCGAAAGCATTTCAGGAGGATCATGAAGTTTCTAATAAGACTGTTTTGGATCCAAATAGCAACTTTGTACAACAATGGAACAAGATATTTCTAGTTTCTTGTGTTGTGGCGTTATTTTTGGATCCACTTTTTTTCTTTCTACCAGCATTGGGTGATCACTGCATTAGACTGCAGAGACCATTGATGGTGGCAGTGACAGTACTTCGTACTATTGTAGATGTTTTCTATCTGTTTCATATGGCCCTTCAATTCAGAACTGCATATGTTGAACCTTATTCCCGGGTCTTTGGCTTGGGAGTTCTTGTTTCAGACTCCAAGTTAATTGCGAAGCGTTATCTTTTGAGGGACTTCTGGTTGGATCTTCTGGCTGTTCTTCCTATTCCTCAGGTGCTATTCTTGTAACATTTCATCTTTTCTGTTTTCAACGTGTCTCTTTGTCAATCAAGTTTACTTCTTTATCAAAACTCTTGTTATGAGGATAGTTTCAGTAAGGAAGTTGACAATTTCATATCTCTAGCTTTGGAATGAAAAGTCTATCCATGTTCGCATTGCATTATATACAAAACTTGATTTCTTGGCATATGAAAATCCTTGCAGTTTGATTCATGGCGCTGAAATGCTCTTTGCAAGGGTCCAGCCTTGTGATCATTGGAGGAAACGTCTCTATCTTGAAGAGGGCGTGATTCCTGCTTTCTTTCCAACACAGAGCCTCTGAAATCTGAACGTACTTCTGTAATTTTTCACTATAAGAGTGGCAAAGAAATCCTTTTGGTAGTCAACTTGTAGGGCTTTTGAACTATGATCTTTCATTCCTGAACTTTCATGTCTTTCTCTTCATTTTAATCATAATATGGATGAAACTTTGCATAGATTCGGGCACAGTGATGGCCATAGAAATCGTATTAGATATGCTCTAAGAATGCATATCAAGGTCATGTGCTATCTGTTCTTGACAACTGGGTGATGAAGCGTGTCAGTGATGTCTGTCTCAAAAACTGTAAAAATTGCTCTCCATATTCCTTGACAATATGCTGTCAAAACAACCTAAAGCCATTGTTTATTGATGTTCTAGGTGGTCATTTGGATCATTGTTCCAAACTCTGCAGGACCAAGGATTTATCAAACAAAGAATGCTCTTCGATTCATAGTCTTCCTCCAGTACATTCCAAGGCTTTACTTGATATTTCCCTTAATGTCACAAATTGTCAAGTCTACAGGCCTTGTTGCAGAAACAGCATGGGCAGGTGCTGCATATAATTTGGTCCTCTACATGCTTGCTAGCCATGTAAGATTTTCTCAGCTCTTTAACTAATTTTGTTGCTTGTAATGTTCTTGGATGGCGTGGCCTGTTGGTTGCTTTCTAGTTACTGGCTTGTACATGATTTTTGATTCTCTCTTATCTTTTTGTTTCAACAAGTGCCAAGGTATCATAGTTGAGTTTACCTGTCACTTCTCAGTTTGAGAAAGATTAAGCTCATTGGATTTCTACAGTAGGTTTTACTTGAGCATTCTCTATCAAAGCCTGCACCTACCATAGGATTCATAATTAGAGATATCATAGAGCTTGTCCAGGCTGTGCATAACAAAACTTTGGAATTCATCACTTTATTTTTGGAGAGACAGGGAGATGAATATCAGGTTTTTCTGAGCTTTATATATATTAATGCCTTTTGTTTGGTTAGGTTTCTTATGTCTTAGACCCTTACAGTAAGAATAAGATTCGATATTAGTTTGTAGGAAGCACATTTAATGTCTCGGTTTATCTTGCCCTTTTCAACAAGTTCTTTAACTTGAACCTTCTTTCTGAGTAGTAGTTTCAGTACAGCAGTTTCTTTCTATTATTTCTATACTTTTGGATGACTTCAAACCCTGCATTATAAGGGTCATTTTCTTGTTGAACCAAAGGAACTCATTTTATAAAACAGAAAAATCTCTCCTGGAGGGTTCTGTTTATAAATAGGACATAAATGTCTGTGCTGAAAGTTACTAGGATTCAGTTCTAGGGTTGATGCATGTGCTGGCTGCTAGAGTTACTATTTTAGGGTGGTACCTTTGGAGCTTGCCGCTTTCATTTATTGGCTGCCATGTCAAAATTCGGAGCAATTGTTCACTCCTTTCTTTTGATTCTTCAGTGTTTGGTGGCTGGCATCTTGCCTGATTTCCAAAGTTTGATCGTTTTTCCATTGTCTATTAGTGATTGGATTCTTGTATACGAAAATCGACATCTCTTTATAGACATCCTTTTTTGAAGTAACAAACAAAGAAATGTTACACGGGCCACCAAACTTTGGGCCAATCGAGGGTCATTGTTTTCTCTCTTTCTCTCTCTTTATGTTTGTCTCAAAGGGGCAATAATATTTGGTCTCTCGTGGAGTTTAGTGGATTTAGTGGCATGCAGTCACAATTCATTATCATGGAGCTGCTCTTCTATTTCTCATCATGTATACCATATATCTAGGCGATGAATTAGTCTTGTCATTTCACTTCATTAACTCTTTTGGTCAAAGATATGTGTTGCAGTCAAATATGCCTTCATGGATTCCAAACCAGCAAAATTGGCTTCTTGCAAGGTCTTAGATTTTCTTAACTTTGTAGTCTTGCATTCAGACTACATGCACACATAGAGTGTAATGACTTGATCCTTGAAACACATTTTCACCTTTATAGAGTAAAGCCATTATCTACGATTCAAATCTTTCTTGTAAATTCATGTTGGGTACCTATCAGTGTTTGAGTTGTCCTTTATTTCTCTTCCGTTTGTAATATGTTCGCTTGAGGATGAAAGATTCTCTTATTTCCAGTTGAAATTACAAGATCATTGGGATAAAGTCCTTTGTAGGTTTCTTTTAATTCTTAAAGCATAGGCTTAAATTTTATAAGAGTAGCTCTTGTTTTTCAAAAGGATCGAAAAGTGTTCATGGATATTTTTTTCCCAAAAAGGAGAAGTAAAAAAAAAAGGATTTTTAAAGAAGATAATCCAAAAGAAGTGTGTGGAAACTTCACCAGTTCTTTTGTAAAAGATGCTTTTGAAATCTTTGAAGAATTCTCTAGAAGTTTCTTATAAATATGAAAGCTCCCCTGCTTGTTTGTATAAAAAGATCCATTGGGTTCACATGAAGAGAAGAGTGAATATAAGTGAAACTACCCTTTGTAGATCTTGTGTACATTTACCTGAGCATATAGAGTGCATACCCATAACACCCCACACCCTCTATGCCAGCTATTACCCCCTCCTTTTATACTTCACAATTTATTTTCCTTTTGGGATTACAGTGGATCGGATTATGCTGATGTATATGTTTTGTCTCATAGGCCGATTTTGGCCTATAATAGACATTAAAAATTCTTTCTTTCTCTCTCTCTCTCTCTCTCTCTCCACAATTCATATATTTTCTCCACCCTTTTCTTCTATTCTCATGTGTACTTTCTCCCCCTCTCTCTCTCTCACTATCTAAGCCCTTTTCCTTTAATCCTTTAATGCATAGTGCCGCTGCCCCTCATTTCAAGCTCTCTCATCACATTAGTGGGGCTATTTTACGACGATGCCTAGTAATTGTGGAGTCCGCTCTCTTCAGTTGGTATCAGAGTAAGATTTAATTGCAGATTTGGAGCTCATGACAAAATTCTATCATGAAGAGCTTCCTTTAAAAGGTGATTTTTGCAGAAATTGAAGACCATTTCAATTTCAATGATTCCAACCCTTTTATTTTCTCATTTCATAAGTAAAATTTGTCCTACCAGATTCTATTCATCTTCTTTTATCAGTTTCGTACACTTCCTGCTCATTTTCACGAAGTTTTGAACTGAAAAAAGACCTGTTACAAAAATTATAGCAAGCTGCAATCCATCAAACACGAGTCTATCTTTCTTTTACATAGGCATTTGGAGCCTTTGCTGCATTCTGTACTTTAAAACAACCATGTATTCTTTGTTATAACGTACGTTTTGAAGGGGAATCATGCTTTATAGTTGAGAATAAGCATTAGGTCCGGTGTATCAGATATTAAGAGTTTTTTGGAGATTTGAAAAGAAAGGGTCAAGTTCAAGGAAAATCAGCTACCAACAACAACTGAACATGAAGAAATAATTGAAGATAAACTTGTCATATTGGAGCAAGAAAAGGATGGACAACAAAATAATGATTTTGGTGATAGGTTGACAGTTAGAAATCAGCACCATCTTGATGGGCAGCAAGTCGAAAACAGAGAATATCAGCCCCATAGTGAAGTACAAATTGGCATCCAACATTATGATGGAGAGATATCAGCAAAATGTAGATCATCGGGTGAAAAGACCCACGAGATCGACAAGATACTAGATAGGTATACTCTTGTTGAGGATAAAGGCCCAAAAGACTCGTTTTGTATATTTTGAGCCTTCTTAATGAAAGCTCTCTCCGAGAGCTTTCCACACATATTTTTTGTTATATTTTTTGGACCCAAATCAGGGCGTTATAGACATTTACATTATTTTTATGACTTTTGTTCATTGGTCATGTGTGAACGTGCCCAAATGACCTAAAAGTCATATATCAATAAGACTTGGTCCCAAATCTCTAATAACTTGATTGAGACTTCTTCAACTCCACCTTCTCCATCTTCTTCTTTAAATTCTGTGTAGGTTTTTCTCTCTACTTTCTCTCTCCTCACACAACAACCCATTCCCTTGGCATTTGGAGCAACTAAGCACACCACCATGTACCTCTATGCGGCCCTTTCAATTGGTGTGAGAGCTTTAGGCTGTTCCATTGCGTCAAAGTTTCTCCAAATGCTTTTCTACTTCAGCCTATACGAAGCTGAAGATCTTTTCTTGCATTTGGGACCTGGGTGAATTTCATTGCAAAAAAGCTTCATTTTTAATGATAAAAGTGTTGTTTTTGGAGGATTACTTCATCCCACAACAAAAACTGAAGCAAATTTTTTAGTTTTTCAGAGAGTTCCATCGTGGAGAATCTCTTTTATTGTCCATCTTGTATTCGCACAAGTCATTTTCAGCAACTGCACTGCTAATTTTTCATTTATAGGTCCTTTTGTTGCAGAAATTATCTCTCATTTAAAGTGGGGAGTACTTCTATAAGGACTCTAGAAGTACATACTTGTTGCAAACTTATTAGAGTAGGTCATTTCTGTGATTTTGTAGGTCATATTATTATAAAAATTGAGGCTTTTGTGGAAACAAGCACCCATTGACTTTGTTTAATGTCTATGTATGTCTTTTGTGGTTGAAAACAAACAAATTTGTTGTTTTTGAGGCAATTACAGCTTGCTGGAATTTTTTGAAAATTTCAATACAAAATTTCAAAAATTGGTTTTTCAAGTTTTGAATAGTTTTGGGCTTATTTTCTCAGCTCTAGTCTTGTGAGGTGACTAGACCACAAGTGAATTTTACTTTTTTGGTGAAATTTTAAAGCTTTGAGTGTGCAAACATGGTTTCTACCACTTCTAATGTGAAAAACTTGTTTGAGATCAAAAGATTTGAGGGTAGCGTCTTCGATTTGTGGGAAGAGAGAATGATCGGCAATCATTATATCAAACTGATTGTATGAAATCTTAGTGGATCTGAAGGGCCTTGTAAGTGCTTTTGAGGTATGGGAGAAATTGGAAACCACCTCTGAAAATACCACACCTGTAAATCAAGTGGATCTTTTGCATAAGCTAATGTGTATGAAGCTTGATGAGTCAAAATTTTGGAGCTCATTACTCTCTCGCAATCACACTCCAGATTACCTGCATTTGATGATAAGCTTAAGGCCACCTTCTTGTTGGTGGCTTTACCTGATTCATAGGAAACATTGGTTCTTTCACTTTTGAATTATCCCAATCTTACCTTTGATAGTATAAGAGGTTCTATTGTGAATGAGGAAATTAGGAGGAATGCCAATTGAGGGGGAAGTGGTTAAGCCAATATGGCTAGAGGAAGAACAGAAAAGAAAATTGGAAATGCACAAAGGTACAGGAGCAAAAGCAAAGGCAAGACTGAAGTGAACAATGATCATACAGAAAAACATGTAGATACTAAAGAGTAAAAGAGTGTCAAAATATAATGTCCATCAGCCATGGTAGTGTCGTGTGTAAAATGCGAGTGTCCAAGGTCAATTAGACTCTAAATGACTAGACTACGCTCCAAGCATGGGAACATCTCCTCCCAAATCACCATCTCCACTAGAAGAGGAGGCTAATGCCTCCTCCCAATCCTATTAACTGAAGAAGTGGAGGCCTTGCCATTCCCTCCACGACCACATCCACCCCGTCTTGAAGCACACTTCTTCCGATGAGCTTCCTTCCTACTAGTAGAAGGCAACGAGACATCATCTAAAAATAACACACAATAAGTGACATTAGAGAAAGCATTACAATTTAGCATCTAGTTAGTAGTAGCCAACTTAGCATGGTGTCATGAATCATTATTCATACATGAAGCATGCCAGGCTTTCTTCTTTGTTTAGCTACAAATCTGAGGTATATTCCTTTGTGACTCCGTAGCAAGCATAACAAAAATATTCCCCTCTTCCTTGGGGATTTGAGGAATATCTTTAGCTTTTCCAATATCAATATCGTCAATATCGATCGATAATTTATATAAAAAGCTTATAAGCTTACAGTCCAGAATATTCAAATTGTATTATAAATACAAGCATGAAATTTACTTGTAGAGGAGCTATGCGTAGACCTTTTGACTCTAGCAACTTGAGATTGCAGTGACAATATGTTAACTTCTCAAGTTGTGGTGGGCTCAAACAATTTCCTTATTTTTTTTGGTTGTGAAATAATCATAGTACAACAAGAGGTTTAAAAACAAGATTTAAATCGTTTAAATCGTAGAGGTTTATAAAATCCAAAATAAAAATCGGGGTTTTTATTCACTATGAGAGATCTTTATTTTTTCTGAAACAAAAAGCTATGTACCAATGCATATTTAACACTTTTTTGATATACCTGACATGAATAACATATAAAATAACTAAATAGTCTTAATTAAATCACTTAATAGTCTTAAATCACTCTTTCCTTTTAAATAAAGGTATTTTTTTGAACTTGATTTTTTTCGAAAAACCTCAATAAAAATCGTAAAAAATCGTTTAGTATGTTTTCACGATTTAAAAAAGAGTTTTATTTAAAAATCAATGATTTAAATGTACCATGGAAATAATGCCTATGTGCTCCGATTCCTCTCCGCAGGGCCTACGCTATAGTCTTGTGAAAGAACCCGCAATGCCAATTTTCTCTGTATTGAGTAATAAATCATGATAATTGATAATTTGATATGAATATGAAGTCAATTAGTAATACATAAAAAAAAAATTACTTACCAACAATGGAGTACTCACTCTATACATCTCTCACTATGTCATGGGTGTAATTGGATTCTCTCTTAAACATGGAGTGAGCTGTTCAATATACGCTGATGGATATGGAACTGAAGCCTCTCCATCTCTAGTTGTCTGTGCAAAGTCATATCTCCTCGGACCCATCTTTTTATATAATCTATCGAGCTATCTTCAAGTTCAATGTCAGTATATTGTTCATCTGATCTCCACAATGGGTGGAGAATGTGAGCAACAACATGGACTGGTCTATGAAGCCAATCCCATCTCCACTTGACAACATCACAGAAAGCTGTCTGTCTATTAAAACAAAAGTTTTTATGTAAACTCTAGATTCTAGAATCTAATCTCAAAATTTGACAAGAAACAAGTTTACAAAAATACTTACTCATCTTCAATCTCATAGCTATAGACTGAGCTAGATGATGCTGGAATACTGTTTCACTTGCTTCATGATGATGTGAAACCAAGAAATTATGCTGAAAATATGACCATCGATGATGGATAAAGAGGTTGAAATGATGATAATGTGATCCCTCCCAATATAGACCTGTCATTAGATGATGTGGATTTTCAAATGGGGGTATCTACTTGTGTTAGAAGATCTAACACAAGTAGATACCTAGGAGAGGTGGATTTTCAAATGGGGGTATCTACTTGTGTTAGAAGATCTTTGCATTGTATCATGTTAAATTTTAATTGATGAGGGAGAGGCTCTTACCTTAGGAGAGGTGAGATCATGTGAGCATGAAAGTGAATCGGACCTTGCTATATAGGAAGAAATAAATGCCTTTCATGCTAATGAAATTATAGATTTAAAAACCATTCTTAACAAGTGGATGTATAAATGAAATAAAGCTCTTTCATTTTGCTTGGAAGTTGGAGCTTGTTGTTGAGAGGCTGAAGCCCCTCCTTGACTAAAAGAAGTATTGGTGCTAGAAGATGTATCTTCTCCATTGGAGATTCATTCCAAAGCTTTTGATCAAGAGGTAGCATATTTTTGTTTGCCATGTATGAAATCCCTTGAACTTAGAATTTCTAAGGTAGCAATAATTCTAGAGCTTGCCATATTTTCTGAATCACCCCCTTATGTGATAAGAAAAGTCTCTATAACTTCTTCTTTTGTCTCCACTTTGTAAACCTAGCTCTGATATCAATGTAGGAAAGTGTATTCGTGCAAAGTGTTGATGTGGTCATAGGACAAGTAGAAAATAAGTGAAGAAGAGAAGAAACAATAGACTTGGATGATTGGGTAGGCACCAAAATAACTGTATCTCACTAATAAAGATAATAGATATACAAAGAATATTCTTCAAATGTTTCTGCTTAAAAGATGTTTTAAAAGGCAAACAGAGTATCATTATTAGTATTGATGTGGAAGAGCAGCACATCATCTCCATATATGATTGTTAAGAAAAACTTTGTGTTGATAAATTCAATATTCAGCAGATATAAACTCCAAAGGAATATGTCCAGCAGATGAAACTTTAAGGGATGATGGTCAGCAGCTAAAAGATCACAAGAAATAATAAATTGAATTGCCATTCTCCATGTAGGAGTTGGCAGCAGACAAAACTCCATTCAGCAGATTGCGGAAATCTTCAATACATCTCGTTTGACAAGAAGTGATTTGACATCAATAGAGGTAATATTATGTTGGCCATGTGCAGCTGATTGGATATATGTACAAATGAACGGGCTAATGCTAAAGAAACAACAACAAAAATATGAAATGATAGCAGTTGAAAGTGATATACAGATCCTCATGAGAGTAGGCAATATGAAGAATCCTCTTACACATGAAAGAATCAGAGATGGAGAGGTATATCAGATCATTGGTAATAAATAGATGTAGGAGTGTTTTAAGGTAGGCAAATATGGAGGGATGATTGTTAAAGACAATAAAGCCTAAAAAAATAACTTCAGTTTTGTTCAAAATACATCAAAAGGTGAGTAATAATTTTTTTTCTAAAAGTCAAATTAGGATATCTCATTGTATCTTTGGATGAATCAAAGATAGGTTATAGCCCACTATATGAATCAAAGGCTTCATCAAGCTGCACAATTGGTACAGGGATGAGAGTATTGTGTAAAATTGAAGGGTGGACATGGTACGGCTTTGAGATCCTTGGGGTTGTCGCAATGAGAGGCAATGCTGAAATGCACAATTTCGCTCCCTTGAGGGCCTTAGATTTATTTGAATGATCTCTTTAGGTTTTGTGTATTCACATGTTACTGCTGATTTGTTCACAAATATGGGGGCACGTGCCTTGAAGGGCCCTAATGTGAACTTCACCTCATGTTAAGGATCAAAATCATGAGTATCTTTACTTATGCATCCTCCCCTGTATTCCATGTTCAAACAATTATGTACTAATATGACTACGATAATAATGGGGCACCACTAGCATTTCGTCATGGTTTGATCATTGATGAAGTGAACAAAGACACAATTTTGGAAGGGATAGGGGAAACAAGCGAAGGAATGGAGAAGGATAGGGGGAGGAAACGAAGGGAAGGCAATTAAGTGCTTAGGATATTCAGTTTGACTTGTCTGAAATGTGCATCATCTCAGCGTTGTTTTTTGGTTGATTCTTTTAGAAGACTGTTTTGTTTTGAAAAGTCATGAAGTATCTCTTTGCAGTTTATTGGAGCCTGCTGGTACTTGCTGGCAATTGAACGAATAGATACCTGCTGGCGTCACCAATGCAGGGCGGAGCGAAATGAGTGCAAATATGATTACCTTTATTGTGGTGCCACTAATAATAATGCTGCAAGAGATACTTGGCTAAATTCTACAAATGTTTTCAACAATTGTGTTTACAATTCTCCAGTCTTTGACTTTGGAATATATGAAGATGCCTTTTCGAAGGGTATTGTCATTGCAAACTTTGTGCGGAAGTATCTCTTTTGCTTATGGTATGGACTTCTGCAGCTCAGGTATAGTAGTCTTCTCTCAGAAAACTCAAGTGTTGGACTATTGTCCATTTGCATGCTTGTGTTCACTAAAAATTGTTCAAAGCTCTCTTTATCGATGGATTGGGTAAAATAGTATCATGTCAGGAGAACTTTGTTTGAATCTATGAGTGAATTTATATTCTTGTACACATATTTTATGGTTTAGTGCTATCTGCCCTACATATCCCACCATCCCTCTGGCTCTTTGAGTAAGGTTAAAACAATGTTCTTATGAGTACATTCACGACGTTTGTTTGGTGTAGTACATGACTAAAAATACTATGTATTCATGAAAGATTCTGCTGAAGATATACTCTGCTTTTGAAAGCTAAAGATGCTTGTAAGAGGCGAAGTATAAACCATGTCAATGGAGGGGTCCTGGATATTTTAAGGAAAATAGAACATGACAAATACTTCAGGGAGGGCCTTTGGATAGAATGGGATAGAGGTTTGCTTAGGTCATTGTGATACATGATTGGCAATACAACGCATTTTTGAATTATGCTGTTGGGAGCATAACCTACTTGAAGGCTATGTAAGTGAACATGAAAACATGCAAGGGACCGAAAAAAAAGAGCATACATGCTTGTAGGATAGCATATTTGATCACCAGGATTTGGGTGGTTCCCAGTTAGGGGAAAGAAAGTACTTGCACTAATAGTTGAAAACGTATTATAGCCAGGGTTTTTTAATATTGGTAGTCAAATGAGGGCAATATCAACACCGAAGTGATGTATTTTCTTGCTCTATATGAGAACTTGAGAAGGCAGCAAAATAATCTGTAGATCTTCATGAAAAGGAGGTTATAGGAAAGTGAGCGAGAACAGAGTGGGTTGTGGCAGCGAATTTGAAAGTCCAAGGTTAGGGAGGATAAAGGGTTGGGGGTTGAATAGGATGGGTTGAGGGCATGGCGGTTTCAATGCGATATATGGTATCTTTTTTAGTTCCTTTGTGGTGCAATGCACATTAGGTACACCTAATGATTTGATGCTTGACTCAAAGGTAAAAACAGAAAAACCTCCCTAACCTGTCTGGGGAAAAAAAGTTGATGAAAACCCACTGAAATGGATCTAACATGCATGCATGCATACATATATATCATCCATAGATAGTACATATCTATATATGTACACTCTTATGTATGTATCTGCCACTCATATGTATGTATCTGCCTACCTATGTACATTGTATATACATACATATGTATATACATACATATGTATATACATACATATGTATATACATACATATGTATATACATACATATGTATATACATACATATGTATATACATACATATGTATATACATACATATGTATATACATATATATATACATATGTATGTATATACATACATATGTATATACATATATGTGCATCTGGATTCTGTGAAAATATGTATGAATATACATATGTAAGTAAGAAATATAATATGATCCTGCTTGTTATTATTGAAATGCTGCAGGATTTGTATATGCAATTTTAAGAATGATATTGGGCAGGGTAGTCGAATGACAAGGTGAATGAGGGTAGTCGATGTCTACTGCAGGGTGTCTACACAATCATGGTCATCAATGAGTTGTATATGATCTTACTATCCTAGGATGGATGTGTGATTGACTGCATACTCTAAAGAATGCATGAATTTGGAAAGGTGGGCTTAGCTCAATGCACATACAGCTGCCATCTCTGGATTGCAAGAGCCTTATATCACATGTTATGATTCTGTGCATGATCTCTTAATGCTGTTTGGTAAGTCTGAAGCCGGGTAGTCTTTGTCACAATGGCACTCTCTTCACCTTCTCCAATGTATAACCTACTGTCAGGGATTGAGCTGACTTGTCTAGACTTGTTGTTGACTACCATGAGCTTATAGCTGTATTTTTTCTGTGAGCGTACTTGGGTCTTACTTGGATATATGAACCCTCCGCATAAGCTAGATTTCTGCATGTGAAGTGCTCACAGTCAGTCAGTGAATCGTAGAATCCATAATTATCATTTGTCCCATAAACTGTGTGGAAACATATAAGACATATGGTGAAATGGATTTTTGGAGTGCATTTATTTATAACACATTTGATCATGTTAGCATCAGAAAAACTTCTATTTTTTGGTGCAACCTATCAAAGGTAATTGAAATGCCCATATGGTGCCAAAAATTGTTATGTAAAATCTCTCTTTTGTGTTTAAAGAACTAATTCTTTATGTCAAGTGGTTTCAGTAAAATCAGCATGTCGTATACATGAATTATGTTTTTATATGGGGCACCATGAAAGCAATCATGCTATTAAAAAAAGCAAAAGAAAGCTTCTTTTATACTTTGATACCTATGTTTTAGATGTACAATCCACGTATGGAAAACTATGTCTGCAATCTCTCCTATTTGGGTACATTCCTAAGTCAAGGTATGGAACTGTGAAGCTTCCTTGAAAAACTATAGATGATCATTAGCCATGCTATATTTCTCGGAACGAAAGGGGGGGAGGGGGGGGAGAGAGAGAGGGAGGGAGGGAGGGAGGGAGGGAGGGAGGGGGGGGGGGGGAGAGAGAGAGAGAGAGAGAGAGAGAGAGAGAGAGAGAGAGAGAGAGAGAGAGAGAGAGAGAGAGAGAGAGAGAGAGAGAGAGAGAGAGAGAGAGAGAGGGAGGGAGGGAGGGAGGGAGGGAGGGAGGGAGGGAGGGAGGGAGGGAGGGAGGGAGGGAGGGAGGGAGGGAGGGAGGGGGGGGGGGGGGGGGGGGGGGGGGGAGGGAGGGGGAGGGAGGGAGGGAGGGTTTTTTAACGTCTATGATAGGCCAAAGTCGGCCTATGAGACCAAACATAAGATACATGATGCGAATGTCATCCGGCTGTCACAAAAGTAAAACAAGTTCATTAAAAAGCTAATACAACCTAGTCTCAAACATGTGTGGTAAAATAAAATATTAAGGCTGATGGAGCCCTATCTCTAGGGGTATATGCATGTCTATATGCTGAGGGTAATACAATCATGAAGATGCATCTGTCTACTAGCTCCATCCAGTGGTAATGGAGGGGTGCAGGATATGATACGTAGGTGGAGCCGGTGCTAGAGCTGCCTGTATGAAAGCTATAGGATCTGATCCCATCTGGGCCACTTGCCCCGGAGTCGCCTCGCGATGTCGGGCTCGAATCTCCTCTATTTGGCGATGGTATAGCCTCACTCCTCCGAGTGTTGTGACTCGTGGTCGTCGTCTAGCTCGACTCACCTCAGCCTGATGTAGTGTCACTCCTCGCTGAGAATCAGGTAAGGAGGGGGCTCTAGACCTCTGGAAAAAATCAGTGAGCTCTAGCTGTCTCCTCTCCACCTGTGTAGCTATGTGGGTCAGTGGTGAGAGTGCATCTCTATGCCTTTGAATCTCTATCAAGAAACGTCCAAGGTGGTTAGGTTCTTAAGGTTCGTAAGGTTCGGTGCGAGTAAGGTACGTGAACCGAATCTTACCTCCAAGGTAAGGTTCGTAAGGTACGTATTAGGGTTTTTATATACATGTGAAAATTATATATACACATACATATACATCTTCATACATATAGAAATGTGTGTGTGCACTATGTATGTATACATGTATATGTATGTACTTTGTAAATTGGCAACAATTTGGGTCGAGTATTAAAAAAAACATCATTTGAACCATACAAAAAAATTGGACGAACCGGATGTAAGGTTCGCTATGGAACCGAACCGAACCGAACCGGATCACGGTACCGGAATTTCCGGTACGCTAACCGATGCAACCTTGGAAACGTCCTAATTGTCTCTGATCTTTGGAGTCCATAATCTCTTGTAGGGTGGGCTTTCCTCTGCACAAAGTCTCATATCTGTCTCTAATCTGAGTGTATGCTCTACATCGACATACAAAATGCTCCTCAGTCTCCACCTCCTCTCTACATAGTTTGCAAATCCGCTCCACTCTCGGGACCCCATTGTGTCTCCCACTCTTGATCTCCAGTATGTGTGATGTGACCCTCAGTTGGCCAATCGCTACTCGTGAGCTCTGTGGCATATAGATGTCCATATAGCGTGGTCTCTGTATGAATCCATCGGACATAATGGTGAGAAATAGGTCTCTGTAGTATGACATCCTCCCCTCTAAACTGGGTGATCTCCATACTCCCTTGATGTAAAGCCTCCATACGTCTTGTCTGACCACCAAATTCCTCTCGTCGCGAGAGAGGTGATAGTAAGGTGAATCGGAGTCGCACTGAAAAGGTGGCAATCTCTCCATATCGAGCCAATGTGTCGCGAACCAAGTCGTGACATGTGAGTATCATGCTCTATCATGCCCACTCTGAGATAACTATACAACTGCCTCAAAAGCTCTACGAGTGAGTCTATCGTGTGGCAACTCCCTCACCCTCTGAATGAAACTCACTATCTAGAATAGTGCCTCGAGGACCATGGGTGGTGCAGAGAGCTCTGCTTGAATGATGTCATGAGGTATGGTTTGCTTGCTCTGGAACAAGCGTGAGATCATATATACCTGTGGCCTCTCAATATGTGTCCACTGATCGACCGTCAAGCACGGTGCCCATACTGTCGTTGAATACATCAAGGTGGGGGTGACTAGTGTGTCGAAAAGCCACCCTTCGTGCTGGGTTCTTGGAAGTGTGCCTTGTGGCACCTCCGCTCTAGCATGGCCAGGGCTGCATACCCTCGGGTGAGTTTGTCAATAGCTGCCTGCCTCATGGTAAAAGGTCCTGGTAGACTGGTGAAAGTAACTCCCAAGTAGACGTACGAAGTAACCTCCTCGACATGCCCTCCTGCTATATTGAAGATGGCTGCACTCCTCACTGCACTGGATGCGTGAAAGATCATGACCTTGGTCTTGCCAAGGTTCACAACCAATCCTCTATGTGAACAAAAATCATCCAAGGCTCCGAGGTGGCATTGGAGCCTCTCAGGTGATTCTGAAATCAAAACAATATCATCTGCATATAAGAGAATGTGAATTGGGGTGCCACCCAGATCGCTCCCCTCCCTGCTTGCTCGTAGTATGTAGTCGGAGATCTCATCAATGTAAAGCCCAAAAAGTGTTGAGGAGAGTGGACAACCTTGCTTAACACCAATGGTACTAGCAATGGGCTCTGATAAACCTCTAAGGCATCGAACTCGACAAAACACCTTCTCGTAGAGAGTGTAGATGGCCCATATCATCTCTGTCGGGTTCTCGAGGCTAAGTAGGCGTTGGAACAACCTCTCACGTGGAACTATATCAAAAGCCTTGCGGAAGTCCACAATGCAACAATAAAGCCTCTTCTTCCTTGCCTTTGCCCCATCTATGAGACAACGTAAGATGTGGTCGATAGTGGAAAAAGCTCGTCTTAAACCGGCCTTGCCTGGTGCTCGGAGGCCCTTTGCCTCTGCATATGAGCTAAGCTCTGCCTCAAGAGCTGCTCCATATAACTTGGCCATTATGTGGCCACTCATGATAGTCCTGTAGGTGCCTGGATCTAGGGCATCACTAGATTTGTGGATAGGCATGATAGTATGCTCTATCCACTCCTCTGGGAAACCCTCCCCTATAGCCCGGTTGAAGACATGTGCAACCAACGGGGCTATAGTGGAGGCTGCATAGATGAGGTGCTCGCTTTGTAAACCAGTATGGTCGGCCGCCCGCGTGTGCTTCATACGGCGTATGGCCTTCTCAACCATTCGTTGTAGTAAAGAAAGAGGAGTGTGTGGGTCGAGGCTCAAGTGGCTGTGGGATGGGTGGTTGTTGAGGCACATCATATAATCGTGCTACATAATCTCGGGCAGACCTGTGGGTCCTCAATGGGTGTAGTCTGGCAAGGCTCGCGGAGAGCGCACCATGCTGTCGCACTATCCATGCTCATGAATAGGCGGTATAACTCAAGCTCCTATGTCTCCTCGAATGCCTTCCGCTTTCGACGGGTCAGTGCCTTCATCTGTCTACTTGCCTCTCTCTTTGTAATCTCTCCCAAGGCTCGTCGTGCCTGTAGGTCTCCACTGTCTATAAAGTGCTCTTCACTCGTCATTATACCAACGGTTCTGGGGTCTAGTCCTAGGGGGAGGGGTACGTCCTTTGTGAGTGGTGTGTGGGAAGGAGCTCATAGCTGAGGTGTGTAAGATGGATGCGATGTGTGAGGTAAGAACTGAGAGGGGGTGGACAGGTGAAGTAGGTATAGGCCACGCTCGACCTAAGATGAGTATAGAGGAGCAGAGAGCTAGCTCACGTGTGAAGTGGATGGTGGTGTATGGGGTACATGTGATAGATCTATGTGGGGTTCTATCCGCAACTATGGAAAGGGAGAGGTATGTGTGATCGGCTCCGATGTGGGATGGTAAATGATGTAATAAGGTGGGTGGCCTCCCTGGTCCCAATATATAGTCAACTTTGCTCCCTCCTCCTCCCAACAGACCCATGTGGCATGCAAGTCAAGCCTCCATAAGTAGGCCACTGAGCCATCCCGTTATAGATAACGAGACGGTGCTCAGATCCGAGCCTAAGAAGATGTCGTCCATATGATGTGATAGGAGCTCTGTCTGCGGAGTGTCTCATGATAGTCTCCTCCTGTGGATCCTCCTCGTCATATGTCTTGCACTGCTCACTGCATGTGCGAGCATTGAAGTCTCCCATGAGGAAGACTTCACCAAGCGTGGAGTACTCCATGATCTCATTTTATAGACATGCATAAGGTGAGGTCTCCCGTGATGAAGAGTTATGGTCAGTGGAGGGTATGTATTGCCTGTGGATCCTCCTCGTCATGTCTTGCACTGCTCACTGCATGTGCGAGCATTGAAGTCTCCCATGAGGAAGACTTCACCAAGCGTGGAGTACTCCATGATCTCATTTTATAGACATGCATAAGGTGAGGTCTCCCGTGATGAAGAGTTATGGTCAGTGGAGGCGAAGCGAGAGCCTGTGGGGGCGAAATAGCATATGGCTATGTAGATCAAACTGTCATGTGATAGCTCAAGTCGGGTCCACATGTATCGGGCCTGTGGGTCGCGGGCCATGATCTGTAATCTACTATGTAGTCCCTGTTGAAAAAGTATGGTCATTCCTACTGATCCTCGGGATGTGTGTTGTCGTGTGCATCCTCGGTGTAGAGACTCCCACTGGAATCCATGTATCCGGGCAGTCCCGATCTCGAGCTTATGTGATGAAACCCGAAGCTGCCCAATGACGACTCGGAGGTGGTGTGGTAGGTATGTCTGCATGTATCGTGGAGTCTCAATGAAGCCTTGGTATGAGATCTGTAGAAAATGCTCACGGGAGTGAAGCATTTTCGGTGGCAATGTACCCATGGGGCTAATCCATGCCCTTTGTATGTATGTATGCCATATCTCCCGTCGAATGACCCTATTCCTCTCCTGATGGGAGAGCGAATAGGTGGGGGCCTGTAAGTCATACTGTAGTGGTGGTAGTCTGTCTATGTCAAATCCATGGTGGCAAGCCAATCTCGTGTTTGCGCGTACCATGAGGAGGTGTCTCCTCCTAATGCCATGTCACGTGATGCGTGGAAAGCTCGATAAGTGATGCGCTCTGTATCCATGCTCCGGATCTTGCGTAATAGGCATACTGTCTGGAATAGTGCGTCTACTACCATCGGTGGTATAGCGAGCTCTCCTCTGATGATATCATGTGGTATTGAAGGCTTGCTTCGGATGAGTCTGGCAATCATGAGAATTTCTGGCCTCTCCAATGCTATCCATGCTGATGTAGCTAACCCCGGCCCCCATATGGCTGCTCTATACATGAGCGCCGGTGTTGAACCGAAGTGTCGAAGAGCCATCCCTTTGTGCGGGGCTCCTAAAAGTGTGCCTAGTGGCATTGTCTCTCCATCAAGGCTAGTGATGCGTATCCACGTGTGATGCGATCCCGGGCTGCTTGAGACATAGAGAAAACTCCGGAGGCTTCTGTGAATGTCACTCCGAGATAGACATATGATCCGACTACCTCAATCGGTCCGCCTGCTACTGTGAAAGAGCTATGTCTCCTCACCTGTGCTGATGTATGAAAACTCATAACCTTGGTTTTACCAAGGTTCACAGATAGCCCTCTATGTATGCAAAAGTCGTCTAGGCCACGTAGGTGGTGCTGTAGACCTTCGGCAGACTCTGAAACCAGCACAATATCATCAGCATATATAAGAATATGAATAGTGGTCCCTCATACCTCAACGCCCTCCCCTCCCTGTTGTCGTATGAAGTCCACTATCCCATCAATGTATAGACCAAAGAGGGCGGGTGAAAGAGGGCACCCTTGCTTCACTCCGATGGTGCTAGCAAGTGAGTGAGATAAGCCTCTTGGACATCTGACTCTACCAGATACTCTCTCATATAAGGCATAGATCCCCCATATCATCTCATATGGAGCATCGATATCAAGTAGGCATCTGAAGAGTCTCTCCCTGGGAACTGTGTCGAAGGCTTTGCGGAAGTCCACAAAGTAGTAGTATAATCTCCTCTTCCTCACTCTTGCCTGGTCGATCAGGCATCTCAAAGTGAAGATGTGGTCAATGGTCGAGTAATCTCGTATGAAACCTGCCTGTCCTGGAGCCCTGATGCCCTTCCTCTCGGCGAGGGTGCTCAACTCTGTCTCTAGCACTGCCCCATATAATTTGGCCAATATGAGGCCAATCATGATCATTGGATATGTAGCTTGATCCATAACATCAGCTGACTTATGAATGGGCACTATGGTGGGAACCCTTCAACTAGTGCACAGTTGAAGAGGTGGGCAATGAGCGGTGCAAGAGTCGTGCATCCATAGATGAGATGCTCTGCCTGTAAACTGAACTGGTCATGGGCTTTGCCATGCTGTAAGTGGGAAATAGCGTGGCTCACTATAGTGGGTGTGAAGAAGTGAGAGCTAGTGGGGAGCTTTGCGGCCTGGGAATGGGGGGCTTGTCAGGGATCTAGTATAGGCTCTGTGCATAGCTATGCCAAATGCTCGGGTCCTGAATGGGTGTCTGTTCTCTCCTCTCCCTTAGATGTTGCCACGCCACTGCACTATCTTGACTCATGAGCAAATGGTAGATATCCCAGTACTGTCTCTCCTCCCATTCCCGCCGCTTGCGGCGAGTAAGGCTTTGCAAGCGACGCTGTGCCTGTCTGTGTGTAATATCCCCTCTAAGCTCTAACATCCATAGATGCTTCCTTGAGAGAGAGAGAGAGAGAGAGAGAGAGAGAGAGAGAGAGAGAGAGAGAGAGAGAGAGAGAGAGAGAGAGAGAGAGAGAGAGAGAGAGAGAGAGAGAGAGAGAGAGAGAGAGAGAGAGAGAGAGAGAGAGAGAGAGAGAGAGAGAGAGAGAGAGAGAGAGAGAGAGAGAGAGAGAGAGAGAGAGA
The DNA here is from genome assembly GCA_020310875.1 of Ceratopteris richardii. Taxonomy (NCBI): domain Eukaryota; kingdom Viridiplantae; phylum Streptophyta; class Polypodiopsida; order Polypodiales; family Pteridaceae; genus Ceratopteris; species Ceratopteris richardii. The sequence continues at coordinate 142,123,344 of CM035428.1, read as the reverse complement.
GAGAGAGAGAGAGAGAGACTTTTTAACGTCTATTAGAGGCCAAAATCGGCCTATGAGACAAAACATATACATCAGTATGATCCAATCCACTATGATCCCAAAAGGAAAATAAAATGTGGGTACACAACAGAATATAAAAGGAGTGGATAATAGCTGGCATCAAGGGTGTGGGGTGCTATGGGTATGCACTCTATATGCTCAATAGGTGAGATACAAATATGATATGCATAGGGAGGGGAGGCTCGGTGGTGTCATAACGCTCTAAGTGCCTGGAGTGGGTGTAGGATATAGTGCATCGGTGGGTAAGGCATTGTGGCGATCCTCAAAATGCTATACACGTTGAGATAGAGAGGGGTGCGCTGCTGACGTCTCCGTATCTCCATGTCATGGGCCATGGCATGTGTGAATCGCCTGAATCTCTCGCCGGTGGGGACGGGCTCTCCGAAGTGGGGGTCTTGGTCGTCGACTCTCTCGTCCAAGCTCCTCTCCTCTCTTTAATGTGACACCCTGCGTCGAGCTGGGTCCTCGGTGGTTGTGGGTCTGAAAATATTTGTAATAGAAGTCTGGGGGCCCAAGTGTATGTCCATCCGTTGTTGGAGAAGTGATGCACGGCGGCGCTGGAGCTCTACTAGGAAGCAACCTAGAGGGCGCTGGTCCTCCGTCTCCGATAAAACCCTGATCTCTCTAGCCCCCCTGAAGAGCTGTGGGTAGCGGTCTCTGATGCCCTCATATGCCTTGCAGCTACATGTATGGTGCTCCTCGTCCTCCACCTCCTCTTGGCATATCCTGCATAATCTCTCATCCTTGGGGGTATGTGTCGCTCGCCCAACCTCAATCTCGAGCTAGTGTGATGATATTATGAGCTTCCCAATGGCCACTCTCTTTGCTGGAGCCATGTATGTATCCATGTATCGTGGTCTCTGGATGAAACCATCCACTGTCAAGGTCAGGAAGTGTTGCCTCTTTGTGGGAAGAGGCTCCCGTGGTGCTATCCATGCATAGTTGATGTGGTTCGCTAATCAAACCCCCCAAAGGTACCATTCGGTTCGGTTTGAACCGAACCTTAAAAGTCCAATCGGTGATCAAAATCGAACTGATTCGGTTCGATTCGGCTCGATTCGGTGCGTTATTTACATTCGGTTCATCGTTTCCATCATCCTATTATGGGCAACATTAACTCAAGATGAAATCCAATTGATTATTGAATTGAAGTGTATGCACAAGCTGAGAGAGAGAGAGAGAGAGAGAGAGAGAGAGAGAGAGAGAGAGAGAGAGAGAGAGAGAGAGAGAGAGAGAGAGAGAGAGAGAGAGAGGGAGGGAGGGAGGGAGGGAGGGAGGGAGGGAGGGAGGGAGGGAGGGAGGGAGGGAGGGAGGGAGGGAGGGAGGGAGGGAGGGAGGGAGGGAGGGAGGGAGGGAGGGAGGGAGGGAGGGAGGGAGGGAGGGAGGGAGGGAGGGAGGGAGGAGGGGGGGGGGGGGGGGGGAGGGAGGGAGGGAGGGAGGGAGGGAGGGAGGGGGGGGGGGGGAGAGGGAGGGAGGGAGGGGGGGGGAGGGAGGGGGAGGGAGGGGGAGAGACAGGGAGAGAGAGGGAGGGAGGGAGAGAGAGAGGGAGGGAGGGAGGAGAGAGAGAGAGAGAGAGAGAGAGAGAGAGAGAGAGAGAGAGAGAGAGAGAGAGAGAGAGAGAGAGAGAGAGAGAGAGAGAGAGAGAGAGAGAGAGAGAGAGAGAGAGAGAGAGAGAGAGAGAGAGAGAGAGAGAGAGAGAGAGAGAGAGAGAGAGAGAGAGAGAGAGAGAGAGAGAGAGAGAGAGAGAGAGAGAGAGAGAGAGAGAGAGAGAGAGAGAGAGAGAGAGAGAGAGAGAGAGAGAGAGAGAGAGAGATTTTACATCTATTAGGAGGCCGAACTCGGCCTATGAGACAAATCGATGTACATGGGTGTATCTTCTGTCAATCAGAAAAGATAAAAGTGCTTAAAAAAACTGGTAAAGCTGATATAGATCTCCGTAGTATGCATGTGGAGATACCCATGAAAGTGGGGGGGTGTATGGAGTGCGATATCTATGATAGTCTATATGCAAAAGGGTAGTACAACAAGCATGGAATGCATCTGAAACGACTAACTAGCTCCGTCGTGTGCTAGTGGGTGGGTGTAAGATGTGATACATAGGTGGAGGTGGAGTTAGGGCCACCCTGATGGCTGTAGCAGGTTCAGCCATCATCTGGGATCGTCTCTTCTCCATGGCGCGATGGTCACGAGCCTGGATCTCCGCAATCCGGTGTCGGTGAACTCTCGGGGCCCGATATCCTATAGCATGGGGTCGTCTCCTAGCTCGAGAAGTTTGAGCCTGCTGAAGAGTCACCCCTCTCGGTGTGTGGGCTGAGGGGGAGAGGGCTGCAGCACGTCGTGGAATAAAGAAGTCAGTGAGCTGACTCTGTCTCCCTCCTGTATGGGCTACTAAAGTAGGCTGGAGTAGGGAATCTCTCTGATTTTGTATCTCTAGTAAGAATCGTCCGAGCTGTCGTTGGCCTCTAGAGTCCATGATCTCTCGGAGGGTGGGCTGCCCTGTATACAAAGTCTCGTATCTGCCTCTGATGCCATCATATGCGCTACATCTTCATACAAAATGCTCCTCATCCTCCATCTCTACTCTGCATACCCTACATATCCGCTTCTCTCTGGAAATGTTTGAGAGAGAGAGAGAGAGAGAGAGAGAGAGAGAGAGAGAGAGAGAGAGAGAGAGAGAGAGAGAGAGAGAGAGAGAGAGAGAGAGAGAGAGAGAGAGAGAGAGAGAGAGAGAGAGAGAGAGAGAGAGAGAGAGAGAGAGAGAGAGAGAGAGAGAGAGAGAGAGAGAGAGAGAGAGAGGGGGAGAGAGAGAGAGAGAGAGAGAGAGAGAGAGGGGGGAGAGAGAGAGAGAGAGAGAGAGAGAGAGAGAGAGAGAGAGAGAGAGAGAGAGAGAGAGAGAGAGAGAGAGAGAGAGAGAGAGAGAGAGAGAGATGAGAGAGAGAGAGAGAGAGAGAGAGAGAGAGAGAGAGAGAGAGAGAGAGAGAGAGAGATCCTGAAGGCCTTTTTCTAGCTCTTCTTGAGACACAAAGGTGTCCACTTTTGTTACACATATTGTCATATTACACACATACACATTGTCACACAGATACAGTGTCACACAGATACAGTGTCACACATAATATGGAACACACTTTATGCACCTTTTTCTCGAAGGGAACGTAAGGTTCTTGGACCTTAACCGCACCTAATGAACCCTAAACGAACCTTACGCACCTTATCGCGGTTGTAAGGTTCGGTCCTCGCACCTGAAAGGCACGCACCGAACCGAACGCACCTGACCACCTTGTATCCATGTCTCCCTGATGTGTATCTGTAGTAGGTCCTGACGGATGATCTTGTTCCTCTCCGAACGAGAGAGGGTAATGTAGGGGGAAGAGAGGTCACACTGAAAAGGGGGGAGATCGGTAATGCTCATGCCATGGTCTGCTAACCATCGTTAGGTCTGTGCATACCATTCTCTCTCATGCCCTATCTCTGCCAAATGTCTAGAGCTCTCAAATGCAAGCCTAGTGAGTCGGCTGGTGGGGAGCTCTGTGACTCTCAGAATAAAGGTCACCGGCTGAAAGAGGGCCTCCACTAGCATCGGTGGTGTGCCAAGCTCAGCTCGTATAATGTCTTGTGGAACGGAGGGCTTGCTACGGAGCAAGCGTGAGATCATGGTGACCTGGGGCCTCTCAATCCACGCCCACATCGCCTTTGTGATCCCTGGTGCCCATACCTCCGCTGCATACATCAATGCGGGTTTCACTAGACTATCAAAGAGCCACCCCTTAGTCGGGGGCTCCTGAAAATGTGCCTGAAAGCAGCGTCTCTCCAATCCTGCAAGTGCCGCATAGCCTCGTGTCAATCTATCTCTCGTTGCCTGCGCCATGGAGAATACCCGTGTGCTGCCCGAGAAGGTGACACCTAAGTAGACATGGGAGTCCACTACCTCTATCTGTCCTCCAGCTGCGGTGAAAGAGGCGCGATGGCGTACTGTCCTGGAGGTATGGAAGATCATGACCTTGGTCTTGCCAAGGTTCACTGTGAGTCCTCGCTCCAAGCAGAAGGTATCGAGCGCCTGTAAATGTGATTGCAGCCCCTCCTGTGACTCTGAAAGCAGGACAATGTCACCAGCATATAATAGATGTGTACTGACGTACCCCCGAGGTCTCCTCCTAGCCCTCCTGCTGGCTGTATATACTCCGTGATCTCGTCGATGTAGAGACCAAAGAGAGTGGGTGGGAGAGGGCAACCTTGTTTCACACCAATGGTGCTAACAAGGCTGCCTGATAGGCTGCCGGGGCAGCGCACCCTGCCTGTGACTTAGCTGTAACTCCTGGAGTCTCCGTAGTAGTCTCTCTCTCTCTCTCTCTTGACTTTCAATAATTTCCCAGGCAGAGCAACCTTCTCTTGTCAGAGAGGAGTACATTCATGAGTATCAGAGATGCAATAAGAATGGACTCACTCGTGTAGATCTGTGCAGAAAGAAAGACAGTCCCTACCACCGATGTTTAATATATCTGCAGTTCCAAGAAATTGCTTCATGCCTTTTCCATGGGAGGCGTGTATCATGATTACTAAAAAGTATCATGAGAAGGGCTGTGTCTTCTCATGTGATTCCCAGATTTCGTCCAGCCTAGATACTCTACAAAGGATCAGATGTGGTCTTGGTAGAGCATGTTTCTTCTCCCAAATACATATTGTCATGTGGTCCTGCTAGTCGATGCATTTTTAATATCCATCCCTGTCACATCCATCTCTTAAATCCATAAGTTTTCTGAGTACATTACAGAAGATGGGAGTACTAACATCATTCACTTAAAGCAAGTATTAAATTTCTGATTGTTGGGTCCATCCACAGTATCAGTATTTGATGGCAATTTGATGGAAGATTGGAATCTGATGAGCTGAAGCCAGTGCATTTCTACAGAATGATGTTGTTGGGTGTGTGTAGAAGTGCGAAAGACACACGAGATGCACACACAAGGAGCAGAAGCGTAGCAAGACACACCAAGGTGGTTAGGTGCGTTCGGTTCGGTGCATTCGGTGCATTTCAGGTGCGAGGACCAAACCTTACCACTGCGATAAGGTGCGTAAGGTTCGTTTAGTGTTCATTAGGTGTGGTTAAGGTCCAAGAACCTTACCTTCCCTTCGAGGAAAGGTGCATAAAGTGTGTTCCATATTATGTGTGACAGTGTATCTGTGTGACAATGTGTATGTGTGTAATATGACAACGTGTGTAAGGAGAGTGGACACCTTTGTGTCTCAAGAAGAGCTAGAAAAAGGTCTTCAAGATCTCTCTCTCTCTCTCTCTCTAAACTTGTGCATACACTTCAGTTCAATAATCAATTGGATTTCATCTTGACCTAATGCTGCCCATAACAATATGATGGAAACGACAAACTGAAGGTAAATACCGCACCAAATCGAACCGAATTCGGTTCGATTTTGATTACTATGTAAAAAGCACCGATTGAACTTTTAAGGTTCGGTCTGAGCCGAACCGAATGGTACCTTTGGGGGGTTCGGTTCGCGAACCGCATCAACTATGAGACACGGAGAAAACGGATGGATGGAATAGCTCACTCTATTGATGATTATGAGAACTGAAGTAAGAGCTGAATAATATCTCCAAGTACAAAGTAACATCACATATGACTAAATCATGTATGTGGTAACATGGGAAAAAACCTCTAACCATCCATAGAGTAAAAAGTGCTCATGTATAGAGAAACATCAAAGCTACTCAAGGAACACATAAGTGTAACAAACCCCCCTAGAGCGAATGATGTGAACACATACTGGGAGTGACAGATGAGTCCCTACTAGGCAATAAGCCTAAATCTTTACGAAAAGCCTCAAACTTTTCTGGAAGAAGAGCTTTGGTGAATATGTTTGCTACATTATCTTGTGTAGGCATACATACCAAATCAATATCTCTTGCATGAAAGAGCTCTGTCACATAGTGATAACACACCTCGATATGTTTGGTCCGTGCATGAAACACTGGATTTCGTGCAATAGCCAATGCACTCTGACTATGAGTGACAATATGTGTAAACAACATCAATCTCCATTCAAAGATCCATCAATAGGTGTCTCAACCATATACACTCCATTGTAGCTATGAAAACTGCCTTGTACTAAACTTCACTATTCGATGTCGCCACTGTAGGTTGCTTCTTACTCAACCAAGATATGCACGAGTCTCTAAGGAAAAAGCAATTACCGCCGGTGGACACGCGAGTAGCATAGCAACTAACCAAATCACTATTTGTAAAAGCATGCGAATGTGGCTGAATATCCCTTCCATAAAAGAGATCTAAGCTGAAAGTGCCTTTGAGATATCTAAACACACGTTTCACTGCTTTCCAATGCTTAGTGTAAGGGCTATGAATGAATAGACTCAACTGGGAAAGTGCATACTGTATAATGCCTTGTGTTGCATGCATATATAAGACATTCCACAACTGAGAACCTAAATCTTGTCTAAACTGGTGTAGAAATTGGCTTGCGATCCTCAAAAGTTAAAATGTTGAAGTAGTTTTTCAACATACTTTGTTTGATGCATAACAATTCCCCCTTCAACGGATACAAATTGGATGCCAAGATAGTAGCTCAAAAGATCAAGATAAGTGACATCAAAAGTGTGATGCAAATTAGCTGTAAGGATGTTTTCCCTAGGAATTTGGGATATCCAATGGTAAGACTTGTGTTTGTGCAAAGAGTTGAACCCATTGAACATTGCACTTTTCTTTTTGCTTGATTTTCAAAGATTCTACGTGCTTGTGCAGGGTGGTCAGAGGGTCAGAAGCACTAGCAGCTCTAGCCCTTCGGATATAGCTGTTTGATCATTTATTCTACGAGTTTTCCTGATATAGCTCTTGAATGTTTACTTTCCAAAATTATTTTCTTGTTCGTGTTGCTCACTATTGGGCATGAAACTGGAGCTTGAAAAAAGCAGAACTCATGTTTTGAGCACATTAGACATTGATGTGTGAGGTTGATATGGCCCAATGTTCTTAAATGAATTCAATTTTTTAGCAAAGAAATGATGAATGTTTTTGCAAAAAAGGTGGACAACTTTTTTCAGAAGCGGATGGACCCAATACTCTTTAAACAAATAGATGGTTGGATGTAGAGTCAGGGTCAATGGCAAATATTGGATGCCTGTTACACGAATTCACATGCCGTTTTTCTACTATTCGAGGCATTTTGCAAATTTTGTTATCACAGATTATTGTGATGCACATTATTCATAAAGAACTTGTTGGCCAGAATGTAAGTGCTGTATTCTCCCGCTCTTATCACAAGCAGCATGGTGACTAGCACTGGTTATAAGTGATGGAAAAGTGTATTTCTGGTTGACATGCTGTTTGTAAAACCTCAAAATGGAAAGTTCTTTAATAGCTATTATTGTAGCTTGTCCTTGCTATGTTGATTTAAGTTTTAACACTGGCAGTTGAAAATTATTTTCAGATTTTTGATCATTATAAAATGTGTTTCTTCTTTTGTTTTTGTATAACAAAGGTTTTTATCACAATCATACTTTACATCAATAGATTACTAATTCGGATCCTTATACAGCTCTTTAGGTCAGAACCTTCAGACAAGCACTTTTCCTGGGGAGATATTTTTTGCTATATTTATTGCTATTTTTGGCTTGGTTCTGTTTGCACTTCTCATTGGTAACATGCAGGTAGAGCTTTTAAATCATCATAGATTATCACCCACACCCAAACATTCAAACCTTTTGAACTTGTCTTGTAGACATATCTGCAATCAGTGGGGGTTCGTTTAGAAGAGTGGAGAGTAAAGCAGAGTGATACTGAAGAATGGATGCACCATCGTCAGCTTCCACCAGAATTAAGAGAACGTGTCAGGCGCTACAATCAGTACAAATGGGTAGCCACGAGAGGTGTTGATGAGGAGGGCCTGATTCAGAGCTTGCCCCCTGATTTGCGAAGGGATATAAAGCGACACCTCTGTCTGGACCTTGTCAAACAGGTTCTCTCTGCATATATGATGTAGATGTACTCTTTTTCCTTGTTATGTGGATATGTATGCTGATTCATGTGTGCATGTATTTGTAATGCGATTTGTCCTCTTGGACATGTAGCCACTAAAATCTCAACATCAAACAGGTAGGTTTGTTCAGGGAGATGGATGAGCGGTTATTGGATGCCATCTGCGAACGTCTGAAACCTGTTCTATGCATAAAAGATACTGTCATAATGAGGGAAGGGGATCCTGTATGTGAGATGTTCTTCATAATACGAGGAACTCTCGATAGCCAAACAACAAATGGAGGCCGCACAGGTTTCTTCAATCAGTTAAAGCTCGAACCTGGACATTTCTGTGGGGAAGAGCTTCTGACATGGGTATTGAGCCATAAACCTGGTGCTCAATTGCCAACGTCCACAAGAACTGTCTTGGCTGTTGGGGAGGTAGAAGCATTTGCTCTCACAGCGGAGGATCTGCAATTCGTAGCAAACCAATTTCGGCGGCTTCATAGCAAGAAAATACAGCAGACTTTGAGATTTTACTCCCCTTCATGGCAAACTTGGGCTGCCGGCTTCATACAAGCAGCGTGGAAACGGTATAAAAGGAGGAAACATCTTGCTGAGTTGTACAGCAATGAGCAAACAAGCCTTTTAAATAGGATGGAGAACATGAATGAGGAATCAAACATAGGATTCGGTACCACGATTTTGGCATCACGCTTTGCAAAGAATGCAATGCGTGGAGTGCATAAATTGCGGGAAAGTGAGACTGACACATCAATGGATGAAGGTTTTTTGAAGGTTCCAAAACCAGAAGAGCCAGATTTTGGACTGGATGCAGAAGCTCATGATCAAACATGAGAGAAGTGCACTTTGGCTGCTCAGACAGCAAAGAGCTTGCATTCCTGTCTTCTCTACGAAATACCAGTCTGCATCAAGATTACCATATTGTTAAGGTATCATGACTGGAAATATATAATCATGAAGATAGAGCCTTTTCTGTTAATATTCTTTTTCTTACCCCAGAGGGTCACCATGGATATTGGGTATCCTTCATTCATGGACCGTGATAAATGTTGTATCATAGTCTCTTACCATAGATGGAGGCTTAAAGGGATTTGCCTATCTAAATGGAGACAAATTTGTGTATGAGGATAGCGGGTTGGAGAAATGGAACCACAATCAATGCCTAAAATAGCAATAGGCTTTATTAATAGACATATTCATCTTCAAAGCATTGCATACTATTCCATCCCCTTATCAATATATTAAATTAAAGTAGTGCAATTAGCATCCTGAATTTCCAACTATCTTTGGTTACTTTTATTTGAATTACTCCTACAAGTTATCTACTTGCATATGAGCTTTTGATATAACAATCCATCTCGTTTCACCTCTGTGATCTTCATTCATGATCTATGTAACTCAGTTACCCTCTTGATCCTTACGAACAACTATGTCATATCTCTACATAGACACATGCATGCGCAGGCACACATGCTGGCACCCATGCAAGTACTCATATCCACCCACCCACCCCTAGTTGCATATCAACTTTTTGTATAGCTATCGATCTTCTCTCAGCTCTGGTATCTTCTCATTTACGATCCACATATCTCAGTTATCCTATTTATGCTTATGCATCCAACCCAACTGAAGGACCCTCATTTGTCATATCTCTACAGGAGTGGAACAAGGTAGGATAGAACACATCAAACATACAAAACCGAAAAAAAAAAACTACTTTGAACGGACCTCAAACAAGGTAAAGAAAATAAAAAAAGAAAACACCACATCTAAGCTCATTTGCTTGCACAGGTATCATGGAACACAGCTCAAGCAACTAGTATCGTGAGAAATTCAAACACTTAGAACTGCCGGCGCACATCATTTTGGGTAGTGAAAACTTGAGGAAATAGTCATTGAGGTGAACCCTACATGTCTATCAACTTAGTTTTGCATACACATGTGCACGCGGTGAGAAATGACATTTCCCGAGTGTCAAAAGGCTAGATTAAGCATAGAGAGTTAGAATTTTTATGATCCAAGCACATAAAGGGATAGAGGAGGACGCAATGCACACACACACACACACACACACACACACACGCATTGTACATGCATACATATATACACACAACCATGGATGGATAACACCTTTGTAGTAGTTGGGAAGAAATGCCATTGGATAGAGAGTAGGGAGAGCACATTGTGAGTAGGGTTAAAACCCTGAATAACATTGCGTTATCTAGTCAATCGGAACATGTATAGATGGAAAAACTTTTGTAATAGTAAGATTCACATCCAAAACTTCAAGTTTCAAAATTGGTGATAACTAGCCAAATTGAGTGGACATTCTGCATTAGAACCCTACAATCTAATTAGATCTGCACAAAAGCCTCTTGTTACAATTTGTCCCCGTTTGACCACTGATATCAGAGCTCTATATTCACATCTACTTTGTCATGTTAGCTATTTTGTGTTTTCTTTTTTTCTTTTCTTCTTTCTTTCTTTCTTTCTTTGCCTTATTCTGATTAATCATTGTGTCCTATGTAACATGTTCCTATTTCTGTTCATGTGAGATAATCATCTATGTAATCTGTCACATAGATTAGTCAATCATGACCTTAAAAGGTCAACCAGCTTGCATCGTCAACACTCTCTCTCATGTTCATTCATGCTCTTCGGTTCAAAAGTACTCTAAAATTGTTATTGCATCAGACCATCAATGAGATTTGTCATAATGTTAGCAACCCATTCTTTATTCCTTACTCTTAAACTTTATCTTTTGATAGTAACTTTTCTTTGACGAAGTGATTGTGCAATTGTGTTTTTTAAAATCTAACATTGAGTAAAAGGTTGTTTGTTGAGTACATAGCACTCATTTTATGATAGTGCAGTGAAGATCAACTTGCACATTCAAGTCCGTCATGTGTTTCTTGAGCCTTATGAAGTATCCTTCTTATCGAGTTGGGGCTTCGAAGTGTACGCCTCTAATACAATCACAAAATTTTTGGTGTAATCTTGAAAAAATCATTGGTATCACTAAACCTTTTGTGGAAAATTTACAAATTGTTGATACTGATAAGTTTGTGATAGGAAAAGTTTATTGGATTATGTCAGAAACTATTCAAAAAGTAAAAGACTTTAATCAATTTTCATTAAGAGAAAAATACAGATTGTATTGTTAGTAGAGAAAAGATTGACGCAAATGCATACTCATTTACATGGAAAAACGTTTGTCTTGTATCCAACATTTTAACTCAATGGTCAAGCGTCAAACAAAGAAGTCATGGCAAATTTCAAAACCACATGTCAGTTATTACATCCAGGTACAGATGGTTGAGATGCATTCCACCAAAAAGTAACTTATGTAAATCGATAAGGATGTTTTGGAGATCTATGGCACATTGAAATGATTCAAAAGCATGCACCTCCTATATGGTGGAAAGAGTACAGAGGTGAAGCAGTGGAGTTGCAACATGTAGCTATGAGAGTGCTTTCAGTAATAACTTCAGGTGGTAGTTGTGAATGTAATTGGAGTGCATGTGATTTTCTTCATTCAAAACAAAGAAATCGCTTAAGTGTATCACGTGCCAATGATTTGGTATACATGTTTTGTAATATGCATTTGTTACATGCTCCAACCAAGATAGTTTCTACAGTAGCACAACAAACTTTTGGAGAATTTCAAACTCATGGAAGTTTAACAAATGATTCATGGAGTGATCATGATTTAGATGTAGATCACAACGATGGTTCAGACATGGAAGAAATAGATGACATGGTACCTATCATAGATGATGATATTCAAAATGAAGAAAATGATGTACTTTGAATACTTTGATTAGATTCAACGGTGAAATTGATGGCTTTATAATATAGTTGTCTTTGATTACAAAAAGAAGCTTGTCTATTCAATGTTTTGTTGATTGAATAATCCATCGGTAGTGAATCGATAAAAAATGATGATGCCTCTTAGAGTCTTCCATATCTGCTCTCATATGCATCGACAGATATTTCTAATTTTTTCAATTGATTTTCTATATAATCAATCCTCTTTTGTTGATCATCAATTATTCTTTGTAATCCAGGAAATGCTAATCCTTCATTGTATAGTTTTGCTCCCTATGATGATAAATCATGGATAAGGTTATGTTCTTCAGGTAGCAAAATGTAGGGCTACTTTCGAGGAAGAGGGCCTTTTTTTTCTTTGACTACGAAATTCTGCCCGATTTTGAGGACGACTTAAACCTATACCTGTATTCTTTGGGCGATCATCCCAATCTACACGTCGATGAAGAATATCTTGTACAAAAACTTTTTGAATGAAATATAGTGCTATTTGATTATTATTTGATAATAATCACTCAACTTGCATAAAGCGTTGAAGTAGACTATCTGCCAATCCTTTATGTTGTAAGTCAGAAAGCTTTAAGTGTGCTATTTCTTCTTCCCTTCTTGTAACCCAAAAGAGAACATCACAAATAAAATTATTTGGACATAGCTTATTTTAATTCTTTCATTGATAATGGTTCTCCGTCTAATCCCTCTGGATCTAAATCTTGGTGGAATAAAAATGCTAATCCCAATTGTGCAAATTGAGCATTCTACTTAGACAAAATCCTTTGAGATTCAACATGATCAAGGTTATTATTCATATATGGTATTCTTGCCATGTTTTACTTTCAAGTCTGCAAAACAAAAACAATGATTTTACCTCAAAAAAATCCACCTAACTCAAATGAATCCACATAACGCAAATGAATCCACTTTGTTTAATCCACTAAAAAAAATGATACCTCTTCATTTAATCCATATAGTTCAAATGAATCCACTTCATTTAATTCACATAATTTAAATGAATGCACTCTAATGATACCACTTTACTTAATCCACTTAACTCAAATGATACCACTTCTTTAATCCACTTAACTCAATACCACTTCATTTAATCTATTTCATCCATATAATTCAAAAGATACCACTTCATTTAATTATTCAAATGATACCACATCATTAATCAACTTAACTCAAATGATATCATTTCATTTAATCCACATTATTCAAATGATATCACTTCATTTAATCCACTTAACTCAAATGATTCCACTTCATTTAATCCACTTAACTCAATTAATACCACTTCATTTAATCCACATTATTCAAATGATTCCACTTCATTTAATCCACTTAACTCACATGATACCACTTCATTTAATCCACATAATTCAAATGAATCCACAACATTTAATCCACTTAATGCAAATGAATCTAGATCATTTAATCCACATAGTTTGATTGAATACTGATCGTTTTCAATATGGTCTTAATCCATCCGTCATGGATATCTTTATACCATACCGAGTTAGATTCGAGAATACTCTAAGTAGTTCATGTGCATCTATTCTTTTTGATACGTATCTGTGAGAAGCTAGTTCTAAAGCATAGTTGAACTTGTAAATCCCATTTCTATCAATGGGATAACTATTTAAATCTATATATTTCAAGAGTTGCAATAGGAGTAGCAAAATCCTAAATGCCTCCTGACTTTTATTAAAAGGTGGAGGGCTAATGGATATACATTTGGATGCAATCCACTAATACTTTTGACTCCATTGGTTTTATGGTTGGTAAATATGTTGCTCTACCAAAATCACATAATTCGATATAATCATGGTGAGCTTTAAAATGCAACAAAATGTTGCCTAGATGGAGATCATTGCGGGAAATATTACAAGTATGTAAACATGATGTTGTTTGCAATAATCTGTTGATCAACTTCCAAATGTTTGTCTTCACGATTGTTATGTATTCTTTTCTGTCTTTAATACCTCTGATTCGTGGTACGCTTAAGTACTCCTTCTTCATTTTCTCCAGCCACATGTCTAATATTCGACAATTTGAAAATAAGACATGGGATTTTGGTATGATGCCTAGCTAATTCAAGTGGACTAATAATTCCACTGTGCGTAACAGATAAAACTGTGGCTTCATTCATGGCTTCATTCTCTCATATTTGTATGTCAGCACCATGTAATTTGAATAGCTTGACAATAGATATTTCATTGATGAATCTTAGGTGGGCTATTCTAACTTTATGGATCATTTCATATTGTCCTTCCCCCACGAGAGCTGCATCTTTAAAATGAATAGATGAATATGGGAGCAAAAAAATATTATTTGATGTTTGAACTCCCATATTCACATGTGTATCTCTTGTATTTGGATCTACTGATGGTCTCTCTCCCTATTCAGTCGTGTCCAGTCTCACTCGCTTTCCTCTCTTCATTGTCTGATAATGTAAATTGACAAATTTATTTTTATCGATGAATCCAGGCATTGTGGTGGTATCCAATGCTGATGATTCTGCTACTTTGATGATCTGTCCAAAGATACGAGTAAGCTCTTTGGACATTTGCTCATCTAATATCTATGCTCCACTTGACACATTGCCAAATTTATCTTCAATGTTGATATATGCTATTCTAGATAATTTCTCAATGAAATCTTTGTAATTAGATATATCCATGGCTAGAGTGATTTGATCTTCTCTCATTCCTTACATGTAGGAGCACACAAAATCTTCCAAAAATTTTTGCTCATTCTTATTTATTTTTCTTGCCATCTATGCAAAAATAAAAGATAGACTACCAGACTATCAGATTGATATTAAAACTTTAAACACTTATATAATTCATAAAAACAATAATAAAAAATAAGTTTAATAAATAAAATGATAGATACTCAAATACATTTTAGGTACACATATAAATATCGGTAAGTTTATGGATAGATAAACTAATAGTATGTGTAGAGAAATGATAGAAATACGAATAGTTAGTTAGATAAGTAGATTTATAATTAAATCAAATGTGTAGTTATAATCTTGAAGTGAATCAATGTAACTATTAAGAATGTAAGAGTCAAAGAATCAAATATTCATAATAGTTCATATACACTCACTATACTATGTATGAGTCTTGTCACATGACTGTATATAACTATTGTGATAGTAACAGTCAAAGAATTAGACAATCACAATAGGTTCTATATACCTTGTGACCTACACTAATTATGCTCATAGGAATCTAAGTGACTACTGTGAGAGTAAGAGTCAAAGAATCAGACAATCACAATAGTCCCTATACACTCCCTATCCTATTGAGGGAGTAGGAATTGAGGTGGCCATTCAAACAATCTCAATAGATCTATTGCTCAGTCTTATACTACTGTGAGAGTAAGAATCGATGTAACGAGTCAGACAATCATTGTCGTGGTTTATTTTAAATTTTATTCATCAATGTATACAAGTAAGAAATGCTTTTGCGAGCCAAACATGTATACAATTGATGATTAAAAAACATAAAACTAATTATATAAATACAAATCAAACATATGTAAGAGATGCATATGCAAATCATACAATATAATGAACAAAAAAATAAAATAAATTATCATAACCAATTGTCGCAAATGTCGGGTCATAACTCACGAACAAGCTACGGACTCACCAAATCATAAACTAGTGCACCTGCGTAAGATCGTCCATGGAGGCTCAATCGATTCCTCAAACAGACATCTTCGTGTGGCGCTTGATGGACTTCAACATGCAGTAGACTACAATGGTGAATGGGTGTAGGACCTCAAGTTCAGCGAAGGGAGGGCAGAATTCGCAATTTCATTAAACCTTCAGTTTATTAGTGCGTCAACAGCGTCGGCCGCTACAATGCCACAAGTGTGGAGCTTTGGAGGTGACACTGGTGTCGTCTGAGGTGTTCTCATAGAGAATCTTGCGCGGTGTCATCTGAGGTGTCATCAGGAACTTCCAGCAACGTCAGTCTCTTTCGACACTCTGCAGCTTCGGCCTATCGCGATACTCATGTCTGTCGTGACACTCCGGGTGTCCGGGTCCTGTCTATCGCGACACACCGGGTGTCCGCCTATCGCGACACTCTAAGGGACACACCGCGTGTCCGTCTATCGGGACACCCAGCGGGGGTCCGTATATCGCGACACTCCAGGTGTCCGTCTATTGCGATATCGCGACACGGGCTAATCGCAAATTTCGATGTGTCTATCACAACGCGCCGGATGACCTCTCTTTCTTGATGCCTTGAGTGTTTTTCGAGACCGTCTGACTCTCTCCGGGTGGCAGTGGTGAATCGTGAATCGTCGTCTCTGTCTTCTCTCTCTAACGGTCGCTTTTGGGCACGCGCCTTTCAAGCCGTTGTCTAGTGCAGGGCCCTGGGGCCACGATTCTCGCCGGCGCTCGAGGAAGCCTTTATTGTTTTGCCCTTAAAATCTTAAAAGTGTCTGCTTCGCTGCCGCCGTCGCTATGGTAGAAAAGTTAGAGGCCGCTTCTTTTAAAAAAATAAACAAAGTTATTATTATAAAGACGTGTTTCTACTGGCGGGCAAGGGATCAAGAGATAAATGTTACCAAGAAAAAGAAAAAAAAAAAAAAGAAAATAGAGTTTTGCTTTAATGTGAGACGCTCAATGGCTTCTCAAGATAGAGTTTTGCACTATTTCAAGCTTCTTAAGCTGTAATCGTGTAAAAGGTAAAAGCTACAATCTTGTGCTATCTTGAACATTTCAAAGGGAAGAAGCTTCTTTAAAGAGGGTTTCTAGAAGGGTTTCCAAAGGGCATCGCTTGATTAAGATGCCGATCCTTATTCCCTCATTTGTCATGAGCAATGTGGCTCCTCCTGAGTCCGGGTGTCCCCTTGAGATGGATTCCATCCTTGCGGTCGTCGCACCACCAGTGGTCTCTTTATGCAAGGAGTCTTTGGTGGCAAAACAAGAACTGATGAAAACTTGCCTGATCGGTCAAATGTTTGGCCCTAGGCCCCCTCTTGAAAGTGTGAGAACTTGGCTTCACAAGGAGTGGTTCCCGCGCGGCCTAATTGTGTGCAAATGTCAATTCCTGCCGGCGAATCACCTGCTTCTAGTATTTGAGAACGAACAGATGGATTTCCAAGCCGTGCAAGCCGGCTCTTGGCAAGTGGGTCGGTCCACCGTTTGCCTTTTTAAGTGGACCCCAGACTTTGTTCCGAACAAATCAAATCCTCTTCGTTATCTGCTTTGGGTGGAGCTTCCCAATCTGCCTTTCTTTCTGTATGGATTTCTTCGTGAAATCGTTTCTCTGATCGGTCGCCCGATGGCCTCAAGAGAGAATGTTGGGGGGTTAATCTACGATGGTGCTCAACATTCTTTCAATGCTAGATGGCATCCACAGATCTGCGTTGAAACAGACCTGAACCAGGTCCTTCCCTCGAAAATCTCCATAAACTATGGAGATGGTAAGACCTGGACACAAGAGGTTACTTACAAGAATTTGCCAAACGCGTGCTTCCGGTGTGGGCATCAAGGTCATAGGATCAAAGACCGCCCCCTGAATAAAAGTACCAATAAAAACAAGCTTAAACCAGATGGGACTCTAGATCCTTTCCCCCAAGATGACACTCGGGGTCATCCCCCTCCGTTGGAGGAAGAAGAGGGAACTCGCATTGCTGAGACAGATTCAGAAGGATTCACTGAAGTAAGACACAGGATGAAAGTTAGCCCTCGAAGATCAACAGCAAGGAACACTATGACAAATACCCCCTCGAATAACATATACTATAACCTAGAAAAAGAGATTAATGAGGTTGACTTCCCAGGGGACAACCACTTTGAAGAAAACCCCACTGATAATCCCCTTGGGTGCTCTACCAGCAAAGAAGACAACCAAGAAGGTTACACCATGAGTAAAGAGGAAGGCTTTACTACTAGCAATGAAGACAACCCAGACAGCGAAAGCTCCTCTCTTGGTCCTACCCTTCCGGAATGCTTTCCAAGATTACCGCAACAAAAGTCAAAGCTTAAAGGAAAACAACCTTCCGGCATGCCTTGGAAGAGCCCCCTCAAGAGTAGAATCCTAAGTCAAGAAGTTTGGAGGAAAAAAGAAGACCACAAGAAGAAAAAATATCGGGTCCCTCCCCTCAAAGAGGGCAACCATCATTAATGAAATTCACATCACTAAACGTCAGGGGTCTATCTGACCCGTCAAGAGCGGCGATTCTTGGCTAGTGGTTCAAAGACAAGTGCTTCAACCCTGACTTTATTTGCTTACAAGAGATTAAAATCGACGGAGAGGATCTCCAGAAACGGCTTAAATGCATTTCTCCGAACCACCTTTGGTTCTCCACTTCTCACCCTAGGGGAATGGGGGGTGCTTCTATCGGTATTAGTCACTCCTTGTCTGGCAATGTGACCTCGACTTTTGAAGGTCGGAATCATCGTTAGATTGCTGCCTCTATCGGGTTCCCTTTCCAGTTCACTGTGGTCTCAATTTATGCCCCTAATGGAGAAGCAGATGGAATGGATACTTGGGATTCCCTCGACTCCCTTTCACATAATGTTCTGATTTGTGGGGAGTTCAACATGGTTGAGTTTCCTGAGGACCGATGGAACAACAAAGGAAAAATTATTGACGGTCAGGAGAAAGAGATTTGGGATAAAATCAAGCTCCATCTCGACCTGGTCGAGGTGAAAGACATGAAGGGGTTCTCCTAGTCAAATCTCCAATCGGGAGACTCTTTGAGGAAAGCAAGACTTGATAGATGTTACATCGATCAGAACACCATTCTTCATTGGGGTATTCCTTCGATTTCCCAACACATGGACCTGACTATATCGGACCACTACCCGATCACTCTCTCTTTCAAACCGATTCCCATGTTCCGGAAAGCCCCTTGGTTTCATGCTTGTCAGACATCGTTTTCCCTCCCCTCTGTCCACCAAGAAATTTCTGAAGTGTGGGCGGAAGCGTTTGCTTACTGTAATGAACCGGCTAAGTGTTGGAGAAGCGTGGTGGAAAGAACTCAGAAAATTCTAATCAAGACTCAAAAGGCTATAAGAGATATCCGAAAAAAAGAAGAGAAACGGTGTACCTGAGGCTCTCACGGCTTGAAGAAGAGGTGAACAAAGGTAAGTTACATTGCCAACAAGGTCTTTTGAAAATTAGGGGAAGACTAAGATTAGAGGAGGAGGTTCAAAGGAAAAATCTTCAAATTTTCTTCAAAGATTGGTGGGCGGGGAAGGCTGAGAAACCATCAAAAGAGATGTGTAACATCCTCAAAAGGAAACAAGCTAGGGAATCCATCCCCCTATTGATCGATAACAATGGAACCGAATGTTGCACGGAAGTGGAGAATAGATCTATCATCGTCGAGCACTTTACCAATCTTCTCGGGGTCTCGACTCCTCCTTCCCCCCACAGGTGCGACTCCATGGCAACCATCTCCAAGGTTTCTCAATCTAGTATCCCACAAAACTTGATTGCTCTACTGGATGCTAACATCTCCGAGAATGAAATTATCGAGGTTATTGATGCCCTTCCCAATGGGAAAAGTCCGGGTCCGGATGGCCTCACCAATGAGTTTTTTAAGTCCTTCAAACATGAGGTGGCCACCCCACTACGTCTTGTGTGGCAAGAGGCTCTCTCATTCGGTGCCCTCCCTGAGTGTCTTAATAATGGTGTCATCAAGTTAATCCACAAAAGGGGAGATAAGAACAAAATTGAAAACTGGCGTTCGATTACCATGCTCCAAACAGGATACAAGATAATTGCAAAAGTTATCGCCAATAGAATCTCTTGTCATCTAAAGTCATGGCTGTGTGAGGACCAGAAAGGTTTTATCAAAGGTAGATCTATACTTGAAGCAATTGTCGATATTTGGGAAGGCCTTGCTTTTGCTGAGGAGTCTGCTCAAGATTTGGTATTCATTAAGATTGACTTCGACAAAGCATATGACAGATTGGAATGGGACTTTATTCTTCAGTCATTGAAAGACCTTGGATGCATCCAAAAGTTCACGAAGATGGTTTCCACTCTTCTTGGAAATGCTTCAAATAGAATAAATATCAACGGTAAGCTCTCTGAGCCCATTCGTTTAAAAAGATCAATTAGGCAAGGTTGCCCTCTGGCTCCATTACTATTCGCTATCGCCTCGAATGGGCTCAGTTGCCTATTAAAGCATCACATGGACGCTGGAAATCTCAAGGGTCTTTCCCTACCTCTAAATCACGACCAAATGGTTGCAAGACTTTTTGCTGATGACATGAATGCCTTTGTGCATAACGATATAAACAACATTGAGATGTTTTGGTGGTGCCTCGACACCTTTTGTGTGGCATCAGGTTCAAAAATCAACCATGCTAAAACTGCTTTTAGAGCAATCAGCGGACCTACTCCCCAATTGTTGGTGGATCACGGGTGTCAAGTTATCCCTAGCGGTCAAGTCTTCTGTCTCCTTGGCATTCCGATGGGATTCGACATCTCAATGGACCAATGCTGGAATTGGGTGCTATCCAAGCTGGATAGCAAGCTGAATCATTGGAAAGGTATGCAAGTCAACTTGGCAGGGCGTGCTATGGTTGTTAACACATTTATACTGTCTACAATTATTTACTTTATCTCGTATTGGAGACCTAAGGAGAAAGACTTGGCCAAAGTGGAAAGAATCTGCAGAAACTTCCTTTGGACTGGGGACCCCAACAGGAGGGGGATTCCTAAAATCAAATGGGAAACTTGCATTAGCCCTAAATACTCAGGGGGCTTGGGAATTTTGGATATCATTGGGTTGGCTGACAAGCTGGCGGCAAAGTGGCTTATCAAGGCTTGGAGCAATAGGGAGTCCTCTTGGGTTAAATTGATCTTCAAAAACACGGAAGACCTTACCTTAGTTGGCCACCCTGGTTGGAAGGACATAGGGATTCTCATGCTTCTGTTCTCCCCCCACCCGGTGTCCCCTAAAGGCTCTAGCCTCGTGTATTCCTTATGGAAGAATTGGAACAAGGCCAAACAGTTCATCAAAATCAGTGATGAGTGGAAGTGGGCGGCTCGGATAAGACAAAATGACTCTATCTGGTTCTCGATCAATGACATTAGGGGGGTGGAGTCTTGGAACCTCCAAACTGCAAAGCGGTTATGGAACAAGGGGTTCAAACAGTGGAAACAACTCTGGACACAAGAGACCAGCGAGTGGATTAGGTTCGAAGAATTGGATCCGAGACTTAGAGTTAGCCTTGAGGACTGGACTCTTCTTCAAAGCAGGTGTTTAGCATGGGACCGCTCAACTACTCGCCTTCTCTGTGGTCAGGATCTTCCTTGCCTGGAGGGCCTCAAATGGAGCAATGGTAAGAAGCTATCCAGAACCCCCAACTTCAAAGAGGATTTAGATGTTCACCACACTCTTAACAAGAGATGGTGCCTTTCTTGGACCAAACTTTGTTGGGAACTAAAATTCATGTCTATTTGGCACCCCCTAATTGAGGTCAAAAAGTCCGTTCTCATGTGGCAGATCTTGCATAAAGGTATCTCGTCCAATGCAAGGGCTAACAAAATCTGTGGTGTTTTCCACCATGGTGCAAGCGTTGCCATCGATGCATCGAAGATTTAGCTCACTTGTTCTTCGGCTGCCCCAAGTCCCGTGTTATCTGGCGTCACGTGACCCCAGTATTGAGACTCACGAACCAAATCAACTGGCAACAGGTGATGTTGGGTGAGGCGATCGGCTGCTCATCGAGGCTGTGGAATGCCATCAGAGGTGAGACTCTTTGGAAGATTTGGAGGGAGCGATGTGCAGTCAATTTTGGTCAAACTCCTAAGGAATGGTCGATCGAGAAATCCTTGTTTCTCCTAGGTAAAAGAATCTCCCGAGATAAGAGATCTCCACCGTTTAGACATCACTGTATTTATCTCCTCGAAAACAACAAGTTGAAACCCAAATGGATCCCACATGAGGGTGATGATAAATTGTAATGCTCTCTAGCTTGCCTTACTCCTCCCCTGCATTGTGGGATTTGGGGGGTCCCATGGGCACTAGTCCCATTCACCTGTAACTTTTCTTCTTTATTTTAATTAAAGTCCGAGAGATTAGGCTAAGGCCGAACTTCCTTATATTAAAAAAAAAAAAATGGTATGGTGAAGAAAGGCCTGTATGAAAGAAATGGTAGAATTAGAGCTCTATAGACTAGCAAACAAGCATGTGCGAAATGACCTTTTTGATTGAATGTAAAATTATATATTTTTTGGTTAGAAACAAGTTTTCGGTCGAAAGCGCTTTCGATTGAAAAGTTTTTGATCAAAGGTCTTTCGATTGAAAGTGCATCCATGTCTATTTTTTTTCGGTGTTTATTTGGATAACCATTAATAAAACAAACATATTCGGTATTTTTCAATTATTTGGTTGAATAAATGCAACCTAGGTTCAAGCTACTCAGAAATTGCAGCTTGTTTAGAGTGATGTTTGTGGTACTAAGCAAACACCATCCTTTGGGAACTACCTTTACTTTGTGACTTTTATTGATGATTTTTCTAGGTATGCAAGGATGTATGCACTGAAAGAAAAGTCCAAAGTGTTTATGTACTTCAAACAATTTCTGGTTTTGACTGAAAATATGTAAATACGTAAAATGGGTACCCTCCATTCCGATAGAGGGTGGGAACATATGTCTTCTGATTTTAATGCATTTCTGGCTAAACATGGGATAAAACATTAAACAACGAGTCGTAACAAACGAAAACTATGTCATAAAAAGAGAACACTCTCTTCAAAAATCAAGCAAATGGCAGCTTATGTTTGAGATTCCCTTATACCAGTATACATATATTACAAAAATGAAGTGAGAACATGTGATTTTTTGACATTTTTTGTCATTTTCTCATAAAAAAAGAGCTCAAAATGTAGTCAAAATTTCACTATATAAGACATTGACATGTCCAAAATCTATATGATAAGACATTGACATGTCCAAAATCTATATGGTAAGACATTGACATGTCTAAAATCTATATAAAGAATGTAAAACTAAATAATTCTTATACAAAAATAACATTTTAGACATATTTTCAATGGATGGATATCTGATTGTTATTCAAAATTGCTACAAAACATGGTTTCATTAACCAAACTACTTCGAGGCATTTACATAAGCATTGAAAATGTTAGAGAGTTTCAATGCAACTCACAACTATGTCAATCTATGTCTACACCTTCATCATCTGATGCACTTGATTCAGTCTCATACTGTTGAGAGCTCTCTTCTTCTTCTTCTATATCCACAAGAGCTCTATCTTCATCCACATACATACCAAATTCTGCAGGATCATGCACAAATCTTCTTGTTTGCCTATGATTTCCTGTACCACATACATCTGGAAGCTTTTGTTTTATCATATTGATGGTTGCTTTCCTCAAGTGACCTATTTTTGTCAAGGAAAAATCATAAACAAGAATATCTACATCATCCATTTTAAGAGTGGATGTGCTTTGAATATTTTTTTTCTTTTTTGAACCTGTTCGTTTAGTATCACACACCATTTCTAAGTTATATTTACCTGTGAATGCATTACTCTATTTAGTGTAATACCAATGCACCATCAAAGCCTCTATTCTTCTCTGATCAATATCTTTAGTTATCTCTAAAACCTTTGCAATCCAAAATGGTCTGGTAGCCTCATCACCATCAGCAAGTACTGCAATAAGTGTTCCAACATTTATCTCTATTAAATTTCCTTGCCATCTTGCTTCTACCTGTTTTGTCATCCTTGGGCCTACATAAATATTTCTTTCTGGTGGATGTATAAAACTTTGAAGTGCATCTGCATTACATGCTTGGGCCACATTCACGGATCTTTGTGTACAAAAATCCCATGTGAATGGAACATCAACTGGCCAATGACCTGCAATTGCATATTGTATGAGGCCTTCTTTTAAAACGTAGATTGAGCTTGCTTTGCTTTTCCGTTGCTCCACATGCACTTGAGTCAGAAGGGAGATCAATGGTTGGATCAGATGGGAGATCAAGAGGTGCATTTGGTTGAGCAGCATTGCACTGTGAATTGGATAACTTAAATGACTCAACAGAAAACATAGAATCATCAGCACATTCTAAACCATAGGGATCATCACTTATGTGGAAAGGGTCAACTGAGAACAATGAATCCGAAACTATATCAATATGAGTAGAGGAAGCTGATGCCCAAGCATCCACTGAAAAGATTGAGCTCATCTTCACTCAGTTCAAAGAAGACTGAAGATGAATGACCTTTTTAAATAAGTAGGAATCCGAGATCAAGTGAAGATGTCACATCAAATGTCACATCAAGTAGATATGAAATCAAAAGTTCATTAAAGTACATTAAAGTGCATTAAACATCAAATTACATTAAAGCCTAAAATTAAAGTACTTAATTACTTAGATATACACTAATAAGGGAACCAAAGATTTGATTCACTTTGGAAAGATGAGATACACAGTTGATTTCTAACTAGATATGAGTCTTTAAGTCTTAGCATTATGAGTGAATCAAAATATATCCAAGTTGAGTTCCAACTAGATTAGATATTAAAATTGTTTGGAGTAGTGCCATTGAAGACTTTACAAGAAGAAATTTTACCTTTGGTTAAGATTTCAAGGATTAGGTTTTATTGTGGTCTTGGATAGATCTCAAAGAGGTATATGAAAGTATATTCAGAAAGAATTATGTAAAAAAGAGGTACACGGAAAAGTATATGTAAGAATTATGTGTAAAAGCTACGATTTTCAAATGATTTTTGAATCTACGAAAGATTTTAAAATGAATTTTGAATCTACGATTTTCCTGAACGTTGGATGCTATGAATAACTTCATTTGATTTTCTCTTTTCTGCAAAGACAATGAGTGACATTTGTTAATCAAGACGTTTCAACCCCAAAGACAATGAGTGACATTTGTTAATCTTTGTTGAACGTTTATTCATACATTGATTTTCCTTTTCAACAATGTGTTACAAGATAAATGTGAATATGAACTGAAGTGAGAAGGATAACACTATAAAGATGTCATTAATCTCCCATATTCAACACAACTTAGACTTGATTTTTTCCCAAGCAAGAGATTCTAAGAAACAACTTATACATGAGATTAGACTTCCTCATGTACATACCATACTCTTGCCATTGAAGTGTAAATTACATGCAAATGTATATAAATAGTTGCAAGGTTCTATAAATATTTCACTCAAGTCGAGGTGAAACAGCCTATTTGTGTGAGTGGTATTTCCTGGTTAGATAAGTTGACAGATATAGTTAGCAACTAGATTCATTCAGTTAGATCCAGTTAGTCTCTGGTTCAAGTTACCCAATTGCCTATAAATAGCAGAGGAGGAGATCATTCTCCTTTTCAAAATCCACGAGCAAGAGAGAGCAACAGAGCACAGATAGCCGTGGAGCACAGAGCTCAGCAAACCAGCAAGACAACTCTCATGGAGAAGAAGAATGTTGGCAAGAGTACCAAGAGGTAGACAAAATCATACCACAAAAAAAGATTCCTAAAAGATTCCTTTTGTATGTTTGAGTAAATAGTATGCTTTCTAGGTTTTTATTTTTCTTAGCTCATAAAATACAGATCCAATGAGGGTACAACTCGATGCCAGGCATCGACGTTTAGGTGCAAGTCGATGCCGCGCATCGACTTTGGGGTCCAACTCGATGCCTGGCATTGACTTGCAGCCTCAAGTCGATGCCGTGCATCGACTTTGGGGTCCAACTCGATACCTGGCATCGACTTGCAGCCTCAAGTCGATGCCAGACATCGACTTTCATTTAAATTCGATGCCTGGGATCGAATTGCATCCTCAAGTCGATGCCTGGCATCGACCTGGAAGTTTGATACCTGACATCCAATGTGGCCTGAAAGTCGATGCTAGGCATCGACTTTAGGGTGCAAAGTCGATGCCAGGCATCGACTTTTAGGTGCAAGTCGATGCCAGGCATCGACTTTGTGTGCAAGTCGATGCCAGGCATCGACTTGAGGGTGCAAGTCGATGCCAGGCATCGACTTAAGGGTGCAAGTCGATGCCAGGCATCGACTTGAGGGTCCAAGTAGATGCCAGGCATCGAGTTGAGGGTGCAAGTCGATGCCAGGCATCGCCTTACACCCTCAAGTCGATGCCTGGCATCGACTTGCACCCTCAAGTCGATGCCTGGCATCGACTTGCACACAAAGTCGATGCCTGGCATCGACTTGCACCTAAAAGTTGATGCTTGGCATTGAATTGGACCCTCGAAAAACACATTAACGTATGAGCTCATATTTCCAAGCCCTTTCAGGGATGCTGAGTCCAAAAGTGAGAGGCCCTTCAATAAGCTGAAAGTGACAATGAGCTTTGTGGATTAGCAACGTGACAGAGGCATTGGTCACCAAGCAAAACCAAAGAAAAACATTGCATCCTTATCCTCTGAGAAGGCCAGCAATCCGGTTGGAATGTCCTCTGGTGGACAGAGTAGCATCAAAATTCCTGAGGATGATGCAACTAAGAAGGAAAGGTCGAGGGTTCTGAATGCTAGTTGAAACCATGGATCATATTTTCTCAAAGCATCAGACTTTCGATTCTCATCCAGTGCAATTCCAACCTCAATAAGGCATTGCTTTGGTAGATTGGGATGTATTCTTCCAGCTTCCTTCACGAGAAAATCTTCATATTCATGGTGGAAGAACCGAATTCTCTCTATGGAGGACATTTTTTGCCTGTAGTCATTGTCACTGTTGTGATCCCAAGCAAGAAGCTTGGCTTCCTCAGTTGTAAGACCAACATATATCTTGCACTTTGCATACCTAAAGAAGAATGTGGTGGGATGCTCCTTCACTAGCTGTATGCGGGCCTCTGCAGAGTGTGAACCACCAATCACATAATATGTATAATCCTCAAACAGACCCTCATTGAACTCCTCCACAGAGCTGCACTCATCCGGATCCACCATGACAAGGAAAGGCACAACAGTAGCATGAGGATTTATTTTCATTTTCTTCTTAAGATTCTGCACGTGCAAATTGTGTGGCTCCTTGATCTCAAGGGGCCCCCTCCCTGTGACTGGATCTATTGGTGGCCTATGGATGATATTGATTGGCAGGTGGAACAACTGCCCCTTCTTCACAACTTTTCTTCTAGCTATGTCCTCCCTCATCTTGTTCTGCTCAGTACCAAGAACACCCAAGGCAAGCTCTTCACCAGGTGCAACTATTATATCCTCAGAGCTAGAGCTTGAGTCAGAAGACTCCTCATCAGCAATTCTCTTCTTTTTCTTCAGGAACTTTTTTTGCACGCACTGCTTACCCCTTGCCTTTACAGGGGTTGTCATCTTCTGTTGTGTTGGCATGATGTTGCCCTGGATCCATGGCATCAAGTCCTTGATAAGATTATCTGAGTCCCTGCATATCTTTGCAAGCCTCTCTGGAACACAGCACTCTGGGCACAAGAAATCCATCTTGCATATAACATTTCTTAAACCTTTCGAAGTCTCTACCACGACAAGGAGGTCATCAGAATCCTCATCTTCATAATCCAGTTTGAACACAAGGCCATACTGAAAACCCTGTCCTGTCGTAATCTCTCCTCTCCCATACGCCCCTGCGAACACAAGTAGGACTGCATTCTTTTCTTCCACATACTGAAGGCACCACTCCAGGTTTGTCATGTCCCGGAGTGGACGATCTATCCTTAAGACCTCTGAGATCTTGGATCTGCAGGATAAAATTTTCACTATGTGGGAGAACAAGGAGGTCAAGGGCCAGAAGCAACGGAAGTCGAGGCCAGACCCACAGGTTGATATGAAGGGAAAGGGAAGGAAAGTTGACCTCTCAATTGAAGAGGCTCCTGAGGACATGAAGCTGACACCATGGAGGGCCCTTCAAGGAATCAAGGATGATACATTGATTATATCAACTTTGTCAAGGTTAATCTCCAAGGAGTTAAGCCTGGAGGAGATGGTGACTGAGCTCAATAAGTATGTACGTTATTCTCACATCCTTTTTCCCTCCTTCCATGTTTCTAGTCTAACCTAGTCTCTTTTTCATTTCTGTGACTGTAGACATAAAGTATACATGAAGATTCAGGAGGTGATGATGAAGAGGCTGGGTTGCTTTTCTTGGATAGAGGTCCAAGCAGACTATCCAACCACATCATCCTACAAAGCTTTATCAGAATATTTTATCCTGTTTCGTGATTCGGTAAGATCTCTTTCAGAGAGCATGCATGGTTTGCTATTAGACTAGATGCGTCGATTCACCTAACCAATTCGATGCCAAGCTTTTAGTAGGAACTCGATGCCTGGCATCGACTTGGGGGCATAAGTTGATGCCTAGCATCGACTTGGGGGCATAAGTCAATGCCTGGCATCGACCTCGTGGCATAAGTCAATGCCAGGCATCGGCTTATGTCCCAAAGTCGATGCCAGGCATCGACTTTCAGTAGAAAGTCGATGCCTGGCATCGAGCCACACACAAAATCGATGCCATGCATCGATTCCTTATGTTTCGTTTGCTGTATTGAAGAGCTCATTTAATTGTCTTTCCACTTTATTCCGCAGAAACCAAAGAAAAGTAAGTCTGCAGAGCTAGTAGATGATTGCCCCCCTGCATTCCTGACTCACATTCAAAGAGCAAGGCATGAGAAATCTAGACTGAAAGCCAAGGAGATTGATTTTGATGATGAACCTGATCTGAAATGTTTCTCCAATCCCCTAGACCCCCTTAGGCCTGTATATTACAATGTATTCTGTAGTGATGTAAATAACATTTGTTCTGTTGTGCCTAGAAAGCATTTCTCCCTTCTCATAGCAGACATACCCTATGGATTTAGGATGTTGGGATCAGTTAATGACGATGAACCCTTCAAACACCCTCAGATTCAGAAGATGGTCACTGATTTTGCAGAGTTGACTATGTCTCCTCTTTCGAGGATAAATTTCCATAGCAGAGACCAGTCTTTCTCTGTTTCAACTGCTCTGAAGGAAAGATGTCATGCTGTGGAGTGCCTCACGTGGTAAGTAATCTTCTTTCTATCTCCATGGCTTTAATGATGCTCTCTGTCACTTATAGTTCTTGTTGGCAGGGTGAAGACAAACGTCAATCACACTCCTTTGCATAGGTTTGTGAGCTCCACTGAATGCATCACAGTTGGCTATTATGATGAAGTAAGCAAAAGGAGAGTCAGGGAGCATTGCAATGAGAATGGGATCTCAAATGTGCTCATGTTCCTAGCCGTTACCAAGAAACTTCATCATGTAGCTGGGGATAGGACATTGGTTAACCCCTATCAGAAGCCACAAAAGCTCATAATGAGATTGCTTCAACTATTCTCCAATGATGATGACTAGGTATTAGAACTTTTTTCGGGCACAAGTAATTTCAATTTTAACAATTTTCATTAGTCATAATGTTGATTGGCCTCTAAGTGGTTTTCTGCTTTTTCAGGAATGACTCTGGCTTGCTCCTTAAAGATGTTCAGACACTGCATAGCTATGGAGAAGGATGATGCTCAAGTGAGCTTCATTAGAATGAGAATCAATGGGTTGAATGAATACCCAGATGAAGACCAAGAGGTTGGAAGGAAGCACATTGCAGACACGGAGAGATTCCAACCGGCTTCAAGGGAGCCTGTTCCCCCACTTGCAGATGAACCGGGGGACATGGTTGACCTTGAAGAGCCAATCTTGGAACAAGAGAGGCAGGAGATGTGTTCTAATGTTCCAGAGGATCCCATTATGCTTGAGCCTGAGGAAAGCTATGATCAGCTTCTATTGTAGATTCATATTACTCTTGTAAAACACATGAAATGTAAAACATCATTTTAATAGAAATATAATGCCGAGTTCTGCTTCCACTTTGTGTTAAGCTTGACTTATCTTGAGCATTTCTCAGATGAATGCGTGAATGTTTCTTAGTATAATTTTGTTGATTATAATCTTCTCTTGGGAATGCTTTTGTGAAATTTATTTCATATTCTGTGAATATGGCCCAGCATTCAATGGCGATCTTAACTATACAAAGGGGATGATCTTAATTGCCTTGTTAAAATGTTCCGATTTTTGCAACACATGTACTCTGATTTTCGAGTAGCTTTTAATAAGCTATAATCTGTGCTTGTTGAGGTTATAGATGTAATGAAGGAGCTTCCCGAACTGTTACTTGTACCTTCAACTCTAATCTCTTGTCAAAGATCATGATGTGGGATTCTTGATCGTGTTGAACAACTAGTTTTCATGGCACCAAGTATTTTGACATATCTATCTTGACTACTTGGGATATGGGATCAAGCTTCTAGTCAATATTTACAAGGAAGAACAAGTGATGCTTTCTAGATATTGTAAAATGCCCACTTTATTGCTTGATATCATGGTCTTTATGTAAAAAGGAATAGAGAACATGTCTTTGTTCTCCTTTGTTGTGACTCAGTGTTATTAGTGTATAGTCTTGTATATACTTCAATAGAATGGATTTGTTGAAAGGAAGAACATGCCACTCATGGAGATGGTGAGGTGTATGGTCAAGAGTTAGGCTTTACCACATAGTTTCTGGCTTGATGCTATTATGTGTGCAACATATGTACTTAATAGGTGTCCCATTAAAGCATTGTAGTCTATCACTCCATATGAGGCTTGGCATGGTTGCAAGCCATCTGGTTCTCACCTACATGTCTTTGGTTGTCTAGCATATGCATTAGTGCTTGAACAACAACATAGGAAATTGGATGATAAAGCACTAAAATGTATTTTTGTTGAGTACAATTTTGAAAGAAAAGGCTATCATCTGTATCATCCACAAATTAAATGCATTTTGGTTAGCGGTGATGTTTTTATGGAAGATGCAATTCAGCCATTACTTTCATGTACTAAGGAGACATCAAGTAGATCCAAAGATATGTATGATACTTTGTTGCCTCTTTTCACAGGTGGAAAGTCTCGTGATGGTCCAAATGATGCAATTTCTCAACCTTTACAGGTTTCATGTGATGATGCACATCATTTCATTTTTTATGTAGATTTACATGATGCATTTGTTGATGAGAGAATTGATAGAGAGGAGACAAAGACTATGCCTAAATGGATGATGTAGTCTTTGTGAGATAGCAAAATTAGATGCACCTTTGTCATATTGTAATCGTTCATGCTCTCATTTTGCTTCTTTTGCATCAGATTGCTTTGCTATGGCTGCCTCTAGTCTTTGTGATGAGAATGAGCTTGTTTCGTTTGATGAAGCATAAAATTCAAAAAACTCGATGGCTACTATGCAATCTGAATATGATGCTATTATGAAAAATGGTACCTGGTCTTTATGTGACTTGCCTCTTGACAAGAAGGCCATTGGCACTAAGTGGGTATACAAGCTGAAGCATAAGCCTGATGGAAAAGTTGACTAGTATAAGGCTAGGCTTGTGGCAAATGGTTATGCTAAAAAAAGAGGCATTGATTTTGATAAGACATTTGCTCCTACATGTCGAATGATTACTACTTATAGCATCCGTGCACTTGCAACTCATCATGGTTGAAATGTACATCATTTGGACATTAAAAATGCATTTTTGAATGGTGACTTTCCTGAAAAAGTGTATGTTTTTCAACCCCATGGTTTTGTACAGAAAGGGCATGAAAACAAAGTGCGCAAGTTGAAAAAGGCATTATATGGTTTGAAATAAGCACCATGTGCTTGTTATGAAAAGATACATGCCTACTTGATTGCACATGGTTTTGAGAACAGTCCAACGGAGAGCACCTTATACGTTAAGCTTACAAATGATGTGCTTCTGATCATTGTTTTCTGTGTTGATGACATGCTGCTCACTAGTACTAATGAGAAGCATATTGCTGATTTTAAGGCTGATTTGCATGCCTCATTTGAGATATTAAACTTGGGGCATTTGCATCATTATTTGGGCATTCAATTTATGCAAGTTTTGTTGGAGATAGATGTCTGCGGAAGCACGCGAACAACACAAGGAAGAAGAAGAAGCTTGGAGCACAAACACACAATAGTGAATGCATTACTAGAGAATGTACAAAGATAAGTAGCCCATTAGGGCAATAGGCGTGTATACAAGCCGAGGGAAAAAAACCTCCTAAAGAGGGAAAAAAGTGCCCCGGCGGTCCTAGTGTGTTCACACACATCACTACCTAAATATATTAACAAATCCCCCCTGGAAGTGATGCGGTGAAGAAGGAGCTGGCAATCATGTATAAGGAAGTGCCAAGCTATGTGGAAATCACTCCACAAAAGGAAGTAAGCCCAAAGCTTTGCGGAAAGCTTCAAACTTCTCCCTAGGCAGAGCCTTCGTGAAAAGGTCTGCAATGTTCTCCTACGTGGGCACATATGCCAAGCTAATCTCCCCAGCAGAGAACCTCTCCCTGACATAGTGATAATGCACCTCAATGTGCTTAGTGCGAGCATGGAACATAGGGTTCCTCGCAACTGCCAATGCACTCTGACTGTAAGTGAAGATGGTGGTGGCAGAAGACTGACCAACACCCAAATCAGCCATAAGGCGTCTGAGCCACACACACTCAACAGTCGTTGTGAAAGCTGCCCTATACTCAGCCTCACAACTGGAAGTGGCCACAGTAGGCTGCTTCTTGCTCAACCAAGATATACATGAGCTACCAAGCATGAAGCAAAAACCACTGGTGGACACACGAGTGTCATAGCAACCAACCCAATCTGAGTCAGAAAAAGCATGCAAATTTGGCGGTAGTGATCCCTCCTTGGGATAAAACAACCCAAGTAGCCGAGTACCACTCAAGTAGCGAAAGATGCACTTAACCGCTTTCCAATGCGTGACTCCTGGGCAATGCATAAACCTGCTCATCTGTGAGACAACAAATTGAATATCTGGCCGAGTAATGCATAAGGAAATCAGGCATCCACAACATCAAATGCATCTCCAGCATCATGAAGACTCAATCGTAAACTTGTCTCCATAGGAGTGGCAATAGGCTTACAATCTTCAAGGCCAAAACGCTGCAATAATGTGTCAATATATTTCGTTTGACACAAAGCCATTCCACCATCAACTTGCATAAATTGAATGCCTAAATAGTGATGCAAGTGCCCCAAATCAGAGATCTCAAATGAGGCATGCAAATCAGCCTTGAAATGAGCAATATGCTTCTCAATAGGACCAGTGAGCAGCATGTCGTCAACATAGACAACAATGATCAAAAGCACATCATTAGCATGCTTAACATATAAGATGCTTTCAGTTGCACTGTTCTCAAAATCATGTGCAACCAGATAGGCATGTATCTTCTCATACCAAGCACGTGGTGCTTGCTTTAAACCATATAATGCCTTCTTTAACCTACACACCTGGTTTTCATGCCCTTTCTACACAAAGCCATGGGGCTAAAAAACATACACTTCTTCATGCAAGTCACCATTGAGAAATGATGTTTTAATGTCCAACTGATGTACATTCCAACCATGATGGGCTGCAAGTGCACAAATGCTCCGAACAGTAGTCATACGACACGTAGGTGCAAAGGTCTCATCAAAATCAATGCCTCTTTCCTGCGCATAACCCTTTGCAACAAGCCTAGCCTTATACCTGTCAACTGTACCATCAGGTTTACGCTTCAACTTGTATACCCACTTAGTGCCAATGGGCTTCTTTCCAGGAGGCAAGTCACATAAAGACCATGTACCATTCTTCATTATAGCATCATATTCAAATTGCATAGCACCCATCCAATTTTCTGAATTCTGTGCTTCATCAAAAGAAACAGGCTCATTCTCATCACAGAGACTAGACACAGCCATAACATAGCAATCTGATGCAAATGAGGCACTATGAGAGCCTGAACGAGTACGATATGACAAAGGTGCGTCTAATTTACTGTCACGCAAAGTCTGCACCAACCATTTTGGCATAGTTTTTGCCTGCTCAATATCAACTCTCTCATCAACAAGTGCATCATGTAAATCTGCATAAAAAATTGAATGATCTCCATCATCGTATGAAACCTGCAAAGGCTGAGAAGTTGCCTCATTAGGACTAGCACTAGACTGTCCACCTGTAAAAAGAGGCATCAAAGTATCATACATGTCTTTAGAGCTAACAGATGTCTCCTTAGTACATGAAAGCAATGGCTGAATAGCATCTTCCACAAAGACAACATCACGGCTAACCAGAATGCGTTTAGTCTGTGGATGATACATACGATAGCCTTTACTTTCAGAACTGTACCCAATAAAAATACATTTTACTGCCTTATCATCTAATTTTCTGCGATGTTGTTCAGGCACTAGTGCATATGCCAAACAACCAAAAACATGCAGATGAGCAACAGATGGCTTGCGGTCATGCCAAGCCTCATATGGAGTGATAGACTGCATCTCTTTAGTGGGACACCTGTTCAGTACATATGCTGCACACATGAAAACCTCAAGCCAAAAACTATGTGATAAAGCCTGACTCTTGACCATGCACCTCGCCATCTCCATGAGTGACCTGTTCTTTCGTTCAGCAACTCCATTCTGTTGAGGTGTATACAACACTGTACATTGGTGTTTTATCCCACGTTCAGCCAGAAATGCATTAAAATCAGAAGACATATATTCCCCCCCTCGATCAGAACGGACGGTGCCCATTTTACATGTTGACAGATTTTCAGCCAAAACCAAAACCTGTTTAAAGCACATGAACACTTCGGACTTTACTTTGAGTGGATATACCCATGCATGCCTGGAAAAATCATCAATGAAAGTCACGAAGTAAAGGTAATTTCCAAAAGAGGGTGTCTGCATAGGACCACAGACATCACTATGTACAAGCTGCAATTTCTGTGTAGCCCGAACTGAACCATCTTTTGGAAAGGAGGAACGCTGCATTTTGCCCAAAATACAGCCTTCACAAACATGTTTTCTAGGTGCCTCAAGTTTGGGCAAAGAGGACACCATTTTAGATTTCTGCAGGCGTAGCAAACTAGCAAAATTCAGATGACCAAAGCGTGCATGCCAAAGCTTTGCATCTGACATAGCCTGAGAATCATGCATGAACTGCACATGCCGAATCATTCACAGATCTTTCATAGTCTATGAGCTTATACAGCCCACGACATAAAATAGCAGAAGCAATAATAACATCGCCATTTGACAGATCATGAACTGTACATCTGTCATCAACAAATTTCACAACCAAACCAATCTTGGCTAATGCAAAAACTGATAAGAGATTCTGCTTGATCCCTGGCACAAATAAAGCATCTGACAAAGTGAAAGAACTACCATCAGTAGTAGCCAAAATAATCTTACGAACTCCCATAACAGGATAAGAGGAGTTGTTTGCGCATGTAACAGTATTCCCTGTAGGGGTAGGCTCGAGTGAAGAGACGAAACTGCGCTGCGAGGTAATATGTTTGGTTGCCCCACTGTCAAAATACCAAACATCTGAGTCTATTGAAGACATGCACTGCTCATGAGAAGATGGTTCAAAACTGCAGACAGTAGTAAACACCCATGCTTCTTCCCGCACAAGATTTGCAGACTTTGTTTTTGGTGTAGAGGCCTCTACAACAACCATTCCAGCCTCTTTCTTCTTTGCCTCTTTAGCAGCCAGTTTTGGACAGTTCGTTATGATATGATCATTCCCTTTACAGTACTTACAAAACAATTTCTGCTTTTCTGATTTCTTCTCATCTTTATCTTTCTTCTTCGAATATGCAGAATTAGCAGATTTCTACTTACTAGTTGAAGAGCTCCATTTTCCTTTGCCCTTCTGACTAGCTAGGAAATCTTGATCTGCAACTCGCATAATGGACCTGTTTTGCCTGGACTGATCTTCCTGCAACAGAACAGAGACTAACTCCTCAAATGATAAGGCATTTGGATTGCCTTTCATCATCAACCGAAGAGTAGAAGCAAAACTCTGATATGAATCAGGAAGACCATTCAGAACGGTCTGCACAAGTGAGCTATCTAGTATAAGCTCATCAGCAAAAATCAACTGTTCCTTCAAGTCTTTGATCTTCGTTAGGAAACTGTCCATAGAATCACCTTCATTCATGTGCTCACTCTCCAACTGTTTTCGGAGGTAAGCAACACGAGCCTCATTCCTAGCTTGGTACAATGTGGTAAGTGTATCCCAAGCATCCTTAACTGTTGTGCAAGAGCGAATATGAGGAATAATGGCACGTTTGACAGACAAAGCTATCAATGCATGTGCTTGGGCATCTCTGCCATCCCAGCGAATCTGCTCTGCAGTAGGTGCAACAAAAACAGCAGCACGAACAGGAATCTACAGAATATCATCTTCGACACCATCTTCATCAGCTCCAGCACCTGTATTTGCAGTACCTGTAGTCAGAGGTGTAACAGGACGTCTTTCAACACCCTGCACAATGTTCCACAATCCTTTTGCAACCAATACATGTCGCATCATATAAGCCCACAATGGGTAGTTGGTACCATCCAACTTATCCTCAACAGCCAACATAAGGAATACATCACTGCTTTCAACGATGGTCGGTGACTAAAATACCTTGATGCAGAAAATTGACTGTATCTCAAAAAGTTGAACAGAACTACCCAGACGAGTTCTACTAGACCTGTAGCAAACTTCGAGACGCTTAAACTGGCGAACAAAAATTGGTATATACCTTTGGCACAAAAAGACAAAATAGCCTACACAAGCACTGCGATAGTGCGTTCGGAGGTCGAAACGAGCTCAGATCGCGATTTCGGCACCACAGATCAAAGCTGTTTTGATCTCTAAAACACACTGAGTATGCTCAACAAATCTCGTGCGAATCTGAGATTGCAAACGGAGGAGTGTCGACGGCGCCCTAGATGAAGCGACGACCTGCTCTGATAACAATTGTTGGAGATAGATGTCTGCGGAAGCACGCGAACAACACAAGGAAGAAGAAGAAGCTTGGAGCACAAACACACAATAGTGAATGTATTACTAGAGAATGTACAAAGATAAGTAGCCCATTAGGGCAATGGGCGTATATACAAGCCGAGGGAAAAGAAACCTCCTAAAGAGGGAAAAAAGTGCCCCGACGGTCCTAGTGAGTTCACATACATCACTACCTAAATATGTCAACAAGTTTATGGCGGACTAGCTTTGTTTCAAACAAAATATATTGACATATTATTGCAAAATTTTGGCCTTGAAGACTACAAACCTATTGCCACTCCTATGGAGACAGGTTTATGGTTGAGTCTTCATGATGTTGGAGATGCATTTGTTGCTATTCTCCATTAGCAGATTATTGAATGCTTGATTTACTTATGCATTACTTAGCCAGATATTAAGTTTGTTGTCTCATAGATGAGTAGGTTTATGCATTGCTCGGGTTTCAAGCATTGGAAGGCGGTTAAGCACATCTTTCGCTACTTGACTGGTACCCGAATAATTGGATTGTGTTAGCCCAAGGGCAGATCACTGCCACCAGATTAACATTCTTTTTCTGACTTTGACTGGGCTAGTTTCTATGACACGTGTGTCCACCAATGGTTTTTGCTTCATGCTTGGTAGCTCATGCATATTTTGATTGAGCAAGAAGCATCCCACTATGGTCACTTCTAGTTGTGAGGCTGAGTATAAAGAATCATTACATATATTGATTTGCAAGCATAATAGGCTCCATCTATGATCTTATCCTAGTGTGTTGGTAGCTTAAACCAAACCCATCCCATTGTTCAAATCTAGTTGGTTTATTATCTTTTAGATTGTTCATCATATAAGCATAGCATTTTGCTACAAACTATCATATGTTTGGTTCTCAAAACTGGTTTTTAACTCTTGGAGATTTTTTAAAACCTTCTTTGTATGATGTTCCTCATTTTATCTATCTTCTGTGTTGTTGGGTATCGTTAAATTATATTTTCTTTCCCCACTTCATTTGGATTGAACCCATGAATGATGACTCTAGTAGTAGTTATGATGGTGAAATACTTTTTGTTTGTTTCCTATTCCGTGGTGAATTGAAATTCTTAATAAGTGGAAGGGATTGTCTTGACTTATCCATAGAGCCTTGAGATTAATCTTCTTGATGATATTTTTGTTTTACAAAGATCAGATTATGAAAGCCGTAGCCATTTTCCCAGGCATCAACAATAAACACTGCTTTTTGTGCCTAACCCAACTTTGACCAAATCATCAACAAAATGCATACATATATACAATGGATATTTTAATGTGCGTACTCTACCTATAGGTACCTTATGAATAATGTAACATACAAATGATATAGCACCAAACCCAACAATATGTAGACATAATCTTCTAATTTAATATTACCTTTGGTACTTGCATAACTTACCTATTCTTTCTCCATGTATCACAATTGCATGTAGTAGTCTTCTAATGACTTGATCATACTAGGTTCTGGTATTATGATATTTAGAGTTCTTTCTCCATTATTGCTTTGAATGGTATAAAGTAGTTAAAATCATGATTTCTCTTGTCTATATATTGAAAAGTCATTGATTAATCATTGATGAGAATAAAAGAATAATTGCTTTGTTTAGGGTGTGCTTTCTTTGTCGTATCCAAACATCAATATAAAGTAGGAAAATTTTCTTGCACTCATGTAAAACGTATTTTCACATCTTAATTCTCTTGGTAGGCTTCATGAACAGTGTAATATTATGTTATTGACTCTTGGTAGGCATTTGACCATTGTATCTTTAGTTAATATTGACATTTTCTATAAGTCTATCTTTATCAATGGTCAATCTAAATGAAAGATTATGTCACTATAAATGTAATATGATAAGCAATCTCTAGCAATTTAATATGTGATATAAGATTTTAAGAAATCTTGATTCATATTTGTCTTGTCAATGTTCATTGTTAACATATGTATCATCGATTTATACTTCATCTAACTAATCTTATAATGAATTTAATTATCACCTATCTCTATATACCATTTTTTGTGTGGATGATCTCTATTTAGAAGCCATATTGAAAAAGATACATGAATTGTACATGTAGTATGTACATACAATTGCCATCACTTGATTCTCGAGTAAACTAGCTCATGTATCTCGTGTAATTCAACGTGAACAATTTTCTTTTTCTCATCTCCTTGCCAATTTGGGATCTTGTTTCCATACGTTTCTTTTTTTATGACACTAAGAGTCTTTGCACCATGTATCATTTGTATAATGTGTTGGTTCTCTACATATGAAACATCCTTTTTTGTAAGTATATTCTCCTCTTCTCTCTTTCCCTTTATCTCATCTACTTTCACCTATTCTTCTTAAAATTGGTTTTTCTATAATATTTTTTTCTTGAAATTCAACTTTCAGATAATTTCCCTTAATATTCTTATCCTATAGCTTAAATAATTTTATGCAAGAATTACATTGGTTAGCTTTGGATTGACCAGCATAGATTAGGAAAATTATGAATGTCTTTCAAGCCCCACAACAATTGATCCCAAATTTAAAGGGATTAACATTAATCTTGCATTTCTTTTGCGCCAACCAAACATAATCAGGAAGCTTCATCCTCTATGATGATTAGTAGCAGTAGAAACTTCTACACAAACATTGAAGATGTGGAGTTATAACTTACTCTTTCATAACATCAAGAGTGATAGTGGTGATTCAATACTGAAATCATTTTTTTAAAGGTGATTTGATAATTGTGTGATCATTTACAAGACTTCCTCATCATGTTTATAATCATGAGAATATGAATATTAATGGAAAGAAAGTATCATGTGCTTCAAAAATTGAAAGAATTAAGGGAGTCTGAATAGTGTACAACATGCATTCACTACATCCTCTATGAAGCTTTAGAATCCCCGAAATGGGAGTTTTCACCACATTGCTAGTTTTATTGACATGGATGTGATTTTTTACACATCAACTATTCTTACTTTGTTTCCAAATTTCTAATGATTTGTAATCATATTCCCATAAAAATGGTAGAACAAGAATTACTCTTTGGGGGGCAGGGAGATCCTCCTAATGAGGGAAAAAAGTTCTCCAACAACCTTATATATGATCTTACATATTAATACCTAGATATATTAACAAATACCCCCTAGGAGTAATATGGTTACAAAGGAATGTCACTCATGTAAAGATATCAACCAATGTAAAGTAAGATCAATCCAAAGGGAGTAAGCCAAAAGCTTCATGAAAAAATTTGTACTTAAGAGGGAGAGACTTTGTAAAAAGATCTATAACATTGTCCCATGCGGACACATACACAAATTTGATCTCTCTAGCAAAGAGTCTCTCCTTAACATAATGATAGTACACTCAATGTTCTTAGTGCAAGGATGCAACACTGGTTTCCCCAATATTGTGAATGAGCTCTGATTGTTAGTAAATATGGTGGCGGTAGAGGTCTTACCAATACCCAAATCATCCATAAGGCATATGTGCCATAAAAACTCAAACGTACCTATGGACACTACCACATTATCGACTTCACAACTAGAAGTGGCCATTGTAGGCTGCTCCTACATCAACTACCAAGCATAAAGAAATAATCAATTATGGACATATATTTCATAATAAGTAGCCTAATATGGGTGAGAAAAAGCATGTAAAGATGGTGGTACCAATCTCCCCTTTGACAAACCAACCCAGGATATTGGGTACTAGATAAGTAGAAAAAGGTTTGCTTAATTACCTACCGATGCTTGACACCTAGGCTATGAATGAATGAGCTTATCTAAGAGACAAACAAATGAATATTGGACAAGTAATGCATGTGAAGAGATGGATTTGTAGGTGATGAAGATGAAGTGGTGTTGCAAAAACTTTGCGCCACACCAGCCAAATGAAATTCAAAGACATGTGGTGGGCCCCTTTGCTTTCCAAAGGATGTGTTAGACACCCTATGTACCTTGGAAGATCACTCTCAAAAAGATGAATCAAAATAGATAAGTTGAAGTAGATTCAAGAGCCAAAACTTGCTATTTATGTTCATACACCTGTCCAAAATTTTGAACAATTCTCTGGCCATAGCAGCAATCGAGTTGATTCCTTTTGAGGAACTCTTATTAGCTTAATAAGCTAACAATCAAGAGTTATTTCATAAAAAATTATGGACTACACAAGGAGAAAAGAACTTAGCAAGTCATAGCTCGATTTTCACGGGCTGT
Source organism: Ceratopteris richardii (assembly GCA_020310875.1). Taxonomy (NCBI): domain Eukaryota; kingdom Viridiplantae; phylum Streptophyta; class Polypodiopsida; order Polypodiales; family Pteridaceae; genus Ceratopteris; species Ceratopteris richardii. The sequence goes on along the minus strand of CM035428.1, from coordinate 142,082,367 downwards.
AGCACTACTCAAACCCATGAGTAGAAAAATGTCAATATCTCACCATTCAAGAATCCAATGCTTATGAATTTTTGTAGGCATATACTAGAAAGCATGAAGATTCTAAGAAGATTTGAATAGTGGAAAATGTTTAAGTATACGCTGAGAAACAGCTCTAAGAATATGACTCTTCTGAGAGTAGTGCTGACAGAGAAGTAGAAAATGAAGTGATACAGTCAACTTCAAATGAACATAGCTGACCATCAAGACATATAATTGCAATGAAAATCTATGAGTATACAACAAACTTAGAGAGCTAACTTTACCAGGTTGAATCACTGAAAATGATGCAACAATCTCAGAGAAATCATCTCTGCAATCCGACTAAGAAAACTGAGAGATATGGCAGTGATTAGTACACTTCACAAGAGCATGAAAACATGAACTCAAATGATCATGAAATGAAAGTATGTTGATTGTAAAATATAATGGAATTACTGATACATATGTTTGCCTTGAAACCACACCTTTATATGGCATAAAGCTCAGCTCATGGAGGCCTTCTAAAATGCGACTATATTTATAGTGATCTTTGGAGCTAAGATTTGAATTTGAATCCTCCTATAATCTCTCCAATCTTTTAGTGATTGATTCTCCTACTCAGCTGATAGCAAAATTGTGGCTTTTCTTTCCTTTTTTCATCAAGTGGACTCAACCACTTAGATTCCTTTACTTTTACTTCAAGTAAAGACTCCAAAAAATTACAAGGGATAGTTCACAAGTGAACTCTTCAATTTCCATACATTGTCTTCTCTGTAAAGCTTCTCCTATGACCTTGTGAGACTCAAGCCAATACTTAGGCTTGCCATAGACTTGCTCCAACAGCTCCCCCTCAAGCCAAGTATGCTTGAGGTCATCAATCTTCCAAGATTACCTGCAAACCAATCATAGCCTTGAATTTGCAAAGCTCTGTACCATCCAATGCTTTGGTTAGAATATCTGCACATTGTTGATGAGTGGACAATATGATATTTGAATCTCCTTTCTCACAATCTTCTCTCTTACATAGTAATAATGAAATTCAATATGTTTAGTCCTTGCATGAAAAATTGGATTAGTAGCTAAGTGAATAGAGCTCATATTGTCACCAAAAATATTTGGAGTTCCAATCTCGAGACCAAGATCTATGAATAGTGTCTTCATCCACATAGCTTCTTGAGTAGCTATGGCAAGACCTCTATATTCAGCCTCTGTGGAAGAGAGAGCAGCTGTGGGTTGATTCTTGGATGACCATGAAACAAGTTTTGAACTTGCAAAGGTAAGATAACCTGAGGTGCTCCTTCTGTCTTCCTTGGAGCCAGCCCAATCTACATCAGAGAACAATTTCAAATTTAAATCAGATACATAAGAGTAGTATAACCCATCATTCATGGTCCATTTGAGATATTTGAGCATCCTCTTGGGAGCCTCCATGTGAGGTTTCCTGGGTGTGTGCATAAATTGACTTAGCACACTCACACTATAACATATATCAACCCTTGTCAATGTGGCATAGTTCAAACTACCCACAAGGCTTTGATAACATGTCACATCTTCTATGAGTTCACCTTCATGTGAGCTCAATTTATGATTAACCTCCATTGGAGTACCTACAATCCTGCAATCCTGCAATCCTGCATCTTGAATTTTGCCAACATGTCTTTAATGTACTTTCTTTTAGTAAGAAACAAACCATGATCTTTGTAGATAACTTCCAATCCTAGGAAGTAGGTAAGTGAACCCAAAGCACTTATCTTGAATTCTTCTCTCATTTATTCTTTGATTCTCTTCATGCCATCTGTATTATTTCCTCTAAGTATAATATCATCTCCATACACACACAAATAGATGACTTCAGAATTACTCCTTTTTATGAATAGTGATGGATCTGCCTTGCTAGGTTGAAATCCTTTGTCCTGCAAGAATGAGAGAAGCCAATGATTCTAAGGCCTTGGGGCTTGTTTGAGTCCATATAAAGCTTTATTAAGCTTACAAACATAATTAGGATATATGTGATTCTCAAAACCAGGTGGTTGTGCCATATATACCTCTTCTATTATCCATCCATTAAGAAATGCATTTTTTACATCCAATTGAAGCATCTTTCAATTCTTGGAAGAGGCAATACTAAGCAAAACCCTAATAGTAGGCATCTTTGCCATAGGATAGAAGGTCTCTTCATAATCAATTCCTTGAGTTTGTGCAAAGCCTTTTGCCACAAGCCTTGCCTTATACATGTTAATGGAGCCATCTAAGTTCTTCTTCAATTTGTAAATCCACCTTGAGCCTATCACTTTCATTGATGGAGACTTGGGAACCAACTCCCAAGTGTTATTCTCCTCAAGAGCTTGAATTTCTTCTTCCATTGCATACCTCCATTCTGATTTCTTTTTTGCTTCCTCAAATGCCGAAGGTTCCTCTTGATTTATGTCCTGTGCTAGATAGATTGAATGTTTAGTGACTAGAGAAGTATCAAACCCATACCTTTCTAGCTTTCTTTTCTCCCTCATGGACCTTCTTAGGCCATGGTGTGATGATTTTGCCTCTTGTCCAAGTTCCTACATTTTTTATTTACCTTTAGACTTCCACATTTTGAGTTTTTCATACTGAGTTGCTTCATCATCTTCTGAGGTATCCTTCTCTTCAACATTAGAAGAATTATCCTTAACAAGTTTTGGAAAATCTTCTTCAAGATCATAAGGTAGGTTGACATTTCTACATGAATCTTCATACCAAGAACTATTCTCATCAAATACTACATCTCTACTCACCAACAATCCTTTGGTTGTTGGGTTGTATAATCTGTTGCCCTTTTGATTGTTGTCATATCCAATGAATGCACACCTTTCTGCTTTGGGATCCATCTTTTCTCTAACCTGTGAAGGAACATGAGCAAAAGCAAAACATCCAAAAATCTTACAATGATCCAAGCTCGGTCTTCTTCCATTCCAAGCCTCATATGGTGTCATGCCATCAAGTGATTTTGAAGGTAAACTGTTAATCAAATAAGTTGTTGTGGATACAACCTCAACCCATAAGTAATTATGTAAGTGCTTCTCATTTAGCATAGACCTTGCCGCTTCAACAATTGTCCTATTCCTTCTTTCTGCCACTCCATTTTGCTCAAGAGTGTACCTTGTAGTGATCTCTCTTTTGATTCCCATCTCTTGAAGAAAGGAGTCAAATTCATGGGAGAAGTACTCTTCCCCCTTCATCTGACCTTAGCCTTTTTAGTGTTTTACCTATTTGATTCTCCAGAAGAGCCAAATATCTTTTGAAGCATGAAAAGACTTCATCTTTGTGTTTCATAAAGTATAGTATAGTCCATATACTACAATCATCAATGAAGGAGACATAATACCTTGATCTAGATATTGAAGCATCCTTGCTAGGTCCCCATACATTTGTATGAACCAAATCCAAGAGATCTCCGTGCATATATCCTTTCTTCATGAATGCTAACTTGTGAGAATTTCCAAATTGACATGCACTACACTTATAAATCAGGTGTTGTTTTGACAAGTTAGGGAGTCCAAGTACACTTTGGTCCTTGCAAATTTGCTTTAATGATCTTTCACCAATATGTGCTAACCTATTGTGCCATACTTCCAATTATGTGAATGTCCGACTACCATAGTTAAAGAGAGCAATGTTTCTAGTGTCTTGTAATTCAAATGTGAATAATCTACCTGGCTTTTCACCTTTTGCAATTCTCTTGAATCCTTGAGTTGGATCTTCAATATATGCTCTTGCTTTTGTGAGCCTGACTTGCAACCCTTCTCTACTATCTACCCAACAGTTATCAAATTCTTTGTAATGGTAGGGACATAGAGTACCTTACTCAGTAAGTTGATGTTTCCATCAGGTGCTTTGACATTTCCTATTTTCTCCACAAGGTGTCTTGTATCGTCTCCTATTTGTACCTCATGCTTGTTCCTTGGATCTTCTAAATTTGATAGGAGGGCCACATTTCTTGCCACATGATTGGAACAACCTGAACCTATGTAGAAAACATGCTCCTCAGATTTACCTTGTGGCATGGCCATGTTCATGATTAGCAATAATTCCTCTTGATTTGAGTCTTCTATGTAGTTATTGAAGTCTCTTGTTCCTCTATTGCCTCCTTGATAGTTTGAATGGTTGTAATTGTTATGGTTGCACGGTAATTGTTGAACCTTCCTCTTGAGTAGCCATAACTTCCTCTATTGTAGCCTCTACCTCTTTGATTCCTGGAATTCCTAAAGCGATTTTCAGTTGTATGATTAGTTAATCCACAAATAGAGCATGAACTAGAGTCTTGGGATCTCCCCCTCCCTTGTCTTCTTCCTTTGCCTCTACCTCTACCATGTCTTCCTCTACCTGCATAATTAGCTTGATGTGTACCTGCTTCATCATCCACTTTCTTTCCTCTTCCTTTGTTTTCCTTTGACTTGCTTTTATCAGTATCCAAAGCTGAAGATTAATTATCTTTGGAGGTTTCTCCATTCTTGATAAGCTTGGCCTCTTGAGTAAGTAGTTGTCCTATGAGTGTGTTGAAATCTAGCACATGCATATCCATGTATAGATCCATAGTTGTGGTGAATGCTTCCCACTTGTCATTTGCCTTCAAGCATAATTGTTTCTTCATCTATTAACTCTCCAATGCTTCCCAACTAATCTGCTATGTCCTTGAGCTTTGTGACAAAATCAGTCACATTTTAATTGAGAGCTTTCTTGAGAGTTGTGAAGACTAGAAATAGTTGATGCTTCGTGGCCTTTGTACTTGAAGAGAAGAAGGCTTCAAGTGTATCCCACACTTCCTGAGATGTTTTACAACTTCTAATGTGAGGCAACAAAAAATCTGAGATAGAGTTGAGGAGATAAGACCTTGCAAGTGCATCCTTGGAGCACCATGTGCTCAATCTTTCTTGTTCTTCTTGTGTTGGTTGACCTTTGTTCTTAAAACTTGGCATAACTTCATCTCCAACTATATAACCATATAAATTCCTTCCTTGAAGATAAGCTTCCATCCTTAATGACTAGGCTGAGTAGTTACCTCTATCCAATTTGTCAATTGATGAAGGAAATCCATCTGCCATGTTGTCTAACCTTGCTCTGATACCACTGTGAAGAGATGGATTTGTAGTTGATGAAGATGAAGTGGTGCTGCAAGAACTTTGCACTACACCAACCAAATGAACTTTAGATATATGTGGTGGCACCCTTTAGCTTTCCAAGGGATGTATTAGACACTCTATGTACCTTGGAAGATCACTCTAAAAAAGATGAATCAAAACAGATAAGTTGAAGTAGATTCAAGAGCCAAAAACTTGCTATTTATGTTCATACACCTCTCCAAAGTTTTGAACAATTCTCTAGCCACAACAGCAATTGACTTGATTCCTTTTGCGGAACTCTTATTAGCTTAATAAGCTAAAAATCAAGAGTTATTTCACAAAAAACGATGGACTACACAAGGAGAAAAGAACTTAGCAAGTCATAGGACCATCCTGATTTTCATGGGCTGTAGAAGTACTCAGACCCGTGAGCAAAAAAATGGCAATATCTCATGATTCAAGAATCTAATGCTAGACAATATGCTGATTCTAACAAGATTTGAATCATGGAAACTAGTGAAGTACACACTGAGGAACAACTTTGAGAAGATGACTGTTTTGAGAGTAGTGTTGACAGAGAAGTAGAAAATGAAGTGATACAATCAACTTCAAATGAACATAGCTGACGATTGAAACATCCAATTACAATGAAAATTTATGAGTATACAGTAGACTTAGAGAGCTAACTTTACCAGGTTGAATCATTGAAAATGATGCACCAAGTTCAGAGAAATCATCTCTATAATCTGACTAAGAAAATGGAGAGATATGGCAGTGAACAGTACAAAATATGAACTCAAATGATCATGAAAATGAAAGTATATTGATTGTAAAATAGAATGGACTTACTGATACATATGTGTGCCTTGAAACCACACCTTGATATGGCATAAAGCTCAACTCATGGAGGTCTTCTAAAATGTGACTAGAAGGCCATCTATTTATAGTGATCTTTGGAGTCAAGATTTGAATTTGAATCTTCCTATAATCACTCTCCAATCTTTTAGTGATTGATTCTGGAACTCACCTAATAAAATATTCATGGATTTTCTTTCCTTTTTTCATCAAGTGGACTCAACCACTTAGATTCCTTCACTTTTACATCAAGTAAAGACTCCAAAAATTTACAAGGGATAGTTCACAATTGAACTCTTCGATTTCCATATATTCTCTTCTCTTTAAAGCTTCTCCTGTGACCTTGTGAGACCCAAGCCAATACTTATGCTTGTCATAGACTTGATCCAACAATGCATACATAAACAAGACATCCAAAAACTTGCTAATAGAGACCAACATCAAATGCATTTCCAACATCATGTGGACTCAATCTTAAACCTATCTCCATGTAAGTGGCAATCTGTTTAAGGTCCTAGAGGATTCAATGTTGCAATAAAGTTTGAATGTATTTTTTTAGCATAAATCAATGCCTCCATCAGCTTGTATAAATTGAATGGCCAAATAATAGTGCAAATGCCTCAAATTTTGCATTTCAAAAGAAACATACAAATTGTCCTTAAACTCCAAAATATGCATCACACTAGGACAAGTGGTCCAACATGTCATCCACATAAAAAACAAGGATCAAAATTACATAATCTACATCCTTCACATACAAGGTTATTTTGATTGAACTATTATAAATTCCATGTATTGACAAGTAGGAATTTGCTAATAAATATACATATATTTTCTCATATCAGGCACATGATGCTTTCTTTAATTCATACTATTCCTTCTTCAATCTCCACACTTTTTTTTCATACCCATTTTTAATAAAACAATTAGGTTAAAAAACATACACTTGTTCATGAAAATCCCCTTGAAAGATGTTTGAGTAATGTACTTTCCATCCATTATGATCTAGAAGTGCACAAATGCTACAAACGGTTGTTATCAATGTATAGGAGAAAATTCTCATCAATATCAATGATTTTTTCTTGAGCATAACCTTTAGCAACAAGGCTAGCCTTATGGCAATCAACACTATTATCAAGCTTGGATTTCAACTTATAGGTCCATTTTGTGCCAACGGCCTTCTTGCCATGAGGAAAGCCACATAAAGGCCAAGTACGATTCTACATAATAACATCAATTTTTTTATCTAGTTCTCTTTTGTAGTCTCTTTTAGAACCCTCTCAAAGGCATTTTCATAATGACACAATATTTAGGGCCTACACATGTGAACATGTTAGTTACATGATGAGGATCCATAGTTTCATACTTAGAAAAGAGTGATTAAATGATTTCATCTATCTTTTATGTATCTATATCTCTTTATCTTGATTTTAAGGCTCTTAAAGATCATCAATTTTAAATATTTAATAAGAATAATACCTAGACTTGGGTAAAAAATGACATAAAGTACTTGCACCATAGAAATCTTAAAAAATAATCAATAGACAAGAGATGATGCCACCAATTCAAGAGAGCAAAGGAAGAATGAGGTTTTCAAATCTTTCTTACTTCTCCTTCCATCTTTCAAATAGTCATATGCCTTCTACAAAAATCACACATGCCAATATCTTATGCTTCCTTATCACTTCGAACACATGGTTGGAAGAAGTGCACAAAGAGAATCAAGAAAGCATTGGATGGCTAAAGAAAATGTGCACCAAACATTTTGCATTAACTTATTTCAAAAGTAACTTCTTTTGTACATAAGAGTTAGGAGCCACAATGAATATGAAAATAATACCTTGTAAATAATTGGTCTTCATGATCTTTGTAGTATAGAAGGAAGAGTCTTCTCTCAACCCTAAATGCAAAGGAGAATCCTAGTATAGAGTAATTCCACTTATTCTTAATTTCAGAACTAGCCTCTAAGTCTTATGGATTTAAAGTTAAACATAGAAATGGAGACTATAATGTTGATATATTTTGGTAGTGGTCTATGCAAATACACTTAAGATTGCCAAGAGATTTTTTTCCCACTTTAGGAGGGTTTTCTTCCATGAATTGTATATATGCCTATAATCCTATTGGGCCACTTATCTTTTGTACTTTCACTTGGCATTACACTATATTGTGTTGTTCTCCAATCTTGTATGTATTCCTTGTGCTATTTGCATGCTTCTTTAGTGCTAGAACTCCAAGAATTGGTATCACAACACGTCATTGCTCTCTTTAGGGCATCGTCAAAACCCTTCTAATTATAGTCCAAGAATCACATGAAATTTGGTGAGCATACCCGATGTCAAAAGTTTGATTTGAGCTCGTCTCACCTCTTAGATGCACTATCCTAGTGGTTTTGATGCAATTTTATCGTTTTGTTCTAAATATATATATATATTTTTTGCTTTGCTAGTACAAGCCTCACAATTTTTGCTACAAGTTTAGTGGAGCTCAATGGAATTTCTAGTCAACGTTTTTTGAGAAATAGTTAGTTTAAATTGGATATTGAGGATAAGTTGAATAGTTCTAATTACCCATTGTGGGCATACATGATGTGTCCCATATTGGTAGCAAAAGTCTTGTAAAATATTGTGGAGTGTGTTGATATATGTCCTCCTACACATGCAAATAGAGTGATAAAAGGTGATGTGGGTGGTTTTGAAGATGATGCCCTTCAATTTCTTGTCTTCTTGTGGTTCTTATTGCACCTATTGTAAAGAAATGTTGCTGGGATGATAGAGATGCATAGGCATATGCATTGATAGTTTTTTCTTTCAAACATGGCATTATCACTCACATTCACTCATGCAAAACAATAAAAGATGCTTAGCATACTCTCATCACATTATACTAGTCAAGACATTGCATCTGTGAACCCTTTTCTCATAAGCAATTTATGTCTATACTAGACTCCAATGTTTGGTAGTTTGATAGTGGTACAACCAAACATCTTACATTGTAGTGTAGCTTCTTCTCGTCACTCGAGTCTACCTCTAGAGGGATAACTATCACATGTGTAAATAATTCCTCTTATCCTATCATGGGAGTTGGAAAGATCATTCTTACTAATATTGATAGTAGTAGTCTTGTGAAGAGAGATGGTGGATGCAATCCAAAGATGAGTAGGTGCTGCTACAACCAGCTTCACACGAGCCAACTGAGACTTCAGAGTTGATTAGTAGACCCTTTAAGCTTCCTAAATCCACCAAAATATCAGCCAAGTACTTTGGAACATGTATCCCAAAAGTTTAAGTCAAGACAGACTAGTTGCGAAATGACTAGCTCCCAAAACTTGCTATTTTTGGACATACACCTGCTGGAAAAAATGAACAGTGCTCTCAACATGGAAGGAATTAGACAAATTCCTTTTGGGAATAGCAAATAGACTTAGCAAGCTTCCCAATCCAAGTTAAAACACGTCAAATGATGGACTAAGCATTGAGAACAAGTTTCATCAATTTTTGGAACATGCCCACCATTCTCGGGGCTCTGCAGAGATAGACCAGTGAGCAGTAAAATGCAGATATCTCCAAAATCATAAATCCAATGACCTTGAAAATTGATATGCAAAAACTAGATAGTAAGATGTATCCAACGCACGTTAAATCACTGAGAAAGGATCAGTATAACGCGAGATATAACCTTCTGAATGTACTGCTCTGAGTGAGTATAGCAGAGAACAAAACAGAGGAGTAGATGATAAATTATAAATGTATAGATTCACATATGATTACAACCACATTGGCAATGAATCTTTGCACAATGGGAGTAGAATGATAGAACTATGGAGTAAGCTCTTCAATCTCTACAAAATGACATGAAGTGGTCACGTACAAGGCTTGCTAATCGCCTCTTCCTTCTTGCTCCTTTTATAGCTATTCTTGGAGGGAGTTTTGAATTCGAATTCGAATGGCTCCACCTAAAAGTGATCCCCAAAGTTAGGAGAGATTCCCTCAGCTCTAAAAGTCATGGGTTTTGGTAGTTAGAGCCACGAAATTGCTTTTACATCATGCATGAGGTAAGCCATCCTTTTCCTTTTTCTTTTTTCAATTACAAGAGATAAAAATGAACTCTTTTACAAGAGGTGTTCACATGACTACTCATGTGACTTACAAATGAGGATGATATCAAATATATCAAGCATGTAGGCTTGGGTAAAATGCACCAACAGCTCCCCCTCAAGCCTAACATGCTTGGCCTTCAAATAAGTCTTCAATTGTCCTTGATTTCCTGCAAACCAATCATCAACTTGAATCTACTTAACTTCATACCATCAAGAGCTTTAGTCAACATGTCGGCACATTGCATATCTGTAGAGACATAGGATAGTTGAATATCCTTGCTCATTAGCTTCTCCCTTACGTAATGGTAGTGGACTTCAATATGCTTGGTTCTAGCATGGTATACCGGATTAGCTGCTAGATGTAATGAGCTTGTGTTGTCACCAAAAATATGAGGTGTTGAAGAATGAAGTCCAAGATCTGTGTACAAAGACTTTAACCACATGATTTCTTGAGTTGCATTAGCCAAACCTCTATATTCGGCTTCGGTAGAAGATAATGCCACGGTTGGTTGCTTCTTCGATGACCAAGAAATGATTTTTGAACCTGCAAATGATATATACCCTGATGTGCTTCTTCTATCATCTTTAGATCCGGCCCAATCTGCATCTGAGTAGACCTTAGCTCAATATCTGAAGTATATGAATAGAACAAACCTTCATTCATGGTCCCCTTTAGGTACTTGAGGACTCTCTTGGCCGCTTCCATATGTGGTCTTCTCGGCTTATGCATAAACTAACTCAATATGCTAACACTATAGCATATATCCACCCTTGTGAGTGTTGCATAGTTCAAACTTCCAACCAAGCTTTGATAGCTTGTGATGTCTTCAATTGGCTCTCCTTCATAAGCACTAAGCTTATGATTTTGCTCCATAGGTGTACCTGCACACTTGGTATTTTCCATCTTGAACTTGACGAGCATGTCATGGACATACTTCCTTTGTGTGATGTATATACCTGAATCTGTGTAGATCAACTCCAATCCAAGAAAATAAGTGAGTGGTCCGAGGTCACTTATTTTGAACTCCTCCTTCATTTGACTCTTTACCTGTTTGATTCCTTCAAGATCATTGCCTGTGATAATAATATCATCAACATACACACATAAATAGATCACTTCAGATCCATTCCTCTTTATGAACAAAGAGGTATCCGCCTTGCTAGCTTTGAATCCTTGGTCCTACAAATAAGTCACCAATCTGAAATTCCAAGCTCTTGGAGCTTGCTTCAGTCCATACAAAGCTTTCTTTAGTTTGCATACATAGTTAGGATGATGTGCATCCTCATATCCAGGAGTTTGTGCCATATACACTTCCTCAGAAATCCATCCATTCAAGAAAGCATTCTTTACATCAAGTTGATAGAGATTCCAATTTCTAGATGCAGCAAGACTAATGAGAACCCTAATTGTAGGCATTTTTGCAACAGGAGAGAAAGTCTCCTCATAATCAATACCATGGGTTTGAGCAAACCCTTTAGCAACTAACCTTGTTTTGTGTCTATTTATACTTCCATCTGGATTCCTCTTGATTTTGTATATCCATCGAGATCCGATTATCTTCATAGATGGCTTGTTAGGTACAAGCTCCCAAGTGTCATTCTCCTTCAAGGCTTCCATTTCTTCATCCATTGCATCTCTCCAAGCTTTCTTGCTTTGTGCTTCTTCAAATGTGGTAGGTTCTTCATTGGTTGAATCCTTTGCAATGTAGATTGAGTGCTTGGTGACCAAAGAAGTATCATAACCAAACCTCTCTGGTTTCTTCTTCTCCCTCGGAGACCTTCTAAGTGGTTGATGTGAGCTCTCGGGTCCATATGTAGCATCTTTGCTTTACCTTTGTTCTTCCATAGCTTTAGTCTTTCCAAGTCTTCTAGGTCAATCTCCGAATCACTTTTTTCAATCTGCTTTGGCTCCTTTGGTTGAAGTGATGGAAAATCTTCATCCAAGTCATATGTCAGCTTCACTTTCCTGTCATCATCAAACCATGATTTGTTTTCATAAAAAATTACATCTCTACTCACAGAAAATCCTTTATTGGTTGGATTGTACAATCTATATCCTTTTTGGTTTTGGTCATAACCAATAAATACGCACTTCTCTGCCTTGGGATCCAATTTCCCTCTTACTTGAGAAGGAATGTGAGCATAGGCTAAGCATCCAAAGATTTTGCAATGCTCTAGACTAGGTCTTCTTCCATTCCACACTTCATATGGAGTGGTTCCATCTAGTGACTTAGATGGAAGTCTATTTATGAGATATGTGGCTGTAGACACAGCCTCTGCCCATAAGTAGTTTGGCAATCCCTTTTCATTGAGCATGGACCTTGCTGCTTCGACAATAGCTCTGTTCCTCCTCTCTGCTACGCCATTGAGTTCGGGTGTATACCTTGCAGTGACTTCCCTTTTAATGCCTCTTTCATGCAAGAAGGCATCAAATTCAGAAGAGAAGTATTCTCCTCCACCATCTGATCTGAGTCGTTTCAAAGTCCTACCTGTTTGGTTTTCAACAAGAGCAATATACTTCTTAAAGCAATTAAACACTTCATCCTTGTGCTTCATGAAAAACAGAATGGTCCACCTGCTACAATCATCTATGAAAGCCACATAAAATCTGTTTGAGTGTCCTCTCACCAATGTGAGCAAGCCTTTTGTGCCATATCTCCAACTCTGTTAGAGTTTGAGATCCATAGCTAAACAAAGCTATGTTCTTTGTATCTTCGACTTCAAAAGTGAAAAGCCTTCCTGTCTTTTCTCCTTTGGCAATCCTTTGAAAGCCTTGCCTTGGGTCTTCAACATATGCTCCAAATCGATTGAATCTAACCTGCAATCCTTTTTCAACAATCTGTCCAACACTTATTAAATTTTTGGTAATTGTAGGGACATACAAGACTTTGCTTAAGAGGTTCATATTCCCATCTGATGTCTTCACATTACCTATCTTCTCCACTGAGTGCTTTGTTTCATCTCCTGTCTGCACTTCATGCTTGTTATGAGGATCTTCCAAATCAGAAAGTAAAGCCACATTTCCTGCTACATGGTTCGAGCATCCCGAATCAATGTAAAATATGTGATCATCATCCTTACCCTTCTTCGCTGATAGATTCATAATCAATAATGAATCTTCTTGACTTTGGTCCTCTGCATAGTTATTGTAATCTCTTCTTCCTCTATGGCCACTTTGATAGTTGTTGTTGTTGTAATTGTTGTCGTAGTAGTTGTTGTTGTTGTAGCCTCCATTGTATCTACCTCTATTTGATCCATAGCCACCTCTATTGAATCCTCTTCCTCTTGAGTTACTCGGGTTCCTGAAACATTCTTCAGTAGTATGGTTAGATAAGCCACATATGTTGCAAGGTTGAGATGATTGGAATCTCCCCCTGCCTTGCTTTTCACCTCTGCCTCTTCCTCTAGCTCTTCCTCTACCTGCAAAGTTTGCTTGGAAAGAGCTTCCTTCATCTTCATTCTTCCTATTCTTTGACTTGTCCTTGACCTTAGCTTTATCAGAATATAAGGCAGAAGTTTGATTACCTCTTGAGGACTCACCACCTTTGCTAATCTTTGCTTCATGAGTGAAGAGTTGGCCCATGAGTGTGTTGAGGTCGGGTACATGCATATCCATGTATAAATCCATGGCTGTTGTGAATGACTCCCACTTGTCGTCTGCTTTGATTCCATTCATGATTTGTCTTATGATTTGCTCCTCTTCAATTACCTCTCCAATGCTTCCAAGTTGGTCGGAAATCTCCTTCATCTTTGTGACATAATCAGTCACATTTTGCTTCGGGCTTTTCTTCATTGTTCTGAACTCCATCCACAATTGGTTCTTCCTTGCTCAAGTGTTGGAAGAGAAGAAAGAAGCAACTTTGCATTCCAGGTCTCTCTTGATGTCTTGCATCCCTTGACATGAGGTAAAAGAAAATCAGAGATTGAGTTTAGAATATAGGACCTTGCAAGTGCATCCTTCGAACACCAATTCGAAAGTCCTTCCACTTCTTCATGTGATGGTTGCCCTTTGTTCCTCATGGTTGGCATTGCTTCATCTCCGGATATGAATCCATATAGATTCCTCCCTTGAAGGTAAGCCTCCATCCTTAGAGACCATGTCGGGTAGTTGTTTCGATCCAATTTGTCAATTGTTGATGGAAATCCATCTCCCATGTTGCTTGACTATGCTCTGATACCACAGTGAAGAGAGATGGTGGATGCAATCCAAAGATGAGTAGGTGCTACTACAACCAGCTTCACACCAGCCAACTGAGACTTCAGAGTTGATTAGTAGACCCTTTAAGCTTCCTAAATCCACCAAAATATCAGCCAAGTACTTTGTAACATGTATCCCAAAAGTTTAAGTCAAGACAGACTAGTTGCGAAATGACTAGCTCCCAAAACTTGCTATTTTTGGACATACACCTGCTGGAAAAAATGAACAGTGCTCTCAACCTGGAAGGAATTAGAAAAATTCCTTTTGGGCATAGCAAATAGACTTAGCAAGCTTCCCAATCCAAGTTAAAACACTTCAAATGATGGACTGAGCACTGAGAACAAGTTTCATCAATTTCTGGAACATGCCCACCATTCTCGGGGCTCTGCAGAGATAGACCAATGAGCAGTAAAATGCAGATATCTCCAAAACTATAAATCCAATGACCTTGAAAATTGGTATGCAAAAACTCGACAGTAAGAGCTATCCAACGCACATTAAATCACTGAAAAAGGATCAGTATAACTTGAGATATGACCTTCTGAATGTACTGCTCTGAGTGAGTATAACAAAGAACAAAACAGAGGAGTAGATGATAATAAATGTATAGATTCACATATGATTACAACCACATTGGCAATGAATCTTTGCACAATGGGAGTAGAATGATAGAACTATGGAGTAAGCTCTTCAATCTCTACAAAATGACATGAAGTGGTCACGTACAAGGCTTGCTAATCGCCTCTTCCTTCTTGCTCCTTTTATAGCTATTCTTGGAGGGAGTTTTGAATTCGAATTCGAATGGCTCCACCTAAAAGTGATCCCCAAAGTTAGGAGAGATTCCCTCAGCTCTAAAAGTCGTGGGTTTTGGTAGTTAGAGCCACGAAATTGCTTTTACATCATGCATGAGGTAAGCCATCCTTTTCCTTTTTCTTTTTTCAATTACAAGAGATAAAAATGAACTCTTTTACAAGAGGTGTTCACATGACTACTCATGTGACTTACAAATGAGGATGATATCAAATATATCAAGCATGTAGGCTTGGGTAAAATGCACCAACAAGTCTCACACTCTTAGATGCTTTATATGTGCCATGAATCAAGAAAAATTTGTTACCAATTTTAACACTAACCAAAAATTACCTTGGTTGTTAAATTTGTTGATGACATGTGGACAATTCATGATCTCTCAATCGGTGATAATATCATTACTTTTGGAACTTTATGTCATGGCCTGTTTAAGATCATAGATTATGCAAAATCTAAGAATGATTCAACACGTGTAGTTCATGATTCATAGGATATTTCAAACGCAAAACTTTGGAATGCATGCTTCAATCATCTCAATTTTGGTTGTTTGCATCACCTAGAAAAATAGGAAACGGTATCCTCTTTACGCAAACTTAAGGAAACTTCTAAGCATGTATATGAGGGTTGTATTTTGGGTAAAATGAAATGTTCTTCCTTCCCCAAATATGGTTCAGTTAGAGCTATACATAAATTTTATCTTGTTCATAATGATGTGTGTGGTCCTATGGAAACACCCTCATTTGGGAATCACCTATAGTTCATGAATTCCATTGATGAATTTTATATGTATCCATGGGTTTATCTATTTAAACTGAAATATGATGTATTAATGTGCTTTAAACATTTCTTGGTTATGGTTAAAAATCTATCAGCATGTAAACTGGGAACCTGCCATTCTGGTCGGGGGAAATAAGCATACATCTTTTGAGTTTAATGCATTTTTGGCTGAGCATGGGATAAAACATGAGTGTATAGTCTTGTATACACCTCAAAAAGTGGAGATGAGAGGAAGAAAAATCCTCTCATGGGAATGGCAAAAGTTATGCTTTACCACATAGCTTCCGACTTGGGGCTATTATGTATGCAACATATGTACTTAAAAGGTGTCTTGCTAAAGCATCACAATCATCAATCCAAACCTTAGTTTCATATACCAAGGAGACATCAATTGGATCAAAGGATGCGTATGCCACTTTGCTATCTCTTTTTATAGGTGAACAAGCAAACACTGCTCCTAGTGATGCAAATTCTTAAACTCTATAGGTTTCAAATGATGACTTAGATCAATTTAATTTTGATTTAGATTTACATAATGCACTTATTGATGAGAGATCTAACATTGAAGAAGCAAAAACTATGCATAAATGGTTGGTGCAAATTTTGAGAGATAGAAAGTTAGATATACCTTTGTCATATAGTACTTATTTAGGATCTCATGGTACTTCTTTTGCATAAGATTGTTATCGAATGGTTGTCTCTAGTCTTTTTGATGAAAATGAGAATGTTTATTTTGATGAAGTGCATAGTTAAGAAAATTGGATGGATGCTATGCAATCAGAATATGATGCTATTATGAAGAATGGTACTGGTCTTTATGTGATTTACCTCCAGACAAAAAGACCAATGACACAAAATGGGTGTACAAGTTGAAACATAATCCTGATGGAACAATTGATAGGAATCTAAGGTTATGTTCAAGAGAAGGGCATAGATTTCGATGAGACCTTTGCTACCACATGTCAAATGACAACCGTTTGTAGCGAGGATTTTTTGATTTCAATAGTGATGTGTGTGAGCACATGTAAGACTCCAGGCACACTTTTTTCCCTATTTAGGAGAATCCCCCCCCCCCCCCCCCCCCTCTTATATATGTCTATAACCTTGATGGGCCACTTATCTTTTTTACATTAATTTGGTAATACTCTCTTTGTTCTCCAAGCTTCTTCTTGTTGATTATGTTTTTTGCATTCTTTCATAGTCCTCAAACTAAAACATATAAAAGTCCCTTTTCACTTTATTTTGGAGAACTGTAGCTTGTCATGTGAACATCTTATTCTTGCAGATTCGTAGCTCTCATTCTTCTCCACTTTTCTTTGGAGCTCCATGGATTTCTTGTGCATGTAACATAGGCTTTTGCATGCCATTCATGTTGCCTATCCCAAAGTCCTTGTTTCCCAATTATTTGCATGTAATTAATTTCAATATACTTGTTTTTTATGCATACCTTTATGTATCATCCTATTCAAATAGAATCTAGTGAAATTTGGTGATGAATCTTTACTTTCACCCATGTAAATTTTTAGGGCTCTTTGAGAGGTTCAAAACAATCTTCATGATGCCTATGTTTGGTTGGACAGATGCAAAGTTATGATATACTATTGCAAGTTTTTTTATGCACGTTTTTTTGTATATCATACTATTTTAATTCAATTCACTCACTTTGATTATAAAGACTTCATCCAATTTACATTGTGGAGATTTTCAAGATCTTTGTAATGATACTATGGACACTTTTTTTGGTTGAATGAGTATAAATTTATGGATGTTTTATTGCAATAGATAGTTACTATGTCTGTTTTGTAATTAGTAGGTAATCACTAGTGGTACCTTATTCCCTTTGCATGTCCATCATGTCCATGGTTTTTTTTGAATGCACTCTTTGGAGTCTTCTTAAATATTGAAAATTTGAGTGTTAAGTGCAATAAGGGAAAAACCATGTTCTAGTGTCATTTCCTAGAGAAAGCTTTAAGAGTTTCTTGCATGATGAATTACAAATCTTTGAAGCTTGAGGTATGTAAAATTTGGATTTTAGAATGCTTGTGAAACTCTTTTTCGTGGTAATCTAAGCCCATTAGTTTGTAGCTAGTTTGTAGGTTTACTATTAGGAACTTTGGAGTAGCTAGTACAATTTTAGATTTGGGAGTGTGAGTTTGTAATTACTAAAATGTGGTTTCCCTTGAAGGAAGAACAATGTGGCTGCAATTTGTGGTGATAGTGAAATTATTTTGAAATAAGTATGATTTTTTTCAAGTGTGCAACAAAATCTTAAAGTGAAATAAAGTTTAGAGGTGCGATTCTTGTGTTTCTGAATTTAAAGTCAGATTGCAATTTTCGTAAGCAACAAGAGTGTGATTAAAGTTTGATCCTGTGCAATAATTGATCTATTGTGATTAAATTACTAGTGCAATTTTTGGATAAATTTCTAAATACAAAAAGTTTGATTGATTGGGGTGATGAGGATAGGAATACGATGTTCCAAATAAGTAAGATCCAAAAATCCACTTCTCCTCTCTCTCTTATTCTACAACAAGATCACTACACTTTTTTGAAGTTTTTCTACCCAATGCAATCCCCCCCCTCCCCCCCCCCTCCCCCCCCCTCCCCCCCCCCCCAAATGTTGTCTGTGCAAAGGAGACTCTATCAAAATTTCCCAAGTGTACAATTTTTTTGCACACTTAGAAGTTTATAACTTCAATGCAATAAAAAAGAGTGTGATAATTCAAAGAATGGAGTGTGGTGAGAATTTTGATTCTCTAATGAATTGTTGACACTACTGCATGATTAAATTTCTTATATGTGATAATTACATTATTTCTAAACCTTGATTATTAGACAGAGGCAACCATTCTACCAAGTGCAATATTTTCCCTCTAAATCAAGTTGAAGAGTTTACATGATGGTTTAATTACAATAGCTCTCCATGAGTGTTCCAGGGGGTGGGGTTCAATGGTGACTAACTAGATCCTAAGAGCTCTTGTGTGTGGATCTGAGATAGTAAGCAAGTCTCAAGCACCCAAATTTGTCCATGATTATGTTCTTCCTTCATTGATTACTTTGATACCTAGATATAGAGTACTCTTTTTAGGTGAAGATCTATGTGGCTCTACTACTTGTTATCATGGCTTTCTTATTTTCTTCTTCAATAGTGGTTGCAAAACCAAGGGGGATATTAAGTTCTCAACCTTTTGTACCCATATTTGAGTCATGCAAGGAACCACTTTTCTTTTAGATTTTGTTTATCTACTTGATATGCCTATCTTCTTGTACTATTTAACTTGCATCTTTGGTTAAACTATTGTTGCTACATTTGTCTTTGGAAAAAATTGGACATCCATTGGCCCTCGAGCTTGTTCTTTCATGATTGAGTCTTTTTGCATCACATAGCATTGGACATATAGAGCATCTTGGTTTTCATAGTAAGTCATAGAAGAACTAAAAGCATGCATGATTCTTAGATCGGTGACCAAGAAATTCTCTAGTTCTATTGTTAGGTGTTGATTGAACACCCAAACTTGAATACATATACTTCTTAGGTTTAAGTGAATGATCATAGATCCAATAATGGCCCATGATGAAAGAATTTGTGAGGTCTTCATCACGGAAAACTAGCACTTTGATTATTGTTGGGACATCTTGAACATAGATGGGAGGGTCCACCTCGCCCATGCAAGGAGTTTCCACTCCCCCTACTCCTACAAGATAAGCCTCAATAGGATTAATTAACAAGCCCATGTACTAACATCAAGAATACCAAATAGCACTAGTAGTTGCTCTTGAATCAATCAATGACTTAATTGTCCTAAATGTAGTACTGTGTCCTAGATCTATTGAGATAAAAGGGATGTTCATTAGTGATGCTAGGAGGGGAATTTCTTTTAGTTTGGCATATAGCCATGTGGTATCTAGTGGCTTCTACATAAGAATGATAATTTGCATTCCTAGGATGATCTATGCCTTATCTTCTCAGCTTCTTTCTTCTAATATGTTCTAAGGCTTGTATCTATGTTTTGTCTCGTATCATTCTCTCTTCTTCTTTTGCATTTCTTATCTATGTTGAGTTTGCTAAGCATCTCTTCAGTTAAAGGAAACACATCGCCTTCTAAAGTAGCTAACTGGACAGCTCTGCTAGCACATATCCTATTCATGATCATGGGTCCATAGCTGTGCTTTTCTAGTTTTCATGGCTGTTTCTCCAATGTGTAGACCAAAACTAAATCACCTACTTTCAATCCCTTATCCTTCATGTGGGAATCAAAGTACGTTTTTTGTCTTTTCTTTACCGCATATATGCCTACAACTACGCTTAGTCTAGTCTCGTGTAATCCTTCTAGATCAAAGATCCTTAAGGATAGTTCATGGCCTATCCATTGATGCTCTTGTGCAACTTTAAGAGTGGGTATTAGGAAATCTAGAGGAAGCGCACCATTTAGGCCAAAAACTTCTAAAAGGGAGTGGCATTGAGTACCATTTTGTAGGCAACTCAATATGCCCAAAGAACATGATGAAACTTTTTGTCCCAATGAGAATGCTTATTATTTACAAGCTTTGTCAATACAATACACATGATCTTGTTTGTGCTCTCATCCTGTTGATTTGCCTGTGGGTGATATGGAATCGACTTCTTGTGAATGACCATGAAATCTTGTAAAAGATATTCAATGACCTCATCCAAGAAGTGGGTTATGCAATCACTTACTAATTCAATTGGCAATCCATATCTTGTGAATACATTTTTGAATAAGAATTTGGATGTTGTTTGTGCATTGTTCTTCCCAGTAGCCTTTACTTTTATGCATTTGGTTAGATAATCCATCTCCACGATGATGTACTTTTGGCATGTGAACCCTTAGTTGAGGGATTAATAGTTCATGTAGTGTACTTCAAGGGATGTTTGAGCTTCATTTCCTCTAGATGTGCGAAGGGGGTGCATGCACGTACTTTATTGATTTATGAGAACTATATGTATATACAAAGCACAACGTGAAGGGGAATTATAAAGTAAAGAAATGTATTCATGAATGAAAAGGACATAACGTGTCTCTGTAGCACATGATGAGTCCTTATATGTATGTCAATGGCGAACATTCTAGGAGTATAATTGTGGAATGCATGACATGCAGACATTGATATGGCAATTGTGAGAGACTACCCATGCATTTTATGCAATGAAGATGACCACGAGGGTGAAAAGTTTTTTTTATTGTGCCTCAATGATTGTGTGGCACATGTACTTCTCTATGTTTTAAAGTGGCATGTAAACTCTTGATTGCATTTCACCAAACCATACAAGGGAAAGATGGCTATGCACTACTTAGTTGTCTTGATACATCTGGGACTTCACTTATGGAAGGGAAGAAGCACATGGAGGCTAATCTACATGCATAGAAAAATTCTTGTATGTTACCACATCTTTTGGAAAGATGCATTGGTGTATGTGCAAGTTTGAGAAAAGTGTTGGAAAAGGTTATGATTGTTTTGGGATGCATGAAAACTCCGTTTTGTCCTCTTTTTTTGACATGGGATCATGTTATTTGTCATTCTCCATATGTAAATGAATGCTTGAATGAGTGCCTACATGTTGAGCATTGCTTTTATCCTTATGCATGGAGGTTTACGAAGTTCATCAAAAGTATATTGGATTTGGAAAATTTTGACCCTCTCGAGATTATGAGTGCATTGCATAATTTAAAAGAGGAATTTTGTAATGAGTACATGGGCAAAGATGCACCTAAACATTGTGCTGGCAATAGCCAGAGGCATAGAAGACGCGAAAGCATGTAAAGACAGAGCAGGGAGTCACTCGAATCAATTTTTCAAAGATTTATGTTTTATAAATATTCTTCAAAACCGCCAACAATGATTTTCATCACTATTGTAACATATGTAACATAGAAAAACCCTTTTTGTAATTTATAGCTCCATTTTGTGCAAGCCGAGGAGTCCTCGAGCTTGAGGAGCTTAGGTAGAATGAGCGTACCAATTTTGGTTATTTTTAGACACCGTTTACCCTTTCAAATAGCATCTAGGACCTATTTTTTAAACTATGCCAGTCACTAGATGTGAAACCGGTCAAAACTAGTCTAGAATCTATAAAAAGAGCTAGAAAGCTCATTTTTGAGGTTAGCTTGTTTGAGTAGAGAAGAGCTTAGAGCTATTTTGAGCTTCTAAGAGCGTTCTTGAGTAATAGAGTTGATTTCTCACCTTCCATTGTGTCTTGCTTATCTCTTCGTAGTGTGTGTGTATGTGTGTGTGCATTTCTATGCTTCTCACCTTCACTCTCACTTCATCTCACATTCACGATCTTCTATCACTCCTATCTCTTCCGCGGATTGACATTAAGGAGGTGGAGCTTCTTAACGTGGTTCTCACCATTGTGCTAGAGCAACACCAAATTTGGCGCTGTTGCCGGGGATCGAGTCTAGGACGAATGTGTGATGGTAAGAGTATAGCAAGAAATGGCGTTGGAAGCTAAAAATTTCAGTTTTTGTTGTTGTTTTTACTTAGTTTTTAGTGTTTTTCACCTCCCTCACACTCCATCTTCATCACCGCATCATCATCTTCAACTCCAAAAAAATCAGAAAATTCACCATATCCACCCATTCTCCTCATTTCCCCTCATTTGTGCATGTGCGAGAGAGAGAGAGCTTTTGTGCTTGTGTGTACTTGTGTGTTTTTGAGTTTTCTTGCAGGTACAGTGCTCCAGAGCATCAAGAAAGCTGCAAAAAGGTAAGAAATGTACTCTCTATCAAAAATTGCCGACTGTGTCAAACCATCGCGATGGTCTGCAAAGTTCGGAATTTGAGGTAGGCGACCACACCAGCGTGTAGGTGACCCTTGCGCATCTAGGAATCCATTGTTGCATTTGCGAAATTCGTACTTTGGTGGACCATCGCGATTGGCTCAGACCATCGTGATTGTGTCACACCATCGTGATTGGCTCACGCCATCGCGACGGCTCGGCCGGACCATCGCAACGGTCTCACACCATCGTGATGGTTCACTTGAACCATTGCGATGGTCCTTGACCATCGCAACGATCCCGTCGACCCCACACCATCACGATTGGCTCATGCCATCGCATCGACACTGCCACGTGGCAAGCTAGACCATCGCGATTACTCACATTCACGCCATCGCGACGAGACCCTCACACCATCTCGACATCTCAAAATTTGGACCATCGCGATTGGC
This sequence comes from Ceratopteris richardii, assembly GCA_020310875.1. Taxonomy (NCBI): domain Eukaryota; kingdom Viridiplantae; phylum Streptophyta; class Polypodiopsida; order Polypodiales; family Pteridaceae; genus Ceratopteris; species Ceratopteris richardii. The sequence continues at coordinate 142,059,320 of CM035428.1, read as the reverse complement.
TCACGCCATCACATCTGTGACCATCGCGACGGTTCACTTCAGACCATCGCGACGGTACACGTTGACCGTTGACTGACGCCATCGCGATTGTCCACCGATCGAGCCATCGCGACGGTTCATTTTCAGACCATCACAATCATCCATTTCACACCATCGCGATAGTTTGCTCCATTGGACCATCGTGATTGTGCCACGCCATCGCGACGGTTCACCTGGACCATCGCGACGGTCCCAGACCATCGCGATTATCTTAGACCATCGCGATTGTCCACCCCAAACACAATTTTTAGGGTTTGATTTTTTGACCAAATTTGGGGCTATTTTTGGGCAAAATTTTGGGTGATTAGACTCATAGGAGATCCCTTAGCTCATAATTGAAGAAAAACCTGTTTGTTAGTTTTTACCCCCGAGAGCCTGAACACTCATATCTTTCTCATCCGAAGTCCGTTTTTGAGCTTAATAGCTCGTTAGAAAGCTCTTTATGAGTACTACGTGACTTCAATTGTTTTTTTCAAAAAGAATACATTGATTTTTTGAGAGGATATTTTTGAGGTTGACATAGTTGGGACTAGAAAGCCAGGGGGCATTGAAGTTTTTGGGCAAAGGGGAAAGGACTTTTAAGGGTGTATCTACTCAAGTGCTTGATCATCCATTTGAAATTGGTCTAACATTGAATTTTTCTAGGTCTAGCAAGGGCAAAAAAGGACAACCAAAGCAAGGCAGTGAAAGACGCAGGGCTTGGGAAGCGCAGCTTCTTGGGCATCACAACAACCAAAGCAGCTGACTTGAGGTTGGAAGATTACTCAACCCCCTCAGTCAATTTTTAGCTTAGGATAAACGTTAGCATTGTGGATTAAGAACGATAGGAACACTCAAGTTTAAGAGATTTAATTTATCAAGTCCAAGACTAAAAGTGAAGGTGTGTGATACGAAAACCTAAAGGAAGGAACCTAAGTCTGACGGAATGAGAACTCAAAGTACCACAGAAAGTCAAGTTCCTGACGCATACATCCAGACAAGAATCTAAAGGGATTTAAAAAGAATCAAGAAAGTAAGAACAAAGAACCATTAACCATCTGAGCGTGTACTGAGTGTGCAAGGAAGAAAATTAATGAACCTTAGATCGGGCAAACACATAGGTAAGTCAGACCGACGAAGCCTTAGATCATCAGAAGCCAGTGTAGGAACCACTGCACGATCGTGGGCTCAACAATTGAACACTAGTTATCCCTACGAGAGCTCAGATACTAGCGAATCAGAAATGGCATTTAACATAGAAAGACCAGAAGTAGGGTCAAATGTAGCATATTTAGAAAAACCTGAAGGACCCTATAGGACTCAACTAGAGTTTCTCCGAACCAACCATTAGGTGCCCGCATCTATGAGGATGGTTTGCGAAGACAAGTAGTGCAAATGCACAACCCCGATCAACCCATTGGATTGGAACGTCCAGTGGTGAAATTTGAGCGAGACACGTACATAGACAAGGAAGGAACGATGTACATCTTAAGTATGTAGCCAAACAATACCAATGAGTTTGGCGTAATTCAGTTAGAGACGGAAGCGAGATCTCAAGGAAAAGAACCATTGGAAGAACCAAGAACACCTAGAGGGAAATCTGTACTGACACGAGTACTAGTTCCAGATTGGACCCCTCAGGACAACAGGAGCATAGAATTATTTGTAAACAAAGAAACAGACGAAGCATTTTGGAGGTACAGAATGGAACAACCAAGTGAGGTAGGCTCCATTATAATCTACGAATTCAAGGACCCAAATACACCTGGAAAGGTTGTATACCTGGATGAGACTTCAGAAAGAGTCTTCGTGGTAACTGACCACTCTAGAAACACATACACATGGAGAGGAAAATTAGTATTCCCTCCATCTCGAGCAAACATAAACGCGAGCCAACAAGGAGCAGGAACATCCTCAGCCCATGGCATGCAAAGAGAAAAGAACAAAGAAAGACCGGAAGTAAGCTTCAATCATCCCCTAGGAAGAGATAGAACCACCATAAACACGGACATAGTGGATAGACAAGGAGAACCTAGAATACCAGGTGGTAGAGATGATTTTCCTCTACCTAGACCACGTGAACACGCAAGAATACTAAGACTCACTCAACTAGTAAAATCCATGAAAAACTACTTTGATGGGACAGGAGATCCCTATGATCATGTTGCGGAATTCAAGCAAGTACTTGTTGGAGCAGAGCAATCATCAATAGGTGATTACATGAAGTTCAAAAGTGAAAAGATATGTGGAAGGTTGAAGATTAATTTCAAAGGAAGAAAATAGAATCAGAAATGTTTCTTTTGTATATTACTCTTGTAAATAGTTCAATGTATTTTGAAAAAGATGACGAGTTAGACTCGTATATATATCTACAGATACGTATTCATAGATAGAGAGAGTGATATAGATCAGATAGAGAAGAATAGGTGAAGAGGTGATGAACATTGTATGTATCATCAACCATATGTATGAAAAGTAATGAAGAAGAAAATGTTGTAGAATTCTGCGCGTCGATCTTCTCTCCCATTCTCCTTCTGTGTTTAATCTTGTGAGAAATCCTTTTGCACGTATCTAAGTCCATAGCTAATCTATCTATGGCTAGAATTTGAGAGGTTAATTGCAATCAGGCTGAGAGAATTGTGTTTAGGAACATTCACATATGAAGATGTTCTGAGAGTCGACAAAACTGGCGCAGATTTCATGTTCAGAGAAATGAAGATTTCTCAGTGTGTGGTGTAAAGTTTTACACAAGTGAGGGCTTAAAATCTAAGTTGGAAGGTAAGCCATCTATGGCTAAAAGATCTTGATCAAACGGGTTCGACATTGTGAGAACCAGTGTTAAGAAGTTGCAGGTGTCAAAGTCTCCATTGCAGAGAAGCTCTTTCAGACATAGGTAAACTGTTTCACACATTTCTCAGTGTGTACTCAATCATTTTGAGAAATTTAACTTGGTAAAGTTGCGCAATCTCAAGGCGAAGTGGTGTACAAAGTTTTGTCAAAAACTTTACAGAATTGATTAGTCAATGAGTGATTAATCTGCAGCAGACTTTTCTGAGAAGTTGAATTTTTCAGAACTTTCAATTTTTCTGATAACTTGGTGAATGATCTCTAAGTTTGGTGGAGTCTAAGGTTAATCTTGATATAGAGGTGGTCTAACTTCAAGGTTAACTTGTTCTTTTGGAGATTAACACTCTCCATCAGTGGTATCAGAGCAGGTTGTGTCAAAATTGAAGTGAAGAAGACTCCGACTATTGCAGAAGTACAAATCTTTACATTTGAAGGTGCAGAAGGGTAAAGGCTGAAGAAAACTTGAAGGAAGACATACAAAGAGCATCAAAAGGATCAGAAGGAGCAACATTCGAAGTAAAGGTACATTCATTATCTGTAAAGGTTAAAGATTTGAAGCTACAGGTGAAGTAAAGATGGGAGATAGTCTCCAAATTGAAAAGTTGGATAGAGAGAACTATCCTGCTTGGTCTATGAGGATGGAAGCTCACCTTATGAGCAAAGATCTGATAGGATACATCACAGGAGATGAAGAAAAGCCAGAATTCAGAGATCCTAGTGTTCCAACTAGGGAGGAGCTTGCAGACTTGAAGAATTGGATGAAGAAGGATGCTCAAGCAAGAAGCATCATCTACATGGCAGTCAATGACTATTTGCTTCCTCACATTAGAGGACTTGAAAGTGCATGTGACATTTGGAATGCTTTGGAGGAGCATTTCCAAAACACAACCAAATCAAGGAAGGCTTCACTATGGGCAGAGTTTACTACCTTCAAGAAGAAGGCCTCACAATCAATCTCTGATTATGTGACAAAGATGAAGGACATTGCAGACTCTCTAGGTGCAGTGGATGAAGATATTGAAGAAGACAAATTGGTAAGACAAATACTCACAGGGCTAAGAGGAGATGAGAAGTGGAAGCCTTTCATTTTATCTACAGAACTTTCATTAGATCACTTTACTCCTGACTTGAATCAATTGTTAGGTCATATGCTAACTTTTGAGAATGATATCAAAGGAGATGTTGATAAGAGTGCAGGTCATGCAATGTATTCTAAAGACAAGAAGAAAGCTAACAAAGGGAAGCAACAATCAGGTGAAGAAGAAGGTACATCAAATCAAGCAAATTTCATAAGAGGAAGAGGAAATGGCAGAAGTAGAGGAAGAGGCAGAAACAACAAAGATAATGCAAGAGCTTGTTGGATATGTGGTAAGACCAATCATCTATCTCATGATTGTTGGCATAATAATCAAAACAATGGTAATTATCAGAACTTTAATCAAAGAGCAAGAGGTGGTAGATTTCAGAGAGGAAACTTCAGAGGTAGAGGTGGTAGGAATTCTTTTGGAAGAGGTGGAGGAAGAAGCTTCCAAAATCAATCCTATAATAACACCTATTACAACTATGCATCAGATCAGAAGGAGGATTCGACTCTCATTATGAATACATGTGAAACCTCACATGAGGATATGAGAGTGTTCTATATTGATTCAGGATGTAGTAATCATTTAAGTGGAAATATTGCTTTGATGACTGACCTAGATCATAATGCAATGAATCATACAGTTCAGACAGGTGATAATACAAAGCATAAGGTAAAGTCAATTGGTTCAGTCAAAGCTAAGGATGGGAGCACTCTTCTGAGTAAGGTTCTCTATGTTCCCACAATTCCAAAGAATTTGATCAGTGTAGGTCAAATTGTGGAAAAAGGATATGAGGTAAGGTTCACCAATGATGGAGTTTATGTGGAAGACCCTAGTCAAGGGTATAAACAAGTTATTGCAGGAAAGAAAGAAGGAAGACTTTTCACATTAAAGGTACAAGGAAATGTTGGACATGCTATGTTCACATATGGAGAGCAAAAGGTGTCAGAATTGGATCTTTGGCACAAAAGACTTGGACACTTTAATGAAAGAGGTATCAAAGAAATGATCAACAATGATTCAGTGCTTGGATTGCCTAACATTGCAGGTCAACACATGACATACAGATGTGAGGCATGTCAATTAGGTAAGGCTCATAAGCAATCCTACACCAAGCATGGGTTTATGTACTCAGAAAGACTTGAATTGGTGCATACAGATGTGTGGGGTCCTTCAAAGGACTTTAGTATAAATGGTTCAAGATATTATGTCATATATGTTGATGATGCTACCAGGTGGATCACAATTTATGTGATTAAGGAAAAGTCAGAAGTGTTTAATACATTTAAACACTATCATGCATATGCAGAAAGGATTACAGGTCAAAAATTGAAGAGACTAAGGTCAGATGGAGGGGGAGAGTATTTTTCAAATGAGTTCAATGATTATTTGTGGAATGCAGGTATAAAGAGAGAAGTCACTTGCAGGTACTCTCCTCAACAAAATGGGGTAGCAGAAAGAAGGAATAGGACACTTGTTGAATTTGCAAGGTCTATGATGAAAGAGAAGAATTGCCCAAATTATTTGTGGGCTGAGGCTGTTAATACAGCTACATATTTGGTTAATAGATTGCCTTGTAAAGCTTTGCAGGGTATGACACCATATGAAGCTTGGTGGGGCAAGAAACCTACCTTGGATCATTGCAGAATATTTGGATGCTTGGCATATGCATATGTGCCATCTCAATTGAGGCATAAGTTGGAGCCTAAGGCAGAAAAGTATGTATTCATTGGCTATGATGATAAGCAAATGGGATACAGGTTGTGGAGTCCATCCACAAAGCAATTTATTGTATCCAAGGATGTTACATTTGATGAGCAAGGTACTTGGTATGCAGGTAAATATAATGTACATGCAGATGATGAAGAAGTAGTGGATCAAAGAAAAGGTAAAGCAAAGATTCAATTACTTGATGAAAGTGAGAACAATGAAGTGCAGGTTGAAGTTGAAGAGAGGCCAAGGTTTGATCCAGAATGTGATGAACCAGAAACTTCAAGAAGTGCAGAAGTTAGAAGGTCATCTAGGCACAAATGGCAACCTACAAGGTATAGCTATGATACTTCATTCTTAACTACTAAAGATTATGCTTATTTGGTAAAAGCAGATGAAGACCCTTCTACATATGAAGAGGCCAAAGGAAAGAAGAATTGGGAAGATGCTATGCAAGAGGAGTATGATGCATTGATAGAGAATCAGACTTGGGATCTGGTTCCTAAACCTAATAGCCAGAAAATCATTGGTTGTAAGTGGGTTTACAAGACTAAAAGATTTGCAGATGGAAGTGTGTCTAGGTACAAAGCTAGACTTGTTGTGAAAGGATATGCACAGACATATGGAGTGGATTATGATGAGACTTATAGTCCTGTGGCAAAGATGACAACCATCAGGACACTCATAGCAATTGCTGCTTGCAAAGGTTGGAAGTTATCTCAATTAGATGTCAAAAATGCTTTTTTGAATGGTTACATTTCAGATGAAGTCTACATGGAGCAACCAGATGGATTCAAAGATCAAGTGAGTCCAAATTATGTGTGTAAGCTCAAGAGAGCTTTGTATGGATTAAAGCAAGCCCCAAGGGCATGGAATTATAGGCTTGTAAAATTCTTGAATGATCTTGGATTTCAAGCATCAAAGGAAGATAGTAGCTTGCTAGTCAAAGCAAGTGAAGATGGGTTCATTTATGTTTGTATTTATGTTGATGACATAATACTTACAGGAACAGATGATAAAGGAATACAAATGATCAAGAAGCAGATGGAGAAAGAGTTTAAAATCAGTGATTTGGGGAACCTATCATTCTTCTTGGGAATGGAGATTTCTTATACTCAACCGACAACGAAGTCTAGAGCAGGAAGCTAAAGACTATTCACTTATTGGCGATAATCTATACAAAAGAGGAAGAGACGGATACCTAAGACAATGTGTTCATGAAAGCGATTACTTGAGCATACTAGAGACTGCACACCAAGGTGTTGCAGGAGGTCATTTTGGACCTGATAGGATAATCAAAGCCATCCTCTTTGCAGGATTATGGTGGCCCACTCTTCACATGGATGCTCATACCTATGTAAAGAGATGTGATGTGTGCCAAAGAACTCAGTTTCCTACTCGCAGAGATGAAATGCCATTGAAACCCATGATGGGAGGACGTGCATTTTCTAAGTGGGGTATAGACTTTGTAGGACCCATTAACCCTCCTGCAAAAGGTACACATGCTGAATACATTATTGTTGCAACAGGTTATCTTACCAAATGGGTAGAGGCAAAAGCCACGAAAAAGAATGATGCACACACGATTGCAAAATTATTATTTGAAAATGTCTTTACAAGATATGGCTTGCCTATAGAGTTAGTGAGCGATCCAGGAACTCACTTTCTAAACCAAGTCATTGAATATTTGTTACAGGTTTTTATGGTGATTCACAAGAAATTCGCACCATATCATCCTCAAGCCAATGGTCAGGCTGAAAGCACTAACAAGATCCTATGTAATGTACTGACAAAACTCGTGAACAACAAACGTTCAGATTGGGACAAACAATTACACCACGCTGTTTGGGCATATCGAGTGGCCTACAAGACCGTACTCAATGCAACTCCCTTTCAGATGGTTTTTGGTCAGAATGCCGTGCTTCCTTTGGATTTCTTGATACCGACCCTTAAGGTTGCACAAGAACATCAGTGGATCGGCCATGAATTATCAGCAAGAATAATGGACTTGGAACGATTAGGAGAAACCAGGCTGAAAGCAGCAGCAGGAATATACGTGGCAAAGAAGCGAGAGAAAGCATATTTTGATGCACATGTGAAAGATAAAGGCTTAAAAGAAGGAGATTTAGTCCTAGTATATACGTTGAAACAACACGCACGGAAATTAGAAAAGCGAGGTTATGGACCTATGATCATTAACAAACTCTCGACAAGTGGAGCAGTACAATTAGCCACCTTAGAAGGAGACATAATGCCTAATTACATTAGTGGCTGTAGAGTCAGGTTATATCAGGAACCTCTTACTGAGGATATGCTTAGACGACTCACGTTGGCAAAGAAGCGTAAGGAGGAAGAAAATAGAATACTCGCGGAAGCTCATGCAGAAGCCATAGAACACATTAAGCGCATGAAGCTAAGAAGACAAGGACTAGGGAGAGAACATTATAACCATCTGGAAACAACACCCAGATATCCCATGGACATGTGTCAATTAAAGTCAAGTACTCATCCTAGCATAGTGGACAGGAGACCATTCATTACAGTTAGGCTAAGCACGACAATCCTTGCCAAGAGCTCAGGGCTTTAATCGACTTAGGTGCTGCAACTAGTGCGATTAGATGGTCCCACTATAAGGATTCAGGAATAGAAATGCGGCCAATTGAGGCATACCTCATAGGGCTAGGAGGCATGGAAACCCCTTGCATGGGTGAGGTGGACCTTCCTATCCTCATAGACGAAGTGACCTTGACAGTGAAGCTACTAGTGTGCCATGATGAGGGCCTGATAGAACCCCTACTCCTTGGCCAAGATTGGCTATATGATCACTCAGTGGACCTAAATCTTAGACAAGGGTCCCTGCAGATTGGAACCTTAGATCAGAAGCGAGTGATACCGCTTGACTTCCATAACGGCAATCCGCCTGAGGTATGTAACCCTAGACCCTATAAACTGCATGCGACGGAGGACCGAAAGATATTTGGGCAAATCCCTCGGCTAAGCACGTTCCTTCCAAAGTCAACCCATGAGAGCTTGCCGATGGATAGTTGCCATCTAAAAAATTGTCAGGAGATTTTCCCTTGGTCTTCCATCAGCGGTCAGGTGGGTTACATCAGCGGACAAATGGGAATGATTGCAGGTCAGGTGGACTTCATCAGCGTCCACATGGGCAAAACACCTTGCGGTGCCCATCCTTCCACACTCACTACGGACTTGCCTAGATCTGTGGTACAGAATGCCTCATCTCCTAATGGGCAAGTCTCGCAAGTGTTGGACCTCCCTTCTTTTCCAAAGCAGAGTGTCCATCCGACCTCTCAACCTCAACCACAAAGGATTCAACCACTACGAAGGAACCCAGACCGACGACAACATCAGACGACACAAAGAGGAAAGCAGTGTCAGCATCACAAAGCAAGTGGCAGAAGACGAATATGGGTGCCAAAAGGACAAAAACCACTGATAGATTTCAACAACGCAGACGAAGCTCAGAAGAATTCAAGGCATAAGCAGAGGCAATATCCAAAGCCTCCTCGACCTTCTTCGACCTCGACAAACATTCGACAGATTTGGATCGCTAAGAAGTACCTTATGAATCGACCCAGACCCACGCAGATTTGGGAACCCAAATAGTGTATTATAGCTCAACCCTCAAGCCATGTAATATACACCCCTCGAAAATCTTTTCAACCCTCCATACCACCAAATCCGATATCATCTTTTGTCCCTCCGCAAACCTATCACCTGATCACAAACTCTTAGGAAGTGGATACCGAAACGTATCCAGAAGTCTTCTCCCAATCCATTGTCTAACATAACTCCCACCCTGACTAATCTACAACCATGTAATAACTCATTCACGACTGAACCTTGTATAAATCAACACACTATAACCCAAAGTCATATGTAATAACACCCCATCAAAAAATGTAGGTATCATCAGAAGCATGTAGGTGTCTAGAGACCTGCATTAGCTCTGCAAAAATCACTGCATCAATCACTTCACAGAACTTGGCTACACGGGTTACAGATCGGTTATGGAAAGGGATTGCGGTCTCACTTTAATGGGATCATAATTAATTTCCATACTAATGTGCTAATCTTTTGTAGCAGATCTTTTCCAGTAGCATGTCAATCATCATGCAAACCGAAGAAGGACCATTTGAAGTTGGAACCAATATACCCTTGGCTACTATTGGTGATTTACTTGCTGAGCCCCATCCGACGGCTCCACCGCCAGAATTTCAAGGTTTCCCAGGACCCATGCCTATTGACGATCCCCCTAGAGGGTATACTGAGAAGATTCATCGTAATTCTCACTGGTTTCAAGGGCTAGCAGGACCATTGGCGGATGCTGATTTTATATTTGAGGCTAATTTGACTTTTGATGACCATACCTGGGGCAAATATCAGTTTTTCTCAAGAGAATTCGAAGGACTATAGAACACACAAGACTTAACGCATGTTTGGGCAAGAGCCGGCTTCACAAAGTATTTTAGTGACCCTTTGCCTAAACCAGACTTCTACAGATGCTATTATTTAGTCACCACTTTGACAGCTTCTGAGAACAAGGATCTGCCCGACACTTTTATTTTGCCATCCTTAGTGAACGATCCACCATATAAAAGATTTTACCTTTCTAAAGATTTGATTCGAGCTGCCATCAAGATTCATGGAACCCACACGCCCACAGAGCGAGAAAGGTTAGTTCCAGACCCTATGAAACGTGGGGACGTTACTAAATGGGAAGAGATTTTGGGGATCACACCTGAGCTTTCAAAACCAATGCGGATATGTATGCATCATTTTGCTTTCCCCGCTCAAGACAGATTCACAATGCCTCACAAACAAATATGGTTCGGTTTGTATTTATCATGTATTGGACCCCAGACAGTTGATCTAGAAAGATGGATCATTGATCAGCTCTACTTAGCACAACACAGATGGGAAAGAAAGAAGGTCATCAATGGGTGTTGCGCCCTCACACGCATCGTATATATGTGTTTGGCTTACGATTTACCTATCGAGCGAGCGATGACAAGCGAAGAGCTGAAAGCATTCAAAGGGACAACGAAGAAAGCTAGGAAGCCTAGCAAAGGACAAGCAGGAAAGCGCATGAGAGGTACTATCCCATGCCTACAGGTCCCAGAATCACCGTCACCGCAACCCTCTCTAGAACAGTCTCCTACTAAACCCCCTGTACAACCTATTCGCATACGGTTATCAAGACCGGTTATAACGGAGACCACCACCAGCACAATTGCTCCTCAAGCAGCCACAGTCCCAGGACCTACCACCACTACAGCAAAAGTTCCCACCACTATTGGTGCGGAAGCTTTTTCTTTTCCAATACCGAACCTGGAAGCGGAACCTATAGATACAACCTTTGATTTTGAAATGCAAGATGCTTTTTCCAGTGAATTTCAGTTTTTAGAAGGACAGATATTTTCTCAAGAATATGAACGGCCAAGCTACCCTACCACACCCCGAGATCAACCACAAGGACAAGTCGTGTCTAGATCTGAAGAGGAAAGAACAGAGACAGATGAAGATGACGGCGATGATGAAGCCAGCCAGGGCACTCATGAATCCCAAGAGCATGTAGAGACAGATGAACAAGGACAACACACGGACACTCAAGGTGATACCAGCATGCATGAAGATGAAACCTTTGAAGCAGCAGCTTATACGCTAGCCATCAAAAAGTTGTATCGCACCATCAGAGGCTTCAGAGGCCTTGTATTTACACCCACACACGCACCACCATCAGAGGCCCTGTATTTACACCCACACACACACCCATAATCACACCACTATTCACTGTCACTGCACTCGACACCACGTCCAATGACATGGATATATCACCGCCCACTGCACCACTACTCACTTCGTTCAGTTCACCACCACATATAGGCACCTCACAATTTTCCACAATCGCCACAACATCCACTCTCCCAAAGACGCCACTGCTGATCTTGATAATTTGTTAAGAGCACAGACCATTCGCAATGCAACATTAACGTGAAATACGGGATTACTTAGATGACACTTGGCAGCCGCGAAAGAAGAAAACCAGCGCTTACAAGAACAAAATAGAGAGAATCTGAAGCTGCCCTAGATCAGCCAGACCAACCGCTAAGCCCCAGTCGTTTTAAGGCCGTGCCTTCAGAATCGATGAAAATGTTACTAGAAGATCACGTCAGATTGCTAGATGAATACGACAACATGAACGAAGAGTTTCAGAAGCTCAAAGATGAACACAAGATATTACAGCTAAGAGCACCAGTACAACAAGGACTACCAGCTCCTGCGGACACATCTCCATATCAGTTGGCCATAGAGAAAGAAACAGGCAAGAAACCCTCTCACGCTACTCAGTTTGAGCCTGACGATTTGCCAACAGATGCGCAACAAGGAGAAATCTATCAACCAGAATGGCGCAAAGATCTCTTACAGAAATATCCTGAGATGATGAGTACATGAGCCAAGGCACCACTACACTTAAAGTACAACCCATGTTGGGGACCAGTGCCACGTCGCCGTTCCTAGAAGGCATTTGCGATTAAGATACAAAACAACAAGCAATGCCAGGATTGGCTAAACTACCCATACTTCACCCCACCCACCGGACCACCTACAGTCGGATACATGATGGCAACGATTCGTCACTGGCTCCCTCACTTGAAACATATGGATGATATAGCAGCACACATGACTGCCAAGATATTTTGACATGATGTAGATGGTTTTTAAAGTCTTCTGTCGTGTTAAGGCACCTCATGTAAACACCCCGGGCTTTGAGCATGGCAATCTAGACCTTGCATATGATATGAGTACAATGCCATCGCTACGGGTGTGTTATGCCTCGCATTGCAGAATTAAATATTTACCGGCGTGCTACAAGCAGACTTTCGAAGAGATGTTCACAACCGGCTTTTGGGAATACCATTCAGAAGTGTTCATCAGCAGGCCCACACATTTGCTTCAATTATTCACCTGTGAACAGATGGTATATTCCACACATTATTGACTCCCACCATCCGATGAACCACAACCAATTGATTGGGAGAAACTCGAGGCAGATTTGGCCCGAGGCATTCGAATATCAGAACACACCCTCGCTCAGGAACTACTCCAGAATTACGTCCGACAGACCTCACAACAAGGTTCTGTCGAGGACGATAGAAGCGAGAGGGAGGGGGGTGTTGGCAGTAGCCAGAGGCATAGAAGACGCGGAAGCATGTAAAGATAGAGCACGGAGTCATGCGAATCAATTTTTCAAAGATTTATGTTTTATAAATATTCTTCAAAACCGCCAACAGTGATTTTCATCACTATTGTAACATATGTAACATAGAAAAACCCTTTTTGTAATTTATAGCTCCATTTTGTGCAAGTCGAGGAGTCCTCGAGCTTGAGGAGCTTAGGTAGAATGAGCGTACCAATTTTGGTTATTTTTAGACACCGTTTACCCTTTCAAATAGCATCTATGACCTATTTTTTAAACTATGCTAATCACTAGATGTGAAACCGGTCAAAACTAGTCTAGAATCTATAAAAAGAGCTAGAGAGCTCATTTTTGAGGTTAGCTTGTTTGAGTAGAGAAGAGCTTAGAGCTATTTTGAGCATGTAAGAGTGTTCTTGAGTAATAGAGTTGATTTCCAACTTCCATTGTGTCTTGCTTATCTCTTCGTAGTGTGTGTGTATGTGTGTGTGCATTTCTATGCTTCTCACCTTCACTCTCACTTCATCCACATTCACGATCTTCATATCACTCCTATCTCTTCCGCGGATTGACATTAAGGAGGTGAAGCTTCTTAACGTAGTTCTCACCATTGTGCTAGAGCAACACATTGCATTAATGACACTTTGATTCATCAATATTATTACATGATGGGCATAGTGTTTATGATTCACACTGTCTATCTCCTTTCGATGATTGTTATGATGATGATGTAAAACCAACACTTGATGAGTATGTTGTGGATGATTTCTCTATCTTTGATGATGAGAATGTGATAGATGTTTCTCATGATTTTATATGTACACATGATGTATTTCCTACATGTATTATGCATGATGATGTTTCTTACACAAATGAAGTTGATGAAAGCATATATGGTAGTGATGATGCTATTATCTTGACTGAGAGTGATGCTATGGAATTTTTATCATTTTGTGAGTATGTTGCACCATTGTATCAATGCAGCCCAACATTAATGTGTTATGATGTTTGCTTAGCATTAGGAAAGTGTATCTCTTATGATGGTTGGGATTGTGCATTTGGAAAGTGTATCTCTTATGATGTGATGAATGTCATTGCTAGTCTCATTCATTGTTTGTAAATTATCCCATTGTTATGATATGGCAGATTGATTTTAATTCATTTACTCATGTGACTATGATACTCATATTTTGTGGAAGTGTATGTTTGGTCCAAATTTTTTTAGGTCATCATCATGAAGTTTGGATATGGAAGATTATGCTTGATGGTCATGAAGATATGCAAGTGGAGATGAAGTCTAAAGCTTGGATGCAAGAAGTGGAGACTATGGACTTTGTTTTGCCTTCCATACCATGGATTGAGCCATGCACTTTCATGGGTGAAGCAATGTTTCATAGGGTAGTAGCATACAGAAAACCTAGGATTGGTATTTCATGTGTGGTTCAAGTCCACCATGTGTGCCAATGTTAGGGGTTGCATGAGCGTACAATAATGTGGTCGGAGATTTATCATAAAATAAGGATTTAAAGGCTGAGCATGGAGTTTATGGTGTGAACTACCCTTAAGACCCAATGGTTTGTATAAATAAATCACATGCTGGTACTCAAAGAGCGAGTGCATTACTCTCTTCATATAACGGCTTGAAATTCATGCACATGTTTTTAGTTCGTCATATATTGGGACTCATAACTGTTGCATGCATCTTTGTTTCTTCCCTATGCATGCAAGAACCATCCTCATTGGAATAGGGGTTTCCACACCTCCTAATCCTATGAGCTAGGCTTCAATTGGATTCACTTATAGATTCATGGCTTGACAACATGAATACCTAAGGGCACTAGTGGTAGCTCCTAAATCAATTAGGGCCCATATCATCTTGGTTGTAGAGTTATGTCCTAGATTGACAAAGATGAATGGTCTTTTATCCACTATGCTGGGAGGGGTACTCTTCTTTGTTTGACACATTGCGATGTGATACTTAAGAGCATCCGACTAGAAGTTGACATTCACAAGCTGAAGTCATTCACCATCAACATTCCTATACTGGCTTAAGTCCTATTGTCTTAGCTTGATACTTTTAATGTGCTCTAAAGCTTTAGCTTGTGCTTCTTCTCTAATTCTTTTTTCTTCCTCTTCATGCCTCTTAACCACATTGAGTTGCTTAAGCATAGCTTTAGTCGATGGCTCTTGATAAATCTTTTCTGCATCCACCAATACAATTTGACATGACATCTTCTTCTAAAGTGGCTAATTGCATTGCAATGCTAGTTTAAATTCTATTGGTAGTCATAAATCCATGACTGCAATTTTCTAACTTATGAGCGTGGTGTTTTAAATTGTACACCAATACTAAATCACCAAATTTCAAGCCTTTATCTTTCATGTTCATTTCAAAATAAGCCTTTTTTCTTTTCTTGGCTATGTATATACCTGCTCTTGTTTGCAATCTAGCCTCTCTTAGATGCTCTAAGTCCATAAATCTTAAAGATAGCTCATAGCCCATCCACTAATGCTCTTGTGGTATCCTTGGCATGGGTATGATAAACTCTAATGGTAGGATGAAATTTTGGCAAATATCATATGAAAAGGAGTTGCATTGAGTATCATTTTATAGGCCACTCAATATGCCCAAACACCATGATGTAGATGTTTGTCCCAATCAGAGCATTTATTATCTATAAGAAATTTCAATACATTACATAAGATCTTATTTGTACTTTTTGCTTGTCTATTTTCTTGAAAATGATATGACATTGATTTCTTGTGAATCGTCATGAAATCCTATAATAGATATGCAATCATTTCATTTAAAAAATGAATTTCTCTATCACTCACCAATTCTATGGGAAGTCCATATCTTGTGAATACATTTTCAAACAAGATTTTTTCCATCATTTGTGCATCAGTTTTCCTAGTGGTTTTTACTTCTACCCATTCAATGAGATATTTTGTAGTGACAATGATGTATTCTATGTGGGAGCTTCTAGTTAGGGGGCTGGTAGATCCTACAAAGTCTACACCCCACTTGGAGAATGCATGTCCTCCCATCATGGCTCTGTTATTGTTAGGGTCCATGTGAAAGGCCAAATGGCCACCAAACACTTTTGTATATGTTCTCTAATAAAACATATAGTGGCCTGGTCAACCTCAGATTGCAACTTCAATCGCTTTTTTAATACCTAAGAAATCTATGATTGTGCTCTTTGCATTTTGTTTGTTTTGTGCATATTCTGTAGGCCTTATGTGGAGTACTGTGTGTGGCACCCAAAGCTTGGTTTTCTACTGCAAAGGTATTATCGTGGAGCTCTTGAAATGGATAATCCACCATTGGGGGGGAAAGAGGATGTACCTCTGTCTTCGCAGTAGCCACATAAGGTTTGGGGACTCATTCCATTTCTTCTTCAATTCATCCATATATCATAGATGGGACTCATTCCATTTCTTCTTCAATTCATCCATATATCATAGATACTTGTCTTCCAACTTTGATCGATGCACTTCCAATTGTGCAACAATTTTCCAGTTGCTTCTTTAAGCCTTCGATTTCTTCATGATTGTGTACTTGAATTTCTATCTTTTGATTTAAGAGTATTGATGTCATCAATTATTTATTTTGGATACCTAAGAAATGAGCTTCCTCCATGTATCCTTGGATATGTGATTCCATCAATTTTTCTCTGTTAGACATGCGTACCTTTTCTACCTCAATGAGTGAGTATTTGCTTTATAGCTCAACTTTTTCCTTCTTTCTCTTCTCTGATTCTTGAGTGATTTCCTTCACTTTGGATTGCCATGTTGCATTTTTAGACATCAAGGTATCTATCTTGACCATAACTTCTTCTAGTTCTCTTTTTGCCTTCTTGAGTTGAGTCTATGAATTCACTAGTTGCTCAGATAGCTACTCACTCAATAATTTGAATTGGTTCTTTTCAATGTATGCTTGCTCATATTCTTTTTCTAATTCCATCAGCTCTTTGTTGCATGTCCATGGAACTTTGTATCATATGCTTGACTACCAGTTTCAATTGTGCCACATCAGTGTTTAACCATATTTTGGGAATCACTGGTCATTCTCTTGTTTCTACTTGTTTTTCTTGAACAGTGTGTAGTGTTTCATTGAATGGTTGCCTAATCTAGAAATACACATTTTTTTGATCCTCGATCAGCATAGGAGTTACCTTGGAGCTACTTCCAACTATATGGACATCCATGTTAGAGGATTCTTACATAACCCTAATAGGTAGCATATGCTCTTCATTCTTATATTGTTGTTGGGACTCTTCTTTAACTTGTATATTGTCATCTTGAGTGTTTAAAGACTTGTTTCTTTAATTTGTAACTCTGTGGTAGGACTAATTTGAATTGTAAAATCCATGCAAGGTAGAGGAGTATGGACTAACTTTTCATCTTTGTCTTCTGGTGGATTCTATTGAATTACAACTTTCTGATCATTGAACATTAACATTTGATTCAGCTCGTCCTGATTTCCATCATCATTTACATCGGTTTCCAAGTCAAAATTTAATAATGATTGCTATTTTTCATCTTGAGATCTTGAGTAAGAGCTTGAATTTTCCAATAGTGGTGACCTTGTATGTGAAAATTTACCTCGCCTTTTGTAAATGTGTGGGTTGCCTAGAAAGCCTCTTCTAGTTCCTCTTTTGTGATTGGCGGTGCTTGAGCTAGAGTAGAGGTTGGCAAAGTATGAGCTCTCTTGGATGAAGATGTGGCTTCTCCTTCCTCATAATCTCTTGCTCTCTCCAACCCTCTCATCCTAGGCATAGTACTTGTAATGAATTGATTTGTAGAGCTCACTACCTTTCTCTTCTTGGGAAAAGATGCCAATTCGACATACTTTTGCCATTTTAAATGTAATAGGCATTGGCCGTAATTCATCACAAATATTTAGTGCATGATAGATTAAACTGGTCAAAGTTGTGCTTCCATTCAAGAATTTCCTTATTCCCCATTGTTTCTTTGCTTCAAACAATCTCTCTAGAACATAAGGGGTTAAATTAATTTGATTCCGTACCTGTTTGAGTGCATGTGATAGTAACTCAGCCACAATCTTCTACAAAGTTGTGTATCTGTTCATACTAGGAAAAAAAAATGTTGATCTACAAGACACACTTCATCTTCAATTTCAATGAAATTTAAATACAAGAAGGTTCTTTTCTTTGTATAATGGTTTTATCCCTAAGATCTAGTATGCCATCCTTTAGCCATCAAAAAGCATCCTTGATAAGTTTGTGAGTGAAGTGAATAGTTCTTAGCCTTCCTCGCAAATCCATGACTTGAGACTCTAGGATAGATGGTTTGTCTTTGGCTAGGTGCAATGTGTTTATGACCTGCGTGCATCTCTCAAAATTTGGCTTGTAAATAGGTAACTTTAGATATGCATAAATGCCTACTTTTTTCCATGTTTCAATAGTCGTAATCATGTTGTGGATAATATGAAAATGCTAGATCATGACAATGAACTGATGATATCTTTCCATTATCTAAATGCTAACTAGGAACAAATGTTCACTCACTGGTTGATGATCTCTTAAATCATGTCATCTAGCTTTGATCGTAGACTCCAAAAGAAATTCATCCACTTGAGGCATCTCAATGTCTTCAAAAGCCATCTACACTCAAATCATTAAGTCTTGATAAACATGAGAGAGTATGAAAGCTGTAAAGATTTTCATAGTGCTCATGCATGAATTGTCCTTCCTTCAAGTGGTTCCCCTCTTGCACAAATTAGATCATCACCTTGTTGTTCCCTAAGACTAGAATACCATTTTTTTGATTTTTTAATGAGAGAAAAAACAAATGGATTAGTACTAGCCAAATTGAAGAATTATTTATGGTTTGTGAAAATCCTAAACTACTAGAGTACAATTCTTCATTTAGTTTATCTTGGCTTTCTTTGAGTTGTCTTCTTTGTTTCTTGATTCTCCCTATGTCATTGTTGTTATCACTTTGCTTTTTTTGCTTCCATTAACTTGGTAATCTCCAATTTTTACAAGTCCTTCCAATAGCCTTTGGTTGGAGAACTATTTCCTAGTTCAATGCTTGTACTGCTTCCTCTACTTCCTCTAAACAATTCCTTGGAATCCAAGCTTATTGATGATTTATTTAGGCTTTGGTGAGCTTCCTTGGTACCCAAACTCAAATATTCCTTGATTTGAAGGGTTGCTTTGATCTTTTCACTCTACTTGACTTATTCCTTTTAGGGTTTCTCAATTGCGACTATCTTTGAACTGATCGATACTCCTTAAGTTGGTCTTTTTAGATCCATATTTGCTTGAATCCTTTGGTTTGTAATTTTCAAGTTCTTCTTGACATTTTGATTGATAATAACTCTCTACTCTCCTCTTGAGAGATGATAACCTCACTATTGCTCTATGGAAGGTTTTCTTGGGAAGGAGGGATATGTTTTGCATTTCTAGTAGAATAGGTTGTGATCTAGAGCTAAGATCGATTGAAAAATGGATTCATTCACATAAGACTCCTCCTCAAGATCTATGTCATGCACACTGAAATTTGACACATTAGGGTTTTCCATTTGGGAATCTATGAGAGGATTTTCCTCTGTTAGGATAAAGACTTCTCTATGCTCTATTTAGGTATCTATGTGTCCTTGTGCTAGATTCAAAGTAACCTCAAATTTATACAATCTTGTCCTAGGATAAGATCTTCAAGTAATTCAGGGTCTTGATAGACTAAGAGTTTAGGTTGCATTGTGTTGTTGCAAAGGTTCAATGATAGGGTTATTTCTCATAAGCATTTAATATGTTTACCTTCGATTTTGATCAGGTATACTTCTATAGGGGTGATGGGCATATTTAGTTTTTTGATTATGGAAGCACGAACACTACTTAAAGATACTCCTATGTGAATTAAAGAATCCACTAGGTTATATTCCTCATTTCCAATCCCTATGTTTAAGTAAATTTGTCTTGGTATATTACCCAATTTCTTGATGTTTGTTTCATGATAATTTTTTATGGGAATAGGTTCTTCACTTTTTAGGTACCTCTCAACTGATTCTCTAATCCATTCTTTCCATTTCCTTATTTTCTCTAGGGCTTCTTGCCTACCATCTTCTTGAGTTCTCTCTTTTTTCTTCTTACGGTTTTGAGCTCCTAAGAGTCTAGTTAGCATTTTTGTTGTGATCAGCTCCATAAACTTCCTTACTCAACATCCACTTGATGTAGTTGGGTTATATAACTCCATCTAATGTGGCTAAGTTAATAGCTTCACCAAAGGAAATATGATTAATCATTAAAGGACCGTATCCACTTTGTTGGAGTTTCTTTGCATGCTGCTTCAAGGTGTACACCAATACTAAATCTCCAACTCTAAGACCTTTGTCTTTTATGTGACCATCATAATATGCTTTTTGCCTGCTTTTGGGTGCATAGTTACCTGCAAATGCTTGTAACCTAGTTCCATGCAATATCTAAATATAGTCCAATTGTTTAGACAATTCATGTCCTATCCATTCTTACTTCTTAGCTACTCGAAGAGTAGGAATTAAGAAGTCAACTGCGAGTATGGCATTTTGTCCATAGACTAGGTTAAATGGCACAATTCCAATAGCTATCTTATAAGCTACCCTAAAAGCCCAAATTGCATTAACTAGTGACTTGCTCCATTCAGGTGGTATCGTAGAATAACACAAGGATCATTGTTCATCTTGTGAAGAGACTTGGCATAAATTGAAATTAGAGAGATATTCATGTATCTCTTTTTGGATATGTCACCAATATACTCCTAACCTCTTTGATTCTTGAGTTGTTCCACTTACTTCTTTATGAACTTTCCATTTATTTTCATGAATTTGTAGAATCCAATTTTTTCTCTCCTCATCTTCTACACATATTAGAAGAACTTTATTAGAATCT
Source organism: Ceratopteris richardii (assembly GCA_020310875.1). Lineage (NCBI taxonomy): Eukaryota > Viridiplantae > Streptophyta > Polypodiopsida > Polypodiales > Pteridaceae > Ceratopteris > Ceratopteris richardii. The sequence goes on along the minus strand of CM035428.1, from coordinate 142,038,549 downwards.
TGGAAATATATGCTACCTACCACAGTGTGAAGGTTCCTTAATTTCCAAAGTTCCTTCTCTTTTTTAGAATTGATTCTATGCCATGGTCCATGTGTAAGCATATGCAACAATTTTTTAGCCGTGTTGGATATACTGCCAAGAAGAATAGCTAAGTATTTGGCAATTCATCAGCTACTCCTCTTGGTGGTTTGCCATGCATCATCCTAGATAAATGATCAGCTCTAACATGTGTGTTTCTCTTTTTGATGACTACCTCAAAATCAAATTCCATCAACAAAAGAAACCACCGAACTAGCCTTCCTATATTGCAAGGTTTATTTACTAAGTACAATAAAGCTTGATGATCAATAAGAAAGTTTTTGGCTATTAGGTAGTGTCCAAATTTCTTTACTGCATACAACATCCCTAATTATTCTGTTTCGTTTGTAGTGTAATTTCATTTAGCACGGTTCAACTGCCTACTTGCATATGCATTAGGGTGATCTAGTTTTCCTTCATCAGTTGGTTTTGCCATTATGCATCTAATAACAAAATTTGGCACATCAAAATGAATATGGAATGGCTTATTAAAATTGAGCACTTTCAATATAGGTTCTAAACTAAGTCTTCTTCTCAATTCATTGAATGCTTGCTCGCATTCGTCACTCCATTTGAATTGATTCAATAATCCATACAACGATTTAGCAAAGATTACATACATGTAGATAGATTGATGATAGTATCCATAGTGGCCCATAAAGGCTTGCACTTCATTTACATTCTTTGGCCTCAAGAATTCTAGTATTACCTTAATTTTATCTTTGTTTGTAGAGATACCATTTTTAGATAGTATGTGTCCTAGTATCTTGCCTTGCTTGATCACAAAGACACTTTTCAAGATTGACACATACTAAATATTGTCTGCATTTGTCAAACATTTGTCTCAGTTCTAGTATATGAGTAGATCATTGAGAAGTGTAAGTACATAGGTCAAGAAATCCTTAAAAACATGACATATTAATCTCTAGAAAGTGGTTGGAGCATTTTGTAGGCCAAAAGGCATAACCCTAAAAGCATATACTCCCCATTCAGTAGAAAAGACAGTTTTGATCCTCAGTAGCAATAGCCACTTGATTGTATCTTGAAAAACCATCAAAGAAGTACACTTCCTTGATTGCTACTATTTCCAAAAGATGATCAATGATAGGCAGTGGGTAACTATCTTTGATAGTGGAAGCATTAAACTTTTTCAAGCTAATACAAAGCCTAACTTTCCCATTTTTCTTGGGTACTACCACTAATGGAGAAACCCATTTTGTATGCTTAATTTCATATATGAATCTAACTTCTAATAATTTTCTATCTCTTCTTTGATCTTAGCATAGTAGACATCATTGTAAGTGTATGGTTTTTGTTTTGACGGCTTTGCTTTAGGAGTCATAGGAATCCTATGTGAGCAAATCTTCAGGTCTACTCTCTTCAAATCCTTATAAGTCCATGCAAAAACATGATACTCAGGTAGTAACTATACTAGTTCTTGTTCTTCTTCCAAAGATACATGTTTTCCTATGAAAGTGCATCTATCCTTGTCATTTTCTTGGGTCACTATGATCTTCTTTGTTTTCTCCTTGTTTTCATATCCTACTCCTTCCTGTGACTCTCTCTTAGGCATTTGACTATAAATTTTTCTCTCTTCGAGCTTCTATCTTTTGAAGTGTTAAGGAACTTCAAAATATTCATGCTATCAATTTTCTTCCTCTATTTCATCAATCTCATTATTAGGGTTATCTGGATACTCATGTATGGAAAAGATGTTACAAGTTCCTATTGGATTATTCATTTCAACTTCTTTCAAATATTGTTCTTCTTAATCAAATTCAGGCTCCATTATGATACTTTCATAATCCTTGTCTTCCTTCTTTTCCTATTCATGCTCATCTGCTTCCTGTATCACTACCATGTATAGAATTAGGTCATATCTCTCTTCATCTACACACTCATTCATGGTAATAACTTTTTCATTTACACACACATCTAAGGTTGCTAATATTTCCATCCAGCCATGTGGTTCAAAGGCTTCATCAGGAAATACTTGGGGCATGTAAGTTGGGTCTTCTATAGACCGTTCTCCTTCCTGCCATGGATTCCAACATTAGAGCCTTTTCTCTTCTCTTTGGGTAGCTTTGCAAATCCATAATTGGGTATCCTTGTTGATTCAAGATTGATCGCTAGATCTTGCACTATGGATCGATACATCATCTTCCTCTTTATGGATGGGGCTCCATTGAAGAGGTGGAACATCCTTGCAAGAGAAGTTTAGGAGATTTGTCTTAGTTTTTGTGCCTTGATGTTGAAGGTAAAAAGCATATCTTCCCCAATCTTGAACTACTTTCATTTATCTCATTAATGGTCATCCCAAAATCATTTCATAATTGCTTGCCTTGCCAATTCGACATATGGCTTGGGTATGTTCAAAGTCTACTCCACACGTAGTAAAGATCACATTTTCTAGGAGTCTGAAGAGATGCTCTACATGACCTTCTATCAATTGCTGCTTCATTCTAGTAGGCCATAAGGCTTGTTTTCCCCATTTTTCCCATATTTCCTTGGTAGCAATTCCTACTCCAGTACCACTGTCTAGTTTAGCTTTAGTCATGTACCCTTGAAACGTGATTGCAAGGCAAGTGTTTCCTTCATGTCCTTATGAAATCTCTTATGAAGATTTAACTAAGTGGCTAATTTACTCCACAATTGGATCTTGCTTGCAGAAGCTCTTCTAAGGTTAAAGAGAAATGGAATTCAACCTCTTCAACTCTTGTAGATTGGTTGACACTTCCTTAAAGGTTCTTTTCTCTTTGCATCTCAATGTGGAAGAATGGAAGAAATCTAATTTTTTCTCATATTCACTCATGTAATTTGGAAGTGTGGTAAGGCTAATTGCCTCCTTGGTCTCAAAGTCTTGATCAGATCAATTTTAAACTTCTTTTTCATGGTCCATCATTGATTGGTTGATAGAAGCATCTAGTTCTATGAAGGGAGGGATCTGTCCTTGGGTCCTTTTCCATTTATCTTCTTGGAATTTAGCTCACAGTTTCTAGGGCTAGTTCGCTTCTACCTCAGGAATTAAGGAATCAATCTTCATGGTTTCTAACCCCAGTTCCTCTTCAACTCATTTGTGTGGTTTTGGTTGTGCCTACTTTGAGTTGAAATTTTTAAGCATTCCTGGAATGCCTTTTTAGAATTCTCATCTCTACAATGATTGGGATTGATTTTTCTAATGTGGTCTGAGCAACTTCAATTATATTCTTACATAATTCCAACCTTTTTTTCTCTAGATATGATGTAGGGTAACATATGTCAGGATGTTCTAGAGTAGGTCCTAATTCTATTCTAGAGTGATAAGATTTCAATAACATTTGTAAGTCTTCATGCATTGGTCCACTAGAGTTGATCTTTCTTGGTTCATCGTTTGTTCTTTTTCACCACATCAATGTTTTGTTTGGTTGGGTTGACTTGACTAGATCCTATGTCTTGTGTAGACTTTTACTTTTCTTTAGCCAATCTCTTCATGGATTTTCTTTTGATCTTTTCTATTCTAGTTTTCCATTTTTGAGCCTTTCTCTTTTTAACAATTTTTGACAATTCTTAAGAATCTTTGAGCACTAGGGGTGAAGATTCTTCTTCCTTCTCACTTATAAGACTCTTGGGTCTTTGATCATCAAGGCTTTCTTTTTTCCCTTTAGATTTGGCTTTTGTAATAGCCATCAATGGTAGCAGGAACTCCTTGTCACTACCGGGGGACTCAATTGTTGGAGTTAGACGTTTATGGAAGCACACAAACAACACAAGGAAGAAGAAAAAGCTTCGAGCACAACACACAATATTGAATGTATTACCACTAGAATGTACAAAGATAAGTAATCCATTAGGGTTATATGTGTATATACAAGCTGGGGGAAAAAACCTCCTAAAGAGGGAAAAAAGTGCCCCATCAGTCCTAGTGTGTTCACACACATCACTACATAAATATATCAATGAATCCCCCCTGGGAGTGATGTGGTGAACAAGGAGCTCACACTCATGTATAAGGAAGTAACCCAAAGCTGGCACTCATGTATCTGATGGAGAGTGTTAATCTCCAAAAGAACAAGCTACTCTTGTAATTAGAGCACCTCTATAACAAGAGTAACTCAAACCTTCACCAATTTTAGAGGATCAATGATCAATTATGAAGATTTTGAAAAATCTGTGAAGGAGATGACTACACAGAAAGCTGCACATATCTCTCTCATTAACTTATCAATTGTGTAAAGTTTTTGATAAAACTTTACACGAGGTGTTGCCTACAGTTTGTGCACCTTCTCCAAGTTGAATCACTCCAAAAGATTCAGTATATCTTGAGAAATGATCTCAACAAGTTACCTATGTCTAAAACTGCTCTTCTGAGAAGTCGATTTAGACACCTATAACTTTTAACACTTGGTTCTCTCAATCTAGAACCCGTTTATGAAAATTCTTTTAGCCACAAATATCTTACCTTCCAACTCACATATTGAGTGCTTGCATGCTCAAAACTTTACACTGTGGAAGGAGAACTGACCAAAACATTAACATCAAATTTTGTGCCTGTTTCAGGAACCAGTGAACACTTCTTCACATATGAATGTTCCTACACATAATTCTCACAACCTGTTTACAATTAGGCTCTCAAACTTTAACCATAGACTCATTAACTATGGAATTAGACATCTACAAAAGGATTCTTGAAATGATCAAGCACAGAAGAAGAATGCTCAGAAACAAACAATTTCTGCTTTTCTGATGTCTTCTCATCTTTGTCTTCCTTCTTCAATTATGCAAAATTAGTAGATTTTTGCTTACTAGTAGAAGAGATCCATTTTCCTTTGCCCTTCTAACTAGCCACAAAAGCTTGATCTGCAACACACATAATAGACCTATTCTGTGTGGAATGATCTTCCTGCAACAAAACAGAAACTAACTCTTCAAATGTTAAGGCATTTGGATTGTCTTTCATCATCAAACAAATAGCAAAAGGAAAACTCTGATATGAGTCAGGAAGACCATTCAGAATAGTCTGCACAAGTGAACTGTTAGGAAGGACTTCATTAGCAGAAATCAACTGTTCCTTCAAATCCTTAATTTTTGTCAGAACACTGTCCATAGAATCACCTTCATTCATGTGCTCACTCTCCAACTGTTTTTGGAGGTAAGCAACAGGAGCCTCATTCCTAGCCTGGTACAATGTGGTGAGTGTATCCTAAGCATCCTTAGCAGTTCTGCAAGAGCGAATGTGAGGAATAATGGCATGCTCGACAGACAAAGCTATCAATGCATGTGCTTGAGCATCTTTGCCATCCTAACAAATTTGCTCTACAGTAGGTGCAACAAAAACAATAGCACAAACAGGAATCTATAGAATATCACCATCTTTGACACCATCTACATCAACTTCGATACCTGTATTTGTAGTACCTGTGTTCACAGGTGTAATACGATGTTTTTTGACACCCTCCACAATATTCCACAGTCCTTTTGTGACCAATACATGACACATCATATAAGCCCATAATAGATAACTGGTACCATCCAACTTATCCTCAACAACCAACACACAGAATATATCACTACTTTTAGCCATGGCCACTGACTAAAATACCTTGATGCAGAAAAATGGCTGTATATGAAAAAGTTGAACAGAACTACCCAAACAAGTTTTGCTAGACCTGTAGCAGACTTTGAGACGCTTATACTAGCGAACCAAAACTTGTATATATCTTTGGCACAAAAAGATGAAATAGCCTATGCAAGCACTGTGATAGTGTCTTTGGAGGCCGAAAATGAGCTTAGATCATGATTTCGGCACCATAGAGAGAAGCGGTTTTGATCTCCAAATCACCCTAAGTATTCATACCAAATTTTGTGCGATTCTAAGACTGTGACTGGAGGAGTGATGACAATGCCCTAGATGAAGCGACGACCTGCTCTGATACCAATTGTTGGAGCTAGACATCTGCAGAAGCACACAAACAATACAAGGAAGAAGAAGAAACAATAGCATGAAGAGGAATCTATAGAAACAATAGCACGAACATGAATCTACAGAATATCACCATCTTCGACACCATCTGCATCAACTTTAGTACTTGTATTTGCAGTACTTGTGTTCATAGGTGTAATAAGATGTTTTTTGATACAAGGAAGAAGAAGAAACAATAGCTTGAAGAGGAATCTAGAGAAACAATAGCACGAACATGAATCTACAGAATATCACCATCTTCGACACCATCTGCATCAGCTTTAGTACTTGTATTTGCAGTACTTGTGTTCGTAGGTGTAATAAGATGTTTTTTGATACCCTCCACAATATTCCACAGTCCTTTTGTGAAAAATACGTGATGCATCATATAAGACCACAATGGATAATTGGTACCATCCAAATTATCCTCAACAACCAACATACGGAATACATCACTGCTTTCAACCATGGCCACTGAATAAAATACCTTGATGCAGAAAAATAATTGTATCTGAAAAAGTTGAACAGAACCACCCAAACAAGTTCTGCTAGACCTGTAGCAGACTTCGAGATGCTTATACTAGAGAACCAAAATTGGTATATATCTTTGGCACAAAAAGACGAAATGGCTTGCACAAGCACTACGACAATCTGTTTGGAGGCTAAAATGTGCTCAGATCGGGATTTTGGCTCTACAGAGCAAAGCAGTTTTGATCTCAAAATCACCTTGAGAATGCATATCAAATTTCATGTGATTCTGGGATTGTGTCCAGAGGAGTGTCGACGATGCCCTAGATGAAGCAGCGACCTTCTCTGATACCAATTGTGAGTTAGACGTCTGCGGAAGCACACAGACAACACAAGGAAGAAGAAGAAGCTTGGAGCACAACACACAATACTGAATGTATTACCACTAGAATGTACAAAGATAAGTAACCCATTAGGGCTATAGGCGTATATACAAGCCGAGGAAAAAAAACCTCCTAAAGAGGGAAAAAAGTGCCCTGACGGTCCTAGTGTGTTCACACACATCACTACCTAAATATATCAACATCAGTTACCTCAATCACATTGATCTGAGTAGTGGAAGATTCTCTAGAGGGATCCTTGGGAAAATCCTAGAATAGGTGTTCTTTTCCACAATCACTATATTATCCTCCCTAATTCTTTTGAGGTGGATGGTAGGGCATCATACATTCCATGATGAAATGATCTTCTTTACATATGTAGCAAGGTCCTCATGGCATGGGTGGTCTTACTCGTTGTCTTACAGGAGCTCCACAATGCACACATCTCCTTAGGATTGGAATCCGCATGGGTTGACCTTGATAGGGTTTTGAACCTTGTTGGTTTTGAACTCCAAGCTTCTTGGCAACCAATTCTACCAACCCGTCCACATTGATAGATTGGGTAGATACACTACTAGAGGTTTCCAGAGTGTGTGGTTTCTTCAATTCATTGGATAGGTTATCCTTCAAGTCTAACATTCCTTAAGACATGCATCCAAAGTTTTTGATTGCTTCATATATACCAAGGTTCTTAAATTCCCATTAGTTAGCCCATTAAAAAATAATGAGATCATTTTTGGTTGGGGTGGCCTTTCTACTATCGGACATTGATCCACATATTGCTTAAATCTTCTAGTTGTTGTTCTTACCAACTCATTGATTGCTTGCTTGAGTCTATTATTCTTAATCCCTCTCTTAGAGAACTCAGCAATGAACTCCTCCAATAATTGTTCAATGTTAATACTAGTGCTATACCAAAACAGGACACTATATTGTCTTTTTTCTAAAAAATTTAAAAAATCTTATGTAATAATCATATAATCATCTAAGATAAGTTTTGCAAATTAGAAAAATCATTTTTTATAATAAGAAATTTACTACAATATAGGTTTCTCATTATATAGTTATACATTGTAAGAGCTTTTTATATGATATTGCTGAATAAAAACACTAAAAAGGTTGGTTTTTTATTTCAAAAACCATCATATAGTATCATATAAATATGCTACATGTCTTTGAACCAATAATTGTTGTACCTATCTCACATAGCACTAACAATGTGAATATTTCATTGAATAGCCATATTCCACTCTATCAAGAATAAAATTTCATCTTAAAAGAAGCTTTACTCAATGATATAAGGAATATAATATGAATAAAAATAATTCTATAAACATTATAAACTAGTTTATATAGAAAAAACTAGCATATTAACTTTAACTATGTAGCATATGCAATATTTTCTCATCAAATGACCTTTTCTTAGCATAAAAAAATAGTAATATTGATTAATTGAAGAAAGAACATATAAAGTTGACTCCTAAGGTTTTCAAAAAATGATTTCTAGGCTTAAAGATTACCAAAGAGTATTTTGATAATAAAAAAGGGGTCACATTCATACCATCACTTCGCAAAATAAATCATAGATGATAAGAGTATCACGACATATATATGATTAATATACCATAAACCTAGTTAAAATCATTGAAAATATCTGATTATGGATAGGAAATTGTTTACATTTATAAAATAAGAGATTTTATGTCTTTACAAAAATAAAAATTTGGAGATCATGATTTTATTAAGAAATCAACATTAAGTGACATCACTGTAATTTTTGCATTAATACTAAAATTTGCATCATAAAATTAGTGAATTAATCTTATTGTTTCTATCCTTTAATGAAAACTATAATTTTCTAGAAACGTTGAACCCTTATGCTAACATGGTCCATAGTTACATGTATAAATGGTTCCTTCTAGTAATCTAGAAAATTCATAAAATAATATCTCTTTTTTTAGGACACTAAAGTGTCCAAGTACAATGCTAGTGTTAACAAATCTATAGCAACCTAGAGGTTGGAACCATGTCAACACTCTTCCAACCAATGTGAGTCCAAAAGCTTCATACTTATAAAGAATTCATCGATCTACTCAGCTCACAACACTTGTTTTGTATTCAGCCATGTGATCATAAGGATCTCCTCATCCATCATAATGATTCCTTAGACATTTTTCCACTTGATAAGGTCTTAGTTTTCTACCCACATTGGGTGATCCAGAAATAACTTGAACAACTAGACACACACCTGGTCCTCTTCCTTGTGGAGGTCTTAGAGGAAAGGGGGGTCTCTTCATCATCTAACCTCCCATATGAGGGTTTGGACCTGTGCTATGTCATTGTGTAGCAAATGAACATGAGGTGTGGGTGGAACATTTTTCCAACTACATTGACCTAGAATAGGGTTTCCTTGGATTTGTTGTCGACTTTGTGGGTTTTGAGAAGTGGTTGCCTGCTCCTTGGGAGGAAACACTAGTGAACCCATATATTGGAGTCTAGATCTCCCCATATCAATTACCTCCCAACACTTTCTATCATCTTGATCCAAGTACGTGACTCTTGATGAGTCTTTCAGATCACGTAGCTCATAAATGGTAGAAGGATTGACATTGCTTCCCACTAAAGGCATGGTTTCTTACAACAACTTATCCATTCTAGAAATTAGATAAAAGTCCATCAAATCATCATCTTAAGGAATTCTATCTCATCACAAGACATTCACTACAATAGACTTTCCTCTTGGGCTATTCACTGGCTCTCTATTGTCCGTACTGGTTGGGTTACTTGGTTCCTCAATTTCTCCCATTTGTTGATTCTCTCAGGCTGGGTCAGCCACTAAGTACAAGTTTCCACTTTTATCTACATAGAATCCTCCTTCAAACTTCACATCTAATCTTTGGAAAACTTCAGAGATGATTCAATTTCTCAATCTTTCCACTGATCTATTGAGTCCATCTAAGCATACATGTACTCCATGTAAGTTTGCAGAGGTATCCTACAAGGAACTTCCATAGTCCCCTTCTATCAAAGACATGACTTGTGAAGAGTAGGAAGAATTGTACATGCCTTTAGAGGTCAACATTAAGTCATTTTGAGGTTCATTAGAAGTGTTTGAATACGTGGAGTAGATGATTCTCTGTGCCATGGACCTTACTGACGAGATCACACTCCTTCGACTCCCTAAGATGTGTCTTGATCTCAGGTTCATTCATATTCTACAAAGCCTCGCATTTTTCTAGCCCTAAGCTCTCTTTTTCTTTAGTTTTGAGTGTTTTTAATGTTTGGTTTTGAGCTCAAAGCGGCATTTTTGAACAAGGGATTCCCTAAATATCACTTCTAGATCAATTGTTATTTGTTCCAAGAAATGCACGATACATGACCTTGAGACTCATGATATGATACTTGGCTAGATGAAACATGATACACGGGGAAACTATAGACGATACTCCATGTCATGATACACGATACATGAACTTGAACCGACAACACACAAATTGAGGGTATTGATGACACAGGATACTTGAGCTTTCTTGATACGATACTTAGGACACACGATACATGACACTTGACTAAGGAAATAGGATACTTCATAGGTTGATGCATGATACTTGATGTCATGTGACAATACTTGGATTGTATTAGTGATACATGATACTCATCAAGAGTGACACACAATACTTGATATTCAAGTACCAAATAGCCATGATACATGATACCTAGGTATTGTGATACTTGACTAGGAGCGAGGTGTCGACAATACATGACACCTATTAGGTATCGATGACACAAGGGAATTTTATATCACGATACCAAACTCAACCGGTCATGATACTTGGACTTTTCTTACTCTAATTCAAGTTTTAAAGTGATATATGTGTTCTTTGTGAAGTCCTCTCTTGCATCATGTGCCTATATCATAAGAATTCCTTAGTTTTTCCAACCTAAATTTCTCATGACACTATTGATGTGTTGTTTGTACTCATGTGTGTGTATAGATGAAAATGGTATGTCCAAAAGTAGAGCTCACCTCAAGGAGCTTCCCTATCAAATTTTAGCACTCAAGTACTTATGTGCATTGAGTTCTAGATGATACAAGACTCGATGATACTGGTCGTTGGCTCTCACTCTCCACAATACCTGCACTTTGCAAATGTATTTTTTTGGATGTGGGTTTGGTTATAGTCCCTCACAAGATCAAAGGCCTTTCAAAAATGCAATTTTTTTATTTTGGAGGTTTTGTATGTTGTATCATACTCCAATACTATTTCTTCTACTCCTAACCCTAATTTCTCCACTCCCTAACCTAATCTTGGAAAACTCCTTACACACACACACACTTGGTGTATGAGAAAAAAAGTGCACGTGGTCAATGAATTGCCACGATATTGAATTCGTTCTTGACATTCATGATCTTCACAACAAAACTCTAACCATCACGTAGGCACCTTGACTTAGGAAATCATCCCCAACAATGACACCAAAAATTATGTGTGTTGGAGTCACAAAGTCATATGCACTCATGACAAGTGAGACTAGCTAGCCCTCACACGTCAAACAAGTGCACATAGTGGTGGTTTGACACACACACACACACACATATACACACACACTCCAAATTATCAAATCAAGAGTATTGTTGAAGCTCAAGGTCAAGAACAAAGCATGTAAGCGCATCAAAGAAGTGGATACACAAGAAAGAGGAGAAAGTAGGGAGCTCCAAGAAGCACATGTCAAATTTTCAGAAAAAATCCCTATAAATATAGTGACTTTTGTCACTAAAAAACCATTGTAGATACCATTTTCCATTTTTACAACTCCATTTTGTTCAAGCCGAGGAGTCCTTGAGCTTGAGGAGTATTAGAAGTATCATCCTACCAATTTTCGTAATTTTTAGATTCTATTTGAGTCCCCAAATAAGCCTTGGAACCTATTTTTTAACTAGGCCGGACACTAGGTCTGGACAGGGCCAAAACCGCTCAAAAAACTATAAAAAGGGCTGGAAAGCTCATTTGAGGGGGTAGCTTGTGGTAGATTTCAGCTTTGTAAGAGAGTTCTTTTGTAATTCAAGTCCTTCCATTGTTCCACTCTTTGTTCTTACCTTGTGCGCGTGTGTGTGTATGTGTGTGCATGTTTGTATGCTTTCACTCACGCACTTGTGCACTTCCTTGCTCTTGGTCTTCATACCGGTCCTCACGTCTCCGCGGATTGACATTTATGAGGTGAAGCTCCTCACGTTGGTACTTGCCATTGTGCTAGAGTGACACCAAATTTGGCGCCGTTGCCGGGGAGAGAGCTTGGAGGACGAGCGTGTGACGGTAAGACGTAGAGTAGCGACGTTGGAAGGTAAAAAAAATCACCATTTTCAGTTGAGTTTCTGAGTTTTCCCTCTTCTTCATCATCATCATCACCAGCACCTCCTCTCATCTTCTCCTTCTCTGATTTTTTCACTTTTTTGACTCTACACTCCCCATTTTACCTCTTTTTCTTCCCTCTTGGTATGCAAGGAGTTCAGAGAGGGTTCAAAGTTTAGGCGCCTTTGAAATACAGAGATTTGCATCACTAAAACATCAAAAAACTGGGCGACAATATCGCGGAGTGAGAGGAACAACGTTTGGTATCGCGGCGGTGATATCGTGCTTTGGAGGGTGATTTTGCATCTACAGGCTGATAGGAGTGACAAGGACAACATAAGGTACACATACCTGCAAAATTTTTTTTGAATTTGAGCTTAAAAATCTCCAAGTATCGTGTCCGGTTGAGTTTTGGTATCGCGATACCAGAATTCCCAAGTATAGCGATACTTGTCGAGGTATCGTATCGTGCATGCCCACTTGAGGTATCGCGATACCATTCTGGTATCGTATCGTCAAGTGCTGGTATCGCGATCGTGGTCATCCCGATGGTATCGTATCGCGGTCCACCTGGTATCGTATCGTTGATTGAGTGGTATCGTATCGTGCCTATTCTAGTATCATATCGTGCAAAAAAGTGGTATCGTATCGTCTGACCCTTTGGTATCGTATCGTCCATAAAACCAGTATCGTATCGTGAGAGCTCTAGTATCGTATCGTGTAAATTTTTGGTATCGTATCGTCCCTTACCTTGGTATCGTATCGTGAGCAATCTGGTATCGTATCGTCCACTAACTTGGTATCGTATCGTCGAATGCAGAGGTATCGTATCATGTGATTTTTGGTATCGTATCGTGAGGTTGGTATCGTATCGTGGACTTGGTGGTATCGTCTAGGGAGTAGTATCGTATTGTCTAAGGAGGTATCGTCCATAGCGGTATCACGTGGAAAATCTGGTATCGTATCGCCTGTCCTGAGGTACTCCCAGAGGGATCCTGTTTCCCTGTTTTAACCCCCAGAACCCTGAACTGGCATAACTTTCTCATACGAAATCCGTTCGGAGTGATCTTGGGCTTGTAGGAAAGTTTGTGGGGAGTACTACCAAAACTTCCACTGGTTACGGTAAAATTAATAGGAGGATTATTAGATAGGGTATTTTGAAGTTGATCCTCAGGTTGGACTAGGAAGCAAGGGGTTCCAAAAGATTTAGTGCAATTCAGGAGCAATCTTGGTCTTGTAGGCTTATGAACCTAAGCTCAATTTGATACTTAGGAAGAGATAGATAAAGTACCAAATCACTTGAAACTAAGGTCAAACACACAACCAAGTCAGGGACTCACAACTCAGTGGTTAACACTACATGCTGAGTTCATAGACAAGTGAGTCAAATCCAGAGTCAGACAAAAGAGTGAGACCAATCCAATTGGCCAAATGTATGCGAAATCGTTATGACGGCACAGGAGAGCCCTATGACCACATAGCAGAATTCAAGCAAGTGTTACGAGCGGAGCAAGTGGATGAATTTTTCATGCAATATGAATCCTTTGGGCTAACTCTCATGGGAATAGCCTTATCTTGGTTCCAATCCTTGGATCCAAATTCCTTTGGAAGTATCGAACAATTCTTCCAAGAATTTGTCTGGGAATTCACTAAGCAAGGGATCAAGCACAATTCATCAACCTTACTACATAGTTTCAAACAAGCTCCCAAAGAGACAGTAAAAAATGCAGCACAAAGATTTAGTCAATATGTAGACCGATGCCCTGTGATAGAGAGACCTTCTCAGCAGAAAATGATATCCCTATTTTTAGAAGGTCTAACCAATGGAACATTGAGAATGTTAGTATACGTAAAACGGGTGCAAACTCTAAGCGAGTGTCTTCAAGAATGTATAGATTTGGAAGACAACTTAGCTGAGGATCTCAAAATCACACAAGATCTTACCAAATCAGAGGATACAAGGAGCAATGAAACTTCTAGTTTGAACTATGTGAAGGAAGTGGCAGAGTTAGTGGCCAAGAAATTAGGGGTACAAGGACAATGGAACTACCAGATTTCTTCCTTGAGATTGCCAATGTTAGGAAGTTGCACACTTTGCGGTGGAGATCATCCATCTCATGTCTACACCAGAGAAGGATTAGGGTTATCTCAACCTTACCCTTACAGTAGACAATTGACTCAAGAGTCTAACATGTACTCTTGTAGTGAGCAGAAGTACCCCAACCACAATATCGAATACTATCCAGTGAATAGACAACCACGACTACTTGCACCACCCCAATGTAGACCATACGGGTACCCTCCTAGAGAACAAGACATAGAAGTTCCTAGGTATAACCCTTGTCCAGGACCACAAGGAGCAACTAGACCATATGAACATGGAGGATATGGCCAACCTCAACCTATACCAGGACAACAACCATCCCACCCACCATCTCCGACACAAGGACAAAATGTCACAATAAAAGTCGTTTGTCTTGAGTGTGGCAAAGAACAGCTCCTGAGAGATCGTCCCGGACATCCCTCTAGTGCACCAAAGGTTACACCCGTTAATGTGGTAGGCCTAGTAGGGGATTCAAGTTCCAATAGCGATAATGTGGCTCCTATACATGCAATTACGAGGGCACAAGCCTTACAAAAAGCTAAACTAGCTGAGCAATCAGAGCCAAGTGAATCAGGGGAGCCTAGTAAGAGAAAAACAAGAACATGGAAGGATACTAGGGAGAAAGCCAATCGTAAGTGGACCAAAAAGTTATCTGAACTAGAAGAAAGCCTGAAAGACGCAAAAACAAAAATAGAAGATATTGCCTCTCAAAGCTCCTCACATGTCAAAAATCCATCCACACCACCTCATTCCCCCCCACCAACCATTGTAAATAGACCACCACAAGCAGGATCTGTTCTTGCAGATCCAATCCCAGAACACTTGGACATGATGTTCAAGGCATACCAGGCTCGACTTCAAGAAGGGCCTACACCTGCAAACCTAGACAAGAGCTACCCTAGAGCAGATTTAGAGATTGAACGGACAAAAATGTGCATAAAAATGGTGGAACTAGCTCAAGCTATGTTCGAGGCCAATCAATCATTCAATCAGACGAATGCTATTACGCCGGGTTTGCACTTCCAGGGCTTACTAGATAGATTAGAGAAGCTGGTAAATAAACCTCAAGTTTCTTTACCTCCACAGACTCAACCTACTGTTGAAAGAGAAAGCTCAAGAAAGTCTATGTTCCTGACTCCATAGATGAGGGGGAACCTCTTTCAATTCAACAGCACACTCAAAAGTTCTTGCGGGAAATACAAGAAGAGAAATGGGCCAAGGAGAAGGATGTTTCCCCTCCTATTCTCGAAATTGATGATCGTCATGATCAATTCCCACAAGACATTCCATCTATTTATGGAGACCAAGTAGAGCAACAAGAAGAAGAAAGTTCAAGATTTGAATCCAATTCTTTATAAGAGTTGCCACAGTTCATAGGCCCATGGGAATCTAAATCTCTCCAGATCAGAGCTCCCACAATATTGATAAAACACGAAGACTTGGTGGTTCCAAGAAATACTGATGTCATGAAGAACACTAAGGTTCAGTGTCATCTCACTGTGGAAGAGCTGCTCAAAGCAAAACCTGAGCTATGGAATCATGTGAAGGATCAGGTTCCAGAACTTGCGTCCAATATGCCAAAAGCAGACTCTAACCAGAAAGTTCTAGAGATACCTCTAGACAAAATAGGGGACATGAGCGAAGGTGAGGAAGGTAATACTTATCTTCCGATCACCTACCAAGGTTACACAACCAAAGCGATCATAGATTCTGGTGCTATTGCGTTCACTTCCCTGTGGAAGCAATGGGGTAAACCTGCATTAAGACCAACTAGAATGAAGCTTGAGATGGCTGACGGCCATGTTGAAAGACCTCTAGGATTGCTAGAAGGGATAACTCTAACCACGTGTGGTGTAGAGTTTGAGCACACCTTTGCTATATGTGACTTTGGTAAAACTACTACCTACGAAATGATCCTAGGAAGGCCCTTCTTACGACAACTACAAGCTATACAGGATTGGGGAACCAACTCCTTATACTTGCAACGCTTAGGGGTAACAACCAAGGTCAATTTGAAGGATTACACCTTCAAAGATGTACCACCCCTACAGTGGAATTCTATCCACAAGGAGCAAGAGGATTCTATCTCTGTGCATTCTAAAAGTTCATCTGATACATCCTGGATGCATGAAGATACTCATTTGTGGATGTGCAAGGTCGCAAAGAAAGAGGAGAAACGCCTAAAAGCGAGAGAAAAAGGAACTTTTCAAGGAGTTAGACCAATTAGAGACCCAACCTATACACTGTTGATCTTTCTAGATGAGGAATTTGAGCCTCATGGTTGGGCAGAAATCTTAGCCACCATGGACATTGCAGTTAATGAAGAACAATGGACACCTCATTGTGATGAGGAGGGTTATGATATCTTAGTGTTCATGTGTCAGCCCTTGCTAGAAGAATGTGACCCTAGTGACTTCATTGAAAAAGAAGAGAATGGTGACGATCTAGAGTCCCTTGTGATGGATAGTTGCTTTCTTTCAGAAGAGCACTATCTAGAAGACATAGGAGTATTTACCCAAAAGGAAGAAGAACCTCTCACAAGCATTAAAAATGTCAATTCCAAGGATGGAAGTGAAGGAGGTCGAAAGAAAAAGAAAAAACAAGGAGTGAAACAAGAAGAGAAGGAATCATTGTTCGAAGTACCAGAGAATTTCAAGAAATATGAAGTGGAGGACCGAAAAATTTTGGTATGAATGCCTGAGAGAGAGGCCACCACAGGAGAAGCGTATGATAACAAAGAAAAGACCAAAAAAGTCGTAGTCACCATTGAAGAGAACGAAGAGAGATGTACATACATAGGAGATGACCTAAGCAAAGAAGAGGAAGCAGAGTTGGTAGCCTTGTTAAGGGAATATAGGGACGTGTTTGCGTGGCACTATAGAGACTTGAAGGGAGTAGATCCAAAGGTTTGTTCTCATACGATCCCCATGATAGCAGATGCCAAGCCCACCAAACAGAAGCCCTACACATATAATGACACCTATGCTGCCAAAATAAAAGAAGAAATCGACAGATTGATTGAAGCCGGATTCATCTATGAAATTGAGCATACTGAATGGGTTTCCCCCATTGTAGTGGTGCCCAAGAAGAATGGAAAGTTACATGTGTGTATTAACCTTAAAAACGTTAATGCCGCTACGATTAGAGATAGCTATCCACTTCCAATTACTGATCATTTATTGGAGCGTGTTGCGGGCAAGGAAGTTTATAGCTTCCTTGATGGATTTTCAGGTTACAACCAAGTAGCCATTGCCACAAAAGATCAACACAAAACGGCCTTTGCCACAGAGTGGGGAGTCTTTGCATTCCGTGTGATGCCATTTGGGCTCACCAATGCACCTGCAACCTTCCAAAGGCTCATGTGTCATGTCTTCAAAGAGTTCTTGCGAAAAAGCTTAGAAGTATATGTGGACGATTTATGTGCTCATTCCCAAGAAAGGAGATGTCACATTCCTGAGCTCAGACAAATCTTCAACAAGTGTAGACAATACCGAGTGTGTCTGAACCTAGAAAAGTGTGTGTTCATGGTACGTCAAGGTAAAATTTTAGGTCATATTGTCTCTAAGAACGGCATATCCATAGATGAGTACAAAGTAAAAGCCATAGCGGAGCTGCCAAGGCCAAAGAATGTTAAAGAGGTACAAGCCTTTATGGGCCATTGTGGATATTACCGTAGGTTTATTCACATGTATGCAATTATAGCTAAGCCTCTTTACGCCTTGTTGACAAAGTTTGAGTGGAACGATGAATGCGAGAAGTCCTTCAATGAGCTGAAGAAACGCTTGTGCACAGCACCCATACTGACCACTCCTGATTGGAATAAGCCATTCCATGTACATGTGGATGCATCCAATTATGCAATAGGATGTGTGTTGTCACAACCCACAGGAGAAGGAAATTTGGATTTGCCTATAGCCTATGCTAGTAGGCAATTGAACGCTGCTGAACGAAATTACACCACAACCGAAAGAGAAGGGTTAGGCATGGTATATGCTGTAAAGTAGTTTAGACACTATCTATTGGCCAACAAGTTCAAATTTTTCACTGATCATCAAGCTTTATTATACTTGGTCAATAAACCTTGCAACACAGGATGCTTAGTAAGATGGTTCCTCTTACTAATGGAATATGACTTTGAAGTGGTTGTTAGGCAAGGTAAGACCCACCTCAGAGCGGATCACCTTTCTCGCATCGCTTCAGGAGAGCCATCGCAAGGAGTGTCTGATGAATTGCCCGATGCTTATCTATTTAATCTAGAAGTTGTTCCTAAATGGGCAAATAAGTTGGTACCAGTCCTAACCTTTGGACCTGCAAATAAGAAGGTAAAGACGAACAAGGATGAAATTGTGCGGTCACAAAAATATCAAATATTGGCAGGAAGCATGTACAAACAAGATGCTGAAGGTGTATTAGCTTGTTGTGTCGAGGACGATGAACATAGTAGTTGGTTGCAACAAGCCCATGAAGGATTTCTAGGGAATCACTATTCTAAGCAACGAACATTGCAAAATCTAAAATGTTTAGGAGTGTATTGGCCTAGCATAGACAAAGAAATTCATGAGTGGATCAAGAATTGTCCAGTGTGCCAAAAGAGACCCCCGGTGGAGCATGCGACTCTTTATCACATATCATTAATTCCAGATTGGAGTGCTCCATTGGTAGAATTTATGAGATCAGGCACATTACCTAGTGAGGCTAGTCTAGCAAGAAGACGAAGCATGGAGCAAGAGGCTAAAGACTATGCCTTAGTAGGCGATAACCTATATCGAAGAGGCAAAGATGGATACTTGAGACTGTGTGTTCACAAATCAGATTATTTGAAAGTCTTAGAAACTGCCCATAGCAGTGTTGCAGGCGGACATTTTGGTTCTGATCGAGTAATTAAGACTATTTTATTCTCAGGTCTTTGGTGGCCCACTCTTCATATGGATGCACATACCTATGTGAAGAAATGTGACACATGCCAATGTGCACAATATCCGATTAGAAAAGATGAGATGCCTTTGAGGCAAATGATGGGAGGTCGTGCATTCTCAAAGTGGGGTATCGACTTTGTAGGACCTATTAACCCCCCAGCTAGAAACTCCCATGCCGAATACATTATTGTAGCCACAGATTACCTTACAAAGTGGGTAGAAGTAAAAGCTACGATAAAGAATGATGCTCAAACAACAGCTAAGTTCTTATTTGAGAATGTGTTCACGAGATATGGACTTCCAATAGAGTTAGTTAGTGATAGAGGCACACACTTCTTGAATGAAGTAATTGAAAATCTCCTCCAAGAGTTCTTGGTGATACATAAGAAGTCTGCCCCCTATCATCCACAAGCTAACGGACAAGCTGAGAGCACAAACAAGATCTTATGTAATGTACTGACCAAACTCATAAATAATAAATGCTCTGATTGGGACAAACAACTCCATCATGCTGTTTGGGCGTACCGAGTTGCCTATAAAACAGTACTCAATGCCACCCCATTTCAGATGGTCTTCGGACAAAATGCTATGCTACCATTGGATTTCCTAATCCCAACTTTAATAGTAGCACAAGAGCATGAGTGGAATGGACACGAGTTATCCTCTAGGATATTTGATCTAGAACGCTTAGGTGAGACAAGGCTACGAGCGACTGCAGGCATTTATGCTGCAAAGGAAAGGCAAAAGGCATACTTTGATGCCCATATCAAAGATAAAGGCTTGAAAGAGGGAGACCTAGTGTTGGTTTATACCCTAAAGCAACATGCCCGTAAATTGGGAAAAAGAGGATACAGACCCATGATCATTAATAGAATTTCCACCAGCGGTGCTGTTCAATTGGCCACACTAGAAGGTGATATCCTTCCAAACTATATCAGTGGTTGTCGAGTCAAGCTATATCAAGAACCTCTTACAGAGGATATGCTACAGAGACTCAACACTGCTAAGAAGAGAAAGGAAGAAGAGTTAAGGGTTAGAGAAGAAGCACAGGCAGAGGCTAGAGAACGCATTAGGAGAAATAAGTTAAGACGCCTAGGCCTAAATATCGATAGTAAGGCCCCAAGATACCACATGGCTATGTGTCAAACATCAAGTGAAATTGCTTCTCGAATAATTGATCGACGTCCCTTTGTGAACATCGTAGTAGGACAAGGGAAGAATGCAAGGACTGTGAGAGCATTGATTGACTCAGGTGCATCTATTAGTGCAGTTAGACTTTCATACTGCCAAGACTTGCAATTGAACATAAAGCCTATAGAAGCCTATCTCATAGGTTTGGGAGGTGTGGAAACCCCTTGTTTGGGAGAGGTGGAACTTCCCATCTACCTTCAAAATGTTCCAATGAAAGTCAAAATGCTAGTATGTCATGATGAGGACATTATAGAGCCACTTGTCCTGGGTCAAGATTGGATTTTTGACCATGAAGTCAACTTGAACCTCCGACGTCAACTCCTTCAAGTTGGGGCACCTGAACAATGTATCACATTAGAATTAGAAAATTGCATGCGCACAAAGCTGAGTAGCACACATTCTCTTAGTTCTTCCGAAACTAATCTTCGTAAAGAAAATGTCGTGTGTGCCAAAAACCCTACGAAGCACAAGGATGCAATCATGGAAGCAAAAGCTCAAAGGCCAGCAAACCCCTCTTCTTCTTCACATACTAATGCAAGCGTAACTCGATCGAAGAGGCAAGCAAAAATGACAATTGCTATATCAAGTAGCCACACGGAATTCAAGAAGAAAGAAGCTCAGGGCATGAAGCAGATTTGGGTACGAAAAGGAGAACAACCACCAGCCTTGCCACAATCCTTCCCAGTCAGGCAAGTCAACCATGCTCAAAGAAGCACCAAGAAACAAGGACCAACTCAATCCTACAGTCTTCGACAAATTTGGGTACCAAAGCAATCGAGGGAGGTCGACCATAATAACGTACAAATTTGGGTGCCAAAGAAGTTAGTTGCAGCTCAACAAGGGCGATTACAAAGGTGGGTACCCAAGACACTCTTACATGCACAAACACCACAAATCCCCCTCACAAGCACAGTTTTCACAAAGATGCCAAGGAGAAGCAAGGGTCAATACCAAGCACAAAGAACCCAAACAGATCAACCCACCTCTTCAACAAACATAAAAAGGCAACCAAAAAGGGTATGGATGTGGAAGCCCAAAGTACCACTAGCTTCCAGAGAGCCAAAGAGCCAACAACAATGGATAGTGAAATTCAAAAACCACCCAAAGATACAGAGGATAGCGCTTATATCTATAGGGTCAACTACCATCCTGAAATGGATCCCTATAAGAAGGATTACATCATTTCAAGATCCACTAGCGACCTCGAACAAAGACTGCCCCAACGTCCACCAACCACATTGAAAACCTCTACATGCAACAACCATGTGCCCTTGGCATAACCTTGTCTTTTGCACCATTCAGGTCATGCATTTCCAAAGTATGCATTAATATAGGGCCACATTACACGGCCGTGCATAGACACAATTGAGGAACCCAGGCACATGCTACACATCTGACATATGTAAGATATTTTATTGATGCTAACACCTTTTTCTTGTTTTATTCCATTGATTCAAAAAAAAAGGGAAGAAAAAAAGAAAAAAAGAACAGGATTGTGCGCCTCAAGAATCTCCAAGGTGAACCATCACAAACGGAAGACAAGCTGATGGTCAATCACCATGATGGAGTACAATACGAAGAGATGAAGATCGACGGACCTTTCAACATGGTAGGATGTGCATGCTTCAACAACACTATAACCATGATAGATTAGGAAACCTCTTCGTCAGCACTTAGCCCAAGACCCAACTCTTGCACCATAATTCTTCCAATTGCATTTCCCAAGTATGCATGCATAGGGCTACATTACAAGGCCGTGCACAAGGCACATTCTTCTTCCCACCCATGCACTAATGCACTTACCCATCAGTCATCATGGGTCACGAGGTATGGAAACTAGGGGAGCCATCTTTGGCAGAACCAGAGGACATCACGATGCCAACAACAAGAGCTAGACAGCAATCCACTACGAGAGTTGCTCATAATCAACATTGACAACCTCTTTTGAGTAGCTCACAATTTTTGCAAGCTCACAAATGCACCATCAAGATGGAATACAAGGAAGAAGTACATACAAAGGGACTACAAATTGCAAGAGCTAGCAGTGGCAAACTGATGAACTAGACAACTGCCCAAGCTACAACGGGAAGATGGACCGCTCCTACTGATACATGAAGGACACTACCTCTCAATGTACTACATGGGACAACCACTACAACAAGGGTCTGTTAGGGATGACAAACTCAAGAGGGGGGGGAGTGTTGAAGCTCAAGGTCAAGAACAAAGCATGGAAGCGCATCAAAGAAGTGGATACACAAGAAAGATGAGCAAGTAGGGAGCTCCAAGAAGCACATGTCAAATTTTCAGAAGAAATCCCTATAAATATAGTGACTTTTTTCACTAAAAAACCATTGTAGATACCATTTTCCATTTTTACAACTCCATTTTGTTCAAGCCGAGGAGTTCTTGAGCTTGAGGAGTATTAGAAGTATCATCCTACCAATTTTCATAATTTTTAGATTCTATTTGAGTCCCCAAATAAGCCTTGGAACCTATTTTTTAACTAGGTCGGACACTAGGTCTGGAGAGGGCCAAAACCGCTCAAAAAACTATAAAAAGGGCTGGAAAGCTCATTTGAGGGGGTAGCTTGTGGTAGATTTCAGCTTTGTAAGAGAGTTCTTTTGTAATTCAAGTCCTTCCATTGTTCCACTCTTTGTTCTTACCTTGTGCGCGTGTGTGTGTATGTGTGTGCATGTTTGTATGCTTTCACTCACGCACTTGTGCACTTCCTTGCTCTTGGTCTTCATACCGGTCCTCACGTCTCCACGGATTGACATTTATGAGGTGAAGCTCCTCACGTTGGTACTTGCCATTGTGCTAGAGTGACAAGTACGACCTGGTCAAGTGCATGTAAACATGTGTTATAATGATGGCAGATGTGGTAAAGAGTCAAGTAATGCATGCACAAGTGGGTTTCCACCTCACACAACATCTTCTACATATGGGTCTGTGTCACAACACTTGGTGTAGTAGTAGAAATGAATAAAGGATTTCTCTATTGGAATGGGGTGGGCCTCAATAGTATTATTTTAAGGTTTGCAAAATCTTGCAAAAAATGAACCTTAGCATACACACCGTAAGACTCAAAATTAGATGAATGAGAAGTTGAGAGAGAATACACAACTTGCCAAAGTGTAACAATTAGCCAAAATGCTTAGCATTGATAAATTACAAAGTGCTAATTGACCACAAAATGAATGTGTGCTTAATGTGCTGAATGTAGATACAAAATCTGAATGTGTGTTCAATGTAGTTACAAAATCTAAATCTAGGCAGAATTTCAAGAACTAGATACAAGAGCTTATTGATAAAGTGCCTAAGAGGTATGAAAAGTGTATATGTGAGATTGGAGTGAATAGAAACAATTTACAACTATTCGTACGACAAACCCTGAACTGAATAACAAGAACGATTCCTCCTTGTGTAGCACTAAAGGAAGAAGAACAAAATATTGACTTTCTACTCGCAAAAATAATAAGAGCTAAATAGTTGGATCCAAAATCTCCTCCAAAACTGCACCAAAACTTAGGGCACACCTCCTCTAGAAGTTACTAACCTCCAAGCCTGATTGTTCCTTGAGTTGGATGCTCAAGTGATGCTAAACTTGTATTGAGCCTTGAGCTTGAGCACCTAAATGATGTACATAATGAACACAAAGACTTATTATATAGTTTTCATTGCTGCCCAACATGAGATTTTGCGATAGGGCTAAAAAGCAGCTTGAGAAGCATTTTCTTAACCAAAATTAACGATATATTTTTTCTTATGAGAAATTATGCTTTTCACGTAGATTTCCATAACGACCAGCATTACTTGAGCTCAACTAAATTTTTAAACTTGCCTTAAGTATATGAGGTGAGGGTCATAATGAGGTTAAACCCCATTTTGGACAAGAATTAGGGTTAGGGTTCTCTACCATCTCTGGACCTTTGATGAATGAATGTTATATACCAAATGGAATCTATCCTCAAGTACTATATGATGGGCTCATAATAATTTTTGACCTTTTGTGACCAAAATTTGGCCAAGTGCCAAAAATTAGGGTTGTTGGAAATTAGGTTTTTATGCTATTATGACATTGTTTCCAATAATCCCCCCTTCAATGCCATAATGGAATAAAGTACACAAATATGTGAGAATTTGGATCTTTGCAAAACTTTGGATCTCTACAAAACTTCAGATGTCTAAAAATATATCTCTTAACCTATTTCCTCAGAATCTTGAGCTGAATGTGCATAAATTTGAACCGAATTAAAAACTGAATACATAATTCTATGAACTTAAAAATGTGTGACTTAATTTTCTTTACCAATCAACCTTGCACATGTAGAATTCATGACTTAGCTTGGGTACCCAACAAGGTGTTTTTTTACTTTCGATGGCTTTTCTTCTCTTTTCAGCTATCTCTAAAGCTTCAACTGCACCTAAATCATTCCATTCTGTAACTTTAGCATAATGATCTTTGCCAATCATACTTTTAAAGTTTTTGAGCTTCAAACTATCTGACTGAATTGACTCACCAACTTTCATCCTTATGTTGGCTAAATGACATTTTAGATGAGCATTCCTAATAGAATTTCTATCTTGATAGAGATACTTTAACTCCAACCAAGCCTGATGAGAGGTTTCACATGACCTCATTTGGGTTATACTATGCCTCAAGGTAAATGGAGCTTATCTACTAGTAAGCAAAAATCTGTAAATGCTGCACATTCGAAGAAGGAAGACAAAGATGAGAAGAAATCAAAAAAGCAGAAATTGTTTTGCAAATACTATAAAGGAAATGATCATGTCATCAAGAGCTATCCAAAACTGGCTGCTAAAGAAGCAAATGAAAAAAAGGTCGGAATGGTTGTTAAGGAGGCCTCTACAGCAAAAACAAAGTCTGCTAATCTTGTGTAGAATGAAGAATGGGCATTTACTATTGTTAGTTGTTTTGACGCATCTTCTCATGAGCAATGTATGTGTGCAGTAGACTTAGATGTTTGGTATTTTGATACTGGGGCAACCAAACATATTACCTCGCAACGTACAGTTCATGGTATGTCAAGTGGCGACATGATTATTGCTTCTGGCATTTTATGTTGTGGGCTGTATAAGCTCATAAACTATGAAAGATTTGTGAATGATTCAAAATGTGCAATACATGATTCTCAGGGTATGTCAGATGCAAAGCTTTGGCATGCATGCTTTCGACACAAATTTGAAATGGTATCCTCTTTGCCCAAACTTGAGGCATCTGGAAAACATGTCTGTGAAGCTTGTATTCTGGGCAAAATTCAGCATTCCTGCTTTCCAAAAGATGGTTCAGTTCGAGCTACTCAGAAATGGCAGCTTGTTCACAATGATGTCTTTGGTCCTATGTAGACACCCTCTTTTGGAAATCATCTTTACTTTGTGACTTTCATTGATGATTTTTCCAGGCATGCATGGGTATATCCATTGAAACCAAAGTCGGAAGTGTTTATGTGCTTCAAAAAGTTTTTGGTTTTGGTTGAAAATCTATCAGCATGTAAAATGGGCACCCTCTGTTCTGATTGAGGGGGGGAATATATGTCTTCTCACTTTAATGCATTTCTGGATGAACATGGGATAAAACATCACTGTACAATGCCGTATACACCTCAACAGAATAGAGTTGCTAAACAAAAGAACAGGTCACTCATGGAGATGGCAAGGTGTATGGTCAAGAGTCTGGCCTTACCACATAGTTTCTAGCTTGAGGCTGTCATGTGTGTTGGAGATTCACTCACTAATTAGGCATAACGACATAAAGACAAAGGAAAACAGAAACAAAGCATTCAGAAGAAAAACCAAAGCCTTACTGAAGGGACAAATTCACGACTGTAACATACAGCGTAGAAACTTCCAGAATTATGAGTTTGTTAAAATCGGATCAAAATGTATATAAGAGAGAGAGCATAGAACCGGAATAAGAGAGTGAGTGCAAGTGTGTGCACGTATAACGTAAGAATAGAGAAAGAGATAGAGCTCAATAGAGTAGAAGACTCCAGAGATTGCGTATGTAGAGATGAATAACAAAACCTGAAATGTCGGGTATTCATCTGAGAGAGATGGTAAGGAATAACTACTCAGAGTAGGAGAGTTTTCCATAGCTATGAGCAAAGTGAGGCCAAGCTATTTTGTACACATCTTCTCTAATAGAAAACACATGTTCATGTGGAAGTTTGAGCACATTCTTCATATGTGAAGAAATTTGAGAGATTTCATGTTACTGTGAAAGTTAGTTAACAGTTACAGTTTTCTCAGTAAATGTTTTTCCTGTACTTCTACGAGTTAGATCTCGAAGTACAATAAAAGTTTTGTATGAGAGATTATCTTGTAGCTAGACGTCTCTACTATAAACTGATCAAAAGACTCCTGTGAAACGGGACTTGTATATAGTACAAAGTCTGAATGGAAAGAGGCATCCAGAACTGGTGAAGTTTTTTCTCAAACTTCAGATAGAGTTCATTCAGTGAAGGAAGCTCATGTATCACTTCCTTACTTCATGTACATTCATTTGAAGTAACTACAATTAGAGTTGCAGTTGATTCCGGTAGCATTCTAGTACAATTACGGTGACATTCCGGTGACAGTCCAATGACAGTCCGGTGAAGTTCCGGTGGAATTTCAGTGAGTTCAAAACATAGTTTTGACAAAGTTAAGTGACACAAAGATTATTTAACTGTAAGTAAACACAGTAGTGTAAAGTCTGAAGTAATTCAGTTCAGAATTGAAGCTTGAAGAAAAGCGAAGCTTTCTGTAAAGTGAATTTCTATTTTCACTAGTTATAGTTATAAGTTTTCAGGTTCAGAAAGTTTGCTAAGCTATTGTTGATTATAGAGGTGTTCTAATATCACTCTAGCTTAGTTTCTGTGGTGTAAGCGAATTCCGCAATAAGCTCTGCACCAACAATGTGTGCAACATATGTACTTAACACGTGTCCCACTAAAGAGCTACAAGCTATCACTCCATATGAAGCTTGGCATGGTTGCAAGCCATCTGTTGCTCATCCACATGTTTTTGGTTGTTTGGCATATGCATTAGTGCCTAAACAACATCACAGGAAATTGGATGATAAAGTAGTAAAATATATTTTTGTTGGGTATAGTTTTGAAAGCAAAGGCTATTGTCTGTATCATCCACAAACTAAACACATTTTGGTTAGGCGTGATGTTGTTTTTGTGGAAGATGTTGTTCAACCTTTACTTTCATGTATGAAGGAGGCATCTGTTATCTCCAAAGACATGTATGATACTTTGCTGCCTCTTTTTACAAGTGGACAGTTTAGTGTTGGTCCTAATGAGGCAACTTCTCAGCCTTTGCAGGTTTCATGCGATGATGTAGATCATTCCGTTTCTGATGCAAATTTACATGATGCACTTGTTGATGAGAGATCTGATATTGAGGAGGCAAAAACTATGCCAAAATGGCTGGAGCAGACTTTATGTGATAGCAAATTAGATGCACCTTTGTCATATCATACTCATTCAGGCTCTCATAGTGCATCTTTTGCATCAGATTGCTATGCTATGGCTGCCTCTAGTCTCTGTGATGAGAATGAGCTTGTTTAATTTGATGAAGCACAAAATTCAGAAAATTGGATGGTTGCTATGGAATTTGATATGATGCTATAATGAAGAATGGTACCTAGTCTTTATGTGACTTTCCTCCTGGCAAGAAGGCCATTAACATTAAGTGGGTATACAAGCTGGAGTGTAAGCCTGATGGAACAATTGACATGTGTAAGGCTAGGCTTGATGCAAAGGGTTATGCACAGGAAAGAGGCATTTAGACATCCATGGAAGCATGCCAACAACACAAGGAAGAAGAAGAAGCTTGGAGCACAAACACAATACTAAATGTATTACCACAAGAATGTACAAAGATAAGTGACCCGTTAGGGGAATAGGTGTATATACAAGGGGGGGAAAGAAAACCTCGTAAAGAGGGAAAAAAGTGCCCCAACAGTCTTAGTGTGTTCACTCACATCACTACCTGAATCTATCAACAAATCCCCCCTAGAAGTGATGTAATGAATAAGCAGTTGGCACTTATGTATAAGGAAGTGCCAAGCTATGTGGAATCACTCCACAAAAGGAAGTAAGCCCAAAGCTTTGCAGAAAGCTTCAAACTTCTCCCTAGCCGTGAAAAGTTATGCAATGTTCTTCTACGTGGGGACATATGCCAGTTGATATCTCCAAGAGAGAACCTCTCCCTGAGATAATGATAATGCACCTCAATGTGCTTCATGCGATCATGGAACATAGGGTTCCTCACAACTGCGAATGCACTCTGGCTGTCAGTGAAGATGGTGGTGGCAGAAGACTGACCAACACCCAAATTAGCCATAAGGCATCTGAGCCACACACACTCAACAATCATTGTGAAAGCTTCCCTATACTCAACATCAAAACTAGAAGCGGCCACAGTAGGCTGCTTTTTGCTTAACCAGGGTATACGTGAGCTACCAAGCATGAAGCAAAAGCCACTAGTGGACACAAGAGTGTTATAGTAGCCAAACCAATCAGAATAAAAAAAAGCATGTAAATTTGGCATGAGTGATTCCTCCTTGGGATAAAACAATCCAAGTAGCCGGGTACCACTCAAGTAGTGAAAGATGCGCTTAACCACCTACCAATGCTTGACACCTGGGCAATGCATAAACTTGCTCATCTGTGAGATAGAAAATTGAATATCTGGTTGAGTAATGCATAAGTAAATCAAGCATCCAACAACCTGCTGATAGAGGATAGCGTCAAATGCATCTCCAACATCATGAAGTCTCAATCGTAAACTTGTCTCCATAGGAGTGACAATAGGTTTGTTGTCTTCAAGGCCAAAATGCTGCTATATGAAATTTGAGCCCTATTGAAAGGATATTTATATGAATAGGCTAACACAAAAATGATAGGATATGTTTTCTAGAGTAATTATGCATATAGCTTACTGCCTAAAATCAAAGACAAAGCTAGAAATTATTGCAAGAAAGCATTCCACCACAAGAGAAATGTGCTCAAATAGCACGTGCTAATGTACAAGTAAATGAGCAATCCAATCCTCAAGCAACTACCAAGAGTGCAAGATCTAGGTGTTAGTATATGATCAATGTCTACCCCTTATGATTGTATGCACATTTTGTAAGGCCCCCTTTATGAGGAGAAGCCAAGCGTGCATTACCCAATTGATGGGAATCCCAACTTGCATGTTGGATGAAGGTCATATTGGACCATGTAAGGTATTATAAGGAAAGGGAGTTACCAGGGTCCCCAATTGTGGGGTCCGGGGCAGCGGTGAGCAGCCCCGGCTGGGGGGTCCAAGGGGGCCAGCGGGCCCCCTGGTGGGGGTCCGGGGGCAGCGCCCCCGGCGCGACGGTAAAGGGAATATTCCATGGAATATTCCCTGTCGGAGTCAGAAATCATTTATATCTGTTAGGTCGGTTCAACCAGTCTAAGCCGTGTATGGCAATTACGCGGGCGGTGGCCGCCCACGCTGCACTGCCCATGTATAGCTGTCCATGGCAGGCCACCCATGATCCTATATATACATGACTTCTGCACTACCTGAGACATCAAGTTGAGCCAGCATACCTCTACCTTGTATCTCCCTATCTAGAGTTCTCTAGATCGCCATTTAAGCTCTACCTTGAGAGCGCATGGGTGGACACCATCATCTTTGTACTTGCTGCTAATAGAAAATTGTTGAGAATCTCCTATATCTGTTATCTTCTCTGCTATTGCTCCTATGTTATATTGCGTAACTATTGTCTTACACTAGGATAGTGCCTTTGACCACGGTGAACTACATGAAAAATTATTATGAGCCTATTGATCCCTATGATCACATACCCAATTTTAAATAATTCTTCAAGGTACAAAAAACTACATACTTCTTCATGCAATACAAATCATTTTGATTATGCCACAAAGGTATTGGATTGTCATGGTTCCAACCACTAAGAATCAAAAGTTTAATAAACCTACAAGCTCTAGTTGAAGGCTTCATCAGTGAGTTTTCAACAAGAGGAGTCAGCATGACTCAATGTTTTGATATATAGCTTCAAACAAGGGAATCATGAGTCTGTAAGAGTTTTGGTTAGAAGATTTAAACAATATGTAGATTGATGCCCACCTGGTGAATGAACACCTGAAAGAAAACCAATCTCTCTTTTCCTAGAGGGATTAAAAAATGTACAATTATATTTCCTTGTGTACATTTGAAGGGCATGCAGCCTCAAATGAATGCATGAGAGAGAGTGTGTAGACTTGACAGTTAATCTAGTTGTAGAATTAAAGGTTGCTCCTATTGACACTAGGAGTGAAGCCTCTAGTTCCTCTAACCACTTAGAAGATGCCAAAATTATACTTTTGATAATCCCACCTATATATACAATACATTAGTGGAAAAATGAACTCTACATGGGCCTTTTAGATTAATGAGTGACCAATCAAAAATGACCAATCAAAAGAAGGTGGTGGCCACAATCTATAACCTATAAAATACTAGGTTGAAGTGGGGAGAGGGGACAATTTTCTCCCTATTTAATGAGTTGCCTCTAGAGAGACAAGGAATCTCATAACTAGGTTGGTCCAAAAGTTCAAAAATGTTTTGAAGTTTAAAAGTTCATCATAACACCTCACAATGGACCCCCCATACTTAGGATGGAAAGTTCTCATTTTTACCTCAAATTCAAAATTCCTACATGTTTTGAGCTGAGGAAAATGATTTTTTTCAAAGGAACTCAAAAAAGAGGTATTTTCCTCCTAAACCTCACATTTTCATACTAGGTCCCAAAAAGACATCTTTCTTCCACTAATTTCCCCTTGTAGTGCACCATTGAAGCTGTTCAGTCTATATTCCAAGCTATATGCATTTCCCATATTGAACTATTGTTGTAGATTGAAGACCTTGAACTTCAATGGTAACATAAAAAGGTTTTAGGGAACCAAAATATGAAGTTCTCACATTAAGGTGTCACAATATCAAAGCTATAGATGGACAATGCATGCCACATGAGTAATTTAAACTCTTATGGGTGTGCATGGAGCCCTCTAGATATGGCCCTCATTGAGTTAGAGATCTTGGAAACTTGGGTCTTCATTGGAAGTGAAATCTACTTGGCTTCAAGAACCACGAAGACAATGGGATGGTTGATTGCATAACATGTCTTGAAATGGCAACTGTGAAACTTGAAAACTCTATTAGAATGAAATATCCTATCAATTGTAAGTATTACTCTACAATATTGAATGGTTTGTAGTGTTGAATATATCTTTGACCTATCTAGATATGCTTTTATTTGTTATAGATATATTTCCTTCTACTTTGGTGGATGAGCAGTTGCTTCATAGCTTTACATGGACTTTCTAGGAATTGCATGAAGAATTTAGAATTTTTGTAAAATTTTGAATTGTTGGTGGAATTTAATATATTTTTAACCTATCCACATATGATTTGTGGCTTGGCTATATTTCCTTCTATATAGTTGGAAGAAAAACCATTCCATAGCCTTACACGTACAATCTAAACATTGCGTGACATTTTAAAGGCATTATTCATTCCATAGCAATAATCATATCTTAATGATGGAGTTTTATTTTACACACATGCCTATGTTGTACCCATTACATCAAAATATTTTGTGAGGTTAGAGATCAACAAAACGTATTATCTTATAGGTTTAAAATGGGCATGGCTTAATGTATAGTGCATCCTATATTTTATGTAGAAGATGGAAATGGATACTTATAAATCAAAACTAGATTACATGAGTTTTTAGATCTATTTGTCTATACTATTGTAGATTTTGTCTAGAAACTCTCTATGAGCTATGAGTATTCTTGTAAGCTTGTGAATTGCAGATGGCATTCAATATTTACTTAAGCTATCTAAACTTTTTTTAATGTTTTAGCTATGCATCCTTATATGTTGGGGAGGAACAACCATTTCATACTCTTACAAATCAAATACATTATAAAGATTTCATGGAAATCAGAAATCATTAGTCATTTCACATGTAGCTCTAGCTCAAATTTCTTCATGAATGAGTCTTTTTTTATGCACATGTTGTACCCAATGCACATAATAATTTTTGGAATGTTAAAGATCATCAATGCTTATTCTCTTCGGAGTCTAGAGTGGCCAAGTCTTCATCTATAGAAATTATCATTCTTCAAGAAGAAGATGGTAATGGATAATGATAACTATGGAAAAATCACATGCTATTCTAGATCTATAGGTCTATATTTTTGTATTCCCATATATTATTTTATGTACATGTTCTAAAATTTTCCATTTATTTAAATTGCAACAATTTTTTGGGTGAAGATATCCAACTCAAGACTAACAAGGTTTACTAGGAGAAAAAATAGTTTTGATGATCTATTTGAATTTAGGTTATATTGACAAGGACATAATTAGGAATCTACAATTTTTTTATTATACATGTTATAATATTTCTTTCTTTACATACTTATACTATATTTTGGATTGTTCATAGGTTTTGAACAGATCAGATAATATAATTAAAGTCCTTCAAATTTGAATTATAAATGAGGTTGGATTTTATTGTCATATATGTTTAACACAAGAAATGAGAGAAATAAAAGAAATTTGAAGGGAGTTTCAAAGAAGTTTGATTATTCTATAGTCCCTTTCATGCAAGATCCACTCTCTTTCACCTTGTTATTCAAGAAAACAAACAACCTCAAGTGTTTGAAGGGTGGATTCCTCCCAAATTTGTTATTCTTCTACCTAGAAAATCTATAGATCTCTCAATGGATCAGTTTTTGGAGGAGCACTTGGAGTTAATAACACATCTTTCCTTCCAAATTTTCTATAGGGCTTTGCTTTTGGTTACGGGAATCACCAAGTATGACTTTTTTCTAGTTGTTAGTTCGTTTAGCACGAGGACTCTTTTCACATTAGTCCGAACTATGGATAGGAGAAAAAAAGTTCTATGATGTCTTCCCTCTTACAAAAAGATCTTTTACCCCATAAAGGTCACATTTCACATTTCTCAAGTTGGAGTTTGCATTTATGATGTATCTAGGTTATAAAATTCAATTTTCACTTTTAAACATAGTATGTTCAAGTTCACATTCATCGACTTTTTATTGGTTAATTTTCTCAATAGATGATCATTTATGAAGTTTGAAATTACAAAGGATATAACTCAAAAAGGTCATTCATGTTAGATATACAATACTTAATTGTCAAATAACCACAAATGATCCATGGTGCTCTAAGTTATAAGGTCCCCCATTATGAGGAGAAATCACTTTGAGAGCACAAACATCCATGGAACCCTAACTTCTAAGCTAGGTGAGGTTTATATGTAAACATTGATAGTAATAGATGGTCTTTGTGATCAACGCCATGAGATAAGTGGGGCATAATCTTTTGGCGCATTGGTTTTCCATTCAAGGTGAAAATAAAGGTCCTCTGGTGCCATGTAATTTCCCCATAGAATCTTAATGGGAGGAGTGCAAAGGGGGGCTTTTCAGCTTATGTGGGGCTAGGAGGCACAACAAGACTTTCAATCATGAAGATATTATCAAAAATTATATTTTGCAAACTATTTTATCTCTCCTAAGTATGTTTGTCTATGTTGCCTCCCATTGTAGAAGCTATATATGCATGGATCAATATAGAATAAGTGACTCATTAGAAATAAGTTCCATGGTCCTGAAAATTTTAAGATTAAAGTTTCATATCCACTAAAAATAACCTTGCATGGACTCAAAAGCACCAAAAAAAGGGAAGCCATAGAAATGCAAGATAGGCCTTTGCACAATTTTTGTAGAGGCCTATCCCATATTTTTGTGCATGCCCTTTTTTTTGTGCTTTTGAGGCCATGCAAGTTTATTTCTAGTGGATATGAAACTTTATTATTACAGCTTTAAGGTCCACAAAACTCATGATGTTCTAAACTCAATTTACCAATGGAAATATGAGTTTATAATCATAAATTATTTGCTTTGCACACACGACATGTTGAATTGAGTGCATATGATTGTGAACATATGATATAGATCAATGTGGACTTGAGCATGTGTAAGGATGCGAACATCACAAGGAAGAAGAAGAAGCTTGGAGCACAACATACAATATGGAATGTATTACCACTAGAATGTACAAAGCTAAGTGAACCATTAAGACAATAGGCATATATACAAGCGCGAGAAAAAAAAAACGTCTTAAAGGGGGAAAAAAGTGCCCCGACGATCTTAGTGTGTTAACACACATCACTACCTAATATATCAACAAGTCTTGTGGGCATCGTTTTGAATATCTAGAGCTTGTTTTTACCTTTACTACTTCCATAGGTATGGTAGCCCATTCAACATCTTTTGCATACTTGACTGGCACAACATTTGGAGGTGGAGGTGGTTGTTGATCCAAAAGAGGAATCACACACTCTAAATTGCCTTGATTATTTCTATGCTAGCCATAATAGGGTTCTTTCTAGTATTGTGGCTGGTCTCTAACAAGATTTCCCTATGCATCCCTAGGTGGATACATAGGCCTAGTGAGATGCTATCATCTTTGTTGATACTATGGCTATTGACATTGCTAGCATTTTTTCAAATGTTGTATATTGTAGTTTGTAGGTTGATACCTAGACATTATATTAGGGGAAAAAATGAACCCTGCATGAGCCTTGTAAGGATTCCTAGTATTAAGGGATTAAGCATAATCATGTTCTTGCTTGAGGGAACAAAGTGCATTTAATAGAACACTTTTTACTAGGCTCGACTACACTTTTTTTTAGGCCTAAGTAAGTTCATCTCTCTCTTTTGCAAAAGAAAGAGAGGGAGATTCCACTTTACACATCATCAAATATGTCCATCTTTGTTAATAAAAAATGTCTTTTTTGAGAAGTCACATATCTAGTTATTACTTACTAGAAAGGGCACATTTTTTTAATATACAAGTTAGAAGCTACTTATTAATACATATTTTTTAAGACTTAAAATAGTTCTTTTTTCAAAATCTTTCCAATAGTAAGGTTATGAAAAATTATATTACTAATAAGATAATTTCATATTACAAAATATCTCTTCAAGAAGAATGATCACATAGCCATATATGGTCTTATCTAGTTTCTTGGGTTTTAATGTTCATCAATTTTCTTAAAATTTGCAAGAAATAATTTTTATTTCCACCATTAATCACCTTGCATAATCTCAAAAGCACAAAAAGGGCAGCCATAGAAATGTGGGATAGGCCTCTGCAAAACTTTTGCAGAGGCCTATCCCGCATTTTTGTGGCTACCCTTTTTTGTGCTTTTTGAGGTCATCAAGAGTCAAGGTGATAGAATCACACAAATGGACAATCGATCTTAGATTTTTGGCATGTTTTGGATGTGATGGTAGTATTACTTTCTCCCAATTCTGAACCAATTATGAGATATAGAAATTTGCATAGAATCTAAGGTTTTGGATGGTTTTCTTTGTGTCTTTGACATCACCTTTGTCTCAAAGCGACAAGTTCCATGAGAAGCAGCTATGTGACAATGAGATTTTCTAGGACTTGAATCTTCATAGCTATTGGGTTTTGTAGAGTTCTTGATATGTGGTATTGGAACACAATGATGATGGATATCCATGATGGAACTAGAAAGGGTTTGTAGTATATCTAGTTACATAATTAAGGGCATGATTCTCATGATGGTCAGTACTCCTTTTTTATCTAATGATGATCCTTTTGATGTGGGATGGTGATCATAGAATTCCTGAACCCAACTTGTTTCTTCTTCTTAGGACATTTCAATACCATGTGTTTAGTGGAAATACAGCTCCTCTATTTCAAATTTTAGGTCCATGAAACTTATTATGTGTAAAACTTAGTTGAACAATGGAAATATGAGTTTTGAATCATAAATTATTTGGTTTTCACGCATACCATCTTGAAGCATGTGGATAAAATTGTGGTCATATGATATAGATCAATGTTTACTTAAGCATGTGTAAGAAAGATGATGAAAAAGTAGATAATCACAATGAAAATTTCATTTTACAAAATGTGTCTCTTCAACAAGAAGGATTACATAATCATGTATGGTCCCTTCTTGTTTCTTGGGTTGTATAGTCATCATCTTCACATGAGCTAGAGACAAGTTCACATCTTTCAAAATAGAAGGAATGCATCTATTTTCTCTTCGATGGCTTGAAGTGCTATTGATTATATCAATAGTCTAGTGCATTGCCTTTGACACACAAAGGATCTATAATGTTTCCTCACTTTTTGTTGCTTTCACATTAGGAACAACTTTAGGTTTATGCTACATATGATCTATGATGTGGTTGAAAATTCTTATTCATTTTACATGTATTCCTTGATTGAAAGTGTGGCACAATTTATGGCATAGGTTTTACTTTCTCTCTTTTCTTATAGGTGGGTAGTGTGCTTTGACCGTCTAGTAGTGACTTTCTAGCCTCTACTTGATGTGATGGTGGAATATCTTATGTTCCATGATGGTTCCTTAAACTCATCGTTTTGGATGAGTTGAAATGGCTACTTCATGTTTCATCAGCCGTGTTCTATTTGGAGGTATACTGAGTTCAAACAATTCATCACTAAGCACTGGATATATTCTTCCAGTGCTCTTAAGAAAAATGAACTACTTAAGAAAAATTATATGGATGGGACAATGAACTACTTTGATATTTTTAATCCAATTCACTTGTGATTGTATGGTGACCTTTGTTGCATGTAGACCACTTCATCCTCTCTAATGTGGCTGCATCCTAGGTGGTCATTGTGGACCTTGAACATGGATAAGATATACCACAAAAACTTGTTAGAACAAAATAACTAAATGATGCCTTTTATATAACTTCATTTCCAAGTTGAACCCTCACAAACTTGTTGTGCATGACATGATCATGATGCAAAGGTCTTGTTGATAGCCTCAATTTTCACTTGCAATGATGTGTTGTAATTTCATGAAAACATTTCTAATTGTCAAACTCTTGCAGAAGTTGTTTGAAGAAAACCAAGCGATTATTATTCCAACTAGTTAAAATGCATAGAACCACTAATATGACATGTATGTTTTAAGAAATTAATGTTAGATCTATAGTGGGACTTTTCCAGTACTAGTGTACTAGAATCTTGAATGATACAAATTCATACATAAAAATGCTCCACATGATAATACATGTAATATTTCAATGAATAAAATGGGCACAACTTAAAGGAAAAAACAACATTTGAATGAAGAATGTACTTTACCTTTCACTATTCCAAGTCATTGATGATCAATTGCTTTAATATGAATTTGCAAATATCACAAAACATGTACCAAAAAGATAAACATATATGAGATCAAAGTAAAAAAGGATATGAAAAGAAAATTAGTAGAGGTAGCTCTTATTGTAGAAGAAAAACATGGATTTTAGAAGCCTCTATAGATTAAAAATTGAACTATTTTTTGTTTTATTCAAACAAAAGCATATCTAGATGATTTCTTCATCAACTAAGGATATGAGTTCTTCATTGACTCCTTGTCATGGTTGCATGCTAAATATATGTAGGCATATTTTCTTTTATGTGTAAGTATTATGTAGCAATTTTAATCACACCTTCATAATAAATCATCTTCCTAATGAATACCTTCTATAAGCATGGAGAAATGCTTTCATGCACATTTGTCTATCCATACATTGTAATATTGGTTTCATTCTTTTCAAAAGAAGCAGAAGTAAGTAAAATAAACTATTTAACAATTTAAAGTGCTTCTTTGGTGTTGATGAAGCATGTATTTCTCATATGAATTACCTATGCAAGGGCAATATTGGTTTCATTCTTTTGCAAATATGAGAATCAAGAAAAATGCATGCCTCGTTGGAAGAATATGATGTTTGTGTCCTCCCACTCCACATGAAAGAGCTTCCAATGATGGTATTGCGTGTTTTCTTTTGCCTGAAAAAAGTAGATGAATACTGGAATGTAAAAATGAATACTTTAAATTGGATCACAAGGATAGAATGAACCACCTACTTGGACATGAATATTGTCATCTACAGGCAGACAATATTCATTGTGAATGATTCCATTACTATTATATCTTATCCTTGGATAAAATTGTTCGAGCACCCCATGGCTGCTAGAATTCAGATGGTAAGACAAAGGGTGAGAGAGAAGAGAATCAAAATAGCATGTATAATGGACTAGGAAGTATTTGTACATAGAGAAAAGTACTTTTTTGATATGTGTATGGGTCAGGGTGAGCTTTTCCACTCTATGTAAGTGAAAATGAGAAAAATTTGAAAAATGCATTTTTGGGGGTAAGGAAAATTACAAGTTTGATAATGTGAAATTGTAGATGTCTAACTCCAAGAATTGGTGTCAGAGCAAGTTGCCACTACATCTAGGCCATCATGGAAATCTCTTCGGTCACAGTCTCAGAATCGCACAGAATTTGGTGAGCATACTCAAGGTGATTAGAAGATCAAAATTTCTTTGCTTTGTGGTGCCGAAATTGTGATATGAGCTCATTTCAACCTCCGAATGCACTATCATAGTGCTTGTGCAAGCTATTTTGTCTTTTTGTGCCAAAGATATATACAGGTTTCAGTTCACCTAAGCATCTCGAAGTCTGCTACAGGTTTAGCAGAACTTGTCAGGGTGGTTCTATTCAACTTTTTCAAATACAATCATTTTTTTGCATCACGGTATTTTAGTTAGTGGCCATGGTTGAAAGCAGTGATGCATTTCCTATGCTCACTGTTGAGTATAAGTTGGATGGTATGAATTACCCATTATGGGCTTATATGATGCATCATGTATTGGTCACAAAAGGACTATGGAATATTGTGCAGGGTGTTGAAAAACGTCCTATTACACCTGCAAATACAGGTAATGAAGCTGATGTAGATGCCATCCAAGATGGTGATATTCTGCAAATTCATGTTCGTGCTACGGTTCTTGTTGCACCTATTGTAGAGCGAATTCATTGGGATGGCAGAGATGCTTAGGCACATGCATTGATAGCCTTGTCTCTCAAACATGCCATTATTCCTCAGATTCGCTCTTGCAGAATAGCTAAGGATGCTTGGGATACACTTACCACATTATACCAAGCTAGGAATGAGGCTTGTGTTGCTTACCTTCGAAAATAGTTGGAGAGTGAGCATATGAATGAAGGTGGTTCTATGGATAATTTTCTAACAAAGATCAAAGATTTGAAGGAACAATTAATTTCTATTGATGAAGTCTTGCCTGACAGTTCACTTGTGCAGACTATTCTAAATGGTCTTCCCGATTCAAGATCAAGCTTTCTTGGCTAGTTAGAAGGGCAAAGGTAAATGGAACTCTTCTAATAATAAGCAAAAATCTGTTAATTCTACACAATCGAAGAAGAAACACAAAGATAAGAAGAAAACAGAAAAGCAAGAATTGTTTTGCAAGTATTGTAAAGAAAATGATCATTTCATAAAGAATTGTCCAAAACTAGCTGCAAAACATGCAAAGAAGAAAGAGGCCGGAATGGTTGTTGCAGAGGCCTCTACACCAAAAATAGAGTCTACTAATCTAGTGTAGAATGAAGAATGGGTGTTTACTACTATTTGCAGTTTTGACCCATCTTCTCCTGAGTAGTGTATGTCTATAGTAGACTCAGAAGTTTGGTAATTTGATAGTGGGGCAACCAAACATATAACCTCGTAGCACAGTTTCTTCACTTCACTCAAGCTTGCCCCTATAGGGAATATTGTCACATGTGTAAACAACTCCTCTTATCCTATCATGGGAGTTGGTAAGATCTTTTTGACTACTACTAATGGTAGTCCTTTCACATTGTCAAATACTCTATTTGTGCCAGGGATCAAGAAGAATTTGTTATCAGTTTGAGCTTTAGTCAAGATTGGCTTGGTTGTGAACTTTGTTGATGATAGTGTATAGTTCATGATCTGTCAAATGATGATGTGGTTATTTGCTTCTGGAATTTTATTTTGTGGGTTGTATAAGCTCATAGACTATGAAAAATCTGTGAATGATTTAGCATGTGTAGTACATGATTCTCAGGCTATGTTAGATGCAAAGCTTTTGCATGCACATTTTGGTCATCTGAATTTTGCTAGTTTGCTACACCTCCAGAAATCTGAAACGGTGTCCTCTTTGCCACACTTGAGGCACCCGGTAAACATGTTTGTGAAGATTGTATTTTTTGCAAAATTGTATGTTCATCCTTCCCAAAAGATGATTCAATTCGAGCTACTTAGAAATTGAAGCTTGTACATAATGATGTCTATGTCCTATGCAGACACCTTCTTTTGGAAACTATGTTTACTTCATGACTTTCATTTATGATTTTTCTATGTATGCATGGGTATATCCATTGAAAGAAAAGTTCAAAGTGTTTAGGTGCTTCAAACAGTTTTGGTTTTCATTGAAAATCTGTCAGCATGTAAAATGGGCACCCTCTGTTCTGATCGAGGGAGGGAATATATGTCTTCTAAGTTTAATGGATAAAACATCAGTGTACAGTGTCATAACACCTCAACAAAATGGAGTTGCTAAACGGAAGAATAGGTCATTCATGGAGATGGCAATGTGTATGATCAAGGGTCAGGCTTTTACCACATAGTTTTTGGCATGAGGGTGTTATGTGTGCAGCATATGCACTTAACAGGTGTCCCACTAAAGCATTGTAGTCTATCACTCCAAATGAGGCTTGGCATGGTTGCAAGCCATCTGTTGCTTATCTGCATGTTTTTGGTTTTCTAGCATATGCATTAGTGCATGAACAACATCGCAAAAAATTGGATGATAAAGCAGTGAAATGTATTTTTGTTGGGTATAGTTTTGAAAGCAAATGTTGTCATCTGTATCATCCATAGACTAAGTGCATTTTGGTTAGGCGTGATGTTGTTTTCTTGTGGAAGATGTTATTCATCCATTACTATCATGTACTAAGAAGACATTTGTTAGCTCCAAAGACATGTATGATGCTTTGTTGCCTCTTTTTGTAGGTGGATAGTCTAGTACTGGTCCTCTACACATTTCATAAGATGATGAAGATCATTCCATTTCTTATGCAGATTTACATGATGCACTCGTTGATGAGAAAGCTGATATTGAGGAGTCAAAAACTATGCCAAAATGGTTGGTGCAGACTTTGCGTGATACCAAATTAGATGCACCTCTATCATATTGTACTCGCTTAAGATCTCATAGTGCCTCTTTTGCATCAAATTGTTATGCTATGGTTGCATCTACTCTCCATGATGAGAATGAGCCTGTCTCATTTGATGAAGCACAAAATTCAGAAAATTGGATGGCTGTTATGCAATCTGAATAGCTTGAATGCATCAACAAACATCACTCCATCTTTTAGAATATGTGGGATTTTAA
The DNA here is from genome assembly GCA_020310875.1 of Ceratopteris richardii. Taxonomy (NCBI): domain Eukaryota; kingdom Viridiplantae; phylum Streptophyta; class Polypodiopsida; order Polypodiales; family Pteridaceae; genus Ceratopteris; species Ceratopteris richardii. The sequence continues at coordinate 141,996,760 of CM035428.1, read as the reverse complement.
GTAGTCAAGTGTCCTCATCACTTGTGTCTACCTAAATCTCAACTTTTACTTTGTCATTTATATGTTCGGAATCACGTTTGAGACTGTAGATCATTCCCTCTTTGTCCTTCTAGTAATGGACATATAATTTTTTTTTCATGGGGTTTCGGGTAATAATTGGAAATTAGGGTTTTTAAGCCTAACTATATGGGAATTTGGGCCTTCTATGTAGATGCCTATCATGTGGGAGGTGAAATTCTAAAATTGCATGATTGTGCAATAGTCTCAAGTAGATCGGCCCACATCATTATTGTTGAGTGGTTTTGCATGCTTGTCTTGAGATGCAATCATTTGATTCCAATCAAGCTCCATCTCACTACTAGATGAAGTCGACCAAAAAGAGCCATAATGGTTAGGAATCAAAGGGAAAGGGATGACTTCCCATTGTCTAGACCAAGAAAACACTCGATAATCATGAAACCTACTCAGTTAATGAATTCCACGAAGAACTACTTTGAGGGCATGGGAGATCCATACAATCACGTAGCCAAATTTAAGCAAGTATGATGACAGAATAGGTCGATGACTTATTTACTCAATACGTGGAATTTGGGCTCACATTGAAGAACAAAGCCCTGACATGGTTTCAACCCTTAAGTCAAGGGCAATTCAAGAATATCACATAATTGTTGGACATATTCATCGTATAGCTCTCCAAGAGCAAAAGTAGGCATAACCCTTCCTTGTTGATTCAAAGTTTCAAATAGACACCATAAGAAACTCTTAGATTAGGAGGATATAGGTTCATGAAACACATTGAGATGTGCCGAAGTCTAGAGTTACCTACCCAAGCAAACAGGTTTTGCTGTTTCTAGATGGTCTATTGAGCGAGAAGCTTAGATCATATGTCTATTTGAAGGAGCCAATGGCCCTAGAGCAATGGCTAAGGATGTCTATTGATATTGAGGAAAATTCGGCTGATGATTTGGAACTCTCTAAACTTTATAAGAATTTAGATGGTTCCATTAGCATCACATCCAAAACCACAACATCAAAATGAATTAGCGGAACAAGTGGCTTAAAGAATAGGAGTCCAAAATAGAAAAAATCCTAGAATGGCCTTAGTAAAGTGTTGCTATACATGCAGAGGCAATCACATGGACAATGTGTGCCCAGTGAAAACTTAGAACCTAGGAAACCTAAATGCCCAGTATTGCACAATTGAGAGAAAATAAAAGAACCACATGGATCAAGATTGTCCCTTTTATGAATAGGCAGTGAGGAAAAACTACCAACAACCATACCAACAGAGAGGTAGATATCAAAACCACTATCAACAAAAGCCATATTATATGCCATAGCAACAATACCAACCCCAGTATCATGCTCACCCTATACCTCAAGTAGTTTTAGGAACACAACCACCACCCCCTCCTAATGTAATTTTAGTCACATATGCAATGACAAAGGATAACTTGAACAGGGCTTTAGTACCATCATATCCATTGATCTTAGAGAATGATCCTAAAGAGTTTTGGTTTAACACATGGAGATAGCCCATCAACCTATTACATAGAATCTCCAAATCACAATGAAGATTACCCTTATGATGTAGCTTTGTTGGAACCTAATTGGGAGCTAGAATATTCCAATGTGATGTACACTATTCCAAAACATAGGCACCAAATGAGACAAATGAGATCTCATGCCCCTAGAGGACCTTGCTATAGATGTCAAGGAGATCAATTCATTCATGATTGTCCACTTCCTCCACCAATGCAACCTCAATCTATAGTGATTCAATGTTTTTTATTTGATTTTGGAAAGGAAAATCTCCTTTGTAACTATCCTAAGAACCCTACCAAGACTCAAAAGATTACTCCGATCAATGTGATTGGTTGGTGGTAGAGTCTAATGGAAGTTTAGATAATATTGCCCATGTACAAGTAGTCACAAGAGCACAAGCTCTTTAGAAGACCCTTCACATAGAGTAGGAGAAGAAATCTAAGGGTATGAAAAAGAACTAGTAAGAATAGAACCAAGAATGGGAAGGATAACCATGAAAGAATGAAGAGAAAATGGTCTAGAAAAATTAACAAATTAGAAGATAGCCTCAAAGAAACCAAAACGATGGAATCCCTTTCTCTATAAGTCAGTACTCCCAAGGGTTCTTAAGAGAAATACAAGAGGACAAACATGCCAAGGAGAGAGGAAAGATCCTCCTCAAATTCCAAAAATAGATGAACATCTTGATCAATTTGCTCAAAAAATTCTCTCTATTTACGAAGAGCAAGAAGACATGCAATCAAGTGAACAATTAAACCTGAAATCTAATTGCTTATAGAAATTGCATCATTTCATAGACCCTTGGGAATCTAAATCTATTTAGATGAGAGATCCCACAGTGATGATCAGAAATGAAGAATTAGTTCTAGAAATAATTAAGAACACTAAAGTGCAATTCCATATCACTTTAGAAGAACTGATCAAGATCAAACCATAGTTGTGGAAGCATATAGATAATCAGTTCCTAGAAGTTGTTACTTCCCACTCTCAAGTAAGATCACAAAAGAAAGTATTGGAGATACCCACAGACAAGATAGGGGATATGAGTGATGGAGAAGAAGGAAACACTTATCTACCTAACACCAATTAAGGATACACAATGAAAGCAATCTTAGACTCAAGAGGAAGATTTGCCATTGCCATCACTTCCTTATGGAAATGATGGGGCTAAACAATTCTAAGACCTAGAAGAATGAAGCTACAAATGGTAGATGAACACATAGAGAAGCCCCTAGGATTGCTAGAATGGATCAATCTTACTACTTGTGGTGTAGAGTTTGAGCATGCATTTGCCTTGTATGAGTTTGTAAAAAACCATGTCTATGAGATGACCCTTCATGAGACAATTGTAGGTGGTGCAAGGTTGGGGAAGAAATTCTTTGTACTTACGACATTTAGGGGTCACTACCAAAGTCGATGTCAAGGACTATTCACATAGAGATGCACCACCCTTGCAATGGAATACTCTCCATAAAATGCAAGAAGAGAGTGAATCCGTGCACTCCATAGGATTAGATCCTTCATGGATGCATGAGGATACACACTTATGGATGTGTAAAGTGGAAACAAAAGAAGAAATGAGACTAGAAGCTAGAAACATAGGCACCATGGAAAACCCTAGTTCACTTCAAGACCCAACCTATGCACCTATGATATTTCCACATGAAGAGTTTGATTCCCATGGTTGGGTAGAGATCTTCACAATAGTGGACATAGTGGTGAATGAAGCGATAGACCCCCAATTTATGAAGAAGATGGCTATGACATATCGGTGTTCATATGAAAACGTATCCTTGAAGAATCTGAGTCAAGTTTAGATGTACAAGGAAAAACAAGAAACTCGAAATTAGAATCCATCGTTATGGAACCATTTTGTGCTCCATTCAAAGTACCTATACTTGGTGGAGGCCAACACCCAAAAACTGGAAGAGTGTAAGCATAATGTGATACTAGCTACCCACATAGACAAGAAGATAAGAAGAAGAAAAGAAAGAAAAATCTCCCCACACAAGAAGACGAATCCTTGTTTGAAGTACATGAAAATTTCTAGAAATATGAAGTAGAGGATAGAAAGATCATGCTAAGGATGCCAAATAGAGAAGCTCTCATGGGAGAGGCATACAATAACAAAGAAAAACCAAGAAAATAGTAGTGATAATAAAAGACGGAGAAGAAAGATGCACAACCATAGGACACAACCTAGGTGAAGATGAAGAACGAGAGTTGATCAACCCCTTAAGAGAATATAGAGATGTGTTCGCTTGGAATTACAAGGATTTTAATAGAGTTGATTTGGACATATGTGCCCATAGGATCTCTATGACCTTAGAAGTGAGACCAACAAAATAAGATCCTTACACATTAATGATACTTATGCAGCGAAGATTAAAGAAGAAATTGATGGGTTGATAGAAGTAGTATTTATCTATGAAATTGAGAATATGGAATGGTTATCACCCATTGTGGTTGTGCTCAAGAAAAATGGAAAGTTGTGCATGTATATTAACTTGAATAAAATAAGTGCTACCTCTACTTGCGACAATTATCTGCTTCCTATCACTAAACATCTATCAAAACATGTAGTGGGCAAGGAACTTTACAAGTTCCTTGATGGATTTTTGGTTACAATCAAGTAGCCACAACCCTAGAGGATCAACACAAGAAAGATTTTGCCACTAAATTGGGGTATCTTTGCATTTTGTGTGATGCCATTTGGGCTCACAATTTCTTCAACTACCTTTCAAAGGTTGATGTGTCATGTGTTTAAGGAATTTTTGAGGGAGGACTTATAAGTCTATGTGGATGACCTATGTGCTCATTCCCACATAAAACACGCTCACATCTTAGAGCTTAGATAGATCTTTGATAAGTATGGATATGGAAAATATCAAGTCCTCTTGCATCTAAAAAAGTGCATTTTCATGGTCAGTCAAGACAAGTTATTGGGCCATATTGTGTCAAAGAATGAAATTTTGATGGATGAGGATAAGTTGAGAGTGATAGCTGAGTTTCAAAGGCCTAGGAGAGTTAAGGAAGTACAAGCATTTATGGGTCATTGTGGAATATTTTACCCACATTCTATCCACATGTATGAAATAATTGCTAAGCCTCTATACAATCTATTGACTAACTTTGCGTGAAGTGATGAATATGAGAAGTCATTCATAGATTTGAAAAGAGGATTGTGCTTAGCCCCTATCTTGAGAATGCAAGATTGGAATAGGTCATCCATATTCAAGTGGGTGCTTCCAATTTTACCACTCGATGCATGCTAGCACAACTGACAGATGAAAGAAACATCCTCATAGATTATGCAAGTAGAAAATTGAATGTTGTAGAGAGGAATTACAGTACTAATAAATGAGAAGGATTAGGAATGGTATATGCGGTCAAGAACTCAAGACATTATTTTCTTGCAAATAATTCAAATTCTTTATAGACCATCAAGCCCTACTATACTTGGTGAACATACCTTGTAGTTTAGGTAGATAAATGAGATGGTTCCTCTTGCTAGTGGAATAAAATATTGAAGTTGTGATTAGGAAAGGTAAGCCCTACCTTAGGGCGGATCACCTCTTTTGACTCACTTCGTGAGGATCACCACAAGAAGTGTTAGAAAAACTTCTTGATGCATATTTCTTCAACTTGGAAGTAGTTCCTAACTGGGCTAAACATTTAGTGCCAATTCTCACATCGACCCAAGAATTTGGTTGTAAGAAAAAAGGATGAAGAGATTGTTAAGTCATAGAAATATCATATACTCATAGGTAGTACTTACAAGCAGGATGATCAAGGAAACTTAGCTGGTTATGTGAAAGATGAAGAACAAAATAAATGGCTGCAATTAGCATGTGTAGCTGCATTAGGGCAACATAATTCAAAACACAAAACCCTACATACATTGAAGAGGTTAGGCATGTATTGGCTATTAATGGAAGTAGATGTCTATAGCTTTCTTAAGGATTGCCCTATTTCTATTAACAGACCTCTTGTGGAACATGCGACACTATACCTCTTGTCTCTAATACCTGATTTGAAGAGTCCTTTAGTGGACTTTCTAAGGACGAAGACTTTACCCAAGAGATGACATTAGCACAACAAAGGATTCGTGAGTAGGAAGCTCAAGACTATAAACTCATTGGAAAAAAATTTTATAGGTGTAGAAGAGATGGATACTTGAGATTATGTGTACATGAGAGGGAATACCTAGGAATATTAGGGACTGCACACCAAGATGTTGTAAGAGGATACTTCGGATCCGATTGAGTGATCAAAGCCATACTATTTTCAAGTCTTTGGTGGCCTACCCTTCATATGGATGCGTATAACTATGTGAAGAGGTGTGACACAAGAACTCAACACCCTATCACCCACCAACCAATGGATAAGCGAACACTACAAATAATATGCTATGTAATGTATTGGCCAAGCTAGTAAACAATAAATGTTTGGATTGGAAAAGGCAACTACATTACAATGTTTGGGCATAACAAATGGCCTATAAAATGGTACTTGATACAAATCCATTTCATATGGTTTTTGGCGAGAATGTTGTGCTTCTATTAGAATTTCGATACTTGCCCTAAAGATGGCACAAGAGAATCAATGGATAGCATACAAGTTATCGTCCAAGTTCATGGACTTAGAACCCCTAGGAGAAACATGATTGAGAGCTTTGGATATACATTGCAGAGAAGAGATAGAAGTCTTACTTCAAGGCATGTGGAAAAGATAAGGGATTGAAAGAAGGTGATTTAGTCTTGGTTCACATGTTGAAGCAACATGCTTTAAAGCTAGAGAAGTGTGGGTATGGCCCCATGACCATCAATAGGATATCTGCCAGTGGAGCTGTACTTATTAGCTACTCTATAAGAAGACATATTACCAAACCAGATAATTGGTTGTTGATTCAAGCTCTATTGAGAGCTATTGACGATCAAAATTCTAAGAAAACTCCATGTGGCTAAGAAACAAAAAGAAGAAGAGACGAGAATTCGAGAAGAAGCTCATGCTAAAGCCATAGAATGGATTAAGAGAATGAAATTAAGATGACAAGGTATAGGCCAACTAAGAAACAATGATGTTCCTCCCAACTCCTATGCCCATCGATATTACATGGCTATGTGACAAACTTAAAGGAATACCTTTCCAAGAATCATTGATAGATGACCATTCATTTCGCATGTTGAGCTAGGACAAGACACAAGGTTCAAGACAATCAAAGCCCTAATTGATTTAGGAACTACTACTAGTGCCATACGGTATTCTTGTTGTCAGGACATGGACTTACACATAGATCCGATTGAGGCATACCTCATAGGATTAAGAGGTGTGGAAACCCTTTGAATAGGCAAGGTGGAAATTCCTATATCGATATAAGATGTCTCCTTGAGAATAAAACTGCTAGTTTTCCATGATGAAGAGCTCATGGAGTCTCTAATCTTGGGTCAAGAATGGATCTATCATCATGCGATCAACTTAAACCTTAAAAGACATCTCCTTCAGGTTTGGGTACAAGAACAATAGGTCACGATAGGACTAGAAAGTAACACAACCAAGGATCTAGACTCAATCGAGGATCTTGGTTCTTCTAAATCTAACATTGAAGACAAAGATGTTGCATGTGTTTCCACATTTGTTGTGCAGAAGATGTTACACTCTGATGAACAAATTGTGCAACATAAGGAACTCCCTTCTATTACAAAGATGAGTGTTATATAAATAACTTAAATGAGGAGGCATGCAAAGCAGCAACAATAGACACATAAACCAAGAAGACCAAAAAAGTGATGGAGGAATAAAACTACCCCAAGAATGAAGTGAATTTGGGTACAAAAGGATGAGCAACCAATTGTCCTATCACACTTGAAGTCTCCATCTTAGACGTAGAAGAAGAAGCTAAGGAGATTAGTAATAGAACCACGAAAACACCCACCACCAAGAGTACTCCAAGTTTGGGTACCATAACAGGCGATGAAGGTTGACCATAATAACTTAAAACATTGGGTGCCTAAGACCTAGTTACGTGCTCAAATCTCCTCACCTGAGCTCTTAGTTTCTAGGCATTTCATCTATTTTATCAAAACCACCATGTAATATCATTAATAGATCAACCTGGAAATGGGTACCTAAAATGTCCCACAATTAAGTCATCATCAAGTACAATGTATAAACCCAAATTAATATTATTGTACAATGGTGGTTTTGATACATCTATTGTATCAAAACCACCATGGAATATGTATCAACTTGGAAATGGGTACCTAAAAAGTCCCACACCCAAGTTAAGTCATCATCAAGTACAATGTATAAACCCAAATTCAAATCTTGTAATCCCATAAGGGAACCTTGGGATATCATTAAACATTATCACATATCATCCATACAAACCTTGTAATATACATGTACATTACTAGAAGCATGTTGAGTCAATGCATTTTTCCAAGTATACACATAGGTATTGCACTAACTGATAACCTCATGATACGAGACACTCAACACTTACACACCCTTTTTCATGATGCAGAGGAATGTAAAGGAAACATATCAATATTTTAAAGGGAACAAGGTCTTACCTAGGTTCTTTGTCAATACTAATGTGTTTTTTCTTAACTGATTCAAACATTCAAACCTAGATAAGGTAAAGATATGCATGGAACCTTCATTGTCCCCTTTTTTATGCCCAACTAGGAGCTCAAAAGATTCAAGCTGTCCAAAAAGCTGGGCCACAAAGCTCTCAACATGCAAGGCATCCATATTTTGACATACAAAGAGACCCTTATACCATAAGAAATGAAGAAAAGGGACATAGTAAAGATGAATGAGATGAAAACTATCACCCCTAATTTATCAGTGGCCCTTAAAATTTGTATGCAACGTTTCTCTTTCCTAAGGTAGGGCAGATTCACACAGACTCATAAGAAAATATGGTTTAGTTTCTACATCACCAAAACAATAGGGCTCACTATCAATTTACCACATTGGATGATTGACCAGCTCCATGGCATGATAGCAAGATGGCCATGCCATCACTAGAATCATTTACAAGTGCCTAATATATGACGTTCCTATCAAATGAGCTTGGACTAGGACACAACTACAAATGTTGAAGAGTAGAAAGGCTTTAGCACCACAACAAAAAAGGATGCAAGGAACCATACCTTGCATACAAACAAGAGGAGTAGTGATGACACTAAAAGTATCACCGACCGAGCAACCCACAATAACCCCATTTAAAAATTGTCTTCCTAGGCGTAGCACACGAGAAGCATCCATAACCCAACCAATGACCCCACCTCTTCCACTCGATTTCAAATTTCTCATGACTAAAGGACTAGATGACATCAACACTTTTGACTTTGAGCACATTCTTCAAGGAGTCCCATTGACAGATACAAAATTCAGATAAGAAATAGAATATGAACTAGATAGACAAACATGAAGGTAAGAAGAACAACATGATGAAGAATTCCATGTCCAATGGGCTGACAAACAACAGTTGCAGTGATAACAAGAAGGGGACATATAAGAAAGTGAGAAAGAATAAGAAGAAGAAGTAGAGCGTACATACACAATGACTCTCAAATGATTAAGGAAGACCATGGAAAATGTTGAGGCCCATCTTCACCTTGCCAAACAACAAAGTTGCATAATCATGGAACAACTATTAGAGGCAAATGATGTAGATCAATAGTTTATAAAGTCATTGTGTGCACTATTTGAGACGGTAGGAATAATTGAAGCAATTGATCACACACTCAAGAAATTGAGCGTCTAGTATTATGAAAGGCACAATAACACACTATAGCGACTGGGTAAAACCATATAGATACCTATCACTTCTACTACAACATCAACCACCATTCCTATTACCATTGACATTACCTCCACTTCTAATCCTATGAACACTCTAGAAATAGTTAGCCAAACCACTAAAGAAACCACCGTACAAATTCCTCCCATTTAGCCCTCCCTATTCCATCACCTATAAGAATCCTTGAACCACCTCGAATAACTACCATGGAAGAACACGAAACCATTGCCATCACTACCAAAAATGTACAAATAGCCATAGAACTAACAACCACCCAAATATCTAAACCTACTTTGCATTCCAAAGCCCCATCTCAAACACATATCTCTTCTCATCCCACCATAAACCATTGTTTACCATGAACGTTTTCACAACCACTAACCTATTATTCCAACTTGTACTTGTCTTTATCACAATTCCTCCAACATTGATACCCTTCTCACCTCCTCTCCAACCCACCTTTGCCCCATTCACACACCCTTAATGATACTTATTCCCTCTCCACTTCACCTCAACATTTTCCTCCATGTACCAACCACAGTAGACACTGCCTTTTTGGTGGGAGACATTTGCGTTTGCATGAGAACAACAAGGCTCATTTCCTTTACAACCTAACTCTCACACATCAACACAATTTTTAAGCACTACACCTGCTATTCCAACATTCATAGTAGAGACCTCACACACTAGCATGCTCGATTGAATGGACATCTCACCACCACTTACTACACCTCCCCCACCCCCCATATTCCCACAATCCTGCATTCCCCCTCCACCAACCTTATCACCACCAACAATAATGTTTTCCACTGCATACACATCTTCCATTCCCCTTCCCATCCCCCCTGCATCATACACACTTCCAACTACATCCAGCATGCATACATCCATCATCAACTCCACTCCAGCAACGATGATAAATTACCCCAACTACTTATGATAGGAGTATAATCTATTGGCAGAGAGGGACATCACACTTCAAGCTCAATCAATGCATTTACAAGAATATATTTTAGACCGGTTCATGAAACATACTATCTAGTGGGCTTCCTCAATATCATACTAAGTCATCGATTCCTCAATGGAGATCCGCATGTTTGCAAATGCTTGATCTGAAAAATATTTGACAAGATCCAATGGAGCACTGTGGTATACATGATCGGCCATTTCATCACCTTGCTAATCTAATTCCTTAGTTTTAGAAAGTTTCATTCATTAGAATTTGCTTTCTTTCATGATCAAAATCTTCCCCTTCTTTTTTTAATACTAATAAAAGAAAAAAAGAAAAGTAGAAGAAAAAATAAATAAATAAATAAATAAATAAATAAATAAATATATATATATATATATATATATATATATATATATATATATATATATATATATATATATATATATATATATATATATATATATATATGTGTGTGTGTGTGTGTGTGTGTGTATGTGTATGTGTGTGTGTATGTGTGTGTGTGAGTGTGAGTGTGTGTTCACTTTCTAGTGATACTACCACAAAATATTTGCTAATTATCTCATTTCCATTGTCATGTCTTGCTAGTTATAATATGGCTTTACTTCAAGTATGTTCACCTTCATCGGGATGCTTTCTCCATCAATGTCCTAAATTTCCAAAGAGCCATTTGGATTCAACTCAACTACTTTCAAGGGACGCTCCATCTAGTTTGTAATTTGCTTGGAAGTTTATAGTATTCACTATCATATACGAGTACTAGGTTGCCTTCTTTTATAACATAAGTCTTGAATTTTTTATTATATTTATGTTTTCTCCTCTTTTGGATTGCCTCCAAAATGTGCTATGCTAGAAATCTCTTTTCTTCTAATTTTACTAGTTGGATGAGTCTCACCTGCAAGGATTTTTTTTTAATATAAAGGAAGTTCGGCAATAGCCTACTCTCCCGGACTTGAATTAAATTAAGAAACAAAGGTACAATAGAAGGGGACTAGAGCCCACGGGACCCCCCAAATCCCACAAAGCAGGGGAAGCTTGGTTGATTCCTAGGTTGCATTACAAAGAAGGTTGATCACCCTCTCGTCGCCCTCATGCGGGACCCACTTGGGTTTGAGCTTGTTGTTGATCAAAAGGAGGACTTGATGGTGCCTGAAGGGGGGGGATTTCTTACTGTTGACAATCCTTTTGCCAAGGAGGAATAGAGATTTTTCAATCGACCACTCCCTGGGGGGGTCGCCGAAGTTGAGAGCACACCGCTCCCGCCAAATTTTCCACAGGACTTCCCCTCTGATTGCGTTCCAGAGAGCCGCAGAGCATCCAATCGCTTCACCCAAAAGGACTTGTTTCCAGCTAAGCTGTTTCTGAACTCTGATTTTCAGTCCCACCATCTGCCAGATTCTGTAGGAGTTGGGGCAAGTAAGGAAAATGTGTGGGACATCTTCGATTGCACGGTGGCAGCGTTTGCACCACGGAGGGATCCCATAAATTTTGCTTGCCTTATGGTTAGTCCAAATTCCTCGATGAAGAATTTGCCATAAGAGGACCGACTTCTTAATCTCTATAAGTGGGTGCCAGATACCCATGAATTTCATGTCCCACCGAAGCCGCGTCCAAGACAGGCACCACTTCTTGTTGAGGCTGATCTGGAGGTCAGTCGTTTCTTTGATGTTCGGGATTTTGAGTAGGCTATTTCCATTGTGCCATTTGAGACCACGCGCGTTCGGAGCGTCATGTCCCATGAGAAGGCGGGTTTTGTGACGATCCCAAGCGAGGCATCTGCTTTGCAAGGTGTTCCATTCTTCGTAGGAGATGTTTATGCGAGGGTCGATATCCTCGTAGTTGATCCAACTGTTGGTGTCATGTTTCCAGAGGTGTTTCCATTTTTTGAATCCTTTGTTCCATAACTTCTTGGCATTTTGAATGTTCCACGACTCCACACTCCGGATGCCATGTATCGGAAACCAGATAGAGTCGTTTTGTCTGATTCCGGCCGCCCACTTCCAGTCCTCACCTGCAAGGATTGCTCTTCTCTTAGCCTCGTGCTTCAATTGCCACTCGTAACATAGGGACTTTGTTTTCTATTGGAAAAATCACTTCCTCCCTATACACCAACAAGATTGGCATGCAATTGGTGGTCACTCGATATGATGTCCAATAGGCCCACAAACCTTCATGAAGCCTTTCATCCCAATTCCATCTATGATTGCCTACCACGTTTGTTAGGATTTGTTCCAGAATCTTGTTACTAACATGTACTCATCCATTGGCTCTTGGATAATACAAAGTCATATTTTTGTGCCTTATTTTATATAAGCCCATCAACTCTTCAAACAACTCATTAACAAAGTTCGAGCCTCTAGTGCTCACTATTTCTAATGGACAAAGAAAGTGATGGTCCTATTGGTTTTTGAGTGCTTTTCCCTCTACACATTTCGTAATGTAATCCACATAGAACAAAATTAGCCAAAATGATGGCCCTATTGGTTTTTGAGTGCTTTTCCCTCTACCCATTTCGTAATGTAATCCACATAGAACAAAATGCACCTCTTGGATGTGTCCCTTGGAGGAGGATCAACTGGATCGAGAAAAATCAATTCTGAGGTTTCAAATCCAAAACTAGTGTCAAAGGAGTGGAGCATGCTAAGATGGTCTACATTTGGTGGATGTTCATGGTATCAAATTATCGCAAAAAGTTCTACAAATCCGGACACATTTGAACTATATAGGGAGTTATGGCACCTCCAGTTATTCACTCGTTGATGTTCTAAAACAAACAACAACACCGACTTCCTATCTCATAGGATAATTGTTTGGTCCTAAGCCCCCATTGGAGTCCTTTTGTTAGTGGTTCCATAAGGAATGGTTCCCAGGGAGTTCGATTGTGAGCAAGTGTCAGTTCTTACCGGTGATTCATGTGCTCTTGGTGTTTGAAAATAAGGATATGGCCTTCCAAGCTTTGCAAACTGGCACTTGACCCATATGGAAGACCACCTTGTGCCTATTTGAATGGTTTCTTGATGTTGTCCCTAATTGATCTAAACCCCTATGCTATTGACTTTGGATCTAGCTCCCAAACTTGCCCTTCTTCCTTTATGAATTCATAAGGGAAATTGTCTCACCCATCGACCGGCCTCTAGCCTTGAGAAAAGACGTTGGAGGCCTCATTTATGAAGATGTGAGATACTCATTCAATGCTAGATGGCGGCCACAAATTTGTGTCGAAGCTCATCTAAACAAATATCTCCCCTCTAAAATCTCCATAGACATTGGAAAAGAGAAAACCATTGAACATGAGATTTTGTACAAGAACTTGCCAATTTCTTGCTTTCATTGTGGAATGCAGGGCTAGAGACTTAAAGAATGTCCCCTGAGGCAGGAATCTAGTAAGAAAAAAAAAAAAGATAATGCTATAGGGATCAGAGTGGCTGTTGGGCCCAGAATGTATTAGCAAATCATCCATGGGAGGCTGAGAAGGGGACAACATAAGTAATGGAAACAAAACTTGATGGCTTCACAGAAGTAAGACAAAGGAGGAGGAGAAGCCCTAAAGGTATTACTAAGAAGAGCCCCTCTCACATGGCTCAAGAAACAAACTTCTTTTGCAACTTGGAAAAGGAGGTCAATGACCTAGATTACCTAGGGGGAATGAATCATGAAGACTATTGTAGTGAGGGGGAAACTCTTGAAGATTCAAATTGCAAGGAGAGCAAGCAAGAAGGAAACACCACTAGCAAAGAGGTTGGACTCACCACTAGCAACTGCCAATGATGCTAGCAAGGACAGTGAAAGCTCGATAATTGGTTCCACAATCCCGGAAAGAATGATAGACTCATTTTGAATAAGAGTTCTCACAAAGAAAAACAACTAGCCAAGATACTATGGAAGAGCCCCAATAAGGGGAAACTCCTATGTCAGGATTGATTGATTTTTTTTTTAATCATTGGTTGATTGCTTTTTTTGACTCATATTGGTTGATTGCTTTGACACTCATGTGTCCACCAATGGTTTTTGCTTCATGCTTGGTAGCTCATGCATATCTTGGTTGAGAAAGAAGCATGCTGCTATGGAAACTACTAGTTGTGAGGCTAAGTATAGGGCAGCTTTCACAAAAACTATTAAATGTGTGTGGCTCAGATGCCTTTTGGATTATTTGGGTGTTGGTCATCCTTATGCCACCACAATCCTCAACAAGAATCAGAGTGCATTGGAACTTGGGAGGAACCATGTGTTCCATGCTGCACAAAGCACATTGAGATGCATTATCATTATATCAAGGAGAGGTTCTCTACTAGAGAGATTAATTTGGCCTATGTGCCCACACATGATAATGTTGGAGAACTTTTCATAGAGGCTCTATCTAGGTAGAAGTTTGAAGCTTTCCACAAAACTTTGGGCTTACTTCCTTTTGTGGATTGATTTCTTTGCACATAGCTTGGAACTTCCTTATACATGGGTGCCAACTCCTTGTTCACTGCATCATTTCCAGAGAGGGATTTGTTGATATGTTTAGGTGTGATGTATGTGAACACACTTAGGACTGTCCGGTTACTTGTTCCCTCTCTAGGAGGGTTTTTCCCCCAGCTTGTATATGCACCTATGCCCTAATAGTTCACTCATCTTTCTACATTCACTTGGTAATAGATTCAATATTTTTTTGTGTAACATTACAAGGTCATGCACAAAGCGACCTAACGAGATGTCCCACGCATTGCACCCTTAGTCCAACCATCAATTGGACTTATAAGAAGAAACATTATGTTTTATGTATCAAATACTTTTCCAATATAGAAGGGCACTCATGTTTGATGCTTTACTCTTCCTAAAAATAAGGAGGAACGAAATTTCAATGATTGATCCATATGATAAATATAAAAAACATCACATGTTACTTGCAAATCATCAACTACATAACAAGGTGATATATGTGATCCTACGAACACACTTACATGAGCATGCATGTAAGCTACAAAACTAATCTATAGTAGATGGGAGAGACTATACTAATAGAAGCAATATTAAAAAAAAAAGGTCCAACATGAAACTAGGGAAGTCTATCACTCAAGATATAGTCAAAGAACTCAAAAGTTTGAACAATTCCACAAAGTTACAATTCATGAAAGCTAGCAGTTTGCAAGGCCAACCTACCTAAGAAGACTATGCAGGGTCCTTTCAAGGATGTCAAGTTCTAGGAAGGGGAGTGTTGGAAGAACTACACAAAGAGACGCAAGATAGAATTGGATGGCTAAAGGAGATGTGATAAAAGTTCTCTCATTTACTTATTTGGGAACAATCCACTTTTGTGAATAATTTATGGGAACATGTATTTGAAAAAACATACCTTGTAAATACTTTTTGGTCATGCTCTATATGAATGAGAGAGAAGAGTCTTCTCTCAACCCCAAATGCAAAAAACAAACTTCGTGTAGATTAACCTCACATAGAATAAATTTCACAATTAACCTCCAAACTTATGACCACCAGTCACTTTTTCCTTCACTTTGGAGAACCCTATTTATAGTGTGAAGAGTTTTTTCTTCTCGAATCAACAAGTCTCCTTTTTTTCTACTTTCCATTGAGCTTCCGTCTCTATTTTTGTGCATGCCATGTAAGATTTTGAGTGCCATACATGTTTAATATTGTTAAATCCTTCATTCCTGGTTATTTTGCCAAGTCCATTGTACTTGTTCTCTCCATGTGGCATTATGTATACACTTTCTCAAATGTAATTAAATCAAATTTGGTGATGAATTATTTTGTAAATTTCGCGTGTTTAGTTTTATGGAAATATTTGCAATGATGGGAACCATGCCTATTTTTTATTAAGCATTATACAAAATTATGGTGAAATTACTCTCCATAGTCTTCTCTATGTATGCTATTGTATGTCAAACTTTTTGAAGCTTATCTAATCAATTTTCACATTGAATAAGGGATTTTGACCAAATTTGTAGATCTCATCAAGAGCTTTCTACAAACCAGTAATTCTTTGTTTGGTTGAAAGAGTACAGATTTGTGGCTATTTTACTAACGCAAGGTAATTAGTGTGTCTATTTTGGGGTTACTAGCTAAGCATTGTTTCTCCATTTGTTCTTTGTGCATCTCCATCATCTTTGCCATGTACCTCTAGCTAAAATCTACAATCTCCTCATGGATTGAAAATTTGAGTGTTAATCCCTATGCTGCAAGGGCAAATCGCACATGCCTTCCCTTATTCCGTCTTATTCTATGACACAAGGAGTTATAAGAAAAAAGTTTACATGTCATGGGGAAATATCTTAGCCTTGGATTGAGAATCTTGACCATGATGGTAAGAATCTTATGGATAAATCTGGAGAGATTTTGTTTTCATTTGAAATGATTTTGGTTCTAGAAGACATTTTCCCTGGGTCTGAATTATAATTTGATGTATTTTAAGTGAATGATAATAGAAACCATGAGATGTCCATATCCCATTAATTAAGGGCATTTTCCTATCTAAATTAAATCATCTAAAAGGTCATTTAAAGGTATGGATGAACGAAAGATTACTTGATTTCTAGCATGAAAACTCAATTATTATTAGGCTGAAGCCCTAGAGAATGAAATATCACTAGAATACCACTCAAAGAAGGTCACTAGGGAAACACTTTCAACCATAACATGGACAAGTTCATATAGTGTGGAAGATCTTGCGATCATTCTTTCAAACTATCTTTGCTGAGTTGTATATCCAAGTCTACTCTCATATGAGTACACCTCTAAAATCAAGTGGCTAAATAGATATAATTCAGAATGTCATTTATATTACCTATTCCATTTATCACTCATAGGTGTGAGGAGGACATGATGGAAATAAGAATACATTTAAGATGTGAACTCCCAAGTGATCCATCCTTCCTTATAAACACCTCAAAATATCCACGTTTAGGAAAATATAGATTATTGTTTCTTATATGTCATAATTCATGCCTGAACACCCACATTTTCATATATTATTATGTTCATCTGTAACATATGTATACAATGATCTACTATTTTTTTAGCAATTCTACACAAATCTTAACAAATTTCACTATAATAGCCTACAAAATCTTACATATGTCAATTTCTTGCAATGTAGGAGTAAAATAACGTTAAAGCATCAATAAGTAGTGGGAGCATAGGAAATACGGAACACACATTAAAAGAAAAAACATCATTTATAACACATTCGTCGATCAATAATATGGACCGAATCTAGTTGTAATTAGAGGCTATATGCAAATATGATGGAAAGTCCCTTACCAAAATCCAAAATGATCACCTACCAATAAACACAATCATCCCCAAGTCTACATTAATGCTATACAAATAAAATGTAGGATTGACCACCAAAAGAGCATCCAGGAACAACAAACACCAAAAGATTATCCATGATTAGCAATTGTTCCTTCAAAAGATCAATAGACATATAATCAAATACAATGGAAAATCAAAGATCATTGGTGATCATCCATCAAAAGATCACTTGCGATTGGATCATAAGTGATCAATGAAGGCATTCAATAATAAACCATTACATTGCAATTTTATGGTTCAATCTTGCTCAAATTTACTCATTTTCGTACGTTTTTCTTGTTTCTGCTAATACATAGTCACTTAATTTAGCTCTCTCTCACTCGTTTGCTAACTTTACAAGCCCATTGTCTCACCTCAATGCAAGAAAGTACTCAACACTTCACCATGGCACTACTGCCAACTTATAATTTTTCTTTATCCCACTCTCACCTCTCTCATATAGATGCACATGCACGAAATTCCTTGACATTCTCTTTCTAGTTTCTCCCTCCCTCACTTTTTTCCCTTTCTCACACTTGTTCTCGCACTCACTCACACCCCAACCTATTCATATTTGCGCACTATTTTTACTCACTCCCATTACTCTCACTCTCACTCTCTCTCTCTCTCTCTCTCACACACACACACACACACACACACACACACACACACATATATATATATATATATATATATATATATATATATATATATATATATATATATATATATATATATATATATATATATATATATATATATATATATATATATATATATATATATATATATATATATATGCACACTTTTCCTTATGCACACACATACATATCAACATAGAGGATCACCACCTATTTCTCACACACTCACCATGTTTTTCTCCCTCTCCCTCACATCATGTCCTAGTGTTAGATTTACTTCACATAATGACACACAAAGGTGAATGTAATTCTTATCGTTCTCACTTGCATATGATGACACAGACCAATATTCATACAGTTGCACACCATTATTCAACCACATTTACACTAAGAGTGCCACCCATACACATATGTCACATATCGTAAAACACAAACACACATACACAAACACTTCCTCCTTTCACCTTTCACACACAGATATAATCGCTCTATCCCTCTCTCTCTCTCTCACACACACACACACACACACTCTCTCTCTTTCTCTTTCACTCTCTTACTCTCTTGGAAAGCTTCTCTTATAAGAATCTGTGCCAAAAGTGAGCAAATTTGTCCTTTAGTACTCTTGTTCACTTAATTTTTCTTTTCAATACAATGAGGACGAATGGTCTACAATTCTATTCGGCATAGCAACAATGACATCAAATACATAGATGTACAGTAATGACATCAAGTACGTCCCATGGGTACTAAGCCCATTCACTTGTAAAGTTGTTTTCTTTATTAATTAAAGTCTGAGAGAGTAGGCTATTGCCGAACTTCCATTTTGGAAAAAAACATCTACTTGTAAGATGTATTACATCAAAATGTGAAGCTACAAATGTTTGAAGAAAACCCACAAATGGAGGCGTTGAAATATGTTGATGGGTACACACTGAATTCATTGTTTATTTGGATTGTCTATAAGAGAATACATGAGTGGAGCTATTTGATTTTAAATTTGGCTGCAATAGTATGAAATATATGTGTTTATGAAGAGTAAATGATTCTCTTTGACCAATAGTGTATGCTTGTGATTTTCATATGTGTGATATGATCTTGTTTTTCTACATGTGCATGCGAATGTCAAGCTGTTCAAGTTAGTTTGTGCATGATTATCCATATGTCTGAGCATGATGAAACAATGGACTTGGAGGACATTTGTAAGATGTGTTGATTATTCCTTCTTCGAGCAAGGAGAGAAGATACAATATAAAGTGATTTATGAGAACTACTGTCTTCAGAGTATAGGCAGTTCTATGTGTGCATATTTGAGAGCTCAGCTACAAAAGTGAAAGTCGACCTGTACATCTATGGTTGCACCTCCTCTTTTGTTCACTAAAAATGGAGAGTTCCCCATTCCTCTTCAATCCAATTGGTGAAGCATACTATCTATCCTATTCTCTGCCAAGGAATCTCTTCAAATCAGCTCGTTTTCCTATCTTTGTTATGCTCCCAAAGCATTTGAGTGCCTCCTTTTCAGAGCACAAATGTCTTCTCCCTCTCTTGATGATGCTCTCCATCAGTTTTTGCTTTGCTGCTGAAACTCCCAAGCCATAGGGTCCACTTCATCGATCAAATAGTTTTCTTAGTAAGCACTTGTATGTTGTGCTCTTTTCTCCCGAATCCTCTCTTGTGTTCACAAAACACTCACGAAAAGCTCTATCGACAGCTTCAGCTATCTTCCTATCCAAAAATTCCTCTCCTTCATGGTTGTGCTGTAGTTTTTTCTGGAGCCCTACTCCCCTTTCTGTTGATATACAGAGAAAAAGAAGTGAAAAGAGTTTGTTGCCTTCCACACAAGAGCCTCATCCTCCAATTTTCCATGCTGGCCTATATGCAATAATGAACATACATTTCATGCCATTTAGTAGTGGAGCTACTACAAGCTATAAAGGCGATGGGTGAGTGAAAGATCATTCTTTGTTAAGCACTTTTGAATAGGAAAGCGAGGGTCTTCTCTTAAGATTCCCCATCCTTGGCGTTGTCTCACCTCTCTGATATGTGAACCATGCAGCAAAGATGATGATTCTATCAGTTTTGACATCCCCTTCCCAAACATCCTTTCACAAATCCCAACCTTGCTATATGATCCACAGGAGTGTCAGATTTGTGCCCACAGGATAATCCATTACTTTTTTCCTAGGAGGAAACAAGAATGACTCATATGCCTGCAACACTCATACTTGAACATATGTATTTAATCTAAATATGTTCTGTCTCTATCTCACACACACATACATACCCCCATGCCCTCATAGACACATGAATGCTTATACATTAGCACATTCCATAGCGAGGTAATGATTTTAAATGAAACCTATTCATGCAACAAACCACACGATTCCCCTCGACCCTTGTAGCATTACACATAAAACATTAGGGGAGCACATAAAAAATATGTGGGATTTGCAAAGTAACATAATCTCCTTCCACCTATTTGTGAAGTCGCCCTCGACAAGTGATCTATAGAAAACGCATAGTTCAGATATCAAAATCCATATAATTAATGTTCATATCTATTTATGATTTATCTTAATCGTCCCTTTTTGTGCTTCTTTCCCTTCCACTTGACCAATCTAGTTACATCACCATGAATAAGAGAATAACTCACAAAATATAGAAATCAAATGCCACAAAAAAATCAGATAGGAAATTCCAAGCTAACCCAAAATGCATGCCTCTTATTTTCTCTAGTTTTCACTATTTACACATGCTCCTATGGCTAAGAGTTGTGAAGCATTCCTTGCGTCACCTTATGAAGACCATCGAGCATGAATGCAAGTCAAGATCCAAATGATGCCCTAAAGTGACACACACACACACCATAACTATCTTTCGATAGAACCTACAAGCTCGTAAGAAAGTAAACGATCCACAACCTCGTAAAGGTCTTTTCTCCTTCACACATGATAGCCATGCTCTTCATGAGTGTTGGATTACAATCAATCTATCTATCAAAAGCCTCCATGTCCCAATAAACCTGCATATGCATAACACTCCCTCATCGGGCGAACGTCGCTTTGTCCTTGCTTTTCCTCACCCTCAAGAATGGAACCTTTTCCATTTTATTTTATTTTGTATCTAGTTTCATGAGTTGGTGTATGTTGAAATTGGATGCGACTCATGGCCTCGACTGCCCGACCAAACTCGTTCCACACATATACCAACACAATATAGCATGAAACACACAAATCAGATACATAAATAACACACACATGCTAGCTCATAATGAACTTGGGTGCGGATCATGGTCTTGACCACTCAATCAAGATGGCTCCACCCACCCACAAGCCCACTATGGCATTTGATGGCTCTACAATAACATGCATAAAGTTTGGTTGAGGCTATCAGTGTGCAACATATGTACTTTATAGGTGTCCCACTAAAGCACTGCAGTCTATCACTCCATATGAGGCTTGGCATGGTCACAAGCCATCTATTGCTCATATGTGTGTTTTTGGTTGTTTGGCACATGCATTAGTGCCTGAACAACATCATAGAAAATTGGATGATAAAGCAGTAAAATGTATTTTTGTTGGGTACAATTCTGATGATATTCAGCCCTTACTTTCATGTACTAAGGAGACATTTGTTAGCTCCAAAGACATGTATGATACTTTGCTGCCTCTTTTTACAGGTGGACAGTCTAGTGCTGGTCCTAATGAGGCAACTTCTTAGCCTTTGCAGATCATTCCATTTTTAATGCAGATTTACATGATGCAATTATTGATAAGAGAGCTGATATTGAGGAGGCAAAAACTATGCCAAAATGGTTGGTGCAGACTTTGCATGATAGCGAATTAGATGCACCTCTGTCATATCATACTCTTTCTAAAACTAAGGAATTAAAGTAGGTAGGTGATGAAATGGCTGATCATGTATACCACAATGCTCCTTTGGATGTTGTCATATATTTTTCAGATCAAACATTTGCAAAACATGTGGATCTCCATTGAGGATATGATGATCGAGCATGATATTGAGAAGCCCACTAGGTATTATGTTTCATGAATGAAGACCTTGATATTGATTTTTTGTTTAAACAATTTGAGGCTTATCTAGGATATTGAGCAGCATACTCAGATGATAGGAATTTTTATTACAATCATACTTAGGTTTTACCTAGCAACGAGAATGATATCAATTGGGCATGTGCAGATTTGTTAGACATACGGAGTGTTGACAAGGCTCCTAAGTTTCAACCTCACTTACCTTAGGGGTTTTATCTATTAATGAGCACAAGAAGATATTAGGTGAGACTTCTAGGATACTTACACAATGTGGCCATCGGAGGATAGGCTTAAGGGTGACTAGGGCAAGTAAACATTTGTATCAACTTGGGGAAAGCTAGCTCAAGTATGATATATATAATACCTATGTTTTAAAGATTTCTGGAAAAGGGAAGGTTGATCTATGATTGGATTTTAATGTGCATATTTATGTTTTGGCTTGCAATGGTGATATGAAGTTGTCTAACTAGGTCTGCATGCAATGGTCAATAAGAGTGTTAATTTCACTAAGTGGATGTTTAGGGTGAGCTGGCTCGAGAGTTGTCGCGATTAAAGAAGGCTTAGGGATCCATTTCTGTGTCATACAGGGGATTAGAAGAGATGAAGTGTAATTTACAAAAGAAGGTGTGTAGGGTTTCTTAGTAGTCTCAGAAAAGGTCTTCTTAGAGCTGACTAAGGTTGAAGTATAAACTAAGCACTTTTTCGGTACCCAGAGCTGGCAAGACTTTGACTGAGCTATCACCACAGAATTGGGCACCCAAACTTGCCGAATGTGTTGCGTCGATCGAAATTGAGAGGGCTGCCAAAGATATGGAGTGTTTGACTTAGTAGGTACATTCACCTTGTGTATCCACCTCGATTGAGGGTGTGCCTAAGTGGACTATCTAACAAACCACTCTGATGTGCTGTGCCAATGAGTACGTGGATGATGTGATCTGATGGCTTCTTGAGGGTGTGACACCGTATCCACACGCTATTTTCGAAAAGAAGGGAGATCCACTGTACTCTTGCTTGGAAATGGTGAATCTTGACATGCATCTGAAGATCGAGTCTTACGCCGCCACACTTATCGGATTCCTGTTTGTCTACCCAATTTCCGCTCTTGGATGGGTGATAATTCTTGTGTGGGTTCGATAGGGTGTGCTGACACGCACAAGGTTGGGGGAGCTCCTATCACATCCAACACCTCTCTGTGTCCACTTTGGAGGGGTAGTTCGTGATACTGTCCTGCAAGTTCTATTTAAAGCACACTTCTATGAAGATTTAAACTCACTGAGTAATCGTATAACCATTCCTAGCCTAGGATAATAGGTTCCATCAAATTGTTTTCATGATAAACCAACAGTTTTACGATCAAGGTCACATTCTCTATGGAGATGGGTAGCTCAAGCTTGCCTATGCAAGGGTTTTCTAATCGTCTGATAAGATAGGCTTCAAGAGGCTTAATTTCATATTCCCTACAAAGAGAGAGTCAAATTGCATTCGTGGCTGCACATGAGTCAATTAAAGCGTTACACTCCATGCGCGTGGTTCCTGGCCTAGAGTAATATTAATGAACAGTTTCCTATCAATGATACTGGGGACATCTCTTCCTCCAAGTTGGCACATAGCTACAGGGTATCGTGGGGTGTCCACCGATTGAGGTTCTCTATCTAATCCTCTCCTTTGTAGTCTCATTCGCTTAATGCGTTCCAATGCTTGTGCTTGGGCTTCAGCTCTGATTCGTTCCTCTTCTTCCTTTCGCTTCTTGGAAAGATTTAGTTGTTTAAGCATGTCTACCGTTAAAGGTTCCTGATATAGCTTAACTCGGCATGCTCTAATATAAGTAGGCAATAGTTCTCCATCAAGAGTTGCTAACTAAATTGCACTGTTAGTTGATATCCTATTGATGATCCTGGGTCCGTAACCGCATTTCTCTAACTTGCGAGCATGTTGTTTCAAGGTGTAAACTAGTAACAAATCTCCTACTCGTAATCCCTTGTCTTTAATATGAGCATCAAAGTAGGCTTTCTGTGTCTTTTTAGTGGCATAAATACCTGCTGCTGCTCGCAGTCGTGTCTCTCCCAAAAGCTCTAAGTCAAGTATTCTTGAGCAAAGCTCATGACCTGTCCATTTGTACTCCTGAATGATCTTGATGGTGGGTATCAAAAAATTTAAAGGCAAAATGATATTTTGACCAAACACCATTTGGAATGGTGTAGCATTAAGCATTGTTTTATAGGCTACGCGATAAGCCCACAAAGTGTGGTGTAATTGTTGATCCCAATCTAAACGTTGGTTGTTCACAATTTTGGTGAGAATGGTGCACAAAATCTTATTAGTACTCTCCGCGTGTCTGTTAGCTTGTGGATGATACGGTGCCAATTTCTTGTGTACAACCATAATGTCTTGTAATAATATTCAATAACCTTGTTTAAGAAGTGAGTACCTCTATCACTTACAAGCTCGATAGGAAGTCCATATCTTGCGAAGACATTCTCGAACAAAAACTTAGCAGTGGCAGGTGCATCGTTTTTCCTGGTGGCCTTAGCTTCTACCCATTTCATAAGATAGTGAGTGGCAACTATGATGTACTCAATAGGGGAATTCCTTGCAAGGGGATTAATAGGTCCCACGAAATCTATTCCCCATTTTGAGAATGCAGGCCCTCCCATCATGGGTCGTAGGGGCATGTCATCCCTGCATATGGGATACTGAGTCCTTTGACACACATCGCATTGTTTTACAGAAGTTAGGGCATCCATATGCAGAGTGGGCCACCATAATCCTGAAAATAATATGGCTTTGATAATGCGATCGGGTCCAAAATGGCCTCCTAGTGCACCCTGATGTGCAGCTTCCAATAGGTTAAGATATTTGCTTTCGTGCACACATATCCTCAGATAACTGTCTCATCCTCGCTTATACAAGCTATCACCAATGAGTTTGTATTCTAAGGCCTCTTGTTCCAAGTTGTGTCTACAGGCTATAGTCATGTCCTCTGGAAAGGTCTGTGTCCTTAGGTAAGTAACTAAAGGTTCACTCCAATCTGGCATTAGGTTCACTTGGTATAAAGTAACATGTTCTATTGGGGGTCTATTACTGCACTTAGGGCATCCGTCACATAGTCGTCGGACATCTTTTTCCATTGACGGCCACCTTTTTAAGTTTGATAGCATCGCTTGTCTAGAAAAGTGTTGCTCCAGTGCACCTACATGTGCTAATTGCAACCAATTGTTATACTCTTGTTCCTCTACACAACAGACAAGGATATTGTGTTGATCTTGTCTATAGATACTTCCTGTGAGAAGTTGATATCTCTGCGCTCTCACTACCTCTTTCTCTTGGGTTTTTAATCGAGGGTTCTTAAGTTCGTATGTTAGTACTAGGACTATTGGCTTGACCCATTCAGGGACAATCTCAACATTGAAAAGATATGCATCTGGTAGCTCATCTGCTACCCCAGTGGCCATCTCTCCTGAAGTTATCCTAGAGAGGTGGTCCGCTCTTAAGTGTGTTTTCCCCTTTTCAAAAACTCCATCAAGAGTAAAAACCAATGTATCAATCTACCGGTGTTGCATGGTTTGTTGACCAAATACAAAAGAGCCTGGTGGTCAGTATAGAATTTAAACTTATTTACCAATAAATAATGGTGAAACTTCTTCACTGCTTAGACCATTCCTAGTCCTTCTCTCTCCGTAGTGGTGTAATTTCTTTCTACAGCGTTCAACTGCCTGCTGGCGTATGTAATTGGTAAATTTATATTTCCCTCCTCTATGGGTTGTGCCAACACACATCCTATGGCATGGTTAGAGGCATCTATGTGTACATGAAAAGGTTTATTCCAATCCGGTACCACTAGAATAGGTGCAACACACAATCGTCGCTTAAGATCACTCAAGGAACTCTCGCATTCTTCTATCCACTCAAAAATGGTTAGGATGTTGTAGAGTGGTTTAGCAATGATTGCATACATATTTATGAATCGACGGTGATACCCGCAATGGCCCATAAATGCTTATACTTCTTTGATGTTCTTTGGCCTGGGTAATTCAATGATTACTCGTACCTTATCTTCATCCATGGAAATTCCATTTTTTGAGACAATATGGCCAAGTATCTTGCCTTGTCTAACCATAAAGACACACTTCTCTGGGTTTAAATAGACTTGATATTCCCTACACTTTTCGAAGATGCATTCAAGCTCAGGGATATGCTATGGTCTAAGTACTGAGTGAGCACATAGGTCATCCACATACACTTCTAGGTTCTTTTTAAAAAAATCTTTGAAAACATGGCACATCAACCTTTGGAAAGTGGCAGGTGCATTAGTTAGTCGGGGGCAATGGCAAATTCCATCTTGTGTTGGTCTGTAGGGGCAATGGAAACTTGGTTATAACCTGAGAATCCGTAAAGGAAGCTGTACACTTCCTTGCCTATACTATTTCCAAAAAGTGGTTTGTAATGGGTAGAGGATAACTATCCCTAATTGTGGCAACATTGACCTTCTTTAAGTTTATGCACACTCTCAGATTACCATTCTTCTTAAATTGACTACGATGGGTGAAACCCATTCAGTGTGTTCTATTTCGTAAATGAATCTGGCTTCTATGAGTCTGTCTATTTCTTCTTTGATTTTTAATGCATAATTGTCATTATATGTATAGGGCTTTTGCTTAGTGCGTCTTGCCTCCATGGTCATGGTTGTTCTATGGGAACATATGTCCGAATCTACACCTTTCAAATCTTTGTAATTCCATGCAAACACATCCCTATACCGCTTCAATAGAGCAATCAAACTTTCTTCCTCCTCGTCAGTTAAATCATGTCCTATGTATGTGCATTGTTCTTCTCCTTCTTCAATTGCCACTACGACTTTCTTCGTGGTTTCCTTATTGTCATAAGCTTCTCCCAAACTTTTGTCTGTTTTGGGCATTCAGATCATGATTTTTTGGTCTTCCACCGCATATTTCCTATAGTTTTCTGGCACTTCCATCAAGGGTTCTTCCTCCTCAATTTTCACACTTTTTTCTTCCTCACCTTTTGATCTCGTTGATTGGAACTTGAATTTTCTTTTTTCTTCTTAGGGGTGGTGAGTTCTGGAGACATGGCTTCTACCCAGCCTAGAAATTCCTCTTCCGATGAACATTCAGGTCTGTTCGAATCTACTTCCCATTCCACGTCGTTCACTTGCCTACTACATTCAGATATTTCTTCTTTAAGATGATTTACTTTTGTTTCTTCTCTTACTAGGCCTATAGTGAAGATGGATATATCATAACCATCTTCGTCACAATGGGGGGTCCATTGTTGTTCATTAATTGCAATATCCATAGTCACTAAAATCTCTACCTAGCCATGGGTTTCGAATTCCTCATCTGGAAATACTATCGAGACATATTCTGGATCCTCAATGGGTCAGAAAGTGTGTCCTACTCCTGATGTCCTTGCTGTAGCAACCTCCTCTTCCTTAGCTGTGATTTTACACATCCAAAGGTGTGTATCCTCATGTAACCAAGATGGATCTGATGTTAAGGAATGTACCAATTCCTTCTCCTTGTCGTTCCTATGTACCGTATTCCATTGCAAAGGTGGTACATCCCTATGTGAATAGTCTGGGAGGTTCACTATCGTGGTTACTCCTAGGTGTTGTAGGTACAATGAGTTGGTTCCCCAATCTTGTACAACCTACAACTGTCACATAAAAGGTCTACCTAAGAGCATCTCGTATGCTTGTTTCTTCCCAAAATCGCATATTGCAAAGGTGTGATCAAATTCTACTCCGCAAGTGGATAGGGTAATTCCTTCCAACAATCTTTAGGGTCTTTTGATGTGTCTATCTACCATCTGTAGCTTCATCATAGTAGGTCTAAGGGCTGGTTTTCCCCAACGTTTCCATAGTGATGTGGTCGCGATGGCTACTCTTGCACCTGTATCTAGAATCACTTTGGTCACGTGACCCTTCTACGTAGTGGGAAAATAAGTGTTACGTTCCTCGCCTGCACTCGCATAGCCCACTTTATCTAGGGGTATCTCAGGCACCTTTCCTCATGCACTTGGTCTAGCGGAGGTTGTAGCTATTTCTGGGAACTAGTTTGCTACATGTTTCCATAGTTCATGTTTGATCTTCAACAGCTTGTCCATAGTTAAATGGCATTGAACTTTAGTATTCCTAATAGCTTCGGTATTCCTAGGAAGAACTGAGTTTTCTCCCCTTACTCGAATAGTGGGGGATTTCAGTTCAACTGAATAGTCTTCCCAAGGACCCGTAAAGTGAGGTAACTCTTGCAAAGAGTTAGATTCAAAACTAGTGTGCGCACTTGGCCAATCATCCACTTGATCTCTGTTGGAGAAACACTCACTAATTGAACATATATTTGAAGGACAAATCTTAGGAAGAAAACCCTATGCCTATGTGAAGGGACAAATTCACAAGTGTATCATATTTGTAAAGTTAGTTCATTTTAGTTCTAGAAGTTTTTTAAAATCACGAGAATACGAAAATCTATATAAGTTAGTTTGTATCAACTGACGGGGCGAGAGAGAAGAAGTGGAAGAGAGTAATAAAAAGAGAGAAGGAGTTCATTTTATACGAGTGAGTATAGTCGGGCTTCTCTGAGTGAGAAAGCATCTGTAAAACTTCTGAGTTTTCATAGCTATGAGAAAGAACTGAGTAAAGTTCTGTGTATGAGTCTCTCTCCATCATCTCCATGCTTGCCTACTGTGTGATGAATTCAAAAGTTCAAGTTTTCCAAGCAATTCGATGCCTGGCATCGAGTTTGTGCTGATAAGTCATTATTTTCATTCTCTGTGTGTTAGCTGTTGTTGAATCTTTTAAAAACATGAGGTTTGTGGAGCAACTCGATGCTTGGCATCGAGTTTCAGCATAAAGTCGATGCCTGACATCGACTTCTAGCATACAAGTGGTCTTCTTCATGTGTGTGTAAAAGAAGCTATTTCTGGTGCAGAAAAAGAGGCAAAAAAAGCTCAAAGTCGATGCCCGGCATCGACCTTGACTGAAATTCGATGCTAGGCATCGAATTTTTTATTTTTAGACACGCAGGATTACTAAACAGGAAAAAAATCCACTTTTGGAAGTCATACAGGGTGATCTTGTGAAGGCCATAACTTGAGTTCTAGAGATCCGTTTCATGCATATGATAGCTTGTTGGAAAGCTCTACTCTTCTAGTTTCAGTGTGTAAACTTGCATGGAGAAATAATACTTGAGCTAAGAGAAATTAGCAAAATACTAAAGGTATGTCATTTCAGTGACTAGAAAAATCTGAAGAAGCAAAGTTCTTGGTTTTGGCTATCATTTGTCAAAGTTTGGAGTGGCAATGAGTTAATGGTGACCATAGAGGTGTTCTAGTGTCACATTAATTCATTTCTTGTGGTGTTTTACACATCAACAATCTCCATAGATAAATGGGATGTCTGCAGGGAACTCTTCTCCTGAGTCATCAATCTCGAGTATACGTGGTCGTGATTCTTGTTCCTGCCTCCATCTTTCTTCTTGAATATCTTTCAAGATGGTGCATGAATCCATATAACTCATTTGATGATTTTCTAAATCTGACCTAGCCTGTTCAAATAGAGTTGTCTTCAAGGGTTCCATTGGGCTACTTTGTGTGCTAAAGCTGACTCTCGTAACTCATAGGGTTAGATAAGACCTACCCTAGTTTCTCTAGGCGTCCTTGGAAATGTAGCTTAGGCCTGGCCATAATTTCCCAATTGAGGTATTATGATGCCTCAAACATTGCCTGGGCTAATTCCACCATTTTCATGCACAGTTTGGTTCTCTCAATTTCTAAGTGAGCTCTTGGGTAATTCTTGCTAGATTCCCCATACTTGTGGTCCTTCTTGTATTCTTGCTTGATAGGCTTTGAACATCATATCAAGGTTTTCTGGGGTGGGGTCTTCTAGTAATGATCCTGGTGTAGAGGTGATTATTCATGGTTCGGCCTCATGTGATGTCATTTCTAAAATTTTAGCTCTGGTTTCCCTTAGGCTTTCTTCTAACTCATTGATCTTTTTACCGCATTTCCTCTTTTGTTGCTCTTGTGATTCTTTCCAAGTTCTAGTCTTCTTCCTTGTTGATTCTCCTGCTTCACTAGCTTCAACTATCTTTCCTGGGTTTTCTGGTTGTGTTTGCCTTTGTGCTTGGGCTCCAGTAACTGCCAATATGGGTCTTCAGAATGCTGCACTATGCCTATCACATTGATGGGTGTCACTTTCATAGAGGTGTTCATGGGGTTCTTGGGGCAATCTCTTATGAAGTGATCCTTTCCACATTCGGGGCAAACACCTTGAATATTGAAGTATTGTTACTCCATTGCACTTGTTGTGTGTGGAAAATCTCGTATGAAGTGGTCTCCTTGGCATTTATATTCCCAATTTTGCATATATATAGGGTTCTCATAGCAAGGGTCTGAGTTTTTCGATGAGTATGTATAGTACATTGGTGGTCTATCCACATGAGTGGAGTCAAAACTATTTGCATTAGGGTCATTTTCTATTATTAAAGGGGTCGTGGGTACTAATGCCATGTTGGAGTTCTCCTCTGGTGTAGCATACTTTACCGAAACTACATTAGTAGGGGTGGAGGTTGTTGTCCTAGGACATGTTGCAATCTTGGTTCTGCTTGATATGGTGCTAGATATTGAGAGGGAGCTCAATAATATTGTTGTGGCTGGTATTGCCCTTGGTATCTACTTGGCTAATATTGCTGAGGGTAGTTCTACCTAACCACTTGTTTGTTATATGGAGAATCTTGAGCCGTCTGGTTTGTGTATCTTTGCTCTATAGTACAATACACTCCATTAGAGTTTCCTATGGGTTGCAATGCATGTGGACACATGTTCGCCATATGGTCGCCTCCACAAGTATAACACCTTCAAGGGGGGCTAATTTGATGTCTGGTTTGCTAGACACTCCCAATCGCTTGGCCACTTGTTCCGCTAAGTCCTCTATTGAATTGGTGAAGTATTTTGATGGCGATGCACCACAGTGCGCTCTCCTTCTCGAGAGCTCCACGAGGATATGCTCAGAGTAGAAAACCAAGCTCCTAAGGCCGCACATAGTACTCCACACAATGACTGTAGAATACACAGAAAACAGAGTACACATGGAGCATGAAGACAGGCTTCTTAGGTCTTATAAATGTGGTCGAACTTACACCAGAACACTATATGTTTTATTAAAGAACATATACAAAGAAGTGTCCAATGGCCATTTGGCCTTTCACATGGACACTAACGGTAAAAATCTCCCACTAAAGGCCAACATGGCCAAAGTAACTATGGGAGAAAAATAAAGAATGATAAAGAATACCTGAGTGTAAGTATACAAACTATACCTCCCACCTAATGGGCATGTTACAAAGTATACAAGTGACTGTGTAAGATCAAGAATCAAGTAACCCCCATCAAGTGACAACAGCGTCGAAAGCTATCCTGTGGTAGAGCTTTAGTCAGAGCATCTGTAGCATTATCTCGAGTGTGAACCTTCTCAAGAATAATGCGCTTAGTGGCTAGGCAATCTCTAATGAAGTGATACCTCACCTCAATGTGCTTGGTCTTTGCATGATAGACTGGATTCTTAGCCAAAGCAATGGCACTCTGACTATCACTGAGCAAGCGAGGTACATGCTGAGGTAAACCCATATCACAAGCAAGAAGAGAAAGCCACAATGCTTCCTTACTTGCCTCACTTGCTGCAACATACTCTGCTTTTGTGGTGGAAACAACTGTACATTCTTGAAGAGGAGATCTCCAAGAGATAGCACCTCCAGCAAAATGAAAAATGTACCTTGATGTAGACTTACGATTGTCTACACAACCAGAATAGTCAGAATCTGTGTAACCAATAATGGATGCTTTCCCTCTACCTAAGCATAGACACTTGTCCTTAGTGCCACTCAGATATCTCAAAATCATCTTGACCACTTCCCAATGTATTTTGCTAGGATTAGACATATATCTGCTCACAACTTCCACTGCAAATGCAATGTCCGATCTCGTAGCTACCATAGCGTACATGAGACTACCAACAACACACTGATAGGGAGTTTTGTTCATGAATTCCTTTTCCTCATTTGATTTGGGGCAATCATCCTTGCTCAATTTCACATATGTGGGTAAAGGTGTACTCAATGCCTTTCCACCCTGCATATTGAACCTGTGAAGTATTTTGGATATATAGTCACTTTGAGACAAGTATATGCATCTTTTACTCCTATCACTAGTAATGTGCTTAAAACCCTTTGCAACAAGTCGTGCTTTATACTTTGGAGAAGCACTATTTGATGTGAATTTCGGCTTATATACCCATTTACATGGTAAAGCTTTCCTGCCATTTGGAAAAGGTACTAAATCGCAAGTACCATTCTTGTGAATAGAATCCAACTCACTCTTCATGGCACGCTCCCACTTGACATGATCCTCTGTTTGCATAGCCTCTTTGTAGTAAGAAGGCTCACCGGCATCTGTTAGCATAACAAAATCTAAACCTGGAACATATCTATCAGGTGGATGTGAGACACGTGCAAAACGCCCCAATGGTTGCTGAACAGGAACATGTGTAGACTGATCTGAATGGACATTCTCTTGAACATCCCTATGTGCAACATTTTTATGCATGCTAACCGGAGGACTAGTATCCTCAAACACCACTCTTCTCACTTCAACCTCCTTAATGGGTTGTTTATGCATCTTAGAATCATTGAAATGACATCACTACTTCTGATCAATGTTTGTGTTTCAGGATCCCATAAGCGATATCCAAATTGTCCTTCTCGACCATATCCAAGAAAAATGCATTTCTTTGACTTATGGTCCAACTTTTGTCTAAGATTCTTGGGTATATGAACATATGCTTCACACCCAAGAACTCGAAGATGATCATAATATGGTGGCTTCCCTGTCCACAGCTCCTGTGCCACTTTTAGACCTTTGGCAATACTAGGTGAAAGGTTAATCACATGAACTGCAGTCAATACTGCTTTTGCCCAAAAGCCTTTGTGAGAGGTTTGCATGATGCAACATAGAGATTACTCTATCTTGAATAGTTCTATTCATCCTCTCAGCTACATCATTCTGTACTGGGGTATAAGGAGCTGTAAACTCTCTACAAATCCCTCTAGACTTGCATAAAAGACTGAATTCATGTGAGGTATACTCACCCCTATTATCTGAATGTAAAGCCTTAAGCTTAGTTCCTTTTTGAGTCTCAACTGAAGCAAGCCATTTTCTGAAAGTAGGGAATACCTCATCCTTCGATTTGATAGGATATACCTAGAATTTTCTAGTAGCATCATCTATGAAAGTGACAAAGTAAAGAGAACCACCTAACGACCTAGTGGGCATAGGACCACACAAATCTGTATGGAGGAGATCTAAAGGCTGAATTGAAGAGTCAATGTGCATTCTATGCACATTTCTAGTTTGCTTTCTATATTGACAATGTTCACAAAATGGAAAAATCAGGGAAAGATAACACAGGTAAGTAACCAAAACGAGAAAGATTTTCCATTCCACTATGAGATATATGGCCCAAACGACCATGCCAAATACAAGCCATAGGCTCTTCGGTAACAGCTAACAAGTGTTCTTTCTGTGATACAAATAAAGGATAAAATAAGCCAACTTTGCTTCCTTTTGCAATAACCATATTGCCCTTTGATATACGAAAGGACTGAGCATAGAAGTCTACCTTGTAACCAAGGTCATCAAGTTGACCAACTAACATCAAACTACGTGATAACTGAGGTACATGGCATACATTATGCATAGTAAATTTTGAACCATCACTGAACTACACAACCACATCTCCAATCCCCACAATGTCACACTAGTAAGAATCACCAAGTCTCACGGTACCAAGAGACTTTGCTGCATAATTAGAGAACCATTCTCTATGTGGTGTCACATGGAAAGAAGCACCAAAATCTAGCAGCCAGGTGTGGGAAAGAGAATCAGCCATAAGTGCCTCAGTTGGCATAGTACTATCAAGTGTCAGCACATCAGCATCATCAGAAATAGCATTAATTTCTTCAATCTTCACATTCGAAGTAGATGGTGCAGGTAATTGTTTAACATGCCCATCAACGTTCTATCCTTTACCTTTAGCATTCTTTAATGCATAACAATCTTTCTTCATATGTCCTTTCTTATGACAATAATTGGCATTCCATATCCCTCTTCCTTGATCTACTTCTACTCTTATTCCGTTGACCATTCTTTTCCTTGTTCTTGCTCCTGCCACGTTGCTGATTCTTTCCTTGGTAAAAATCACGAACATTATATGCATCTCCACTCTGAGTGCCAACCATAGATTTTCTACGAATCTCCTCACTCAAGAGTGCTCCACATATGTCATCATAGACAAGTTTACCACTAGGTGCACTATTGCTAATAGTTGTGCAGAACGTATCCCATGATGATGGCAGGATGCATAACAACAATACTGCTTTCATCTCATTATCCATATCCATTTTCTGAGCCTGTAACTAGGAGAATATAGCATCAAACTCATTTAGATGAGCAGCAACACTATCTATGTCCTTCATGCGAAGGTCATATAATTTTCTCATCAGATACACTTTATTTGATGTCGTATCTTTTTCATATGTATTGCATAACTTCTTTCAAAGCTCCTCTGCACTTTCAGAGTCTAATACTATAAAGTAAACATTATCTGCCAGGTGGAAGCAAATGGTAGACCTGGCCATTTCATCTAACTCATCCCAATCATCTTCATCCATGTCAGCAGGCTTCTTTGAAATCCCATTTACTAGCTTCCATTGCCTCCTTTGAATTAGCACATCTTTAATCTGATTCTTCCATAGAGCAAAGTTTGTGCCACCAAATTTCTGGATCTCAAAATGGTCTTTGCCCTGCAAGTTATAGCTCCTCCTCGGAACACTAGCACTAGACCCTGAACCACCGGATGTGCCTGAAACCTTTGATGCCATGATGGTAGAGAATTGAATAGAATGATAATGGAGCTAGAAGAGTCCAAACACCAATGAATAAGTGTATCAAGGAGTAAATCGACCACTATATAGTTGACTAAACCAAAAATCTGGAAAATTTTTGCCAGAATATCCTCTACAAAATGAGCATATGACCAGTGTCAAAATATCATAAAACTGCAAGTACTGACATGTTTTCCTGCATAGTGAATCACTAACTCCACTGCATATAACTAGTTACCCAACAGAAGCCAACTAGGCTTATCGAGCACCTATGAACAACTATCATACATCTCCTATGGCGAGGCTGGGTAAGTCTTCCACCTGCAGCACCGAAGAGACCCCGAAATCTAGGTGTCTCCCAGTTAAGAAAACCTCACCACGACCCTCTTTATCAAACGTAAAAGGCTTTATGCAAAGAACATAACTGCTATATCAATGACCACATGGACGTACATAAGCGGTATCCACAGAAGCGTACATGGTGTGTATGTGCTCAATATATGCAGTAAAATGACACTAAAAGGCTGAATACGCAGCCCAAAAACTATCTAATAACACTTGCAAGTGTCTGTCAACTTTGATGTTTTAGGCTCAAAAAACCAGCATACATTTTGCAACAGCTGCTCCCACCGAAACTGAAACCTTTCAAGAAACTTGTAGTTTTACGAGTGTGGCTGAAAACAGCCCCAAAAGTTGATATTTATTGTTGGATAAGTACAAAGAACACTCTTCTTGATGTTCTTGGACATGTGTGAAGAGAACTATGTGTAAAAGTTCTCCAAAATGGCTCCAAAAGACACCCCAAAAATGCTTCCAAAATAGGCTTTGAAAGCAAAGGATGAAGCTTTGAGGGACCAAAACATGTTCAAGGTAATGTCAACCTTAGTCTTTCCCCTTCTTCAGACACCACAAGAGTGTAGCTTAGTGGCAAGAGATTTCCACAGTTAAGTGAGCTCTGGGGGGAACAATAGTGGGATGGGTGACCTCTCGGGAAGTACCTGGAACCTCTATATTCCTTGATCGTTGAGGTCCTCCCTCGCGCACAGGCAATGGTGACTTCGGTGACTCAGATGCCAATGTATGCCTTGGTTGCCGCCTTAGTCGTAAGCCTTGGGGGGATGCTCGCTTAGCTTGCACAAAAGGAACAAAGCTTTTGCCTCAAACTGCTCTGATACCAGTGAAGTATTTCGATGGTGATGCACCACAGTGCGCTGTCCTTCTCGAGAGCCCCACCACAATATGCTCGGAGTAGAAAACCGAGCTCCTAAGGCTGCACACAGTACTCCACACAGAGGCTGCAAAATATGCAGAAAACACAATACACAAGGAGCACGAAGACAGACTTCTTAGGTCTTACAAATGCGGTCGAACTTATAGTCCATGACTGACCAGGCCACTATATGTTTTATTAAAGAACATATACAAAGAAGTGTCCAATGGCCATTTGGCCTTTCACATGGACACTAACGGTAACAATTGGAACGTGTGGATGAAGTTTCTGTGATGCTATCTCAGTCTTTGCAATCCTTAGGAAGTTCTAGCTCATCTCCTAAGTTATCTTCTATGTCTACACAGATCTGTAAACATTGATCCAAGGTTCTTGGTTGCTTCAAGAAGACGTATGATCTGAGCTTAGCACTCAGTAGGCCGTCTATGAACAAAGCTATCAATTTAGCTTGAGTGGGTACTTCCAATGGGGGACATCTTTCTATGTACCGTCTAAATCTTCGACCGACCATCCTCACTCTCTCTTGAGGGTTTTGTTTGAATGTGTGTATCAAAGAAGATGTGTTGTGTCTGATTCCACTCTTGGAAAAGTTCGTAATGAAGGACTTGATCATGTGGTGGATGGCTCTAAATTGATGTTGGTGCAATGGTCGGAACTAATCCAATGCATCACCCTTTAGAGTGAGTCCAAAGGCATTAAATTGTGTAAACATGTCTTCAATTTGTTCAGCATGTAGCACCTACTTGAATTCTGCTACGTGCTCATAGGGATCTCCTAACCCGTCAACATAATTCTTCATTGCCTTCACTAATTGAGTAGGCCTCAAGGTTCTAGGGTGGTCTCTTGGTCTAGGTAGGGGAAATCTCTCCCCACCCCTGTGAGCCCTATGATCCCTTAGAGGTTCTCTTTCAACCCTTCCACTTTTGGTGGGGATCCTCTCCCTCCCTGCGTGATGGATGAGACTACTCTCTGCTCCTTCCTTGTTCTTCTCTCTGTGTCCTTGAGATGTGCCAACACCCAAACTATCCTTAAGTGTTTGGGATCTTACTGGAGGAAAAACTAATTCTCCTTCCCATGTATACGCATGTCGTCCATGTTCTGTGACCTTATACATTCGTTCTAAGGTGTCATATAAGTATACAACTTTTCCTGGGATTTCTGGATCCATTAGTTCATAAATCATGTTTGTTCTTGCCATAGTAGGTTGTTCTGGCCTATATCTCCAAAAGGCTTTGTCAGCCTCCTTATTCCAGAACAATTCTATACTCTTGTTTTCTTGGGGCATCCACGTAGGCATTATCAGCCTTGTTAGTATGGATTTTCCTCTCAGTGTTCTGGGCTCCTCAATTTGTTTACCATGTCATTCCACATCTATGTCTGCATTTTCTACTATCTCACCTAGTTCATTCGTTGGGTCGGCCCTTATTGCGACAATGTACATAGTTCCTTCTTTGTCTATGTAAGCCTCGTTTTCAAACCTAATGGCTGGATGTTCTAATCCCATGGGTTGATCGAGATTATGTAGTTGAATCATTGACCTGTGAAGGCCATCCTCATATACCTGGCCGCCCAATCTATTTGTACGAATATACTCCAACTGAGTCTTATAGGGTCCCTCCATCTTCTCTAGGTGGGCTACATTAAACGATACCCCTGGTCTACCTCTCATGAAAGACATATCTGATTCACTTGTATCTGAACTAACCTTTTATGGATAGTTGCCTAACTGTTGTGTCCACGATAGTGTTGTAGTTCTTATGCTAGCCTCAGAAGATCGAACACTCTGTTTATCACTTTTCCCTAAGTATTTTCCACACCTCAGGTTCATTAATCCTAATCTCACCTTACCGCACTCACCCCTTTACTTTGGTCAATCACTTAGCTCTTTTTGAATTTTCTTTAGAGCTTCTTGTCTGGTTTACATTTGTCGCAAGGAATCGTTTTGATATGTTTTGATTTTACTTCATTTGAGCGTTACATATTCAATCCATAAAAAAATTGTTTAGGCTTAGTCCCTTCGCCCACTTATGTCTTCTCTTGTCGACTACTTAGCACTCACTAAGCGAGGGTGAATCCTGGCTACACTAGGAGTCCTAAGACACTCCATTGATCACAAAATAACTTTACTCAAAGAAATCATCGACAAATTCAAGAAATAGAAATTCCACTTATAGAGTTCTCCTAGACTTAAAAAGCGGCTATTTTGACTTTGCTCAAGAACTCGTGGTACTTGCCTGCTTCTTCCTTCGCTCTATGCCACACACAAGAGTTCATAAATAATGTCCAATATTAGACCCAAAAAATTTGAAAATTTATGGAAAAACCCTAATTTTGCATTTTGTCTAACAATTGTGATGGTCAGACACAATCGCGATGGTGTGTCACCATCGCGATGGTGTGACACCCACGATGGTCAAGCCTCATGATGATTAGTCACAGTCGCGACTGTCAAGTCATGACGATCACTCAAGATCGCGACTATCAAGTCACGATGATCAACCCAGGATGATGAGTGAGGATCAAGATGGTCAGTACACGATGGTAAGGCCATGACGGTCAGGTTCATGACAATCTAGCACAATCACAATGATCAAGTCATGATAGCCAGTCAGGATTGGGATTTTCAAGCACCATCGCGAGACGCGATCACGATGGCGTGAGCCAATTGCCACAATGATCAATGACCACGATGTCCCGATGGTCAGACGCAATCGTGATGATGTGTCATCATTGTGATGATGACTAGAGAATTATGCAATTTCACAAAATCAAGCATAGATGTGTGCAAGCGCTTACCTAGGCTCCTCCTTCATGCAAAAAGTTTGCTCAAACTCATACCTTTCCTGACAGTCGCAATGGTCAGCGTCAACATCAATACAAGATTAGTGCACCAAAAAATACGAACATACACTAGCAAAA
The DNA here is from genome assembly GCA_020310875.1 of Ceratopteris richardii. Lineage (NCBI taxonomy): Eukaryota > Viridiplantae > Streptophyta > Polypodiopsida > Polypodiales > Pteridaceae > Ceratopteris > Ceratopteris richardii. The sequence goes on along the minus strand of CM035428.1, from coordinate 141,957,346 downwards.
TCTCTCTCTCACTCTTGCACACACACAAATGAGGGAAAGAGAAGAGAAAGGGGGAATATGACTGATTTTTTGTAATTTTTTGGAGTTTGAGGTAATGATAGGGAATGATACTAGAAGAACAGAGGAGTAAAAGTGTGTAAAAACTAACCACAAACAACAAAAAACAAATAAATTTTACCTTCCAATGATTTTCTCTACCACACTTACCATCACACGCTCAACCTAGAGCTCGTCCCCGACAATGGTGCCAAATTTGGTGTCACTCTAGATCAATGGAAAGTACCAACATGAGGAGTTTCACCTCGTAATTGTCAATCTACAGAGAGTTTAGGCCGATATGAAGATCAAGAGCGAATGATGTGAATGAAGAGGATGATGAGAAATGCAAGAGCATACACACACATGCATCCACACACACTAAAAAAGTCGCAATGGAGATCAATGGAAGGCAAGAAAAGAACTCATAATCATATTCATCATAATCTGGTTACAAAAACTCTTCTAGCTCTAGCTCATAGGTTCAATCATAAACTAGCAACAACCTCAAAATGAGCTCTCTAGCTCTATTTATAGTTTTTGCCTAGTTTTGACCGGTTTCACATCTAGTGACCGACATAGTTAAAAAATTGGTTCTACCTCTAACTTGAACTATCTAACGGCTTCCAAAAATTACAAAAATTGTTGTGAGCTTGCTACCTAGACCCTTCAAGCTCGAGGACTCCTCGGCTTGCACAAAATGGAGTTGCATTTGCGATAATTGGGTGTTTGTACATATATTACATTGTTTTAGTGATAAAAATCATTGTTGCCAAGATGCAATCTTCTGAATAGTTTTAAGTGCTTCCTCTTCTTCTATGATGAGAACCAGTACTCGAACCTTTTCCTTGAACATGATTTTAGCAACTCCCATAAGAGGATAAGAGGAGTTGTTGGTGCATGTAATAGTATTCCCTGTAGGGGTAGGATCGAGTGAAGAGAAGAAACTACGCTGCAAGGTAATATGTTGTGTCACCCCACTAACAAATTACCAAACACTTGAGTCTACTCTAGACATGCATTGCTCATGAGAAGATTGGTTATAACTACAAACAGTAGTAAACATCCATTCTTCATCCTTTACAAGATTAGCAGACTCTATTTTTGGTGTAGAGGCCTCTACAACAACCATTCTGGCCTCCTTTTGCTTTGCCTCTTTAGCACCCAATTTTGGATAGCTCTTAATGACATGATCATTTGCTTTACAGTATTTGCAAAACAATTTCTACTTTTCTGATTTCTTCTCATCTTTGTCTTCCTTCTTTGAATGTGCAGAACCAGTACTCGAACCTTTTCCTTGAACATGATTTTAGCAACTCCCATAAGAGGATAAGAGGAGTTGTTGGTGCATGTAATAGTATTCCCTGTAGGGGCAGGCTCGAGTGAAGAGAAGAAACTACGCTGCAAGGTAATATGTTGTGTCACCCCACTAACAAATTACCAAACACCTGAGTGTACTCTAGACATGCATTGCTCATGAGAAGATGGGTTATAACTACAAACAGTAGTAAACATCCATTCTTCATCCTTTACAAGATTAGCAGACTCTATTTTTGGTGTAGAGGCCTCTACAACAACCATTCTGGCCTCCTTTTTCTTTGCCTCTTTAGCACCCAATTTTGGATAGCTCTTAATGACATGATCATTTGCTTTACAGTATTTGCAAAACAATTTCTGCTTTTCTGATTTCTTCTCATCTTTGTCTTCCTTCTTTGAATGTGCAGCATTTGCAGATTTCTGCTTACAAGCAGAAGAGCTCCAATTTCCTTTGCCCTTCTGACTAGCCTGAAAAGCTTGATCTACACCACACATACTAGACCTCTTCTACCTAGACTTGTCTTCCTGCAACAAAACATAAACTAAGTCTTCAAATGTTAAGGCATTTGGATTCCCTTTCATCATCAAACGAAGAGTAGAAACAAAACTCTGATATGAGTCGGGAAGACCATTCAGAATAGTCTGTGCAAGTGAACTGTCAGGAAGGACTTCATCTACAGAAATCAATTGTTCCTTCAAATTCTTGATCTTTGTTAGAAAACTATCCATAGAATCACCTTCATTGATGTGCTCACTCTCCAACTATTTTTGGAGGTAAGCAACATGAGCTTCGTTCCTAGCCTGGTACACTGTGGTAAGTATATCCCAAGCATCCTTAGTTGTTCTGCAAGAGCGAATGTGAGGAATAATAGCATGTTTGACAAACAAAGCTATCAATGCATGTGCTTGAGCATCTCTGCCATCCCAACGAATTTGCTCTACAGTAGATGCAACAAAAACAGTAGCACAAACAAGAATCTATAGAATATCACCATCTTCGACACCATCTGCATCAGCTTCAGTACCAAGGAGACAACTCACACAAATATCGAGTACCATTCTTCGTGATAATGATTAATTCTGATTGCGTACTAGCCATCCAATTCTCTAAATTTTGTGCTTCATCAATGGAAATAGGCTCATTCTCATCACAAAGGCTATCAAAAACCATCACATAGAAATTAGATATGAAGCAAACACCATTGAAGCTTGAGTGAGTATGATTAGGCAAAGGTGCATTTAAATTACTATTTTTCAAAGTCTACACAACTCATTTTGGCATAGATTTTTTGCCTTCCCAATATATGGTCTCTCAATAGTAAGTGCATCGTGAATATATATCTAAAAATGGACTAATCTATATTTTCATTTAAAAATTGAGTAGGCTGAGTAGTTGCCTCACTACGAGATACAATTGATTGTCCAATAGTGAAAAGAAGCAAGAAAGTGCCATTCACACCCTTTGCGCTCATAGAAGTCTCCTTGATAAATGAAATCTAAGGCTCCATTGCATCCTCCATAAAATCAATATTTCATACATATGGTTCGCACGTGATATAGATAATAGCCTTTGCTCTTAGAATTGTACCCTACAAAAATACATTCTATATAATTACCATCCAATTCTTTGTGTTGTTGCCTATGCACTAATGCATATCCCAAACAATAAAAAAAGCTTATAGGAAAGGAGTAATGTTACATCTTACGCAAAGTTCAGCCTTGGCATGCACCTTTGGATGGTGCCTCAAGTTTAGGCAAAGAGGACACCATATCACACTTTTGTAGGCGTAACAAAGTGCAAAAATGTTGATGAAGAGAACTTGCATCCCAAAGTTTTGCTTGAGCTGGCCTATAAACCTTATATCACACATGTATAGTCATCGATAATTTTTTGATATTTTGTGAGATTATTTAAGACACAACATACAAAATTCAATAATTTAAGACACTAACAGAAATTTCTTGATACTTGGCACATATAGTGCATATGAAATGTGAATGTGCTGCCATTAGTAGTAGGATGGAAAATTCTTCAAGCTCTTATGATAGCATATGAGAAATTATTTACACATGTTAAAGTATTTCCATTGGGGAACTCATTTTGCACTAAGTTGGAAGATTGAGTCTTAGATAAAGAATCATCTACAACAACGATTCTTTCCTCTTACTTTTTTGGCTCTTTAATAGCAACGTTAAAATAGTTCTTCATGATATGATCATTCTCCTTGCAATATTTGCAAAAGTTATTCTTCTTATCTATTTTTTTATCATCTTTATCTTCCTTTTTTTATTGCAAAACACTTGCTTATTTTTACCTTCTAGAGAAAGATCTGCTTTTACCGTTGCCCTTCTCACCAACAATAAACACAATATACAACACACATAATGGAGCTATTTTTCTTGGATTGGTCTTTTTGCAACAAAACAAAATCGAACTCTTCAAATGTTAAGGCATTTGGGTTGCCTTTGATCATCATCAGAAGAGTAGAAATAGAAATCCAATAGGAATTAGGTAGCCCATTGATAACACTCTATACAATTGAACTATTTTGTAGCATCCATATAGTAATTAATTGCTTCTTCAAATCTTAATTCTTTTTAAGAAAACTATCCATGGTTAAGAAATGGGATCCTCATTTCTTGCTTGATACAATGTAGAAGTGGGATCCTCATTTCTCGCCTGATACAATGTAGAAGGTCTTTTCTTGTTTTTCATGAGATAATATGAGGGATGATTGTAGTTTTGGTAGATAAGGAAATCAAGGCATATGCATGCGCACCTCTACCATCCCATTGGAGTTGCTTTATAGTGGCTGGGGGTGTTGATGGTGTACTCGGCACAATCAGAAATGCACTAGAACTCGAATTGAAACGTCCTCAACATCACCTCTAATCACTATATTTTCGAGTTTCAATCACACTAGATACATATGGTCTCAAGTCTAAGGCAAATACAATTTATGTGGTTAGAGACTAGGTCTACCAAGTTGAGAACAAGGCATCTAATTCGTTAAAGACTAATATTAGATGTGATGGAGGTAGTGGTCTCATCAACCATGACTTTGATAACTTAGTGAAGTAGAAAGGTTTCAAATGGCAAGTTAGTGAGTCTCATAAACTCCATCTCAATGGCACACACTATTCTCCTACACTGCCTACAAAAGAATAGAATGAACAAAAAAAGGGAAAGTTAGCTCACTCATTCCCTTTACCTCCTTTATTCGGATTTTCTAAGATCGTTTGTACTCCTTTTAATTTATTTTAAAACAATGCATATCAATGAGACAATAAAGGATCTATTAATATCTATATCGTTGCATAATAAAGCTTGAGCTTAGAATACTAGTAGTTGTCCGGGATGAATTCTTCTTAATATTCTTCTATAAGAGTTGTGGATACTACATGAAAAAAAGGGATCATTTTTTAATGTTTGATATGCAAATATTTTGATCATGTGGATGATTAGAATATTACATAGCCTAAAAATTAGAATCTTAGAGGTTTTGTAGTGGATAGGTGCTAGAGATAAACTTTAAGGGGTACTTTTCTTGCAAATTGTATGAAAACTCAAAGGAGATGTGAGCAATAGTTTTGTTGGAGGGGTTATGATATTCCAACAAGGTTCCTTATAAGCCTTTACCCCATGAGTAAGGAAATTGGTAAAATTCTATTTTAGAAATGTGATCAATATTGTATTTTTGTTTCCTTTTGTCCATTTGCCCAAGGTAAGTATGCACAAGCCTTTGATAAAAACTTTAATCCTTAAGGAATATGAATGTTAGTAATTTATTAAAGAAGTACATAGATTGATTATTGGTGATATCTATCTAACATGCACATCGACCAAAAGCTTTCTCTATAAGAAAAAGTCCATAGTGTCGTTTGTGAAATATTTGAACACAATATTGATGAATATATTGCAAGCTTCAAAAATATATATTTGATGAATATATTTGAACACAAATTATCTCCTCCACAAGTTTTTACAGAATTTAGCTTAGTATTAATGTCTTGCAAATCAGAAAATTACATTCAACTATTCCTACACTTGTACAACAATTGGGGCATGGAATTTCAACTTTAATGTACACACAATACTTATTTATCTTGTTGCTACAATAATAATGAGAGAAAAAAAACATATGGGAGATGCAATCACCCAATGAACACTTTGAGGAGGAATACATAATCTACTCCTGTCTCCAACTCCGGCTGCATGATGCAAAGCTTTTACAAAATTTGATAAACATGTTTCTATATTTCATAACCAAGAAAAGTGACTACCAAAGAATTTCAATCATTCATACCCTCTACTTGCTACATTCCTGAGGGAGAAGAAAGATGATACATACTCTTCTAATACATAGGTAGATTTGAAAATATGGTACTAAATCTCTATGAAAATGATTGTGTTTGTTTAAAATAAGATGAGCATGATGCAAACTTTCTACAAAAGTTTATAACCCATTCTAACTTAATATTATACAAAAGTAAGCATGTTGAAGTCGTATTGAATGCAAATTCTCTACTTTTTGTTGTTTTGTGAGTTGGGAATCAAGATTCATTCTCATAGGTTTATCTCATAGGACCTGAACTTTTCATTCTCAAGTTATGTCTATTATGCATTGAGGCATGATTCATGAATCCAAAGCAAAGAAAAATAAGCATAAGATATTGGTTCTTATCACCTTCTCGATTGAGTCCAAACTTAGTCCAAACTCCCCACTCAGGACCCTAAAGCTCCAAACTCGTGACTACAATGTGCAAGAGAGAAAACTCCAAGCTAACCAACACATGCTTAGCATGTGTTGAAGTAAACTCGGAGCTAACCAACCCATGCTTAGCATCTAGTAAGCATTTTATCGTAGCGAACCTACCTTCAATTGAAGTTCATGTGAAAGAACTCGAAAGGCATTTTTTGATAAGTGATGATCTATTTTAGTTATTGTTGTAAGTTTTTGTAACTATACACACAACATTTAGTACTTATAAAATAAGGTTTTCTAATTATATATGGGATATTTATATGTACAATATTTTTTTAAACAATATTAGGGTTTTGAGATACACATGAAAATATTTATATATACACAATTTATATATGGACTATTTTTAACATAGTCTTTATGTATAACATCATTTATAGATGTAGAATATATATATATATATATATATATATATATATATATATATATATATATATACACATACATACATACATACATACATACATACATACATACATGCATACATACATGCATACATACATACATTCATACATACACAGACACACACACACACACACACACACACACACACACACACACACACACACACATATATATATATATATATATATATATATATATATATATATATATATATATATATATATATATATATATATATATATATATATATATATATATATATATATATATATATATATATATATATATATAGATATAATGAATCATGCAAATCCAAAATTCATCCTCAAATGCAATGATACTCAACGACACGACTATGTAGCATATCAGCTCCACTATGCATGGCAATGAATCAATACCATGACGTCCCCATTAACATCAAGAGTTCCAAATAGTGGGTATAGAACTATGAAAAATCACATGCTCCCACATGCACCCCACAATGCACACACACCATGGTAATGAACTCACAAGAAGCTTAGCGAACTGAGTTTCTATCACTTCTCGAAGTGGTAGGAAAACTCAGCCATAGTGAAGCATAACACAAAATGCAAACAGAAGATTGGAAGAATTACAGAAAATGCATACTTGATAGGGTATACACACCTATCAGTTGGTCGAAAGTCGAACTAAGATTCCATAAGTAAAAACTTCATATCCCCTAATACAATAATCATATATACCATAATGAATCTAGGAAAATCATAAATCCTCCCTCAAATACAAGTGCAAGAAAAAGATCATGGTAGTCAACCACAAGACTATATAGCATATCAACTCCACTATGCATAGTATCGATTCAATGCTATGACATCCCCACTAACATTATCAGTTCCAAATAGTGAGTATAGAACAATGAATGAATACATACTTTTAATACTTAGACAATTATATTTACAATTATATATGAAAATATCTATATATACAATTATATATTCCAAAATGCACACACACACACACTTACACACACACACATATATGTTGGAGTTTATTGATCTCCAAAGTACAGCTAGAAGTAGGTGAAACCCAACAGGACCTAGTTGACTTTTTCACAAACTTCATCATAGAAAACCAGTCATGCTTGCAGAGCTCACTACTCTCTACTCACTCAAAATTTTTTAAAACTGTTTTCACCACATATACAAGAGCTTTCCAATGAGCCAAAGAACACTCAATTTGGATAAATATTCAAGGAGATATGACCTCTGCAAGTTAGAGGTTTAATGGAGATGAACCCGAGGACACACATCACTTGCAGAGACTACTGATCTTACCTCACAACTCCAATGAATCTTAAACTTTCCAACATACATGTAGACTTTGAGAGCTTTCTAACAAGCCAAGGAACACATGATTTGGATACATACACAAGGAGATATGACCTCTGCAAGTTTGAGGTTTAATGGAGATCTTCAGCAGGGGGTAAAACCAGAGAACACACACTACTTGCAGGGATCTCCACTCACAAATTCAATGATTATGAAAATTTACAAGAATAAAGTAGACAGTAAGAGCTTTCAAATGAGCTATCAAACATGTAATTTGGATATATAATGAGCGAGATACAAGCTCTGCAATCTCTGCATAAAAAACTACAGCAGCATAGAGATACACATATGCCTCTCTTGGAGTTCCCACAAGATCACGACTTCTCTCCTCTTTTTATAGCATGGGGAACTAATCTAAAACCTTCCTAATACATCTAAATTCGTGGTAGACACTTGGATGGAGGTATTACATGACTCAAGTGCTCAAATAAGCAAAGTATTGATGGACTTTGAGAACTAGCCACATCGACCTTCCACTAGGACACCACTGCAGCTCCCTTGTGACTCACTAATTTCACTCACCATGTTCTAGAACTCACGTGGTATTTCGGCTATATTTTATGATTAATATGAGCCTTCTTGAAGGACTTGAAGACTTCCCAAAGGTATTTACATAATTTGAAACTTGTACCCTACATAAAACAAATGTTCGCAACATTCTCCCCCTCAAGTTTCAAAGGGTATTTCCTTCATGCCAAGAATATAGTTGAATCTTTGAATCTTTGGTCCATCCAAGGATTTGGTGAAGATATCTGCAACTTGATCCTTTGTTCCCACAAAAGAAACTTGATCCTTTGTTCCCACAAAAGAAACTTGTACTTCATTGTTTATGGCCTTCTCTCGAACATAATGATAGTGAACCTCTATATGCTTTGTTCTAGCATGAAAAATAGGATTTGAGGTCATATGAATGCTGCTCAAGTTATCCCCATACATCTGTGGTACATCAACCTGCACATTTAAGTCATGAAACAACTTTTTAAACCACATAACCTCAGTAGTAGCCAATGCTAAACCTCTATACTCAGCCTCTGTAGAAGATAAAGCAACTGTAGGCTGTTTCTTTGAACTCCATGTTAATGTCTTGTTTCCTGCTATTACCACATATCCACTTCTGGATCTTCTGTCATCTTTGCTTCCAGCCCAATCTGCATCACTAAAGAATTTAAGAGTTAGATCAGCATCATGACTATAAAATAATCCTTTGTTCATGGTACCTTTCAAATATCTAAGCACTCTTTTTGCTGCATGCATATGAGGTACTCTAGGTTCATGCATAAATTGTGACAATACTCCCACTACATAGCATATATCAGGTCTAGTTTTTGTTGCATAAATCAAAGATCCTACCATGGATCTATATACATTCATATCATGCAACTCATCACCTTCCTTTGCACTCAGCTTTACATTACATTCCATTGGAGTAGAAACAAATTTACATTCCTGCATACCAAACCTTTTCAGCATATCACATATATACTTTCTCTGTATCAACCACATACCTTCATCGCCATACACAATTTCAATCCCAAGAAAGTATCTAAGCAAACCAAGATCTGAAATTTTAAATTCCTTTCCCAAATTAGCTTTTATCTCATCAATTTCTTTTGTATCATTCCCTATAATCAACAAGTCATCCACATAAATGCATACATAGACACACATGTCATCTACATGTTTTACATAAAGTGAAGGATCAGCATGACTCGTTGTGTATCCTTGCAGCATAAGATACTTTACCAACCTTGCATTCCATGCCCTTGGTGCCTACTTAAGACCATACAATGCCTTCTTCAACCTGCATACATGATTAGGACATTTTGCATCCACATAACCATCTGGTTGTGACATATACACTTCTTCATTTAACTCACCATTAAGAAAGGCATTCTTTATATCGAGTTGATATATATTCCACCTTTGCTTGCAGCTAAAGCCAACAAAGTTCTTACCGTTGCCATGTTTGCTACTGCACTAAATGTTTCCTCATAGTCCACTCCTTGAGTTTGATTATATCCTTTTGCTACAAGTCTAGCCTTATATCTTGACACACTACCATCACTATTTCTTTTAATCTTAAAAACCCATTTGCATCCAATTACCTTTTGCTTTGGTGTCTTTGGAACTAAATTCCAAGTCTTGTTATCCTGTAGTGCTTGCATTTTTTCTCTCATTGCTTTCTCCCACTTTTCATCTCCTTTTGCCTCATCATAACATGTGGGTTCATTTTCGTGCTCAACTTTTGTCATAAAAGCATAATGAGTATTCATAAAAGATTCATAAGTATACCTTTGAGGTTGCTTACTCACTCGTGAAGTTCTTCTTACCTCCAATGTAGATGCTCTTCCTTTCTTATTAGGAACCTTTGATGATTCTCCATACTCACATACATCACTAATTTCCTCTCCTTCATCATTAACTTCAACAAGTTTGAGTTTACCTTTACTTTTAACACTTGGAGGTGACTCTTGCCTTAATCTTCCATTGAAAGGTGATCCTCTTTCTTCATCCAAACCACTCCTTTCATCATTTAAACTTCCTGATGGCTGGACTATGCATTCATCTCCTTCAACCACACCTTCTTCATTTTCATCCATGACCTGCAAACAATTCTTATCTGCATACCATGAAAGTGATTCATCAAAGTTTACATCTCTTGACACAAAAACCTTATTGGTATGAGGATTATAACATCTATATCCTCTTTGAGTATCTGCATAACCAATAAATATACATTTTTCTGATTTCGCATCAAGTTTAGATCTCACCTCACTAGGTACGTGTACATAACATACACAACCAAATACTTTCAAATGACTTACACTTGGTTTCCTTCCATGCCATACCTGATATGGTGTCAAATGATGAACTCCAGCAGTTGAAACTCTATTCATAATGTAAACACTTGTGCTAACATCTTCAACCCAAAAATAATTAGGCAAACACATATCATTAAGCATGCTTCTAGATGCTTCTGCTATGATTCTGTTTCTTCT
>CM035428.1:141643956-141941456 GCA_020310875.1 Ceratopteris richardii | reverse complement strand
AACCATTTAGCTTTTCCACCTAGAGGATTAGTGTCTCTAAGTTAAATCCACCTTGAGATTTGATCGAAAGAGACTCAAACTTAAGTTTGAGCCTTTGAGCTCTTCCATCCCAAAGGTAAGAGGCTCAAACTTAAGTTTGACCTTTTGAATGAGATTAAATTCGACTCTTTTTGGTCATATGCTATGCACGTTGAACGTAAGTTTGAGCCTCTCAATCAACTTAAGTATGAATGAAATTAAAGACTAAAGGCTCAGACTTAAGTTTTACCCTCTTATTGAAATTGAATTGAATTGTTTTTGGTCATATGCTATGAAGCTAGCACTTAAGTTTGAGCCTCTCAATCAACTTAATCTTGAATATTTTTGGTCGTATGCTAGTAGGATTGAACTAAAGTTTGAGCCTTCAGCCGTTTCCACCCAAAAGAGTAGTGTGTCTAACTCAAAGTTGCTCTTGTGTGAGTCTTTTATTCATATGCGATGAGGCCTGAACTTAATTTTGAGGCTCTCAAATAAATTAAATCTGAGTTTCAACCTCCCAATCAACTTAAGTTTGAATTCTTTTTGTTCATATGCTACAAGGCTAGAATGTAAGTTGGAACCTTTTAGCTTTTCCACCCCAAAAGAGAGGTGTCTAGAAGTCAAATCTACCTTGACTCAAACTTAAGTTTGAGCCTCTTACCTTTTCCATCCAAAATTCTAAGAGGCTCAAATTTAAGTTCAAGCCTCTTAGCTATTTGATCCAAAATATATAAGTTCAATCTTCTTAGCTTTTCCATCCAAAAGGGTAAGAGGCTCAAACTTAAGTTCAAACCTCTTAGCTCTTTGAACCAAAATACTAGAGGCTTGAACTTAAGTTGGAGCCTCTAAATGGAATTAAATTTGTGTCTTTTTGGTGGAAAGATGAGAGGCTCAAACTTAAGTTTGAACCTCTTAGCATTTCTATCCAAAACGCTAACATGCTTGAACTTAAGTTTGAGTGTTTTAGTTGTTTCACTTAAAAAAAGTAGAGGGTCGAACTTTAGTTCTTTGATTGAAATTAAATTTGAATATTTTTCCTCATATGCTTCAAGGCTCAAAATTAAGTTTGAACTTCTCAATCATCTTCAATTTGAGTCCGTTTGGTCATATTTTATGAAGGTAAAAAACCCAAAAGAGTAGTGTCTCTAAATCAAATCTACATTGAGATTTAATCGAAAGAGGCTGGAACTTAAGTTTGAGCCTCTTAGCTTTTCTATCCAAAAGGATAAGAGGCTTGAACTTAAGCTCGAGCCTCTCTTCGATCCAAAAGCATAGAGGCTAAAACTTAAGTTTGAGCCACTCAACGAAATTAAATTTCAATAATTTTGGTCATATGTTATGAGGCTCAAACTTAAGTTCAAGCCTCTCAAACATTTCAAGCTTGATTTTTTTGGGTCATATGCTTTGAAGCTCAAACTTAAGTTCGAGCTTGTCAAGCAACTTAAGTTGAATCTTTTTGGTTTTATGTTACTAGGCTCGAACTTAAGTTTGAGCCTTAAAATGTTTCCACCGAAAACACTAGTTGTGTCTAGATCCTCTTACTTTAAATCTATTTTGAGCTTTGATCGAAAGACCCTCAAACTTTAGTCTGAGCTTATTAGTGCTTCCTCCCAAAAGACTAGAGGCTCAAAGCTCTCGATGTAAGTGTGAGTCTTTTTGGTCATATGCGATGAGGCTTGAACTTAATTTTGAGCCTCAATTAACTTAAGTTTGAGTTTGAACCTCTCAATCAACTTAAGTTCTTGGTCATATGCTATGAAGCTCAAACTTAAGTTTGAGCCTCTCACCTTTTCACCCTTGAGCTTTGATCAAAAGAGGCTTGAACTTAAGTTCAAATATATTAACTCTTCCTCCCAAAAGACTAGAGGAATCAAAGTAAGTTTAAGCCCTTTTTATGATATGCAATGAAGCTTGAAGTTGATTTCAAGCTTCTCAGTTAACTTAAATTTGAGTTTCAACCTCTTAGTCAACTTAACTTTGAGTCTTTTTCGTGATATGCTATGAGGCTCGAACTTAAGATCCACTCTCTTAGCTCTTCCATGCAAAAGGAAGGCTTGAACTTAAGTTCAAGCCTCTTAGTTCTTCAACCAAAAAAGTAGAGGCTCGAACTTAAGTTTGAGCCTCTCAATGAAATTAAATTTGAGTCTTTTTCCTCATATGCGAGGAAGCTCCAACTTATGTTCCAGCTTCTCAATCAACTTAAGTTTGAATATTTTTGGTTATACGCTACTACGCTTGAACTTAAGTTCAAGCCTTTAGCCATTTCCACCTAGAAAAATAAATCTACTTTGAGCTTTGATTGTAAGAAGCTCAAGATTAAGTTCAAGCCTCTTAGCTCTTTCTGCCAAGAGAGCTAGAGGCTCGAACTTAAGTTCAAACCTCTTAATCAAAGGGTCTTTGTTCATATGCGATGAAGCTTGAACTTAATTTTGAGCCTTTGAATTAACTTAAATGTTAGTTTGAACATCTCAATCAACTTAAGTATAAGTCTATATGGTTATATGATACAAGACTCAAACTTAAGTTCGAGCCTCTCAACTTTTCCACCCAAGAGACTAGTGCTTCTAAGTCAAATATAGGTTGAGGTTTGATCAAAACACGATTGAACTTAAGTTTGTGCCTTAAGCTTTTACATGCAAAAGGCTAAGAGGCTTGAACTCACATGCGTTTAAGTTTGAACCTCTTAGCTTTTGGATGCAAAAGACTAGAGGCTCGGAACTTAAGTTCGAGCCTCGTAACTTTTCCACCCAAGAGACTAGTGTAGCTAAGTTGAATTTAGGTTGAGCTTTGGTTGAAACAAGATCAATGTAAATTCTTGCCTTTAGCTTTTACATGCAAAAGGCTAAGAGGCTCAAAGTTACATGCCTTTAGGTTCAAGCCTCAGCTTTTTGACACAAAAGACTAGAGGCTCCAACTTAAGTTTGGGCCTCTAAATGAAATTAAATTTTAGCCTTTTTGGTAGAAAAACTAAGAGGCTCAAACTTAAGTTCGAGCCTCTTAGCTCCTCCACACAAAACATTAGAGGCTTGAACTTAAGTTCGAGCCTCTCAGTGAAATTAAATTTCAATCTAGTTTGCTCATATGCTACGAGGCTCAAACTTAAGTTCAAGCTTTTCAATCATCTTAAGTTTCAATCTTTTTATCATATGCTATAAAGCTCAAACTTAGGTTTGAGCCTCTCAATCAATTTAAATTTGAGTCCTTTTGGTCATATTCTTGTAGGCTGAAACTTAAGTTTGAGCCTTCAACCATAACCACAAAATGAGTACTAAAATTCTATACTCTTAAGTTAAATCTACTTTTGAGCTTTGATCAAAAGGTGCTCAAACTTTAGTTCGTGCATGTTAGCTCTTCCTCCCAAAAGACTAGAGGATCAAACTTAAGTTCCAGCCTATGAATAAAAGTAATTCTAAGTCCTTTTGTTCATATGCGATGAGGGTTGAAATTATTTTTGAGCCTCTCAATTAACTTAAGTTTAAGTTTTAACCTCTCAATCAACTTAAGTTCAAGTATTTTTGGTGATATGCTAAGAGGCTCAAACTTAATTTCAAGCCTGTCAACTTTTCCGCCCAAAAGAGTAGTGTCTCTAAATCAAATCTACATTGATTTGATTGAAAGAGGCTCAAACTTAAGTTGGAGCCTCTTAACTTTTGTATCCAAAAGGCTAAGAGGCTTGAACTTAAGTTGGATTCTCTCTTTGATGCAAGAGCATAGAGTCTCAAACTTAAGTTCAAGCCACTCAATGAAATTAAATTTTAATCATTTTGCTCATATGTTACAAGGCTTGAACTTAAATTCCAACCTCTCAAACATTTCAAGCTTGAGCTTTTATCATATCCTTTGAATCTTGAACTTAAGTTCGAGCTTCTCAATCAATTTAAGTTTGAATCTTTTTGGTCATATGTTACTAGCCTCAAACTTAAGTTCGAACCTTCAACTGTTTCCACCCAAAAGAGTAGTGTGTCTTGATTTTCTTATGTTAAATCTACTTTGAGCTTTGATAGAAAGACGCTTGAACTTTAGTTCGAGCATGTTAGCTCTTCCTCCCAAAAGACTAGAGGCTCGACTTAAGTTCAAGCCTCCAAATATAAGTCTCAATATTTTTGGTCATATGTGATGAGGCTTGAAATTATTTTTGAGCCTCATTAAACTTAAGTTTGAGTTTAAATCTCTCAATCAACTTAAGTTTTTGGTCATATGCATTGAAGCTTGAACTTAAGTCTGAGCCTCTTAGCTTTTCACCCCTTGAGCTTTGATTGAAAGAGGCTCAAATGTAAGTTCCAATCTATTAGCTCTTTCATTCGAAAGAACTAAGAGGCTTGAACTTAAGTTGGAGCCTCTTAACTAATACATCCAAAAGAGTAGTGTTTTTTGCTCAAATTTGATCCTCTTAAGTTAAATCTACCTTTAGTTTGATCAAAAGAGGCTCGAACTTAAGTTCAAGCCTCATAGTTCTTCCTCTCAAAAGTTGAGGCTCGAACTTAAGTTCAAACCTCTCCTCTTAAAAGATTCAAGGCTTAAACTTAAGTTGTAGCCCCACAATCACACTATGAGTCTTTTTGGTCATATGCAAAGAGACTTGAACTTAAGTTTGAGCCTCTGGATAAACTTAAGTTTGAGTTTCAAACTCTCCATTAAGTTAAGTTTGAATCTTTTTGGTCACATGCTATGAGCCTTGAATTTAAGTTTGAGCCTCTAAGCTTTTCCACCCAAAAGAGTAGTCTCAAGTTAAATCTACATTGACCTTTGATTGAAATAGGCTTGAGCTTAAATTCAAGCATCTTAGCTCTTCCATCCAAAAAAGCTAAGAGACTTGAACTTAAGTTCGAGCCTCTTAGCTCTTCCACCCAGAAGACTAGAGGCTAGAACTTACGTTTTAGCCTCTCAATCAAATCAAAATTTAGTTTTTTTGGTTCTATCTTATGACACTCCAACTTAAGTTTGAGCCTCTCAATCATCTTGTTTGATTCTTTTTTATCATATGCTACAAGGTTCAGACTTAAGTTTGAGCCTATCAATCAACTTAACTTTGAATCTTTTTGGTCTACAAGGCTCGAACTTAAATTTGAGCATCTAAGCTTTTCCACTCAAAAGACTAGTTTCTCTAAATCAAATCTACCTTGAGCTTTGATGGAAAGAGGCTCAAAGTCAAGTTCAAGCTTCTCATCTCTAACTACATGTGATCCTCTTAAGTTGAATCTACCTTGAGCTTTGATTGAAAGAGGCATCATCTTAAGTTCAAGCCTCTCAATTAACTTAAGTTTGTGTTTCAACCCCTCAATAAACAACTTTGTGTATTTTTGGTCATATGTTATGAGGCTCAAACTTGAGTTCGAGTCTTTAAATCAAATCAACTTTGTTTCTCTTTCATCACATGCTACGAGGCTCAAACTTAAGTTGGAGCCTTTTTGTTAAAGACTTATTAAGTTTTAGTAGAGCCTCAACATAATTTTAGATATTATGAGGCTCAAACATAAGTTCAAGAATGCTTGCCATAAAATGAGAGGTTGAAACTATAATTTATTCTTTTTTTCAAGTTTGCTTAGAGATGATAATGTTGATAATAAGTTTGAAAACTATAGATGATAAAGTTAATGTTATTATGTTGATATTTGTTTGTTATGATCTAGGAGAAAATATTGTTTTTTTCATTTCAAGAATAATAGAAAACATGAATACTATTCAATCTCAAAGAAATGTTGTCGATAATGTATTTTCATAGGAAATTTTATTAAAAACAAGTAAGAAAAGGCTCCTACAAATAGAACTAAGGTTCAAAAATCTTTTGATTTGATGCATAAAGAAGGCATGAAAAAGTACTTCTAATAAATATAGAATCCACATATGGTGATATGGGCAGTATTGTTCATGCTAAAGAAGATGTAAATGCACAAGGCACACCGTTCTTTATGTGTAAAGTGCTTCCAAATGGTGAAGATGTTAATGTGAATAATTTTTTCTTATCATGGGAGTTTCTGTTTAGAAGGTATGAAAGCGAGTATGACAAAGTCTCATCAATCATTAAGATCAAATGGATCAATTCAGTCAATAGAAGAATTAATGAACATTATAAAAGAAGCCAAAAGATTAACAAAAAAGTCAAAATGTTTGAAGAGCAGCTCAGATAGATGTATGTGAGAGATCCAAGAAACAAAAGATGAAAGGTTCCTCAAACAAAGATTTAGCATCATCATCAAAATGTGTACAAAATTACAAATATGTAGCGGTCCGACATTCAAATAATAGAAGTGAAGAAACTGAAGATATAGTAGTGCAATGAAAAAAATAAAATAAAGGATTTACTACTTCAAAAACAAGAATATTATGCCTTCGGTTCAAATACAATATTTGATATTGATGTAAAAAAGTGTTTTCTAGCACCATTGAATTATGTATATTGAAAATTGAATAAGGATTGGATGAGCAAATAAATGAATGATTTTTTCTTGGATCCCAGAGGCAACGAAATTCTTGCAATTGCTATGCCTATTGATCCAAGTGCCATAACTTTTGGAGGAGATGGTGGATAGTCTTCAGAGATGAAGTCCCGCTAATACAACCTACTTCACACTAGCCAAGGACAAGTGGTGGAAAGTGTAGTGGGCCTCTTTATCTTGCTAATGATCACAAATAATCACCTATGTGCTTTGGAATATGATCCACTAATCAATGGATCAAAATAGATAAGTAGGAAATTGATCCAAGATCATAGACTTGCTATTTTAGCCTCTGCATATGTTCAATATAATGCACAATGCTCTCAGCCTGCTAGCAATTAGCAAAATTCCTTTTGGTGGTATCTATCTAACTTAGATAGCTACCAATCATGAGTGATTTAAATAAAAAAGATGAACTACACACTGAGTATGATTTTTAGCAAATCATAAGACTTCCCCGATATTTTCAGGATGCATCAATCAACAGATGAGAGAGTAATGAAGTGAATATATCTCACGATTTAGAGAAGCAATAACCATGAAAGTTTGTAACTATAAAATAGACAGTATATTGAATCCATGATGCTTTAAACCACATCAAATGATCAACCATGCACCAAGAACAAGCTCTAAGAACATCACTGTTCTGAAGTAGTCATAGTAGAGAAGTGAAATAGATATATAATCAAAATGTATGTATTAGATCACAAAGAAATACAATGTCATTGGCAATAATCTATTGCACAATGTGAGGGTAGTGGTTGAGCTATGAAGTGAGCTCTCAAGTCATATAGGGTCCCTCTCTATCGCTCTTCAAAATCAAGAACATTTCACGCATGTCTTTTGAGCTACTTTTATAGTTGAGTTTGGAGCCAATCTTTGAATTCAAATTCAAATGTTCACCTAAAAGTGAGTCCTAAACTATAGGATATATTCTCTCATTAATGATCTTCCAAATATCTCGAGATTCGATGCTTTCTAACTCCATGTGGAAGTAATGCACTTTTACAAACGTAAAAGGTAACTTGATTTTACAAGGGATTGATCATATGTGGTTGTATGAGAGATGTGCTAATTATCAAAGTATGTGGGCTTGGATTCTCTTGTTTGAATTTTTTTTTCTTTATATAGATGTTTAAAAAAATAAACATTTCATTAGTGATGATGGTATTTGAAAGCTTGTCGAGCATTTGGAGGGTAAAACGAGTACTCTACATGAGCAAAGCTCTTATCAAACATTAGATAAACTATGTAACATTATGGAGAAACATGGTAGGAATTTTTGGATTTATTCATGTATATTGTGTAATATCATAATTATTTCATTTGAATTTTAACTCATTCATTAACTACTTTCTTTCATGTTTGTAGATTTAATTATTATTACGAAACAAAATCCATCATTTAAATTAAATATAAATAATATACAACTACATCTATTCTATAAGATTATGAATATATTCATATCAATAATTAATTTTAAAGCTTTGTTTATACTTATTGTGTATTTATTTGTACTCATTGTTTATTATATGCAGAGAATATCCATCATCCAATCAATACAAGGAAGCATGTATTCCTTCTTGATCTAAATGGCTTTCTATTCAGCCAAGATATAAGATGGAACACATAGGAGAAAGATTATGTCTTACATCTAGGATGTTTTGAGTTTTTGGATTCTATTTTTCAACACTTCCACGTTGATGTTTGGTCATCCATGTTGAAAAGTAATGTTTTGGCTAATGTGAGATGCATTGAGGAATAGAAAAAAAGGGACATCATTTTTTCATGGTATGGAGTCAAGAGGAGCATTATTTGGACCATCTAGAAGAAATATATAAACCATATCAACTTAATGTTGAGTTTATGTTTAAGCTGCTACATAACGTTTGGTGGTACTTCCAAGGCTTTTTCACAAGGAAAAATACATTTATCATTGATAATAGTTCCTTAATGTATTCTATCCCAATAGAAAATTGCATCTATATTGACCCTTATCAAGGTTTGAGTATCATCCGAGGAAGTTGGTAGTAAATTCTAGAAATAAAAACTCATTGGATACGTCAAATCTACTAGGAACCTTCGATGTTGTTTGGGGCTCCTTATGTGATTCATAGAAGGCTTGAGGTGGCACACACACTTATCCATTTCTAGGAGTGGGTATTTGGGCACCATTTCTTGGGAGGTTGGCTCCTGTAGCCCTCACCTCTTGCAGCTTCACATCAAGAATCTTCTTCTTTTATTATCACTGGTGATCCTCTTCCAACCTCTGCTACACATACTTACTACTCAGCATGCTTTGTATTGTATGCATCTTGGATCACACTTCTTCTTCTCTGCATCTTCTCCAGTTGCTTTTTCCTCATATGCCATATCCTCCCACTACCTATCAAGGTCAATGGGCTCTACAACACTGAAACTAGCCTGGGACTTGTTAATAGGTTACTTCCCCTTACTGTGTGCCTTTGAGGCACTTGTGGACCTTGCATTTTCCACACCATCACCTTGCTCCTAACTACCCGGTTGACGTTTTTTGTCTGAGGCCACAACGTGTGAAGACTTCCCAACAATGGAGAGTCGTACTTGACCATAATATTAATGTCTAAAACAATGTGAGTCCTTACTAGGGGTAGTTCAAACTGAAGAAAAAGAAATTGTACTATAACACTAGAACAAGACTATTGGGTCTCCCTTTCCTAAGCTTAGGTGCCACCCACCTAGCTTCTTCCATCACGTATTTGCAAAAATTCGTAGATCAATTCACATGGTGCGAATTCCCCTCATACCTTGTAAATAGTCCGGTACCCCCAAAGACCTAGTGGACATATTTCTCCCACTTTGACCCGTTACATGAACACTTGGATAGTTGGACCTTTTATCTCAAAGGCACAAAGAATTAAGGCATCTTACGGAAGTGACAACAGCCAGGCTCCCCATTGAATCCATGTACATTGAATCCTTGACATTAAGTGAATGCATGAAGGTCTCCAACATGGAGTCGAATTCAAAACTCATAAATTCATTCGCTTCTTTGTTTCCAACAACATATCTATGGATTTTTCTGAAAACAATTCCAACTTTCTCAAGAACCAGCTACAAAGGAGTTCGGATTTCCTTGAAAGATGACCTTTGTGCTTGTTCATGCATCAATATATTTATGAAAGTGTTCAATTTCCAACTAGAAATTTAGAACTGATCTTAATCCTTGAAAAATTGTTTTTTCTGCTTATCCTTGCAATGGGATATTTTTGAGATTTTCCATTCACCAATTGGAGGCTTCAGAACACTCATCGAATCTCTCCATCAACATTTGGAATCTTTGGATTTCTATGTGCACGTTTTTGGCATATACAAATCATTTGTATTTTTTCTTACATTAATTTATCTACTTCTAATATTTCTAATATGAAGAGGCACATAGGGAAAGAACTACATGAGCTCATACCATAACATAACAATCAAAAAGGTAAGATAAATGAGTACTTTGTGCTGCATGAAAAGGAATATGAAATTGATGTGTAGAAAGGGTTTGTTACCCAAAATCAGTACACTCTTTGATAGATAAAACACTTCTTTTGAGATGTTATTAAAAAGTTGACCTCTTCATATCAAGTGAAAACCCAATTCTTCTAAGTAAGGATCCAATTACAATCTATGGACATTGATTAAACGGAATATGACATTGATGTGTATTAAACGGAATATGACATTGATGTGTACAAAGGGTTTCTTACCCAAAATCACTACACTCTTTGATAGATAAAACACTCCTTTTGAGATGTTATTAGAAAGTTAACCTCTTCATATCAAGTTCAAACCCAATTCTTCTAAGTAAGGATCCACCTATTCCTTAGATGAAAATTGCGTCTTAGATGAGAGCACATTGACTACGTATCAACTAAATAGGGCTAGGAGCACATCGACTAAGTATCAACTAAAACCATTACAATTTATTAGGGAAGAAAAATATCAAAAGGGCTATGAATTCCATAAATTTTAAGGAAGCCCATTTGAATGTAGACTCTTGCAGATGAGCCTTGGGCTTGGAGCCAAGCCATAAAAATGGTGAATGAACCTAAAATAAGGAGGAGCTTTAGACATTTGAGATTTTGTTTCCTCAAAGAGAATATTTCCTAGAAAAATAAAGAGAGACATAATTGGGAAAATGATATAGAGCTATGTAAATGAGCATGCGTCTATCCACATATACTCCCAAATATCATGAGATTATTCCTAGACTAAAAGGGTTGTACAAGTCTTTGAAAACGATAGAACTTGTAAGTGGTTAGACAAAGAAATCAAAATTAAGGTGACTTGTAATGGCATAAGATAATTAAATGAAACCATAAAGTATGCACAAATATAGAACGACAATGCATACTTATTATCCACATTTCGAAACACTAATAATTATTTTGGACAGAAAAAAATCCTTAAATTTAAAAATAAACGTCTTTTTAATTAAAATAAAGCAATAGTGAAGAGGAAAAAAATTTAGAGTACCACAATTGAACACACGTAGTCCACATATAAAGAGGAAAAAAAAAGGTTTATGCAATAGTGTGCCAATGTCTCCATGATGTGATGAGAGTAAAAATGCTGAATGGAAGTTAAGTTGGAATGATTTTAAGAAAAATTCAAATTCTAAGTTATGAACATGGAGCATGCAGATTTAGTGCTAGGACATGAGTGGTTATAGGGTCTAGGGATACATTGAAACATAATTATTAGGTGAATAGTTTGGACTTTGTTAAGAGGGACAACACATATATGATCCTAGGTGGGCATCAAGAAATACGAAGTTGAGGACCAAAGAATTTTGGTATGAATGCCTAAGAGAGAGGCCACCATAGGAGAAGCATATGATAACAAAGAAAAGACCAAAAAAATCGTAGTCACCATCGAAGAGAACAAAGAGAGATGGACATACATAGGAGATGACCTAAGTAAAGAAGAGGAAGTAGAGTTGGTAGCCTTATTAAGGGAATATAGGGACATGTTTGCATGGCACTATAGAGACTTGAAGGGAGTAGATCCTAAAGATTTGTTCTCGTACGATCCCCATAATAGCAAATGCCAAGCCCACGAAACAGAAGCTCTACACATATAATGACACCTATGCAGCTAAAATAAAAGAAGAAATCAACAGATTGATGGAAGCCGGATTTATCTATGAGATTGAGCATACTGAATGGGTGTCCCCCATTGTAGTGGTTCCCAAGAAGAATGGGAAGTTGCAAGTGTGTATTAACCTTAGAAGGTTAATGCTGCTACAATAAGCGATAACTATCCACTTCCAATCACATAACATTTATTGGAGCGTGTTGCAGGCAAGGAAGTTTATAGCTTCCTTGATGGATTTCTAGGTTACAATCAAGTAGCCATTGCCCCAGAAGATCAACACAAAACAGCTTTTTGCACAGAATGGAGAGTCTTTACATTTCGTGTGATGCCATTTGGGCTCACCAATGCACCTGCAACATTCCAAAGGCTCATGTGTCATGTCTTCAAAGAGTTCTTGCGAAAGAGCTTAGAATTATACGTGGATGATTTATGTGCCCATTCCCAAGAAAGAAGATACCACATTCCTGAGCTCAGACAGATTTTCAACAAGTGTAGAGAATATCGAGTGTGTCTGAACCCAGAGAAGTGTGTGTTCATGGTACGACAAGGTAAAATCTTAGGTCATATTGTTTCTAAGAATGGAATATCAACAGATGAGGACAAAGTAAGAGCCATAGCCGAGTTACCGAGGCCAAGGAATGTTAAAGAGGTACAAGCCTTTATGGGCCATTGTGGATATTACCGTAGGTTCATCCATATGTATGCAATCATAGCTAAACCTCTTTATGGGTTGTTGACAAATTTTGAGTGGAACAATGAATGCGAGAATTCCTTCAGTGAGCTGAAGAGACGTTTGTGCTTAGCACCAATACTGACCACTCCTGATTGGACTAAACCATTCCATGTCCATGTAGATGCATCCAATCATGCAATAGGGTGCATGCTAGCACAACCCAGAGGAGAAGGAAATCTAGATTTGCCTATAGCATACACTAGTAGACAATTGAACATCGCTGAACGAAACTATACAACAATCGAGAGAGAAGGCTTAGGCATGGTCTATGCTTTAAAAAAGTTTAGACACTATCTATTGGCCAACCAGTTTAAGTTTTTCACTGATCATCAAGCCTTATTATATTTGGTCAATAAACCTTGCAATACCGGAAGCTTAGTAAGATGGTTCCTCTTACTAATGGAATATGACTTTGAAGTCGTTGTTAGGAAAGGTAAGACCCACCTCAGAGCAGATCACCTTTCTTGCATCACTTCAGGAGAGCCACCGCAAGGAGTGTCTGATGAATTGCCCGATGCTTATCTGTTCAATCTAGAAGTTGTTCCAAATAAGTTGGTACCAGTCCTCACCTTTGGACCTGCTAATAAGAATGTGAAGACGAACAAGGATGAAATTGTAAGATCACAAACATATCAAATATTGGCAGGAAGTATGTACAAACAAGATATAGAGGTTTCATTAGCTTGTTGTGTTGAGGATGATGAACATAGCAGTTGGTTGCAACAAGCCCATGAAGGATTTCTAGGGAATCACTATTCTAAACAATGAACATTGCAAAATCTAAAACGTTAAGGAGTGTATTGGCCTAGTATGGATAAATAAATACATTAGTGGATTAAGAATTGTCCAGTGTGCCAGGAAAAACCCCCAGTGGAGCATGCTACCCTTTATCATGTGTCGTTAATTCCTGATTGGAGTGCTCCATTGGTAGAATTTATGAGAATGGGAACACTGCCCAACCATGCAAGTCTAGCAAGAAAACGAAGCATGGAACAAGAGGCTCTAGACTATGCCTTAGTAGGAGACAATCTATACCGAAGAGGCAAAGATGGTTATTTAAGACTGTGCATTCACGAATCAGACTATTTGAAAATCTTAGAAACTGCCCATAGTGGTGCTACAGGTGGACATTTTGGTCCTGACTGGGTAATTAAGACTATTCTATTCTCAGGATTTTGGTGGCCCACTCTTCATATGGATGCACATACCTATGTGAAGAAATGTGATACATGCCAATGTGCACAATATCGGATCAGAAAGGATGAGATGCCTTTGAGGCCAATGATGGGAGGACATGCATTTTCAAAATGGGGTATAGACTTTGTAGGTCCTATCAACCCCCCAACTAGAAACTCCCATGCCGAATACGTTACTGTAGCCACAGATTACCTCACAAAGTGGGTAGAAGTCAAAGCCACAACAAAGAACGATGCTCAAACTATAGCGAAGTTTTTATTTGAGAATGTGTTCACTATATATGGACTACCAATAGAGTTAGTGAGTGATAGAGGTACACACTTCTTGAATGAAGTCATTGAAAATCTTCTCCAAGAATTCTTGATAATAGATAAGAAGTTTGCCCCCTATCATCCACAAGCTAACGGACAAGCTGAGAGCACAAATAAGATCCTATGTAATGTATTAACAAAACTGGTAAATAATAAACGCTCTGATTGGGACAAACAACTTCATCATGTTGTTTGGGCTTATCGAGTTGCCTACAAAACGGTACTCAATGCCACCCCATTTCAGATGGTCTTCAGACAAAATGTTGTGCTACCTTTGGATTTCCTAATCCCAACCTTAAAAGTAGCACAAGAGCATGAGTGGAATGGACACGAGTTATCCTCTAGGATCTTTGATCTAGAACGCTTAGGTGAGACTAGGCTACGAGCGGCGACAGGCATCTATGCTGCAAAGAAAAGGCAAAAGGCATAGTTTGATGCACATATCAAAGATAAAGGATTGAAAGAGGGAGACCTAGTGTTGGTTTATACACTAAAGCAACATGCCCGTAAATTGGAAAAAGAGGATATGGACCCATGATCATTAATAAAATTTCCACTAACGGTGCAGTTCAATTGGCCACACTAGAAGGTGATATCTTGCCAAACTATATCACTAGTTGTCGAGTAAAGCTATATCAAGAACCTCTTACAAAGGATATGCTAATGCGACTCAACACTGCTAAGAAGCAAAAAGAAGAAGAGTTACGGGTTAGAGAAGAAGCACAGGTAGAGGCTAGAGAACGCATTAGGAGAAATAAGTTAAGATGCCTAGGCCTAGATGTGCATCTTGAGGCCCCAAGATACCACATGGCCATGTGTCACACATCAAGTGCAACTACTTCTGAAATAATTGATCGACGTCCCTTTGTGACCATAGCGGTAGGACAAGGGAAGAATGCAAGGATTGTGAGATCATTGATTGATTCAGGTGCAGCAACTAGTGCACTTAGACTTTCATACTGCGAAGGCCTGAAATTGAACATCAAGCCCATAGAAGCCTATCTCATAGGATTGGGAGGTGTGGAAACCCCTTGTTTGGGCAAGGTAGAGCTTCCCATCTATCTTCAAGATGTTCCAATGAGAGTCAAAATGCTCGTGTGTGAAGATGAGGACCTCGCACAACCACTTGTCTTGGGTCAAGACTGGATCTATGACCATGCCATCAACG
Organism: Ceratopteris richardii; assembly: GCA_020310875.1. NCBI lineage: Eukaryota > Viridiplantae > Streptophyta > Polypodiopsida > Polypodiales > Pteridaceae > Ceratopteris > Ceratopteris richardii. The sequence continues at coordinate 141,926,468 of CM035428.1, read as the reverse complement.
TAAACCTTAAAAGGCGACTTCTTCAAGTTTGGGTACATGAACAATGCATCACATTAGAACTAGAGAATTTCCTAGGCATACATCCAAGTATCACGCATTCTCTTAGTTCCTCTAGGCCCAATCTGAGCAAAGAAGATGTTGTATGTGTCAAGAAATCTATGATCTAGAAGGACTCAATCTTGAGAGAATGGTCCCAAAGGAGAGAGAACCCCTCTTCTTTTTCAAAGACTACTGCAGCCACAATCAATTCAACCAAAGAGGCAAGTAAAACAGTACACGCACACGGCTACATCAAATAGACAAACCAAGTGTAAGAAGAAAGAAGCTAAGGGCAAGAAGCAGATTTGGGTATGAAAAGGAGAGCAACCACCAGCTTTGCCACAACCATTCCCATCAAAGCAAGCTAATCATGCTAAAAGAATCACCAAGAATCGAGGACAAGCTCAATCCCAAGGTCTCTGACAAATTTGGGTACCAAAGCAATGGATGAAGGCCGATCATAATAACATACAAATTTGGGTGCCAAAGAAATTAGCTGCAGCTCAACACGAGTGATTACAAATGTGGGTACCCAAGGCACTCTTACATGCACAAACCCATGCGATCTCCCTCATGAGAAAAATCTCAGCAAAGAAATCATGGAGAAGCAAGAGTCGAAACCCAGGATAGAGACCAAAAGAAGATAAATTCATCTCCTCGTCGATAATAAAAAGACAACCATCGAGGATATGGGTTTGGAAGCCAAAAGCACCAGTAGCACCCATAAAACCAAAGAACCAACCATGCGGGATAAAAAATTCACGCAACAATCCACAAATGAAGAAGCCAAAGTTGATCTCTATGCAGTCAAACACTGTTCTCAAATGGATCCCTAAAGGGAGGAATGGTTAGCTGTCAATTAACCATCAACTTACCACATCATTTCAAGATCCACTAGCTACCTCCAACGAAGACTGCATCAACATCCACCAGCAACCTTGAAGCCTCGACGAGCAACAACCATGTGCCTTTGGCATAACCTTTTCTTTTGCACCATTCAAGTCATGCATTTCCAAAGTGTGCATTAATATAGGGCCACATTACACGGTCGTGCATAGACACAATTGAGAAATCCTAGGTACATGAGATACACTTGACACATGTAAAATATTTTATTGATACTAACATCTTTCTTTTTGTTTTGTGACACTGTTCCAAAAAAAAAAGAGTGAATACAAAGCGAAAGGACAGGACTATGTGCTTAAGGCATCTCCGACATAAACCATCAACAAGGACATCCATCAACAATGGAAGATAAGTCGATGGTCAATTACCATGCCGAAGCACACCACGGAGAGATGAATATCAATGGGCATTTGACCATGGTAAGAACCGCCTACTTTGACAACAATTTTTGAAAGCTCACAAAGACACCATCAAGCGAGAATACAAGGAAAAAGTACATACAAAGGTAGCTCGGACAAAATGCAGAACCAGACAGCTGCCCAAGCTACAATTGGAAGATGGACCGCTCTTTTTGATACATGATGAACACTATCTCTCCAATTACCATGGAACAACCACTACAACAAGGGTCTGTCAGGGACGACAGACTTTAGAGGGGGGGAATGTTGATAGTCAAGGTTGCACACAAGCATGGAAGCGCGTCAATGAAGCGGACACACAAGAAGAAGGAGCATGTAGGAAGCTCCAAGAAGCAAATGTCAAATTTTCATAAGAAATCCCTATAAAAATAGTGATTTTTATCACTAAAAACCATTGTAAATACATTTTCTATTTTTACAACTCCATTTTGTTCAAGCCAAGGAGTCCTTGAGCTTGAGGAGTATTAGAAGTATCATCCTACCAATTTTCATAATTTTTAGACTCCATTTGAGCCCCGAAATAAGCCCTAGAACCTAATTTTTAACTAGGCCAAACACTAGGTCTGGACAGGGCCAAAACTACTCAAGAAACTATAAAAAGGGATGGAGAGCTCATTTTTGGGGTTGGCTTGTTGTAGATTTCAGCTTTGTAAGAGAGTTCTTTGGTAATCAAAGATCTTCCATTGTTCCACTCTTTGCTCTTACCTTGTGCACGTGTGTGTGTATGTGTGTGCATGCTTGTGTGCTTTCACTCACGCACTTGTGCACTTCACTTGCTCTTGGTCTTCATACCAGTCCTCACGTCTCTGCGGATTGACATTTATGAGGTGGAGCTCCTCACGTTGGTACTTTCCATTGTGCTAGAGTGACACATGTGTTTTTGGACTTTCACATTAGAAGGAATGTGAGCTTCAAAAGGTAGCTGATCAACTATTTTTCTAGTTCCTTATCACCATATGAGAAAACACAATTATCGAATTATACCTACTCAACGTGCACACTACTCTCGAAAAAGTACCTATCATACTTCATAGACAAAAACAATTGGTTCATTTAAAAAACAAAAACAATATAAACAATATACCACTATGGTAACCTCACACACACAACCACAATCACAATTTGAAACTATTACACCACACAATAACCACTAAGTACAGAACTCACACAAAATATATGACTAACTACATGAATCAACACAATCATAACAAGATAATATAGTTCAATTATAGTCATGGAAACCAACTTGATGCTTGGATTTCTTGGAGAAACCTCTGAAGATAATTTCATCTTCCCAACTAGTAAATGATATTCTATACACAAAATAATTTTAGAATTTCCATATGGACCCTAAAACTTGTATGCATGGAGGATCTCAACCCGCTACCTAGAGTGCAGGAGGTTACTCAATATCATCATCATTCTTTAGATGGTCATCCAAATTCAACATTTGCATTGTTTTACACTTTTGTTCTATTAAAGTGTAGGGTCAACCTAGAACTTCTATAATACTTGGTTCAATGTTTGTTGATCGATAGAAAATCCATCCCAAACTACTAGCTTTATTGCATAGTGTCATACAATTCTACCTATTTTTCCACAATGCTTTCTTCAAATCAAAACTCAAGAAATAATTATAAAAGCATAAGAGATAGTTACAAAGAAGGTTCAAAACCTTTTTTTCCCCTTTATGGGGCACCCACTTCATAGCTTATTGTTTTCAATAATGAATATCCTATGGTGTTTGAAGGGGAGGAATTTCTTACAATCACAAATTCTTCTATCAAGGCATCCTAAGGATTTCCCAATCAACCACTCCCTAGGAGATTTATCAAAGTCGATGATGTTGAAGTTCAAGGGGTGCCAAGCACATGAACAACACAAGGAAGAAGAGGAAGCTTGGAGCACTAAGTCACCATAACATAACAATCAAGAGGTTAACATAAATGAGTACTTTGTGATGTATAAAGAGGAATATGACATTGATGTGTGCAAATGGTCTCTTACGCAAAATCATTACACTCTTTGATAGATACAACACTCCTTTTGAGATGTTATTAGAAAGTTGACCTCTTCATATCAACTTCAAACCCAATTCTTCTAAGGATCCAATTACAATCTAAGGATTAAACCTATTCCTTAGATGAAAAATGCGTCTTGGATGAGAGCACATTGACTACGTATCAACTAAATAGGGCTATGAGCACATCGACTAATTATCAACTAGAACCATTACAATTTATTGAGGAAGAAAAATATCAAAAGGGGTATGAATTCCGTCAATTGTAAGGAACCCCATCTGAATGTAGGCCTTTGGAGATGCGCCTTGGGCTTGGACCCAAGCCATAAAAATGGTGAATGAACCTAAAATAAGGAGGAGCTTTAGACATTTGAAATTTTGTTTCCTCATATAGAATATTTTCCATAAAAAAGAAAAGGGACTTAATTGGGAAAATGATATAGAGCCATGTAGATGAGCATGCCTCTATCCACATATACTCCCAAATATCATGAGATTATTCTTAAACCAAAAGGGTTGTACAACTCTTTGGAAAAGATAGGACTTGTAAGTGGTTAGACAAAGAAATCAAAATTAAGGTGACTTGTAATGGCATAAAACCATTAAACGAAACCATAAAGTATGCACAAATATAGAACGATAATGCATACTTATTATCCACATTTCCAAACACTAATAATTATTTTAGACACAAAAAATCCTTAAATTTAAAATAAAAGTTTTTCTTTGATAAAAATAAAGCAATAGCAAAGAGGAAAAAAATTAGAGTACCACAACTGAACACAGGTAGTCCACATATAAAGAGGGAAAAAAAGGTTTATGCTATAGTGTGCCAATGTCAGCATGATGTGATGAGAGTAAAAATGTTGAATGTGGAAGTTAAGTTGGAATGATTTTAAGAAAAATTCAAATTCTAATTAATGAACATGGAGCATGAAGATTTAGTGCTAGGACATGAGTGGTTATAGGGACTAGGGATACATTGAAACATAATTAATAGGTGAATAGTTTGGACTTTGTCAAGAGGGACAACATATATATGATCCTAGTTGAGCATACCTCTCATTTCATCAATGGAGTTAGAAAACTTATTGCATAGTGATATAGTGATTTAGTACATGATCTATGTTTAATTTTCTTAGTTGATAATGTATTTATGTATATGAAAATTCTGCCAATGTAAACATTTCCTATGATTTTGAGTATTCCTTTTTGATATGCATGTGGTTATTCATTCTAAGAATATATGCATGAGTTTTTGGACTTTCACATTAGAGGGAATTTGAGCTTCAAAATAAGTAGCTGATCAACTATTTTTCTAGTTCCTTATCACCATATGAGAACACACAATTGTCGAATTATACCTACTCAACGTGCACACTACTCTGTCAAAGTACCGATCATACTTCATAGACGAAAACAAATGGTTCATTTAAAAAACAAAAACAATATAAACAATATAAACAATATACTACTATGGTAACCTCATACACACAACCACAATCATAGTTTGAAACTATTACACCATACAGTAACCACTAGCTACAAAACCCACACAAAATATATGACTAACTACATGAATCAACACAATCATAACAAGATAATATAGTTCAATTTATAGTCATGGGAACCAACTTGATACTCAAATTGCTAGGAGAAACCTCTGAAGATAATTTCATCTTCCCAACTAGTAAATGATATTCTATACACAAAATAATCATATGCATGGAGGATTTGAACCTGCTTCCTAGAGTGTAGGAGGCAACTCGATATCAACATAGACAAGAATGATCAGAAGCACATCATTTGCATGCTTAACAAATATGGTGCTCTAAGTTGGATTTTAATCAAAACCATGTGCAATCAAGTAGGGATGTATATTTTCATACCACGCACAAGGTGCTTGCTTCAACCCATATAATGAATTTGTCAACCTGCACACTTCGTTTTCCAACCCTTTCTGCACATAACCATGGGGTTGAAATACATATACTTCTTCATGTAAGTCACAATTCAAAAATTTCATTTTAATGTCTAACTCATGTACATTCCAAACCTGATTTAAGATGCAAGTGCACATATGGTTTGAGAGTGGTCATTCGACAAGTGGATGGAAAGATCTCATGAAAATTAATGCCTTTTTATTAAGCATAACCTGTTGCAATAAGTCTAGCCTTATACTTTTCAATTGCTCCATAAAGCTTACAATTCAGCTTATATACCCATTTAGTGCCAATGCCTATTTTGCTAGGAGGCAAATCACATAAAGATCACGTACCATTCTTCATGATAGCATCATACTCTTATTGCATAGCAGCCATCCCATTTTTTTATTTTTGTGCTTCAAAAAAGAAATAGGCTCATTCTAATCACAATGACTAGAGACAACCATTGCATAGAAATCTGATGCAAAAGAAACACTATGCCATCTTGAATGATTATGATCTGAAAGAGGTCCATCTCAATTGCTATCTTGCAAAGAGTCCACCAACCATTTAGCCATAGTTTTTGCCTCCTCTATATCAGCCCTCTTATCAACAAGTGCATCATGTAAATGTGCATAAAAAATGGAATGATCTACACCATGATGTGGAAATTGTAATGGTTGAGAATTTTCCTCATTTGGACCTACACTAGACTATCCACCTCTAAAAAGAGGCAACAAAGTATCATACACATCTTTGGAGCTAACTGATGTCTCCCTAGTACATGAAACTAATGGCTTATTTGCATCTTCCACAAAAACAACATCACAACTAACAAAAGAGCATTTAGTATGTGGATGATATAGACAAGAGCTTTGCTTTTAGAACTTTACCCAACAAAAGTATATTTCATTGCTTTATCATCCAGTTTCTTGCATTGTTCTTCACATACTAATCCATATGCGAGACAAGCAAAGACATGTAGATGAGCAATAGATGGCTTGCAACCATGTCAAGACTCATATGAAGTGATAGATTGTAGTGCTTAGGGTGGACACCTATTAAGCACATATGTTGCACACATAAGATCTTCAAGCCAAAAGCTATGCGGTGTCGGAAGGATTTCCTCACTCGAATTGTCATATGGAAAAATAAAAATAATTTGCTTTAGAGCCAATTAATTGATATCTCTCTCATATTTTTTATAATGCATTGGTTTAAAATGACTAATGTTTTTCTTTTGAGTACCTGCAGATAACAAAAACAAGAAGAGCTCAATTAAGAGAAGACCTCATCTCTGTTAGTTAAAGACATATTTGTGTATGTATGTAGATGCAAGAGAATAGGTAAGAATGTATGATAATGTTTGTTAATTCTAATGTTTATATTTATGCATATGAACTTTCATGTTGTTGAGAATATATCTTAGCTTTAAAGTTAAATTCATTTATGTGAATGTATTCCTTAAGAAAAGGTCTAGCACCCTACATTATAAGTGGTTTAAACCCTATATGTTTACTTATTTGAAAAACTCAAGAAAACCCTAATATGAAGAATAAGATTAAGTGCTTGTTTATATGTAACTGTAGGAACTCTTCATGTATGTAATATAAGACTTTAACCCTAAGTGTATGCCTATTAAAGTTTATGAATAGGAAAGAGAATGTGATCATCCATGCCTCTATAACTATATGAATGGGTATAGAATGTTTTAACTTTTATAGTATCAATATATAAATATTAGATATGTACATTTCTATAATGTTAGATGTTATGCTATAATATGAATATATGTATTATAAGTTTAAAAGTATAAATGATTAAACTTTAATAACTAGATAAGTATATGTGAATATTTCTATATAATTATATACGTATTTTAATTATAGAAAATTTTTTAATTAATAAATGAATTAAATTGATATTTATAGTAATGCTATATTATATATGTTAGTTTCACTATATATTTTAGGATATATATAATGTTATATTCATTAGTTTATAGAGTTACATAGTTAAGTCATGTTATATTTATTTAATATTAAACAAAACAAATGCACTCGTTATTATGCATGAACGTGGCTGTTAAACTATGAGTATATGTGGAATGCATGATAAGTAACTAATTGTGTGCATGGCAAGTTGAGTGGTGCGCATGTGAAGAGATGGATAGGTATGTGCTTGAAGATGAAGAGGTGTTGCAAAATCCTTGATCTGCACCAGCCAAATGAACTCCAGGAGTATATGGTGGGCCCTTTTAGCTTGCCAATGGATGTATTAGACACCCTATGTACCTTGGAAGATCACTCTCAAAAAGATAGATCAAAAGAGATAAGTTGGAGTTAGCTTAGAGGTGAAAACTTGCTATTCTTGGTTCATACACATGTCTAGTGTTTTACATAATTCTCTGAGCACAGCAACAATTAGCTCGATTCCTCTTGGGGAAGTCTAGGCAACTTAAAGAGCTAACTTTCAAGAGTAATCTCATAAAAAATAATGAACCACACACTGAGAATGAGTTTTAACAAGTGATGACATCATCCCGATTTTCACGGGCTGCTACAGAAATAGACCAGTGAGCAGAAAAATCAACATAACTCAAACTGTAGAAATCCAATGATTATGCAAATTTGTATGGTTATACTAGACAGTAAGCTGAATCCAAAAAGCTTTAAATCACTGAACTTGGATAAGTAACCACTGAGAAATGGCTCTGACAAGATGAGTGAAAAAGTCGGGTACCTGACAGAGAAGTGAAGATGAACAGACCCTGTTGACTTCAAATGAACATAAATGAAGATTGCAACATCCAAATGACATGCAAATTTGTGAACATATAGTAGACTTATAGAGCTAACTTTACCAAGTTAAATCACTGAAAATGATGCACCAAGCTCAGAGAAAACATCTCTGCAAGCTGACTGAGAAAACTGAGAGTAATGGCAGTGAGTAGTACACTTCACAAGAACATGGAAAGATGAACTCAAATAATCATGAAAATGAAAGTATATTGCTTGTACAATACAATGACTTAGTGATACATATGTGTGCCTTGTAATCACACCTTGATATGGCATAAAGCTCAGCTCTTGGAGGTCTTCACATAGGTCTCTCTAACCACGACTAAAACTACCATCTATTTATAGTTGAGTTTGGGAGGCTAACTTCCCTCAATCACTCTCCAATAAATCAATGATTGATTTGATTCTCTACCTACCACAAATCACGAATTCGTGGCTCCTCTTTCCATTCTTGATCAAGTGGACTCAACCACTTAAGATTCTCTTACTTTTACATTAAGTAAACTCTTCAAAAGTTACAAGAGGTAGTTCACAAGTGAACTTTACATAGTCTTCTTTTTAAAGCTTCTTCTAAGACTTTGTGAGACTCAAGCCAATACTTAGGCTTGTCATAGACTTGCTCCAACAGCTCCCCCTCAAGCCAAGTATGCTTGAGGTCTTCAATCTTCCAAGATTACCTGCAAACCAATCATAGCCTTGAATTTGCAAAGCTTTGTACCATCCAATGCTTTGGTCAGAATATCTGCACATTGTTGATGAGTGGACACATATGATATTTGAATCTCTTTGCTTAGAACCTTCTCTTGTACATAGTGATAATGAACTTCAATATGTTTAGTCCTTGCATGAAAAATAGGATTAGCAGCCAAGTGAATAGAACTCATATTGTCACCAAAAATAGTTGGAGTTCCAAACTCCAATCCAAGATCTTTGAATAATGTCTTCATCCACATAGCTTCTTGTGTAGCTATGGCAAGACCTCTATATTCAGCTTCAGTAGAAGAGAGAGCAACTATGGGTTGCTTTTTGGATGACCATGAAATAAGCTTTGAACCTGCAAAGGTAAGATAACCTGAAGTGCTCCTTCTATCTTCCTTGGAGCCAGCCCAATCTGCATCAGAAAATAGCTTCAAACCTAAATCAGATACATAAGGATAATAAAGTCCTTCATTTATGGTTCCTTTGAGATACTTGAGAATCCTTTTGGCAACATCCATATGTGGTTTCCTTGGTGTGTGCATAAATTGACTTAGCACACTCACACTGTAACATATATCTACTCTTGTCAATGTGGCATAGTTGAGACTACCCACTAGACTTTGATATGATGTGATGTCCTCTATGAGTTCACCTTCATGTGAGCTCAATTTGTGATTGACCTCCATTGGAGTACCTGCAATCTTACAATCTTGCATCTTGAATTTTGCCAACATGTCCTTAATGTACTTTCTTTGAGTGAGAAACAAACCATGATCTTTGTAGACAACTTCCAAACCTAGGAAGTAGGTAAGTGAACCCAAATCACTTATCTTGAACTCTTCTCTCATCTGATCTTTGATCTTCTTCATACCATCTGCATCATTTCGTGTCAATATAATATCATCTACATATACACATAGGTAGATGACCTCAGAATTACTCTTTTTAATAAAGAGTGAAGGATCTGCCTTGCTTGGTTGAAAGCCTTTGTCCTGCAAGAATGAAACAAGCCTGAAAATCCAAGCTCTTGGAGCTTGCTTGAGACCATACAATGCTTTGTTAAGTTTACACACATAATCAGGATAAACTTGATTCTCAAAACCAGGTGGTTGTGCCATATATACCTCTTCTGTTATCCAACCATTCAAGAATGCATTCTTTACATCTAGTTGAAGTATCTTCCAATTCTTGGAAGAGGCAATACCAAGCAAAACCCTAATAGTAGGCATCTTTGCCACAAGAGAGAAGGTCTCCTCATAATCAATTCCCTGAGTTTGTGCAAAGCCTTTTGCTACAAGCCTTGCCTTATACCTGTTAATGGAACCATCAGAATTCTTCTTGAGTTTATAGACCCATCTTGAGCCTATTACCTTCATGGATGAAGTCTTGGGCACCAAATCCCAAGTGTTGTTTTCCTCAAGTGCTTCAATCTCTTCCTTCATTGCATGCTTCCATTCTATTTTTGCTTTGGCCTCTTCAAATGATGATGGCTCCTCTTGGTTTATGTCCTGTGCTATGTAGATAGAATGTTTAGTTACTAATGAGGTGTCAAACCCATACCTTTCTGGTTTTTTCTTTTCCCTCATAGATCTTCTTAGGCCATGATGTGATGATTCTGCCTCATGTCCAAGTTCCTGCAATTTTGCTTTACCTTTAGACTTCCATGCTTTGATCTTTTCCATCTGAGATTCTTCATCATCCTCTGAGGTGTCTTGCTCTTCAATCTTCGGTTGTTCTCTACCAAGCTTTGGAAAATCTTCTTCAAGATTATATGGTAAATTGACCTTCCTGCATGAATCTTCATACCATGAATTGTTCTCATCAAAAACTACATCTCTGCTTACCAAGAATCCTTTGTTGGTAGGGTTGTATAACCTGTAGCCCTTTTGATTGTTGTCATATCCAATAAATACACACCTTTCTGCCTTTGGATCCATCTTGCCTCTAACCTGTGAAGGAACATGAGCAAAAGCAATACATCCGAAAATTTTACAATGATCTAAGCTTGGTCTTCTTCCATTCCAAGCCTCATATGGAGTCATCCCATCAAGGGATTTTGAAGGCAACCTGTTAATCAAGTAAGTGGCTGTAGATACAGCCTCAACCCATAAGTAATTAGGTAAATGCTTTTCATTTAACATAGACCTTGCAGCTTCAACAATTGTCCTATTCCTCCTTTCTGCCACTCGCTTTTGCTCAGGAGTGTACCTTGTAGTTACCTCTCTTTTGATTCCTCTTTCTTGAAGAAAAGAATCAAAATCATGGGAGAAGTATTCTCCCCCTCCATCTGACCTTAGCCTTTTTAGTGATTTACCTGTTTGATTCTCCACAAGAGCCAAATATCTTTTGAAACATGAAAAAACTTCATCTTTGTGTTTCATAAAGAATAGGATAGTCCATCTGCTACAATCATCAATAAAGGAAACATAATACCTTGATCCAGATATTGAAGCTTCCTTGCTAGGTCCCCATACATCTGTATGAACCAACTCCAAGAGATCTCCATGCATATAACCTTTCTTCATGAATGGTAACCTGTGAGACTTTCCAAATTGACATGCACTACACTTATAGATCATATGTTGTTTTGAAAAATTAGGAAGTCCAAGTACACTTTGGTCCTTGCAGATTTGCTTTAATGACCTTTCACCAATATGTGCTAACCTTTTGTGCCATACTTCCAATTCTGTGAGTGTCTGACTACCATAATTAAAGAGAGCAATGTTTCTAGTGTCCTGTAATTCAAATGTGAACAATCTACCTGTCTTTTCACCTTTTGCAATTCTTCTGAATCCTTGACTTGGATCTTCAACAAATGCTCTTGCTTTTGTGAACCTGACTTGCAACCCTTTCTCTACTATCTGCCCAACACTTATCAAATTCTTTGTAATGGTAGGGACATAGAGTACCTTACTAAGTAGGTTGATGTTTCCATCGGGTGCTTTGACATTGCCTATTTTCTCCACAGGATGTTTTGTATCATCTCCTGTTTGTACCTCATGCTTATTCCTTGGATCTTCTAAATCTGATAGGAGTGCCACATTTCCTGCCACATGATTTGAACAACCTGAATCTATGTAGAAAATATGCTCATCATATTTACCTTGTGGCATAGCCATGTTCATGATCAATAATGAATCCTCTTTGTTTGAGTCTTCTGTGTAGTTATTGTAGTCTCTCCTTCCTTTGTAGCCTCCTTGATAGTTTGAATGATTGTAGTTGTTGTAGTTGCCATGGTAGTTGTTGAACCTTCCTCTTGAGTAGCCATAACTTCCTCTATTGTATCCTCTGCCTCTTTGATTCCTGGAATTCCTAAAGCAATTTTCAGTTGTATGATTAGTTAATCCACAAATAGAACATGAGTTGGAGTCTTGGGATCTCCCCCTGCCTTGTCTACCTCCTCTTCCTCTACCTCTGCCATGTCTTCCTCTACCTGCATAGTTAGCTTGATATGTACCTGCTTCATCATCCACTTTCTTTGCCTTTCCTTTGTTATCTTTAGACTTGCTTTTATCCGTGTATAAAGCTGAAGATTGATTACCTTTAGAGCTTTCTCCATTTTTGATAAGCTTTGCCTCTTGAGTAAGTAGTTGTCCAATGAGTGTGTTGAAATCAGGTACATGCATGTCCATGTACAAATCCATAGTTGTGGTGAATGCTTCCCACTTATCATCTGCCTTCAAGCCATTGATGACCTGCCTTACAATTTGCTCTTCATCTATTACCTCTCCAATGCTTCCCAACTGATCCGCTATGTCCTTGAGCTTTGTGACAAAATCAGTCACATTTTGTTTGGGAGCCTTCTTTTTTTTTTTTAATGTAAAGGAAGTTCGGCAATAGCCTACTCTCCCGGACTTGAATTAAATAAAGAAAAGTACAAGAGAAGGGACTAGTGCCCACGGGACCCCCCAAATCCCACAAAGCAGGGGAAGCTTTTACAGAGCTTAGATGACATTACAAAGAAGGTTAATTACCCTCTCATCACCCTCATGTGGGGCCCACTTGGGTTTAAGCTTGTTATCGATCAAAAGGAGTACTTGATGATGCCTAAAGGGGGGGGATTTTTTACACTTGACAATCCTTTTGCCAAGGAGGAACAGCGATTTCTCAATTGACCACTCCTTGGGGGAGTCACCGAAGTTGAAAGCACATCTTTCCCGCCATATTTTCCATAGAACCTCCCCTCTGATGGCGTTCCAGAGAGTCGCGGAGCAGCCGATCGCTTCTCCCAGCAGGGCTTGCTGCCAACTGATACGTTTTTGAAGTCTAATTCTCTTTCCAACCACCTGCCAGAGTCTGTTGGAGTTGGGGCAGGTAAAGAAGATGTGTGAAACATCTTCGATAGACCGGTGGCAGCGTTTGCACCAGGGAGGGATCCCACAAATTTTGCTAGCCTTAAGGTTGGTCCAGATTCCGTGATGAAGAATTTGCCATAAGAGGACAGACTTTTTGATTTCTATGAGGGGGTGCCAGATAGCCATGAACCTCATGTCCCACCGAAGCCGCATCCATGACAGGCACCACTTTTTGTTGAGGTTAACCTGATAGTCGATCGTTTCTTTGATGTTCGGGATTTTTGATAGACTATTCCCATTGTGCCATTTGAGACCAAGCGAACTCGGCATGTCGTGTCCCATGAGAAGGCGAACTTTGTGTCGGTCCCAGGCGAGAAATCTGCTTTGCAAAGTGTTCCATTCTTCATGCGAAATGTTAATGCTAGGGTCAATATCCTCAAAGTTGATCCAGCGGTTGGTGTCTTGTTTCCAAAGATGTTTCCATTCTTTGAAGCCTTTGTTCCATAGCTTCTTGGCGTTTTGAATGTTCCAAGATTCCACACTCCGGATGCCATGGATCGGAAACCAGATAGAGTCGTTTTGTCTGATACCGGCAGCCCACTTCCAGTCTTCACTTATTCTTGTGAAGCTTTTGACTTTATTCCAACTCTTCCAAAGGGAGCACACCAGATTAGAGCCTTTCGGGAAGACGGGGATCGGGGAAAACAGCAAGGTCAAGATGTCAAGATTCCTCCAATTTGGGAAACCCATGAGCGCCAACTCATTCTTGTTTCTGAAGATCAGCTTGGCCCACGAGGCCTCCCTGTTGCACCAAGCCTTAGTCATCCATTTGGCCGACAGTTTGTTAGCCATGCACCCAATGTCCAAGATACCAAGTCCCCCACTATCTCTATGGCTGGTGCAGATGGACCATTTGATTTTAGGCACCCCCCTCCTATTGTGGTCGCCCGTCCAAAGGAAGTTTCTACAAATACTATCCAGTTTGGACAGATCTTGCTCTTTCGGTCTCCAACAAGAAAGGAAATAAATGGTAGATGATAAGAGGAACGTGTTGATGACCATAGCACGACCAGCAAGATTGATTTGCATACCTCTCCAATAGTTAAGCTTGTTTTCGAGTTTGGCAAGCACCCAATTCCACCGCTGTTCCATAGAGACGCCAAACCCCAAGGGAATCCCCAGAAGCCGAAAAATTTGGCCCTGCGGGATGATTTTACAGCCATGATCAATGAGAAGGTCGGGCTGTGACCCACCAATAGCTCTAAAGGCGGTCTTAGAGTGGTTGATTATGGATCCAGAGGCTTCACAAAAAGTAGCAAGACACTTCCAGAACGTCTCAAGGCTGGTACTATCATTGTGCACAAAAGCGTTCATATCATCGGCAAAAAGTCTCATGGTGATCTGACTGTGGTCATGCGGCAAACGAAGGCCTTTAATGTTGCCAGCTTCCACCTGATGCTCCACCAGCCTGCTAAGACCTTCTGTGGCAATGGCAAAGAGAAGGGGAGCCAATGGGCACCCTTGTCTGATAGATCTTCTAAGTTTGATCACCTTTGAAAGATTTCCATTAATGTTAATTTGGGTCGATGCGTTTCCGAGAAGGGTCGCGATCATCTTGGTGAATTTCTGACTACATCCAAGATCCTGTAGCGACTGAAGAATATAGTCCCATTCTAGCGTGTCGTAGGCTTTATCAAAGTCGATCTTGAGGAAAACCACATCTTGTTTAGACTCATTTGCAAATTCAAGACCTTCCCAGATATCTATTATGGTTTCCAAAATTGACCTGCCTTTGATGAAACCTTTTTGGTCCTCGCTTAACCACGCTCTCAAGTGGCAAGAGATTCTGTTGGCAATGACTTTGGCGATGATCTTGTATCCTGTTTGGAGCATTGTAATGGGACGCCAATTCTCTATTCTGTTCTTTTCCCCTTTTTTGTGTACTAGCTTGATAATGCCATTGTTGAGGCAAGAAGGAAGCGCGCCAAACTTGAGTGCCTCTTGCCAAACCAAACGGAGAGGGGTGGCAACCACCAACTTGAAGGATTTGAAGAACTCATTAGTGAGCCCGTCGGGACCCGGGCTTTTACCTGAGGGGAGGGCATCGATGACCTCAATGATTTCGGCTTCAGAGATAGAGGCATGAAGCAGAGAGTGAAGGTTGGGTGGTATCCTGTGGGGGGAAACCCTAGATATGGCTGCCATACAGTCCCTTCTATGGTGGGAGAGGGGGTTTGAGGTCCCCAGGAGTCTCGTGAAGTGCCCTTCAATGATCCCAAAATTATCTTCTTCCGTATTGCATACATTGCCATTTGCGTCTAGCAATAAGGGGATCGAATCTCTGTTGTGTTTCCTTTTGAGGATACGGCACATCTCTTTGGTGGGTTTGTCGGCTTTGCCAGCCCACCACTCCTTGAAGAAAATTTGCAAATTTTTCCTTTGTATCTCTTCCTCATATCTCAGCAGCGCTCTGATTTTTCGAAGTCCTTTCTGGGCTTGAGATTTTCCTTTGTTCACTTCCTCCTCGAGCTGCCAGAGTCTATGATATAGAGCTTCTCTGCGAGCCTGCCGCACAGTCTCTAGCATCTTCCTGGATCTAATCATGATCTGTCATGACTTATCGACCGCACTTCTCCAACACTTGGCTGGGGACAAGCCAGAGGCAAATGCCTCCTTCCACACATCAGAAATTTCTTGATGGACGGAGGGGAGAGAGAAGGAGGGCACACTGGCATGGAACCACGGAGCCTTACGAGTCTTGGTGGGGGGTTGAAAAGTGATGACGATTGGGTAGTGATCAGATATGGTGAGGTCGGTGCGTTGCGAGAGGGAAGGGTGGCCCCACTGATGAGTAAAACTCTGGGAGATGTAGCATCTATCAAGTCTAGCTTTCCTCAGGTCCTCGCCTGCTTGGAGATTCGACCAAGAAAAGCCCTTCGAGTCTTTGAATTCGACCAAATCCAAGTGTAGTTTAGTTTTGTCCCACATTTCTTTCTCCCGACTGTCGATGACCCTACCCTTGCCCATCCATCTATCCGTAGGGTCCTCAACCATGTTGAAGTCACCACAGATAAGCACGTTGTGGGGGAGCGAGTCCAAGGAGGCCCAAGTGTTAAGTCTTTCTAACTCCCCATTGGGGGCATACAAAGAAACTAAAGTAAAACAAAAGGAAGCACCGAAAGAAATAGCAATCCATCGATGGCATTCATCTTCAAAGGAGTTCTCGAGCTTTTCAAACCAGAGTTGATTGATACCGATTACCGTTCCGCCGGATCCCCGCTGATGCGTCGTTGAAATCCAAACATGGGTCGAGGAGACATGTCTAAGCCGTTTTTGGAGGTCTTCTCCGTCAATTTTAATCTCTTGGATACATATAAAATCTGGGTTTAGGCTAATGTCGCGAAGCAATTGACCAATGATGGTCGCTCTTGAGGGGTCGGTTAGCCCTCTAGCATTTAACGAGATGATGATCATTGACGTAGTAATCCCTCTTTGCGGGAGGGAGCTTTGTCCTTTCTTTTCTTGGGTTCATCTTTCTTTTTCGCTCGGATCGGATCCCGAGTTAGCAATAGGTTCTTGTGGGGGCTTTTCCACGGTAACTCCATAGGTTGTTTTCCTTTGCGGGATGCCTCCTGCTGGGAAGAACTGGACACCGTTTTCAGCTCCGTTTCCGGAATAGTCGATCCGATGATGGAGCTTTCACTATCCATGTTATCTTCGTTGCTGGTAGTAAAGCCGTCTTCTTTGCTTGTAGTGTAACCCTCCTGCAAGGTTTCTTTACTGTCAAGGATCTCCAGGGTTTGGGAGCCTTCTTGAGAGTTGTGAACTCCAGCCATAGTTGATGCTTCCTAGCTTTGGTACTTGAAGAAAAGAAAGCTTCAAGTGCATCCCACACTTCCTCAGATGTCTTACAACTTCTAATGTGAGGCAACAAAAAATCTGAGATAGAGTTGAGGAGATAAGACCTTGCAAGTGCATCCTTGGAGCACCATGTGCTCAATCTTTCTTGCTCTTCTTGTGTTGGTTGACTTTTGTTCCTGAAACTTGGCATAACTTCATCTCCAGCCACATAACCATATAAACTTCTACCTTGGAGATAGGCTTCCATTCTTAATGACCAAGCTGAGTAGTTACCTCTGTCTAATTTGTCAATTGATGAAGGAAATCCATCTGCCATGTTGTCCAACCTTGCTCTGATACCACTATGAAGAGATGGATAGGTATGTGCTTGAAGATGAAGAGGTGTTGCAAAATCCTTGATCTGCACCAGCCAAATGAACTCCAGGAGTATATGGTGGGCCCTTTTAGCTTGCCAATGGATGTATTAGACACCCTATGTACCTTGGAAGATCACTCTCAAAAAGATAGATCAAAACAGATAAGTTGGAGTTAGCTCAGCGGTGAAAACTTGCTATTCTTGGTTCATACACATGTCGAGCGTTTTACATAATTCTCTGAGCACAGCACCAATGAGCTCAATTCCTCTTGGGGAAGTCTAGGCAACTTAAAGATCTAACTTTCAAGAGTAATCTCATCAAAAATAATGAACCACACACTGAGAACGAGTTTTAACAAGTGATGACATCATCCCGATTTTCACGGGCTGCTACAGAAATAGACCAGTGAGCAGAAAAATCAACATAACTCAACATTTAGAAATCCAATGATTATGAAAATTTGTATGGTTATACTAGACAGTAAGCGAAATATAACAAGCTTTACATCACTGAATTTGGATAAGTAACCACTGAGAAATGGCTCTGACAAGATGAGTGACAAAGTCGGGTACCTGACAGAGAAGTGAAGATGAACAGACCCTGTTGACTTCAAAGGAACATAACTGAAGATTGCAACATTCAAATGACATGAAAATTTGTGAGCATATAGTAGACTTATAGAGCTAACTTTACCAAGTTAAATCACTGAAAATGATGCACCAAGCTCAGAGAAAACATCTCTGCAAGCTGACTGAGAAAACTGAGAGTAATGGCAGTGAGTAGTACACTTCACAAGAACATGAAAAGATGAACTCAAATAATCATAAAAATGAAAGTATATTGCTTGTACAATACAATGACTTACTGATACATATGTGTGCCTTGTAATCACACCTTGATATGGCATAAAGCTCAGCTCTTGGAGGTCTTCACATAGGTCTCTCTAACCATGACTAAAACTGCCATCTATTTATAGTTGAGTTTGAGAGGCTAACTTCCCTCAATCACTCTCCAATCAATCAATGATTGATTTGATTCTCTACCTACCACAAATCACAAATTCGTGGCTCCTCTTTCCATTCTTGATCAAGTGGACTCAACCACTTAAGATTCTCTTACTTTTACATTAAGTAAACTCTTCAAAAGTTACAAGAGGTAGTTCACAAGTGAACTTTACATAGTCTTCTTTTTAAAGCTTCTTCTTAAGACTTTGTGAGACTCAAGCCAATACTTAGGCTTGTCATAGACTTGCTCCAACAGCGCATACTAATCTGAAGCCTATAAAACAGAACTATTACTCAATGAGAAACCTAATGATCTTCGCTGCAGGTATGGCGAATTCTACAGAGAGAGAGAGAGAGAGAAAGAGAGAGAGAGAGAGAGAGAGAGAGAGAGAGAGAGAGGCGCCTTTTGCATCGTTTCTTTCGGGAACACTAGTTGTTTGTCAATTGTTCTCTCTATCTTCTGTGAGCGCTTGCAACCTTTGTTTCGTAGAGAGGGAGTGAGAGGGAATGCACAAAGAGAGATGGAGACGGACATGGTCTTAGTCGGAGCTCAGAGCATGGTAGAGAAGGCGGTGGATTCGTGCTCATGCATATGAGAAATAGGTTTTAGCTCTGCAGTATATTTAGCTTTACCAACGGAGAAGCCTTCGTTACCATTCTCATTCTCTCTTTTAGAGTTTCTTTTAAATATTGCATTTGCACGCTTCATTCCGAAGCACATGGAAGTTGAGATGGGAGATGCTTTCTTGCTGCACACAGAAAATCGAGTCCAAAAGCTTGATGCGACCACTATCACGTCAATTCTTGTTGATTTAGAATGAAAATTGCTTGATGTGGAGATCACACAAGCTTAGATGCACAAATGCACTGTGCTCGTAAAATTTCATAGATGTCCTAGGTTTGTGCAGATTGCAGTCAACTCTTTCAGCAACAATGAAATGTGGTATGATTACAGCGGAATTAATATTTTGACTTGTGCAGTATATGCGATCGTAGCAGGCAGCTTCAGAATGAACTCACCCAAGCCATATTACATGGCGCTACTACTTAAAAGAACGAATGAAGGAT
Source organism: Ceratopteris richardii (assembly GCA_020310875.1). NCBI lineage: Eukaryota > Viridiplantae > Streptophyta > Polypodiopsida > Polypodiales > Pteridaceae > Ceratopteris > Ceratopteris richardii. The sequence goes on along the minus strand of CM035428.1, from coordinate 141,907,075 downwards.
GCTTAGAGTCGAATCCGTTTAGTCAATTATGCTCTTGATTGGATCTCCACATTAAAAGAAATGGCACAAGTTTGCATGGTTTTGGTGCAAGGACAGAGAGAGAGAGAGAGAGAGAGAGAGATTGGTCGCGCTTTCTTATTATCTGTGATCTTTAGTGTACAAAAAAAAGTAATTTTATTCGCTACAGGGGTATTTCTCACTATGTATGGAAATTTCTAATGCTTTGCGTTTTTTTTATCGAAGAATGCCCGTAGAATCTAGATGTCATGTGTGCGTGCCGTTCTACCTGTGCGTTTTTGTGTGTTTTTGAGCAAGCTTTCTCTCAAAGTACAATACACATTTATGCACATATGAGCACATAAATTTTGATGGATTGCATATTTGATTGAAGAACTAGGGTACGCATATGCATGCGTGCAGTTGTATTTTGAGCATTTATGTATGTGGTTTTGTATTCCCTCTTATGAGTTACACGTATGTACGTATTAATACACATATCTCAATTCAAAACTATGTATTATGTGAATATTCATGCGTTGTGATCACGTAATACATGTATCATGAATACATTCAACAAGCCTTTTACTTTTGTACCATTACTGCATGTTGGGAGTGTGGCTCTAGCGCAGGACCTGTATTGCTTGAGATTAGAGTGCAACTCCGTAGGCAGGCTCATAAAAATGTACTTTTGTAAGCACTTATTTTTCACATGATGTCGGAAGTTGATATTTTAAGTGGCAAAAATTGTAGGCTCGAATTATATAGCAGAGCTATTTATCACTATGTTACTCGCAGACGCGCGCGTACACACATCACACGTACACACACAGAGAGAGAGCACAAATATAAAGTAGAGCTTGTATTGATCCGTTACGGAGAAGTATTGAGGGATTGAAGAGGATTTGTTGGTTTGCACTGTTATATCAAGAGTAATTTAGATCTTGAGAAGAGAACGTCATGTCGGCATGTTCACAGAGAGAGCATTTCCTCCTGTCCGGATTCCCGAGTCAAGTTATCTTGTGCATGTACACATAGAGGCACCCACAATTAGGGCACTACAGCGCCTTCCAAGCTTCCTGAAGACCTGGAGAGTGAGAGACAGGTAGAACAAGGGGGAGAGTTAGCACTCACTACTCGTGCAACCATCATCTCTGTATATTTGTGCACCTGAGGTATATAGCAACGTTCCAAGAACTTTTTGGGTTTCTACTTATCATTCTCAGCACACTTCCAAAGAAAGCAGAATTATGGAAATTGACTTCTGATAGCACTATTCATGTAGTTGATTTCAAGTGTTTATGGATCTGACAAATGTTTTTTTTGTTGCAAAAAGAGTGAGAGAGTGATTGCATATGTGTGCGTAAGTGTGAGCATATATGAGTATGCATGAATGTATGTATGCATGAATATGTGTGAGCATGAGCATGCATGTATATTAATATGCATGTTAATATTTATGCATATGAAGAATGATTTTCATAAATGTAGGAGTGTATGCATGAGTGCATATGAAGTGTGATGCATTTTATGCATGTTTAGAAATGATAAGCATGAGTGATGAATATGCTATGTATGTCTATTTGAGTAAGAGTGCATGTGTATGCATGTGCATGTTAAGATAGAATTAGCATGTAGTACATGTACATATAGAAGGTATAAGATAACACATGTGCATATTAGAGATAATTCATATGCATATGCATATGAAGATAGGATATGCATGAGAACACATGTGCATATTAGAGATAATTCATATGCATATGCATATGAAGATAGGATATGCATGAGAACTAAAACATATATGCATGTGAAATAATGCATATATCCATATGTATTGAATGTACGTATGAAAATGTATGTATAAATGCATGAGAATAAGTGTATACATATTAGATGATACTGCATGTTTATGAATGCATGTTAGTATGCATGTTTATGCATGCTAGTAAATGCATATATATACTAATGCATGTTAATACATAAATATATTATGCATGTTAAATACGAATTAGTGAATGCATACTTGATATAAGATTGTATGCATGTTGATATGCTTGTATGAATGATAGATATTGAATTGTTATATGATGCATGTTTGCGTGTAAACAAATGTGTGTTTGCATAGGTGTCTTCAAATGCATGAAAGTTAGGAAGTTAGAAGTCTATGTATACATGAGTTAGTATAGGTTTAAGTTATGTATTGAATGTTAAATTAATGAGTGTTTTATTTTTACTAAAAGCATACTTATGGCTCCGAATGATCTTCGCTGCAGATCATTGAAGAGATTTCAAAAGGAGATTACGAGAACACAAGCATACGAAATTTTCAGGATCATAAAATTACAATATTTGAAGATTGTTTATTAAGTTGTATAGGATTATCTATAAAGAGAATTGTATTAGCTTTTGTATAGGCTTAAATCCTAAAGATTTCTAGCACTTCCACTTTTCGATACAATTAAGATTTGTATAGGCTTAAATAGGTTGATTTTGAAATTCTTCATACTGTTTCTCTGAAAATTAATTGAGATCTTTACTTTTTTATTTCATATGTCTAAAGAGATAGGATCTACAAGTAGTTCTAAACTAGTATCTACAAACGATTCTGATATTAAGCATCAATAATTAGAAAACTTAATAATAGGAACATTGCTTCTGTCTTCAATTGATAGTTCGAATAATAACGAAAATATAGAAATTGAAATTATTAAAGATAAAGTAGTTAACGAAACTTTACACATATTTGATCACGATCGTCTTGTTTCTAGAATTCTACCTTTAATTACCATAGTTTTGCCAGAACCGGAGGACAAAGAACACTTATTCCCACCTAATTTAGTTAGAAAACCTAACTTAAATCAAATTGAAAATGAAGAAGATGACATTGTTAAAGATAAAATTACAAGCGAGAACTTAGTTTTGTCCTATCAATTAGAAGCTATAGAAAGATATAGAAACGCCCGTCCTTACGGTCGTTAGTCTAAATAATTAGTTCTTAATTTGCACTCTCATATATTAGAAACATATAGGTTTTTATCACACCTAAACTGAAAAAACAACCTAAGATTCTAGGCATACTTAGAAGCACCCTGCGTGCAATCACACGTTTAGGTTAGCGCGTATCTTCTAGATGAACGTCAGCCTCCCTTCACACCCCTCTACGATAGCTTTGGTGAACCCGATGTGAAACGTGATGATAGTGTGCCTAGGACTTACGTTACATTTTCAGTTTTTGATTTAAATCTCTAATTTCATTTTCTTCTTGTGTGCAAAAAAATTGAAGATTGAAGCTGTGAAAAAACCATGGAAGAAGGATTTCCAACTAGTGGAGCTTCATCGTTTCAAACCCCCCCCCTCAACATTCAAGAGAATCAAGATAAATTTTGTGTTTTAGATTGTTTTAACGTTTACTTTTGAACCTCTTTAGCAAAAATATCATCAAGTAAGGTGTTTATTTCAAGTTCTTTATTTTTAGTTTACACACATCACTTAAAAAGAAAAGTTGTTTTCATCTACACTAGGATCTAAGCACTTTCATATTAGCATTTAAAAGAGTATTTGAATTTTTCTTTTGTATCTAGGAAATATAATTTTCACTTAAAGCATTTAAATATCTGCATTTTGGGAAAAGCCATTATTTTTGCATCATTAAAAAGAAAAGATTTTAAGTTTTGAAAAAGAAAGATTGTTTGTTTTATTTTCATTGCATAAAAAGAAAGCTTATAGCATAAAAATAGTTTAAATTTAGGTTTCTTTTGACTTATAGTTAATGCTTTTATTTATTCAAAGAAATTAATTTTAAAGAAATTAATAGAAAACTAAAAGACTTAATTCAAGAAAAACTATTTTATAAAAATTACCTTATTAAAAAAAAACCCTTTAAAATTGAAAAAGTTAAAAAAAAAAATTAACTCTCTAAAAAACTTAAATTCAAAAAGAGTAAATATTAGAGATAAGTCAAAATTTAGGTTAAAGAAATCAATTACACTTTAGAAAAAGAAGATTAGAATTAGTAAAGCCTAGGACTAGGGTAAAGCCATCCCTGGCTTTATCAACTAGTGATAGATTTAGACAATTTAGAGAGCAATTAGATCCGGCTATTAGGGAACTTCTTCTCTATTCGAAACGTTATCAAGAACGCAAGATGGAGGAGATGTTTAGGAACATGATGATAGAAAAGCAAGGGACACGTACAGTCCAAGCTATTCTAAAAGAGAAAGGAAAATTTACCGGATTAAACATTACAGAATACCTGGATGCATTTGAGGAGCAAGTGCAAATCCACGGATTACCTGAAGATGTGCTAGTTAAATACTTTGGACGTGTAGTTTCTAGTTCAATTCTAGAATCTATACAAGAACACACTGAAAAACCTTGGGAGGAATTTAGAAAGGAACTTCATAAAGTGTTCTATCTCGAGGATTTTAGCCAGCACAGTCGAGAAGGTTTTTTGTGGTGGTTAAACACTGTTAAGAGCAATGAGTCTTTAACTCATCTTCATGGTGAGTTTATGAGATGTCTGGCTCAATTTCATGAAGATGATAGAAATGCTATTAATCCAGATGTAATTATATATTTTCTTAAGATACTTAATCCAGAAGATAGGGCTGAAATTGAAAGACGAATAGAAGAGCGAGGAAAAAGGTATGGGCTAACTGATGACTGGGAGAAAGTCAAAAAAGAGATAGAGGCTGTTGCTCAAATGAAGCAAAGGCAAACGATTTTGTATGCTAAACCTAATGATTCGCACCCTAGAGAGACTCCTGCTATAAGGCAAGTTGACATGCCAATGCCTGCTACTATGGCTACGGCTAATAATACAACTGCTACTAAAGCTCCCATAGAATTTCAACTAGATATTCTATGTAAGCAAATGGAAAATGTTATGAACATTCAAGTATCTCTTTCAAAAGAGGTTGCTAATTTAAATAAACAAGTTTACTCCATGAGCTTTAACGATCCAGGAGCTAGCAGTAGTGGTGCAGGGCAAGCACTGCCTAATCAACAAGTTATGCCTCAGTATGTTCCACCACAACCAGTCTTTCAGCCGGTACCACAGCAAGCTTCTCAGTTTGTTGTACAACCACCCTTTCAAAGAACTAATGAGAAAAGAGGGACTGGCGTGAAGCGCTGTGTTTGGTTTGATAGTCTGGAGCACGCATCATTTGCTTGTGAAGAGTTAAAAAGTGCTAAGGCGAATCAATTAGTTGTGGAAATAGATAGAAGACTATGTGACTTTAGGTCTCATCTTCCTTTGTCTGTCAATTGGGGTAAAGGCGGAATGAAAAAGCTTTATGAAAATTTAACAGTCTCAGATGCGACTGCCAGTACTTCAGCTGCAAGACTAGAGCCGGTCGAGGATAGGCCTTCTTCAACGCCTAACCAAAATCCATATTCGATAGAGGCACTGGTAGGAGCTAGAGATGAAATAATGTACAAGACTGCATGGAAATCTCCTGTAGAACAATCCTCTATCTTTCCTCACATTGCTAATGTTGAGGAAAAACGGAGACGAGAAGATCAACAGGATGATGTAGAAGAAGGTGATAGGAGGGTAACTAGGAGGCAAACAAGAGAAGATGAAAAGAAAACTGATAAAAAAGTTTGATTTGATGAATCAAATTTATCTCAAGAAGAGAAGAGAAAAATGATAAAGGAAGGCAAAAAGCCGACCGATGAAAATGTTCAATTGCAAGAAGAACAAAAGAAATTGGAAACCTCTAAACCTGAAAATAAAGAGGATCAAAAGCAAAATGAAGAGAAAGGAAAGAAGAAGGGTAGAAGAGCTCCACGTGCTATTATGATTTCTGAGCTTGAAAAGAAAAATGATGCTAGGGAGATTTTAAATGACATTCTTCTAAAAAGTCAAGTAACGATGTCACTTGAGCAAGTGTTTTCCATAGCGAAACCAGAGTTCAAGGACAATTTTATTCGACTTATTAGAAGAAGACGCTTTCCTTTGCCACAAGACGAGGATATGCAAGACGTGGCAGAAGAAACCCTAGCTATGAATGATGTAGTTACATTGAGTGAAAGTGATTATGAGGATGATGAAAAATTTACAACAGGAAGTGTAAATAGAAATTTTCTAGGACCTATACAACCTGATGAAGAAATGTTAAAGAGTGAGAGTAAATACAATTCTACCTTCTGGGCAAGAGGCACACCAGAAGTAAAGATTAGAATCGGTGATGAAAAGGATTCTTGTTTAGCTTTGGCTCTCATTGACTCAGGGTTAGAGATAAACGTGATTTCAAAAAAGTTCTTTGACAAATTTAGATGACCAATTGATAAAGAGCACGGTTGGCGGATGAGAATAGCTGACAATGGCTCTGGTATTTTGTTGGGTGCATGTGCGAATGTGCCTATTATGATAGGTGGTGTTCGAGAAGAGTTTCACTTTTTCGTTCAAGATAATTGCTCATATGAAGTGATTCTTGGACAGCCATTTATAGCTGAAATGAGGATGGAAACAAAGGCAATGAACGATGGATCAGCGTATGCAAGAATTCGATCCAAATCAGGGATGGATTCTTTGCAAGTTAAGACGGTTTGCCCAAACCACACTAGAAATAGAAAGAGCTTAAGAAGAAATCCTATTGACTCGATCAATCATGTATGTAATGATCCACTGATGCATAGAAACCAAATACAAACCTGTAGAAAAGAAAATAAAGCATGTAGCTCAACCCTTACCCAAAGATAGTCATGACATACTTCGTCAAGTATCAAATGATCCTATTCTTAGAGATCGATCTAAGATAGGTCACATATTTACTGATGAGAGTAAGAAGTTTATTAAATTCGGTGATGAATTTCTTTCTCAAATTGAAAAAGAGCAGTTTACCAAGATGATTGTTCGTCATGGTAAAGCTTTTTCTTTGTTCCCACATGAGATAGGATGTGCAGATCCAAAGTTAGTAGCTCCGATGATTATTTTTACAAATACCGCATATTCCTTGGAATCTTCGTCCGATTCCAGTCCCAAAGGCTCATTTACCTGAGCTAATGAGATTGTTAAAGGAGAAGATTGCCATGAGAATCTTGGAACCATCCTCAGCACCATACTCTAATAGGTGGTTCACGGTACCAAAAAAGAGTGGGAAGCTACGCTTTATTCAGGATTTACAGCCTGTGAATAAAGTCACTATTAGGAATGTAGGAACAGGACCCATTGTAGATGAGTTTGCCGAGGCATTTGCTGGTCACTCTATCTATTCAATGGGAGACCTGTATTCAGGGTACGATCAGTTTCAATTAGCAATTGAGAGTCGAGATGTGACCACGATAAAGACTCCTTTGGGTTTAGTACGTATGTGTACTTTAGCACAAGGAGCCATGAATTTTGTGGCACACATGATGAATGTTATGAATCTGGTCCTACATGACTTTATCCCAAAAGTGACGATGCCTTTTATTGATGACATTCCAATAAAAGGGTGTGTGGAAAAAGAAAAGGATGAAAGCTTAGATTCATCTGGTTGTAGAAAGTTTGTTTCCAGCCATATTTCAGATTGTGAAAAGATATTTGAAAGATTTGAAGAGGTTGGACTAACTTTCTCCCTAGAGAAATCAACTTTTGGTGTTAATGAAGTGCTAATAGTTGGACATTTATGTGGCCATTATGGTCGTAGACCCTATCCAGCAAAAGTTGATGCCATTAGTAGGATTACTGAGAGATGTCGCAATGTTAGTGAAGTAAGGAGATTCCTAGGTGCATGTGTTTTCTATGTCATCTGGATTCCTCACTTTGCTCATGTAGCGAATCCGCTTTATGATTTATTGAGAAAAAGAAAGAAATTCTTTTGGACTGATGAACATTCTAGAACTATGAGGCGTCTAAAGCAATTGCTTATCAATGTTCCTGTTTTGAAACGTATTGACTATACAAGAAATAAGCCTGTAATCCTAACCGTTGACACTAGTCCTATTGGTATGGGCTGGGTCATTGGACAGGATGATGAGAAGGAGCAAAGGTACGCAGTTCGCTTTGGAGCAAAGATTCTTCATGATACTCAAAAGAATTACCCGCAAATTAAGAGAGAATTATGGGGATTAGTTACAGCTTTAAAAACAGATAAAGAATACTTTATAGGAGAGGCTGTCACGTCAATTCTTGTTGATTTAGAATGAAAATTGCCTGATGTGGAGATCACACAAGCTTAGATGCGCAAATGCACTGTGCCCGTAAAATTTCATAGATATCCTAGGTTTGTGCAGATTGCAGTCAACTCTTTCAGCAACAATGAAATGTGGTATGATTACAACGGAATTAATATTTTGACTTGTGCAGTATATGCGATCGTAGCAGGCAGCTTCAGAATGAACTCACCCCAGCCATATTACATGGCGCTACTACTTAAAAGAACGAATGAAGAATGCTTAGAGTCGAATCCGTTTAGTCAATTATGCTCTTGATTGGATCTCCACATTAAAAAAAATGGCTCAAGTTCGCATGGTTTTGGTGCAAGGACAGAGAGAGAGAGAGAGATTGGTCGCGCTTTCTTATTATCTGTGATCTTTAGTGTACAAAAAAAAGTAATTTTATTCGCTACAGGGGTATTTCTTGAAAGAACTTGGAGAAGCTTGTCGAAGGTAGAAAAGTGCGTTTCGAAGCGATGAAGTTTGGTCAAGCCAACCGGCACAAGACCAGCCCTTGAGCTTTTGGAGACTCAAATAGACCTTATAGGCATGCTATAAGTGCAAAGAAACACACTATGTACCTTGGAGCATCAAGGAGAATGAGTCGATACAAAACAGATAGGTTCGCGGGTCGACTAGCTCAAAAAACTTACTATCTATGGAAGAGACAATGAACTTCAAATGCCCATAGCGACCAGTGTGATTACAATTAGAAAAAATCCTTTTATGGGAGTGATACACATAGGGTTGAGTGTATGGAATGCACAAAAGTATAAGGAATAAGCAAAATGTGCTATAGGAATGAATGCGACATTCACCGGTGGTACCTCCTATTTTTCAGGAATACGCAGAGATTGACCCCGAGGCAGAAAAACTGAGATTTCTCCAAATCTGCTGAACCAAATGCTTTGAAAATTTACACGCATAAACTAGACACTGATACCTTTCCAATGAGTCCTCTTGCACTCAATTTGGAGCTCTGAGGAGAGAGCAGTAGCCTCTGCAAGATTACTGTTGGCGAAGAAGATGATGCAGAAATTGAAGGAGCAAGACAATGATGGTCACAAGTGTATGTATATTGCTTCCATGTAATGTACAAGTGATTTCAACTCCTTATATAGCCTCTAGGAGTGTTCCACGACTTTTACAACTTGAATTTGAATTCAAATGAAGGTGGGAATGGTTGTTGGAGGGAATCAATTCACTTCCCTACAATCTAGGAAAAGTGAAGATCTTGATTGATCTACTTTTAGGTGATTGATTGCTTGATTGAATGCAACTTCAACCACCAAAATTTCGTGGGATTTTGGCCCTATATTTGTACCTTTACATGTGTACAACTCAAGGCTTTTACAACGGTAAATGAGCCATCAAAATATTCTCAAAAAATACAATAAATGAGCATATGAAAAAAGAACTCTCCAACGGATATGCTTTCGACGCGATAGCCTTTGATGTAGATCAAATCCACCTCAAGCATAGTGTAAGCTTGATGTTCCAACATTTCTCACTATGTATGGAAATTTCTAATGCTTCACGTTTTTTTATCGAAGAATGCCCATAGAATCTAGATGTCATGTGTGCGTGCGGTTCTGCCCGTGCGTTTTTGTGTGTTTTTGAGCAAGCTTTCTCTCAAAGTACAATACACATTTATCCACACATGAGCACATAAATTTTGATGGATTGCATATTTGATTGAAGAACTAGGGTACGTGTATGCATGCGTGCAGTTGTATTTTGAGCATTTATGTATGTGGTTTTGTATTCCCTCTTATGAGTTACAAGTATGTACGTATTAATACACATATCTCAATTAAAAACTATGTATTATGTGAATATTCATGCGTTGTGATCACGTAATACATGTATCATGAATACATTCAACAAGCCTTTTACTTTTGTATCATTACTACATGTTGGGAGTGTGGCTCTAGCGCTGGACCTGTATTGCTTGAGATTAGAGTGCAACTCCGTAGGCAGGCTCATAAAAATGTACTTTTGTAAGCACTTATTTTTCACATGATGTCGGAAGTTGATATTTTAAGCGGCAGAAATTGTAGGCTCGAATTATATAGCAGAGCTATTTATCACTATGTTACTCGCAGATGCGCGCGTACACACATCACACGTACACACACAAAGAGAGAGCACAAATATAAAGTAGAGCTTGTATTGATCCGTTACGGAGAACTATTGAGGGATTGAAGAGGATTTGTTGGTTTGCACTGTTATATCAAGAGTATATTAGAGCCTCAGAAGAGAAAGTCATGTCGGCATGTTCACAGAGAGAGCATTTCCTCCTGTCCGGATTCCCGAGTCAAGTTATCTTGTGCATGTACACATAGAGGCACCCACAATTAAGGCACTACAGCGCCTTCCAAGCTTCCTGAAGACCTGGAGAGTGAGAGACAGGTAGAGAAGGCGGGAGAGTTAGCACTCACTACTCGTGCAACCATCATCTCTGTATATTTGTGCACCTGAGGTATATAGCAACATTCCAAGAACTTTTTGGGGTTCTACTTATCATTCTCAACACACTTCCAAAGAAAGCAGAATTATGGAAATTGACTTCTGATAGCACTATTCATGTAGTTGATTTCAAGTGTTTATGGATCCGACAAATGTTTTTTTTGTTGCAAAAAGAGTGAGAGAGTGATTGCATATGTGTGCGTAAGTGTGAGCATATATGAGTATGCATGAATGTATGTATGCATGAATATGTGTGAGCATGAGCATGCATGTATATTAATATGCATGTTAATATGTATGCATATGAAGAATGATTTTCATAAATGTAGGAGTGTATGCATGAGTGCATATGAAGTGTGATGCATTTTATGCATGTTTAGAAATGATAAGCATGAGTGATGAATATGCTATGTATGTCTATTTGAGTAAGAGTGCATGTGTATGCATGTGCATGTTAAGATAGAATTAGCATGTAGTACATGTACATATAGAAGGTATAAGATAATACATGTGCATATTAGAGATAATTCATATGCATATGCATATGAAGATAGGATATGCATGAGAATTAAAACTATATATGCATGTGAAATAATGCATATATCCATATGTATTGAATGTACGTATGAAAATGTATGTATAAATGCATGAGAATAAGTGTATACATATAAGATGATTGTGCATGTTTATGAATGCATGTTAGTATGCATGTTCATGCATGCTAGTAAATGCATATATATACTAATGCATGTTAATACATAAATATATTATGCATGTTAAATACGAATTAGTGAATGCATAATTGATATAAGATTGTATGCATGTTGATATGCTTGTATGAATGATAGATATTGAATTGTTATATGATGCATGTTTGCGTGTAAACAAATGTGTGTTTGCATAGGTGTCTTCAAATGCATGAAAGTTAGGAAGTTAGAAGTCTATGTATACATGAGTTAGTATAGGTTTAAGTTATGTATTGAATGTTAAATTAATGAGTGTTTTATTTTTACTAAAAGCATACTTATGGCTCCGAATGATCTTCGCTGCAGATCATTGAACGGATTTCAAAAGGAGATTACGAGAACACAAGCATACGAAATTTTCAGGATCACAAAATTACAATATTTGAAGATTGTTTATTAAGTTGTATAGGATTATCTATAAAGAGAATTGTATTAGCTTTTGTATAGGCTTAAATCCTAAAGATTTCTAGCACTTCCACTTTTCGATACAATTAAGATTTGTATAGGCTTAAATAGATTGATTTTGAAATTCTTCATACTGTTTCTCTGAAAATTAATTGAAATCTTTACTTTTTTATTTCATATGTCTAAAGAGATAGGATCTACAAGTAGTTCTAAACTAGTATCTACAAACGATTCTGATATTAAGAATCAAGAATTAGAAAACTTAATAATAGGAACATTGCTTCCGTCTTCAATTGATAGTTCGAATAATACCGAAAATATAGAAATTGAAATTATTAAAGATAAAGTAGTTAACGAAACTTTACACACATTTGATCACGATCGTCTTGTTTCTAGAATTCTACCTTTAATTACCATATTTTTGCCAGAACCGGAGGACAAAGAACACTTATTCCCACCTAATTTAGTTAAAACTAACTTAAATCAAATTGAAAATTAAGAAGATGACATTGTTAAAGATAAAATTACAAGTGAGAACTTAGTTTTGTCCTATCAATTAGAAGCTATAGAAAGATATAGAAACGCCCGTCCTTTTGGTCCTTAGTCTAAATAATTAGTTCTTAATTTGCACTCTCATATATTAGAAACATATAGGTTTTTATCACACCTAAAGTGAAAAAACAACCTAAGACCCTAGGCATACTTAGAAGCACCCTGCGTGCACTCACACGGTTAGGTTAGCGCGAATCTTCTAGATGAACGTCAGCCTCCCTTCACACCCCTCTACGACAGCGGTAAAGCCTAACTTTTGACCATACACATTTCTATCTCCATGGGAGAACCGCTCTTTCATTTTGCAGCCCAATTTTTTTATATGTATATGGAAATCTACATTAATTCTTTATCTCACACTCAACCAGAGATGCATTGAAATTAGAAGACATCTATTCCCCCCCTTGATGAGAAGTAGGGGAGCCCAATCTACTTGCTGATACATTTTCAGCCATAAGCAAAAGCTATTTGAAGCACATAAACACTTTGCAATTTGCTTTCAATGGATACACCCATGCATGCCTCAAAAAATAATCGATGAAAGTCACGAAGTAAAGGTAGTTCCCAAAACCAGGTGTCAACATAGGACCATAGACATTACTGTGAATAAGTTGCAATTTATGAGCATCTCTAAATGAACCATCTAAAAGGAAGGAATAACTCGTCATTTTTCCCAAAATAAAGCCTTCAGATACATGATTACAAGGTGCCTCAAGTTTGGGTGGAGAGGATGCCATATCATATTTGTGTAGGCATAGCAAACTAGCAGAATTCAGATGACCAAAGTGTGCACGCCAAATCTTTGCATCTGAGATAGCTTGAGAATCTTGAAGTGCATACATTGAATCATTCATATATTTTTCATAATCTATGAACTTACATAGCCCATGACATAAATGGCTAGGAAGAATAATGACATTGTCATTTGAAAGATCATGAACAATACACCTCTAGTCAATAAATTTGAAAACCAAGTGATCTTGGCTAATGATGAAACTAACAATAGATTTTCTTGATCCCTGGCATATACAATGCATGTGCCAATGTGAAAGAACTACCATCAGTAGTAGTCAAAATGATCTTTCAAACTCCCATTACAGATATGAGGAGTTGTTTTGCACATGTGATAGTATTCCCCATAGGGGCAAGCTCAAGTGAATTGATGAAACTACACTACAAGGTACTATGGCTAGTTGACCCACTATCAAAGTACCAAACATTGGAGTCTACTGCAAACATGCGCTGCTCATGAGAAGATGGTTTATAATTGCATACTGTAGTAAATGCCCATTCTTCATTTTGCATAAGATGAGTAGACTCTATTTTTGGTGTAGAGACCTCTACAAGAACCATTCTAGCCTCTTTCTTCTTTGCCTATTTTGTAGCCAGTTTTGGACAACTCTTTATGACATGATCATTTCCTTTACTGTATTTGAAAAACTATTTTTTTCTTTTCTGTTTTCTTCTCATCTTTGTCTTCCTTGTTCACCTATGCAGCATTAACACATTTTTGCTTACTCGTAGATGAGATCCATTTACCTTTTCCCTTCTAACTAGCTAACAAAGCTTGATTTGCAATATGCATAATAGACATGTTCTACCAAGATTGACCTTCAGGCAACAAAAAAAAGACTAACTTCTCAAATGTTAAGGCATATGGATTGCCATTAATCATCAATAAAAGAGTAGAAGCAAATCTATGATATGAATCTAGAAGACCATTTAGAACAATCTACACAATTGAAGTATCTAGCAGGACTTTATCAATAGAAATAAATTATTCCTTCAAATCTTTGATGTTTGTCAAAACAATATCCATAGAATCTCCTTCGTTCATATTCTCACTCTCCAACTATATTCAAAGGTAAGCAACATGAGCCTCATTTCTTGCTTGGTATAAAGTGATAAGTGTATTCCAAGCATGCTTTGCTCTTTTGCAAGAGCAAATATGAGGGATAATGGCACGCTTGACAGACAAGGCTATCAATGCATGTGCCTGAGCATCTCTGCCATCCCCACAAAGTTGCTCTATAGTAGGTGTAGTAGGAACTGCAACATAAATAGAAATCTGAAGATGATCATCTTCAACACCATCTGCATCACCTTCAATAAATCTGTTCTCAAGTGTAGTAGCGTGTTTTTCAATACCTTGCAATATCCCATAGCCCTTTTGCTAGCAATACATGACACATCATATATGTCGATAATGCACAACTAGTACCATTCAACATGTCCTTTCAACAACCAACATATGGAATACATCATTGCTTTAAGCCATGGCTACTGACTAAAATACCCTAAAATACCCCGAAGCAGAAAAATGATTGTATATGAAAAAGTTAAACATAACTATCCTATGAAGGTATGCTAAAATAGTAGCACATTTTGAGGCATGTATACTCATGAACCGAAACTTGTATATCTGTTTGGCACAAAAGGATGAAATTGCCTACAAAAATGTTGTGGTAGTGCACTTGGAGGCCAAAACAAGATCAGACCAAAATTTGGACACTACAAATTGAATCTATTTTGAACTCCCAATCACCTTGAGTATGCTCACCTATTTTCTTGTGATTCTAAGACTTGAGTATGCTCACCTATTTTCTTGTGTTGAGGATGCCATATCTAATACCAATTTTTGGATTTTAAGGTTTGCATAAGCACATAGACAAACATAAGGAAGAAGAAGAAGCTTCAGGCACAACACAACAAGTGAATTACCAAGTGAATGTACAAGTTGGAGGGAGAAAACCTCCTAAAGAGGGAGAAAAGTGCCCTTGCAATCCTAAGTGCATTCACACACATCACTATGGAAATATATCAATGACATCTTTCCTTCCAACACCATTCTAGCCTATTTCTTCTTTGCCTCTTTTGCACCCATGTTTAGAAAACTCTTTATGGCATGATCATTTCCTTTATAGTATTTTCAAAACTAATTTTTCTTTTCTATTTTCTTCTCATATTTTTCTTCCTTGTTCACCTATGCAACATTAACAGATTTCAGATTACTAGTAGATGAGCTCCACTTATCTTTGCCTTTCTGACTAGCCTATATTCTTTGCTCCATATCTCAAGATTTATGAAACCAAATTCAATAAAAACTGATATGTCAATACTAGAGACTTTATTCTACTCTTGGTTTCCTTTGCCGGTGAGCATTCGTGTCAGAGTTTCTCCTGTGTGTTGTGTTTGGTCCCGGCTTCCATGGCTAGAGCATTACCTTCATTGGTGATTAGAAATGTGGGCCCCTTGATAGACGACGGCACCCTCGATACCTCCAAGAAGCTGTTTGGTGTTAAACCTCTGGTTTTTTTGCTTAATAGGGAGGATATTTTGGCAAAGCAGGATGAATTAAAGAAAACATGTCTCATTAGTTAAATGTTTGGCCCAACACCCCCCCCTAGAGTCCTTATGTCTTTGGTTTCATAAGGAGTGGTTCCAGAACAGATTGATTAAGAGAAAATGTCAAGTCTTGTGGGAAAACCATGTGCTTTTGGTCTTTGAAAATGAGGAGATGACATCTCAAGTGTTACGAGTTGGCACTTGAAAGATTTCGAGATTTACCTTATGCCCCTTTTAGTGGTTCCCTGATTTTGTTCCAAATAAGACTAAACCGCTTTGCTACCCACTCTAGGTAGAGCTTCCTAACTTGCCCTTCTTCTTGTATGGATTCTTAAGAGAAATTGTGTCACCCATAGGTTGACTATCAGCCTCAAGAGAGGATGTCGGGGGCTTCATTTATGAAGGTGCAAAATATTCATTCAATGCAAGATGGAACCCATAGATATGCATGAAAACATATCTAAATAAGATTCTCCCTACAAAGATTTCCATAGACATCAATGAAGGGGAAGCCTTGGAATAGGATATCATATACAAGAATTTGCCAAACGCGTGCTTTCACTACGGGCTTCAAGGACACAAGATAAAAGAGTGCCCTTTGAAATAGAATTCCTCTAAGAACAAATAGAACCAAGAAACAACCAACACTACAAAGAGCCAAGTCATGGCTCAAGATCATCCTCTAAACATTAAGGAAGAGAGAGAATTTCAAGACTTGGAGACAAACTGAAAAGGGTTCACAAAAGTAAGACAAAGAAGGAAAAGAAGCCCTAAGGGGACTATTGAGAGGAACCGCTTTGATGCAGCTCCACTAACAAACATCTACTGTAACTTGGAGAAGGACATCAACAAGTTCGATTACCTAGGGGGAAAGAATCAATATGACAGACACTGAAGGAAAAACTTGGAGGATTCTACCAATAAAGAAGATAACCAAGAGGGTTACACCACTAGTAAAGAGGATGAATTCACCACTAACAACAAAGATAGCCGAGATAATGAAAGATCCATCATTATATATACAATTCATGAGAAGGTTCCAAGTTCATTTTTGAAGAAGGAAACCTACAAAAGAAAACAACCGATGGAGATTCCATGAAAGAGCCCCCTTAAGGGCAAGATCCTTTGTTTGGATTCCTCCGCTTCGAAGAAAAAAGACGAAGAGAAAAACAAGAAGAAAAGGGACAAGGCCCCTCACTGCAAAGAATTAATGTTGGATAATGATTTTCATATCGCTAAATGTCAGGGGGTTCTTTGAACCCTCAAGAGTTGCTATTAATGGCCAATGATTTCGGGATAATAGCCTAGACCTGGACTTCATCTATATTCAAGAGACCAAAATTGATGGAGAGGACCTTTAAAAAAGACTAAAACATATTTCTTCGACTCATTTTTGGATCTCCACTACACACCCTAGGGGTATTGGTGATTGCAGTTGTCGACATTAACAACACTTGATTTGATAGACTTTTCAACACCCTTGAAGATCAAAATCATCGCTGGATTGCTACTTGCTTTGGGGACCCCTTGCATTTCACCATTGTCTCCATGTATGCTCCCAACTAGGAGTCAAAGAGGATCTCCACGTGGGCTCTTTGGTCTCTCTCTCTCTCCCACAACATTGTGCTTTGTGGGGATTTCAACATGGTGGAGGATCCCATGGATATGTGGGAAAATAGCGGGAGAATTATAGATGGTTAGGAGAAAAATGTCTACGATAAAATCAAACTCCACCTGGATCTTGTGGAGATTAAAGATAAGACTGGTTTCTCTTGTTCAATGCTCACATCTAGGGATGATTTAAGAAAACAAAGACTTGATAGAAGCTACATTATGTAGAACATAATCTATAAGTGGTGCCAACCCTCCCTCTCCCAACACACTAACCTTACTGTCTCGGATCACTACCCAATTATTCTCACCTTCAAGTTGTTCCCCAAACTAAGGAAAGCATCATGGTTTGATGCTAACTCAAAGTCTTTCTCTTTCCCCTCAATCCAATAGGAGATTACCGAGGCTTGGAAATTGGCCTTTGACAACCTCTCATTGTTGTCCAAAAATTGGAGGATCGCAAGTATGAAGACTCCTCATATCCTCGTGAGGACCTAGAAGACTCTATAAAATGTCCGTTGCATGTGAAGAGAAAAGCTCTATCAGAGAATGAGGCATCTTGAGGAGGAAGTGAACAAAGGAAACTCTCAATACTAGATGGGGCTACAGAAAATGAGAGGCATGATTAGATACGAGGAAGAAATTTAAAGGAAAAATCTACAAGTATACTTTAAAGAGTGGTGGGCTGATAAGGTTGACAAACCTACTAAAGAGATGTGGGGCCTCTTAAAAAGGAAATAGTTTAAGGATGCTATCCGATTCTTGATGGACATCAATGGGATCAAATGCAAGACGAAAGAAGAAAATAGCTAAGTGATTTTCAACCACTTTACCCAACTCTTGGGGGTTTTGACTCCTCTTTCTCCCCACATGCGTGATTGCATGGTGACAATTTCTAGAGTTAAATCAACAAGAATCTGACATAATATGAAGAATCTTCTTGAAGCTCCCATTTTTTATACTAAGATTCTAAAAGTTATTGATTCACTTCTTAATGGGAAAATCGTGGGTCTTGACTGCCTCACCAATGAGTTTTTCAAGACCTTCACATAGGTGCTGGTCGTATGCTTGGTGTGGCAAGAGGTGTTGTTTTTTGGTGCACTACCCGAATGTCTAAACAAAGGTGTCATCAAGCTTATTCGCAAAAAAGGAAACAAAAATAGGATTGAGACTTGGCACCCGATTACTATGCTACAAACTGGGTACATGATCCTTGCTAAAGTAATTGCCAACAAAATTTCTTGCCACTTAAAAGGTTGGTTAAGTGAGAACCAAGAAGGCTTCATCAAGGGTAGATCCATTCTAGAAGCTATTATTGATATTTGGGAAGGTTTGGATTTGGTTGAAGAGTCTATGCAAGATGTTATCTTCCTTAAGATTGACTTCGACAAAGTTTATGATATGCTTGAATGGGACTTCATTCTCAAGTCTCTTAAAGACCTCAATTGCAGTTAGAAATTCACAAAGATGATCTCTGTTGGTGCAATTAAACCCAAGCCCACATACTTGGTTAACTAGCTTATCTTAACTTATTGGCATAACCTATGAAAGGCTCAACCTCTTGTAAAAGTACTTCACATTTATCCTTGTAAAAGTGGATTACACCCATGAGGATTTAGGAAGCTCTAAATCAGGTATCACTTGGTTGTTGAGAAATGAGAGAATCTATCCTATATGTTAGCATTCACCTTTTAGGTAGAAGTTTGAATTTGGATTCAAACTTTGGCTCCAAATTCAACTATAAGAAGAGGATCTAAAAGACCCACATGTATCTCGAGGTTGAGAGATCATTTTGTTGTACATCCATTGTGACGTGAGAGCTCACATCATAGCTCATTCACCTCTCACACATTGAGCAATGCATGATTGCCAATGACATTGTATTTGTACATGTTTTATACGTATATGATCATTACATTCTCATTTTACTTCTCTGTCATAAATCCATCAAAAGAGTGATCTTCTCAGAGCTTGTTCTCAATGTGAATTTGATCCTTTGCAATGATTCAAAGCATGATAGAATCAAAATACTATCTATTACAATCCTATAAAGTTTCATTAGCACAACTTCTCAAGATCCTTAGATATTAGCATATCTTTGCTCACTAGTCTGATGACTGTTGCAGCCTGTGAATGTCGGGATGGAGCTATGAATTGCTAAACTTCTTTCTCTGCATTTAGCCCATTGTTTTTTATGAAATCACACATGATTGATAGCTTACTAAGTTAATTAGAGTCACCCAAAAGGAATTAAGTCAATTGTTGCTGTGCTCAAAGAATTGTTCAAAACACTAAACATGTGTAAGAACAAAAATAACAAGTTTTTTTGTTCTTGCATCAACTTCAACATATCTGTTTTGATCCAACATTTAGTGGATCATGCTCCAAGCAATATATATGATTATTTATGCTCATTAGCAAGCTAAAGAGGCCCACTACACTCTCAGCCATCATTCTTAGCAGGTGTGAAGTAGGATCTAGCTATACCACTTCATCTCTTGTGACTATCCACCATCTCCTTCAATAGTGGTATGAAAGCAACAACAATCAAGATGGGAGATGGATTTCCATCTTTCATTGACAAATTTGATAGGAACAACTACTCAGCATGGCCACTAAGGATGCAAGCCTACCTTCAAGGGAGAATTCTATATGGATACATCTCATTAGATGAAGAGATGTCAATCTTCAAGAGCAAGCATCAACCTACAAGGGAAGAGCAAGAGAACTTAACCACATGGTGTGCAAAAGATGCTCTTGCCAGCTCATATCTACTAAACTCAATCTCTGATTTCTTGTTGCCACATGTTAGGAATTCCACCTAACATGTTAGGAATCTATGATTTCTTGTTGCCACATGTTAGGAATTCTTCTTAACTTTGTAAATCCACCTAGATCCTATTACCTTCATGCTTGGTTTCTTAGGGACCAAATCCCAAGTATTGTTCTCTCAAAGTGCTCCAATTTCCTCCTGCATAGCTTCTCTCCATATGACTTTACAATTTTACCTTTTGGACTAACAAACGCTCCTGCCACATTTATGTGCTTGATGAACAATGTTAGACATTGATCCATAGGGATCATTCCATGTGTGTGTGTGGGACAAGGGACGGCCATAGCCAAGGTCCCAAGCTCGGGAGATATCCTAAGGTATTCAATAGTAATGGGGATGAGTGTTGCATGACGGCCACATGGCAGCACTAGACCATTCCAAATCATTGCTATTTTTGGAATACAAGAGGTTATATATGGATGAGAGGAGAGTTGCACACACATCATTTGCAAGTCTTAGTTTTGAGAATAGCTTTCTCACATAATGATGTGTGTGAGATGAATGATTAGTAGCATTCTAATTAAAAGCATCATATAAGCTTGTGGATATCTAGTAGATATCATTGAATGGGAGAAATTAATTCAAAGATAAGCCCAAGGGACATCTTATGACAAGCTCAAGTGTTGCCAAGGTCATCAAAATAAAGAGCTTAGTAGCTTCACACCTAAACATTCTAGGATGTCTAGTTAGAACCTAGAATAGAGGATCGTTCATCCTCAAAGTTTCCATGATCAAGCGAGAACACAAGGATCATTTTGATCAAAAGGAATAAATTTAGATTTAACAGAAAGAGATGAGGATAAAAAAATTAAAAGAAAACAAATCTCAATTAATTCAATAAAGAAAATTGTTTTTTTTAGACAAAACAAATTGAGATCAGGGCTACCTTTTACCAAGGTCTCATGAGTTGGAAACTTAAAGGTAAGAAGTCTCAAGGTACTTTTGAAAATTTGGAATAGAACTCTAAGAACACCTACAAGCTTAGGATGCTCATAAATTTATTATCTAGTCATAAGTCGTTACTATAACTACATACTCTGCCCCTTCCTCTAGCACCTCTTCCTCTTCCTGCATAATTAGCTTGAGAGGTACTGGCCTCTTCTTCATGCTTCTTACTCTTACCTTTATCCTTAGTGTAGCTCAGTGATGAGTAGCACCTCCTTTAATGTCAATCCGGGAAGACGTGAGGATGGTATGATGACCTCGAGCAAGTGAAGGCACAAGTGAGTGAGTGAGAAGCACACAAACATGCACACACATACACACACACGCGCACACACAGCAAGAACAAAGAGGAAGACAATGGAGTTCTTTTAGATTACTTTCAAAATGCTCATACAAGTTCAATTCAATTACAAGCTACCCTCAAAAATGAGCTCTCTAGCTCTATTTATAGTTTTTGACTAGGTTTTGGCCGTGTTCAGACCTAGTGTCCGGCCTAGTTAAAAATTAGGTTCTAGGTCCTATTTGAAGGCTCAAATGGAGTCTAAAAATTATGAAAACTGGTAGGTAGCTACTTCTAATGCTCCTCAAGCTCAAGGACTCCTTGGCTTGCACAAAATGGAGCTACAAAAATATGAAATGGTATTTACAATGGTTTTTAGTGATGAACATCACTATTTTTGTAGGGATTTCTTCTAACATTTTGACATACATTTCCTGGAGCTCCCTACTTGCTCCTTCTTCTTGTGTGCCCAACTCTTTGATGCATGAAAAATTTAAATGGCCTACTTGCCAAATCTTCTTTGACTACTGTGTCTGCTTGTGCTTTCTCTTCGCTCCGACTCCCTTCGTAGGCTTCCTTGTCTTGTGAGTCCTTCAGTTCCTTGACTACTGCCAACACCCCCCCCCCTCTCTCACGTCTGTCGTCTCTGACAGACCCTTGTCTAGCTGTGCGTTGGACATAATATTGAACCACATCGGAAGCAAGGTGGTGTTCTTCTAATCGTAGCCCCCGTGCTAGGTCTGTTAAAAATGCATCCCAATCGACTAGACCTGGGACGTCTGGATGGGGCACCCGCAATTGATCTGAGTAGATGGTCCTCTCCACAGCGAATAGTTGGAGGAGATGTGAGGGCTTGGGTACAAATATTTCTGAGTGATATTCCCAAAACCCCATGATGAACATCTCCTCGAAGGTCTGCTTGAAGCATGCTGGGAGGTATTTTATTCTTGCGTGCCAGGCATATACTACCTTTATTGAGGGGGTAGTGCTCATGTCATATACCAGATCTTGGTTGCCTGCAGTGAAGCCAACTCCTGAAAAGTGGGGGTCCTTGATATTCTTGAATGTCCTGAATGTGATGAGCATTAATTCGAAGATCTTCATGCACATCTGTGCCATCACATCAGGGGTGTTCCGTAGGCGAAGGCTCTAGTGACGGATTGTAGAAATCATGTAAGCAATAGTAGGAAGTCCTTGTGGAGGTGCTAGATAGACATAATTTAACCACTTTGCACAACCTTTGACGTTCTTTACAGCGATGGTAAATTCGGGCCAGGTGTGTCTACGGAAGACTGGAACATAACAAGGATTGTATTTAATAAAGAGTGGCATGTTAGTCCAAGTACGAACCATCTCGGGATATGTCTCAAGAAGACGGATCCTCCAGGTGGGTTGATGAATGGATCCTTTTTTAGCACTCTCTAGGATATCATCGGGCCCAAATTGTGTGGCAAAGGTTGGAGCCTTGCCACAACGTCGTTGAATCTCTGCATTGTAATCTGCCAGGAGTACACAATATGGCACATACTGATCGTCATTGGTGCCTATCCATCTATGATGAGACATACTGCGGAAATATTCTGACTTTATGATGGTGTCTTCTAATTTGGCCATTGATTGGATTTGGATTGCCACTCGATCTTCATGGGTTTTCGCTGTCTTTTCAAGTGTCTGGAGCCATTTGGGTACTTCGACTTCCAAGGTGTCCGTTCCTTCTGAGGTTTGCTGACCTCCTGGCCTCGGCATAGGAACATATGGTTTCTCATACGATTCATCCACCTCGATGGGTACCAATTCATGTGGCTCTGGTTCTACAACTGGAGAGGGCTGCCTTTTATATTCCAGTAACTTCTTCTGCAATTCTGCCACCTGCTCTGTTAATGCCTTTACTTCCTCTGAAGTCGTGGTTGTTTCTATGACTTTGGGTTGTGCCTCCTGTTCCCTAAGCTGGCGGCGTAGCGCATCCCGTTCCTTTTCCAAATCTTCATGTGCTTCTAATAGATCTGCATAGCTTTCCAAGATTGTCTTCATTGTTTCTGAGGGGACTGCTTTTAATTGTTCTGGGTCGATTTCGTGGGGAGAGCCTTCATGGTTTTCTTCGTTTTGCTTCTGCAGATGCTTGTTTTCTTCAAGGGCGGTAGCCATGTGTTTTCTGAGTAGAGTCAAATTACACCGGACTCTTAGATTATCTGCTTGGTAGACTTCTAGTAAAGCTTCGAGTTGTTTGACTCCTGGTACTTGTGATGGTTGGGGTGTCTCCAGGAGGGTTTGATGAGCTTGCTCGAGTGTGGTGTAACGTTGATTGAGGTCTGCATTTTCTTCTTCTATAATTGTAAGCTGTCTTTGTAGTTGTTGATGATTCGTAGTCAGTTGATGATGATGGTCTTCAAGAGCATGATACTCACTCTGAAGTTGCTACACACATTGATGTAATGCCATGAATATACTATTTACATTAAACGATGCAAGGAAAGATGAAGATGCAGGGGGAATGGGGAAGGGAAAGGGAGTTGTGAATGTTGTGGAGTCAAGTGGTGAGGTAGGTGGAGGGGGTATGGGAGATTGAGGCTGCATGGGGGGAGGGAGTGGTGCTGTGGCTAGTGATGTTTCCATTGTGTCGAACGTGTGTGTGACTGTGTAGATGGGGACAGTGGGTGGGGTGGATTTGATATTTGTGAAGAGTTTTGTGAAAGTGGGCATGGTAACTCCTCCGAATTGGATGCCGGGAGAGAGAGGAATTCCCATGACGAATGTGGTAATGGCAGAAATAGGCGTGGTAGTGCCAGGTGGTGAGGTGACTTGTGTAGTGAGAGGTGAGGTGGGTGGTGAGAGTGGTTCTGCCTGATGTGCTTCTGTTTGTGTGTTACCTCCTGGTTCTGATACATTGATGTGGATTTGTTTGCCAGATCGCATGGGGCGAGTAGGCACTCGTTTCTCAAATCGATGAATATAAGCCATGGTGTTGGCAGCAGTCAAGGAACTGAAGGAGTTGCAAGACAAGGAAGCCTACGAAGGGAGTCGGAAT
The DNA here is from genome assembly GCA_020310875.1 of Ceratopteris richardii. Taxonomy (NCBI): domain Eukaryota; kingdom Viridiplantae; phylum Streptophyta; class Polypodiopsida; order Polypodiales; family Pteridaceae; genus Ceratopteris; species Ceratopteris richardii. Next base: position 141,882,722 of record CM035428.1, on the reverse strand, counting down.
GAAGAGAAAGCACAGGCAGACACAATAGTCAAAGAGGATCTGGCAAGTAGGCCATTTCAATTTTTTAGGCATTAAAGAGTTGGGCACACAAGAAGAAGGAGCAAGTAGGGAGCTCCAGGAAATGTATGTCAACATGTTAGAAGAAATCCCTACACAAATAGTGATTTTCATCACTAAAAACCATTGTAAATACCATTTCACATTTTTGTAGCTCCATTTTGTGCAAGCCAAGGAGTCCGTGAGCTTGAGGAGCTTTAGAAGTATCTACCTGTCAGTTTTCACATTTTTTAGACTTCGTTTGAACCTCCAAATAGGGTAGAGAACCTAATTTCTAACTAGGCCGGACACTAGGTCTGGACAAGGCCAAAACCTGGTCAAAAACTATAAAAAGAGCTAGAGAGCTCATTTTTGAGGTTAGCTTGTAATTGATCTAAACTTGTATGAGCTTTTTGAAAGTAATCTAACGAACTCCATTGCTTCTCACTCTTTGTCTTACCTTGTGTGCACGCGTGTGTGTATGTGTGTGCATGTTAGTGTGCTTCTCACTCACGCACTTGTGCCTGCACTTGCTCGAGGTCTTCATACCATCCTCACATCTTCCCGGATTGACATTAAAGGAGGTGCTACTCATCACTGAGCTACACCAAATTTTGGCGCCGTTTCCGGGGATCGAGCTTTGAGGACGAGCGTGTGATCGTAAGACGTAGAGTTGACGCGTTGGAGTCATAGGTATTCTCTTCATTTTTATCTATTTTCTTTTGTTTTTCTCACCACCATCATCATCCTCACCATCTCCCACATCCATCTCCATCATCGTGAAAAATTTTAGTTTTTGGTCATATCACCACACGCATACCGTTCCCCTCATTTCACTTGTGAGAGAGAGCGAGAGAGCATTTGTGTGCTTGTGATTTTCTGTGTTTTTTGAGATTCTCTGCAGGAATCAGCATCCCCCGTAGCTGCACCAGCTCCAGCAGGTAAAAAATTTGACTGTGCAGGTCCTGAGGCGTTGACCTCTGTCAATCACGACCGACAGAAAAAATGCTCTATTTGCTAAACAAAGTGCATAACCATGATCTACAGGCCTAGAGCTTCCCAAAAATGTGTTTAAATTTTTGAAATTCCTCAGATTTCTGTCAATCGCGATCGCTCTATCAATCGCGATCAACAAACCACGACGGACACCTGCCGATGGCTCTGTCAATCGCGATCCACACGTCAATCGCGACCGACAGAGTCAACGACCGATTGACCACGACGGACAGACCCTACGCGTGACACGTGTCAATCACGATCAAGCCATCAATCGCGATCGACCAGTCAATCGCGACTGACAGCCCCCGACGGCTCTGTCAATCGTGACTGACACAGTCAACGATTAATTGACCATGACGGACAGACCCTCGTGAAGGACCTGTCAATCGCGATTGACCTATCAATTGCGACTGACAGAGTCAACGATCCTTTGACCACGACTGTTTGACTTTTCGGGCCACGTGTCAATCGTGATTGACCCATCAATCGAGACTCACAGCCACGACGGACCCATCAATCGCGACTGACAGCCACAACGGACCTGTCAATCGCGATCGACATGTCAATTGCGATTGACCTATCAATCGCGATTGACAGAGCTTGCAAACGCGATTGAAGAGCAAATTTGGCCAATTTTTTAGGGCAAAAAAATAGTGGTCTAATTTTTGGCAAAGTGTGGGGAACTTTTAAGGGTTTGTCATTGCATTGTGAGGCCGCAACCCAAGTAATTCAAGAATTCCTATCTACCTGACTAGACTGTTTTAGATCCTGTTTTAGCCCCAAAACCCTGAGTGGACATAACTTCCTCATACGAAATCCGATTGCGGTGATTTTTGTTTTGTTGGAAAGCTCGTGGGGAATACAACCAAAACTTCGATTGGTTACGGTAGAATTAATGTCAGGATTATTCGATAGGATAATTTGAAGTTGACCATATCCCGGGGTAGGAAAAAATTGAGGGTCCCTTGGGATTGATTTCCATAGAGGCAAAAGGCAATTGGGTCTATGAATTACATGCATGAAAATGATCTGTCTGTCAACAGAATTCAATTCTTGAGCTAATTGTGGACTTTTTCAGGTAACTTGAGAGCATCTAAGGGTACTCGAAGCAAGAGTAAGTGCGAGCTTGGGAACACGCTTCCTGGGCATACAAGGGCAACCAAGGGAAGAAACTTAAGGTTGGAACTTCTCAACACCCTCTGTCAATCCCTAGCATAGGCTAAGTACAGATAGAGGTTTTGATTAATTAGGAACACGTTAAGAACTACCAAGTCCAAGAACTCTAATCACTCAAGTGCAAGTGCTAGGAGATTACAATTGCGAAACAACCTAAGGGAAAAGAAAATTAAATTGAGCGACCACACTCAAAGTACGATAAAAATTTAAGTGTTCCTTGCGACAAAGATTAATTGGACAAGAAGTGACATCCTAAGAGCAATTGAAAAAGAACAAGTGACTGATACAAAAGAACTCAGCAACGCAAAGTGTACTTGGGAAAAATTGGGATTATTCAATTGGGCTTATGAACCTTAGATCAGGTCGACACCTAGGGAGAGATAGACAAAGTCTTAGATCTTCAGAGGCTAGTGTCAATCATACTGCTAGGTCTTGGGCCCAACAGTTGAGCCATCATTCGTATTACCCTAGCTCTAAGACTAGCGAGTCTGAGATGTCCCACGGTATGGAGAGACCTACAGGAAGCTCCGGAGTGCCATATTTACATAGGGTGGAAGGCCCTTACAAGACGCAACTCGAACACCATAGGACCAACCGATTAGGTGCTAGCATCTATGAGGACGGCCTAGGAAGATCCGTGGTCCAGATTAAAAACCCTAACCAATCCATTGGACTAGAGCGCCCAGCTGTCAAGTTTGAAAATGGAGCATACTTGGACAAAGAAGGGACAATATATGTAGTCACCAGTCATCCAGATAGGACAGATGAATTTGGGAATGTGATCCCTGAAATGGACTTAGATGACCTAGAGCAAGGAAACATGGGCGAAGAACCTAGAACCCCCCGAGGCAAATCTGTTCTCACTAGGATTATCACACCAGAGTAGATTCCCCAAGATAATAAGAGCATAGATCTACTCCTGAACCGAGAGACTGATGAAGCCTTTTGGAGATATAGACCTAATCAGCCGAGTGAGGTAGGAACAATCATGATATATGAGTATAAAGAAAGTGAAGTCCCTCCTCCCATTGAACTTGTGGATGACACGCAGGATCAATTCCCACAAGATATTCCATCCATTTATGGAGAGCAGGAGAGCACCCAGTCTCAAGAGAGATTAGATTTTGAGTCTAATTCTTTACATGAATTACCCTGTGGGAAGCCAAGTCTACTTGTATGAGAGCACCCACTGTCATGGTAAGAAACGAAGACTCAGTCATACCTAAGAATACGGAGGTAGTGAAAAACACTAAAGTGCAGTGCAACCTCACTTTAGAAGAGCTACTCAAAGTTAGGCCAGAGTTATGGAAACATGTAGCCAAACAAGTACCAGAGATAGCAAGACCTCGTTCCCAGGTAGGTTCTCAGAGGACAGTGCCAGAAATTCCTCTAGACAAGATAGGAGATATGAGTGAAGGTGAAGAAGGAAACACCTATCTTCCCATTACCCATCAGGGGTACACAACCAAGGCAATTCTGGACTCAAGTGCAGGAGTTGCTATTGCTACCACTTCCCTATGGAAGCGTTGGGGCAAGCCAGCACTCAGGCCCACAAGGATGAAATTGCAAATGGCTGATGGTCACATAGAGAGGCCTTTAGGACTACTTGAAGGAATAACTCTCACTACTTGTGGTGTAGAGTTTGAGCACACGTTTGCTATATGTGACTTCAACAAAAATCATGCCTATGAGATGATTTTGGGAAGACCATTTATGCAACAGTTGCAAGTGGTACAGGACTGGGGAACCAACTCCTTGTATTTGCAACACTTAGGTGTTACAACCAAAGTCAATCTCAAAGATTACTCTCATAGAGATGTCCCTCCTATCCAATGGAATCCCATCCATAGAGCCAAAGATGACACGGAATCGGTGCATTCCATAGGATCAGGATCCTCATGGATGCATGAAGACACTCACTTATGGATGTGTAAAGTGGTAGTAGAAGAGGAGAAGAGAGAAAAAGCCAGAGAGATAGGTGCAAAAGAAACACATAGATCCATTCAAGACCCAGCCTATGCACCTGTAGTCTTTCCTGACGAAGAATTTGAACCTCACGGCTGGGCAGAAATCCTAGCAACAATGGATGTAGCCATCAATGAAGAACAATGGACACCTCACTGTGATGAAGATGGCTATGACATTTCAGTTTTCTCCATAGAGCCAATCATGGGAGAGGCAGTGTTAGAAGAGTGTGAACCTAGCCCTGATGCATTCGAGGATGCAAGTGACTCCCATCTAGAGTCAATCATTATGGACCCACCTTTTGCATCAGATGAAGAATACTTCTATGAAGTAGAATTTCAACCCCAGAGGCATGGAGAGCTTACAAATGAGGTAAGGCTAGCCACACATGTGACCCCAAAGGAAGAAGGAAAGAAAGGAAAGAAGAGAGAAGTCACACCAAAATTGGAAGAATCTTTGTTTGAGGTCCCGGAAAATTTTAAGAAGTATGAGATAGATGACAGGAGAGTCATGATCAGAATGCCTAAACGGGAGGCACAATCAGGAGAGGCCTATGATAACAAAGAAACCACCAAGAAAATAGTGGTGGCCCTAGAAGACGGAGAGGAGAGATGCACGTACATAGGCCATGACCTAACAGAGGAAGAAGAGCATGCGTTAATAGCTTTGCTAAGAGAATACAGAGATGTATTTGCTTGGAGTTACAAGGACTTGAAAGGTGTGGACCCTGACATATGCTCACACACTATCCCCATGACCTCAGATGCCAAACCTTCTAAGCAAAAGCCATACACATATAATGATAACTATGCTGCTAAGATCAAGGAGGAGATAGATAGACTGGTAGAAGCTAGATTCATCTATGAAATTGAGCACACTGAATGGGTATCCCCCATTGTAGTGGTGCCCAAGAAGAATGGCAAGCTGTGTGTATGCATTAACTTGAAGAAGGTCAATGCAGCCACAATTCGAGATAACTATCCGCTTCCTATCACAGAACATCTCTTAGAAAGAGTAGCAGGCAAGGAAGTATACAGCTTCCTTGATGGATTTTCGGGCTACAATCAAGTAGCCATAGCTCCAGAAGATCAGCATAAGACGGCTTTTGCCACTGAATGGGGCATTTTTGCCTTTAGAGTAATGCCATTTGGGCTTACCAATGCTCCAGCTACCTTCCAGAGGCTGATGTGCCACGTATTTAAAGAGTTCCTGAGGAAGAACATAGAAGTCTATGTGGATGATCTTTGTGCTCATTCCAACATTAGACAAACCCATATTCCTGAACTCAGACAAATCTTTGACAAATGTAGAGAATATCAAGTCTGTCTAAACCCAAAAAAGTGTGTTTTTATGGTCAGGCAAGGCAAGATTCTAGGACACATAGTGTCAAAGAATGGCATATCCACCGATGAAGAGAAAGTAAGAACCATAGCCGAGTTACCTAGGCCAAAGAATGTCAAGGAAGTACAAGCTTTCATGGGGCATTGTGGTTATTACCGACGGTTTATACACATGTATGCCATCATAGCAAAGCCTCTGTATGGACTGTTGACTAACTTTGAGTGGACTGATGAATGTGAAAACTCCTTCAATGAGCTTAAAAGAAGATTGTGTTCAGCACCAATCTTAACCACACCAGAATGGAATAAGCCTTTTCATGTTCATGTTGATGCATCCAATTATGCTATAGGGTGTGTACTTGCGCAGCCTACAGGTGAAGGTAATATGGATCTTCCAATTGCCTATGCTAGTAGACAATTGAATGCAGCTGAACGAAATTATACCACTACGGAGAGAGAAGGACTTGGCATGGTATATGCAGTTAAAAAGTTTAGACACTATTTGCTTGCAAATAAGTTCAAATTTTTTACTGATCATCAAGCACTGTTATACTTGGTAAACAAACCTTGCAATACCGGTAGATTAGTAAGATGGTTTCTCTTGCTAATGGAATATGACTTTGAGGTTGTGGTGAGGAAAGGGAAGACCCACTTGAGAGCAGACCATCTCTCTAGGCTCACATCTGGAGAAGCCCCACAAGGAGTGTCAGATGACCTTCCTGATGCTTACTTGTTTAATTTGGAAGTTGTCCCTCAGTGGGTTAAGCCATTAGTGCCAGTATTGACATACGGGCCTAACCACCCAGTCATAAACACTCAAGGTAGAGAGGTAGTAAGAGCCCAGAAGTACCACATCATGGCAGGAAGTATGTACAAGCACACAGATCAAGGGATCTTAGCTTGTTGTGTGGAAGAGGATGAGTACGCTAAATGGTTGCAATTGGCACATGTAGGTGCATTAGAGCAACACTACTCAAAACAACGAACCCTACAGACACTAACGAGACTTGGAGTGCATTGGCCTACTATGGAAGCTGATGTACATAAGATGTGTAAAGAATGCCCAATCTGTTGCACTAAACCACCTGTGGAACATGCCACTCTTTATCAAGTGTCCATTGTGCCAGATTGGAGTGAACCATTAGTAGCCTTCTTGAAGACGAAAACATTTCCCCAAGATATGACCCTGACGAGACAAAGAAGTCTAGAACAAGAAGCTCTAGATTACTCACTCATTGGTGATAATCTATACAAGCGTGGTAAAGATGGTTACCTGAGACTATGTGTCCATGAAAGTGAATATCTCAAGATCTTGGAAACTACTCACCAAGGTGTAGCAGAAGGACACTTTGGACCAGATCGGGTGATCAAGGCAATACTATTTGCGGGCTTCTGGTGGCCAACTCTTCACATGGATGCACATACCTATGTGAAACGGTGTGATGTTTGTCAGAGAACTCAGTATCCTATACGCAAAGATGGAATGCCACTGAAACCTATGATGGGTGGACGAGCATTCTCTAAGTGGGGAATAGACTTTGCCGGTCCTATTAATCCCCCAACTAAGGGTTCTCATGCTGAATATATCATTGTGGCCACGGATTATCTAACCAAGTGGGTAGAAGTAAAAGCTACCACGAAGAGCGATGCACAAACAACAGCTAAGTTCTTATTTGAGAATGTGTTCACTAGATATGGGCTACCTATAGAGCTAGTTAGTGATAGAGGCACTCACTTCTTGAATGAAGTTATTGAAAATCTGCTCCAAGAGTTCTTGGTAGTACATAAGAAGTCTGCCCCTATCACCCACAAGCTAATGGCCAGACCGAAAGCACAAACAAGATTCTATGCAATGTGCTTACCAAATTGGTGAATAATAAACGCTCTGATTGGGACAAACAGCTACACCATGTTGTTTGGGCATACCGAGTGGCCTATAAAACGATACTCCAAGCCACACCCTTTCAGATGGTATTTGGCCAAAATGCGGTGCTACCTTTGGACTTCTTGATTCCCACAGTGAGAGTAGCACAGGAGCATGAGTGGACGGGCCATGAACTCTCTTCGAGAATTTTTGACCTTGAACGATTAGGTGAAACCAGACTAAGAGCTGCAGCAGGAATATATGCAGCTAAGAAACGACAGAAGGCGTACTTTGATGCCCATGTTAAGGAGAAAGGATTAAAGGCCGGAGATCTAGTATTAGTCTATACTCTGAAACAACATGCGAGAAAGCTAGAAAAACGTGGTTACGGACCCATGATCATAAACAAGATTTCAACTAGTGGAGCAGTACAACTGGCCATTTTAGAAGGCAATATTCTCCCTAGCTACATCAGCGGGTGCAGAGTCAAGTTGTATCAGGAACCTCTCACAGAAGAAATGCTAAGTCGACTCAACACTGCTAAGAAACGCAAAGAAGAAGAAAAATGAGTTCGAGAAGAAGCTCAAGCAGAAGCTTTAGAACGCATCAAAAAGATGAAGTTGAGACGGCAAGGTAGGGATCAACCTAGGACAGGTGCCTATGAGGATCCAGGATATCATGTGGCAATGTGTGAAGTCTCAGGAATAAGTTCCCAAAGGATAATAGATCGACGTCCTTTTGTGACTTTAGAGATAGGACAAGGAGTTAGTGCAAAAACTGTTCGGGCATTAATTGACTCAGGTGCAGCCACTAGTGCGGTGAAACTTTCTTACTATCGAGAATTGAAATTAAAAGTCAATCCTATAGAAGCATATCTCATAGGATTGGGAGGTGTGGAAACCCCTTGCATGGGCGAGATGGAACTTCCCCTCTCCATTCAAGATGTTCCAATGACAGTTAAGGTACTAGTGTGTCAAGATGAGGATCTCACTGAGCCTCTGGTCTTGGGTCAAGACTGGATCTATGACCATGCGGTCAACTTAAACCTAAGAAGTGGACTTCTTCAGGTATGGGTAAATCAGAGTCGAATTACAGTTGAGTTAGATAATGGAGCACTCAAGGAACTAGAAAAGGCACAGACTCCTGGTCCTTCCAGGGGTACACTTGAAGTTGACCATGTTGTTCTTGTCCAAAGCTATGTGATGTAGAGGAATGGAGATCTCAATAAAGAAGTCAAGGCCTCGACGGAACTATCTTCTTTTCCAAAATCCAGAGGGAGACAGCAACCAAAGGCAGACCAATTACGGAAGACTACCTATGCTGGAGGCCAAAAGAACGTGCGAAGAAGAACAACTCAGCCATTGAAACAACTGTGGGTGCGAAAAGGCGAGCTGCCTACTGCAGTCAAGTTACGACAACTGTCTCAACTTCCTATTAGTAATCAGCGACATGATACTAATAAGAGGACTTCCAAAACTTCTTTCGAGAAAGTGAAGACTATCTGGATACCCAAGAAGTCGATGAAGGCTGGCCCACAATCAAGACAAATTTGGGTGCCTAAGGCTTGCTTGCGGGCTCAACTAGTCCCGCACAAATCACATCATACACGACAGGGTTCACTCACTCAAGGAGCTTTTACCCACTCTTGTTTAATACGCACGAACACACAGTCACCCAGAAGCACGCACATACTCACTTGTAAATAGGTCCCAAAAACGCATCATCCCCAAGCAGAATTACTCATAAAACCCTCCAGAGTCTCCACAAAACCAAAACCGAAAGCCATCCATTGTGTTTGGCAACCTAAGACTTGTAATAAACCCCCCAACCCCCATTTGTAAATTCATCTCCATTTGCTAACTACATCACTCATACACTGCATCTTTTCATCTAGCTCCTAGGACTATCCATTCATTAACTACACACACAGTCATCGAGCACTTACTGACCCACTAACCCATTTCTCACCTCATGCTAATGTTGTAACGGGGACAAAAAGTGTTCTATCTTTTCCATTACAATATTAACGCATGATCTATATTCTCACAAAAACAGCAAGCAATAACAATGGCAGAAGTAGGAGGCACCAGTTCCCAGGCAGGGTCTAGCGCACAGATTGTGGACATCGAAACTCTCCTCCTGGAACCACCACTCACCGAGAGGCCTCAAGAACTTCAGGCCGTGCATGTTCTCCCTATTCAGGACCCTCCTTAGGGACACACTTCTCAGGTGGGGAAACATGCTCATTGGTTTAGTGATGTCGCGGGACCATTGGGTGATGGCACCTATTTTTGGGAGGCAGAAATTGAATTCAATGGCAAATGGGACGTTACCATTTCTTCACTCGCGAATTTGAAAACTATCAGAATGCAGAAGTAATGCGATCAGTTTGGACCAAAGTGGGATTGGATAGCTACTTCAGAGCACATTTGCCTAAGCCAGATTTCCTTTGCTGCTCCTATTTTATCAGTACTATCACTCCTAGCAGAGCCAAGGGAGGCGATAGCACTTTTGTGCTACCCTCACTATTGCCACGCCACGAACTCAAGAGATGCAAAATGACCCTCAATCTGGTAAGAGAAGCATTGAACATGCAAGGAATGCATATTCCCACTGAGAAAGAAACGATGGTTCCAGGCAGGATGAAGCATAAAGACCTCAACAAATTGAAGGACATGGTGGCAATGACACCTACCATTGCTCTCCACCTACGAACTATTATGCAACATTTTGCTTTTCTCACACAAGAACAATTCACTATGCCACCAAAAAAGATATGGTTCAGTTTGTACTTGGCAGAGACAGAGAATCTCACCATCAACATACCGCACCAAGTCATCGATCAAATACACCTAGCCCATCAACGGTGGAATAAGAAACAGAAAAATGTACTTCATGGATGCTGTGCTCTCACAAGAATAATTTACAGGTGCTTAGCGTACGACGTGCCCATCCAAAGAGCACTAGTATGGTCCAGGGCTCAAGAGTTCCAAAGACGACTATCAACAGTGGGTCCTCCATCGAAGAAGATGAGAGGGGGAGTTCAATTACCATGTGCTCAACCAACGGGAGCCACTACCACACCCGAGGTGACTCCTCCACAAACGAGGCGTGTCCGACCATTCACCATTCGCCTACCCAGACCAAGTGCAGAAGGACCCAACCTGGTGTTTCCTCCTATTCCAGCAGACTTGGAGTTCCCTCAAGGTTACACCCTTGCTGATCTAACAGATGAAGAAATCGCCTGATTGCTCAATGAATCTAACCTGGAGACAGAAGCAGAGCAGACCCAAGGACAACAACCCACGACTACCACTTCAGCCCCGACCCAACCGAGAGTAGTAGAAGTAGAAGACGATGAAGAAGAGACAGAAGAACAAGAGGCACATGAATAGTATGATCAAGAATATGAAGAACTTACAGAACTAGCAAGTGCCCCGGCATACTCCGCACAAATAAAAAGATTATATGAAACAATGAAGCGAGTCCAGGAGCAACACAAGCTGTCGCTCGAAACAGGAAAGATGATCATGAGCCAAATGTTAGCCGAGGAAGGTGTGGATGATATGTTCATCGAATCAATGAACCTACATGCTGACGCAGTGGGCTTAGATGAGGTTGTTCATGCAGCCATGACTTATATTAATCGATTTGAGAAGCGAGTGCCTACCCATCCCATGCGATCGGGCAAACAAATACACATCAATGTATCAGAACCAGGAGGCCACACACAAACAGAAGAACATCAGGAGGAACCACTCTCACCACCCACCTCACCTCTCAATACACATGTCACATCACCACCTGGCACTACCACACCTATTTCTGCCATTACCACAGTCGTCATGGGAATTCCTCTCTCCCCTGGCATCCAATTTGGAGGAGTTACCATGCCCACCTACACAACACTCTTCACAAATATCACATCCACTCCACCCATTGTTCCCATCTACACAGTCACACACACATTCGACACAATGGAAACATCACCAACCACAGCACCACTCCCACCCCCCACACAACCTCAATCGCCCATACCCCCTCCACCTACCTCACCACTTGATTCCACAGCATTCACAACTCCCTTCCCCTTCCCCATCCCCCCTGCATCTTCATCTTTCCCTGCATTGTTTAATGTAAATAGTATATTCATAGCATTACATCAATGCATGTATCAACTCCAGAGTGAGTACCAGGCTCTAGAAGACCGTCATCATCAGCTGACGACAAATCATCAACAACTACAAAGGCGGCTTACAAGGTTAGAAGAAGAAAATGCGGAACTCAACCAACGCTACACCACCCTCGAACAAGCTCATCAAACCCTCCTGGAGACACCCCAACCATCAAAAGAGTCAGGTGTCAAACAACTCGAAGCCTTATTGGAGGTTTACCAAGCAGATAACTTGAGAGTCCGGCGAAATTCAACTCTACTCCGAAAACACATGGCTTAGCCCTTGAAGAAAACAAACGTTTGAAGAAACAAAACAAAGAAAACCTGGAAGCTGCCATGGAAGGCTCTCCCCATGAAATCGACCCAGAACAATTCAAAGCAGTTCCCTCAGAAACAATGAAAACAATCTTGGAAAGTTATGCGGATTTATTAGAAGCACATGATGATTTGGAGAGGGAACGAGATGAACTACGTATCCAGCTCAGGGAATAGGAGGCTCAACCCAAAGTCATAGAAACGACCTCGACTTCAGAGGAAGTGAAGGCATTGACAGAGCAGGTGGCGGAGCTACAGAAAAAGCTACTGGAATATGAAAGGCAACCCTCTTCAGTGGTAGAACCAGAGCCTGAGGATTTGGTACCCATTGAGGTGGACGAAACGTATGAGGAACCATATGTTCCTATGCCGATGCCAGGTGGTGCACATACCTCAGAAGGAATGGACACCTTAGAAGTGGAAGTACTTGAATGGATCTAGACACTAGAGAAAACAGCAACAACCCATGAAGATCGTGTGGCAATTCAAATCCAATCAATGGCAAAGTTAGAAGACACCATCATAAAGTCAGAATATTTCCGCAGCATGTCTCATCATAGATGGATCGGCACCAACGACAATCAATATGTGCCATATTGTGTACTCCTTGCAGATTACAACACAGAGATTCAACGCAGATGTGGCAAACCTCCAACTTTTGCAACACAATTTGGGCCCGATGATATCCCAGAAAGTGCTAAGAAAGGCTCCATTCATCAACCCACCTGGAGAATCCGTCTTCTTGAGACCTATCCAGAGATGGTTCGTACTTGGACTAACATGCCATTTTTTATTAAATACAATCCTTGTTATGTTCCAGTCTTCCGCAAGCGCACCTGGCCAGAGTTTACAATTGCTGTCAAGAACATCAAAGGTTGTGCAAAGTGGTTAAACTATGTTTATCTAGCACCTCCACAAGGCCCTCCCACTGTGAATTATATGATTTCTACCATCCGTCACTGGAGCACTCGACTACGGAATACCCTCGATGTGATGGCCCAAATGTGCATGAAAATCTTTGAACTAATGCTAATCACATTCAGGACATTCAAGAATATTAAAGACCCCCACTTCTCAGGTGTCGGATTTCTTACAGGAAACCAAGATCTGGTATACGACATGAGCACCAACCCATCAATAGAGGTAATATATGCTTGGCACGCCAGAATAAAGTACCTCCCAGCTTGCTTTAAACAGACATTCAAGGAGATGTTCATAACAGGATTCTGGGAATATCACTCAGAAATATTTGTACCCAAGCCCTCACATCTCCTCCACTTATTTGCTGTGGAGAGAACCATCCATTCAGAACAACTGCGGGTGCCACATCCGGACGTACCAGGACCAGTGAATTGGGATGCATTGTTAACAGATCTAGCACGGGGGCTACGATTAGAAGAACACCACCTCGCTGCCGATGTTGTTCAATATTATGTCCAACACACAGCTAGACAAGGGTCTGTCAGAGACCACAGACACGAGAGAGGGGGGGGTGTTGGCAGCAGTCAAGGAACTGAAGGAGTTGCAAGACAAGGAAGCCTACGAAGGGAGTCGGAACGAAGAGAAAGCACAGACAGACACAGTAGTCAAAGAAGATCTGGCAAGTAGGCCATTTCAATTTTTCAGGCATTAAAGAGTTGGGCACACAAGAAGAAGGAGCAAGTAGGGAGCTCCAGGAAAAGTATGTCAACATGTTAGAAGAAATCCCTACACAAATAGTGATTTTCATCACTAAAAACCATTGTAAATACCATTTCACATTTTTTGTAGCTCCATTTTGTGCAAACCAAGGAGTCCGTGAGCTTGAGGAGCTTTAGAAGTATCTACCTATTAGTTTTCACATTTTTTAGACTTCGTTTGAACCTCCAAATAGGGTAGAGAACCTAATTTCTAACTAGGCCAGACAGTAGGTCTGGATAAGGCCAAAACCTAGTCAAAAACTATAAAAAGAGCTAGAGAGCTCATTTTTGAGGTTAGCTTGTAATTGATCTAAACTTGTATGAGCTTTTTGAAAGTAATCTAAAGAACTCCATTGCTTCTCACTCTTTGTCTTACCTTGTGTGCGCGCGTGTGTGTATGTGTGTGCATGTTAGTGTGCTTCTCACTCACGCACTTGTGCCTGCACTTGCTCGAGGTCTTCATACCATCCTCACGTCTTCCCGGATTGACATTAAAGGAGGTGCTACTCATCACTGAGCTACACATGGCTGCATGAACAGCCTCATCTAAGCCTACCGCGTCTGCGTGCAGGTTCATTGATTCAATAAACATGTCATCCACACCTTCCTCGGCTACTCATGATCATCTTTCCTGTCTCGAGCGAAAGTTTGTGTTGTTCTTGGACTCACTTCATGGTTTCGTATAATCTTTTTATTTGGGCCGAGTATGCCGGGGCACTTGCTAGTTCTGAAAGTTCGTCATATTCTTGATCATACTCCTCGTTTGCTTCTTCTTCTTCTATCTCTTCTACATCCTCTTCTACTTCTACTACTCCCGGTTGGGTCGGGGCTGAAGTTGTAGTCGTGGGTTGTTGTCCTTGGGTCTGCTCTGCTTCTGTCTCTAGGTTAGACTCATTGATCAAGCGGGCAATTTCTTCATCTGTCAAATCAGCAAGGGTGTAACCTTGTGGGAACTCCAAGTCTGATGGAATCGGGGGGAACACCAAATTGGGTCCTTCGGCGCTTGGCCTGGGTAGGCGAATGGTAAATGGTCGGACACGTCACGTTTGTGGAGGGGTCACCTCTAGTGTGGTGGTGGCTCCCCTGGCTTGAGCACATGGTAATTGAACTCCCCCTCTCATTTTCTTCGATGGAGGGCCCGTCGTTGACAGCCGTCTTTGGAATTCTTGGGCCCTAGACCATACTAGTGCTCTTTGAATGGGCACGTCGTACGCTAAGCACCTGTAAATTATTCTTGTCAGAGCACAGCACCCATGAAGCACATTCTTCTGTTTCTTATTCCATCGTTGATGGGCTAGATGGATTTGATCGATGATCTAGTGTGGTAGATTGATGGTGAGATTCTCTGTCTCTGCCAAGTACAAGCTGAACCATATCTTTTTAGGTGGCATTGTGAAGCGTTCTTGGGCGGGGAAAGTGAAGTGCTACATGATTGTTGGTAGGTGGAGACCGATGGTTGGTGTCATTGCTACCATGTCCTTCAATTTGTTGAGATCCTTGTGCTTCATCCTTCCTGGAATCATTGTTTCCTTCTTAGTGGGAATATGCATACCTTGCATCTTCAATGCTTCTCGTACTAGGTTGAGGGTCAGTTTGAATCTCTTGAGTTCGTGGCCTGGCATCAGTGAAGGTAGCACAAAAGTACTATCACCTCCCTTGGCCTTGCTAGGGGTGATGGTACTGATAAAATAGGAACAGCGCAGGAAATTTGGCTTAGGTAAATGTCCCCGCAAATAGTCATCCAAGCCCGCTTTGGTCCATACGGATTGCATCACTTCTACATTCTGATATTGCTCAAATTCACGGGTGAAGAAATGATATTGCCCCCATTTGCCATTGAACTCAAGTTCTACCTCCCAAAAGTAGGTGTCGTCTCCCAATGGCCGTGCGACATCACTAAACCAATGTGCATGCTTCCCCACTTGAGAAGTGTGCCCCTGAGGAGGGTCCTGAATAGGGAGCACATGCACCGCTTGAAGTTCTTGAGGCCTCTCAGTGAGTTGGGGTTCAAGGAGGAGGGTTTCTATGTCCACAATCTGTGCGCTAGACCCTGCCTGGGAACTGGTGCCTCCTGCTTCTGCCATGTTATTGCTTGCTTGCTGGTTCTGTGAGAATATAGAATCATGCGTTAACATTGTAATGGACAAGATAGAACAATTTTTGTCCCCGTTACAACATTACCATGAGGTGAGTAATGGGTTAGTGGGTCAGTGAGTGCTCGATGATTGTGTGTGTAGTTAATGAATGGATAGTCCTAAGAACTAGATGGAAAGACGCACTGTATGAGTGATGTAGTTAGCAAGTGGAGATGAATTTACAAATGGGGATGGGGGGGTTTATTACAAGTTTTAGGCTGCCAAACACAATGGATGGCTTTCGGTTTTGGTTTTGTGGAGCCTCTAGAGGGCTTTATGAGCATGTCTGCTTGGAAATGAGGCTTTTTAGGGACCCATTTGCAAGTGATTCCGCCCGTGCTCATGTGTAAATGTGCGTTTGTGTGTGTTGAATGAGAGTGGGCAGTGGCTCTTTGAGTGAGTGAACTCTGTAGTGTATGGTGTGATTTGTGTGTAACTAGTTGAGCCCGCAAGCAAGCCTTAGGCACCCAAATTTGTCTTGACTGTGGGCCAGCCTTCATTGACTTCTTGGGTACCCAGATAGATTTCACATTCACAACAATTTTTTTGGGAGTCTTCTTATTAGTATCATGTCGTTGATTACTAATAGGAAGTTGAGATAGTTGTTGTGGCTTGACCGCAATAGGACGCTCGCCTTTTCGCACCCACAATTGTTTCAATGGCTGAGTCATCCTGCTTCGCGCGTTCTTTTGGCCTCTAGCATAGGTAGTCTTTGGTAATTGATCTACCTTTGGTTGCTGCCTCCCTCTGGCCTTTAGAAAAGAAGGGAGTTCCGTTGAGTCCTTGACTTCTTTATTGAGATCATCATTCCTCTGCATCACATAGCTTTGGACAAGAATATCATTGTCAACTTCATGTGTACCCCTGGAAGGACCAGGAGTCTGTGCCTTTCCTAGTTCCTTGAGTGCTCCATTATCTAACTCAACTGTAATTCGTCTCTGATTTACCCATACCTGAAGAAGCCCACTTCTTAGGTTTAGGTTGACTGCATGATCATAGATCCAATCTTGACCCAAGACAAGAGGTTCAGTGAGGTCCTCATCTTGACACACTAGTACTTTAACTGTCATTAGAACATCTTGAATGTAGAGGGGAAGTGCCACCTCGCCCATGCAAGGGGTTTCCACACCTCCCAATCCTATGAGATATGCTTCTATATGATTGACATTTAATTTCAACCCTCGACAGTAAGAAAGTTTAACGGCACTAGTGGCTGCACCTGAGTCAATCAAGGCCCGTGCAGTCCTTGCACTCTTCCCTTGTCCTATCTCTAAGGTTACAAAAGGACGTCTGTCAACTATTCTATGGGGGCTTACACTTGAGACTTCACACATAGCCATATGATATCCTGGGTTTGCATAGTCATCTATCCTTGGCTGATCTCGTCCTTGTCTTCTCACCTTCATTTTTCGGATGCGTTCCAAGGCTTCTGCTTGTGCTTCTTCTCGAACTCGTTTTTCCTCTTCCTTACGTTTCTTGGCAGTGTTGAGTCGATTGAGCATTTCCTGGGTGAGAGGTTCCTGATATAACTTGACTCTGCATCCGCTTATGTAGCTAGGGAGAATATCGCCTTCGAGTGTGGCTAATTGGACTTCTCCACTAGTCGAGATCCTATTTATGATCATAGGTCCATAGCCTCTCTTCTCTAATTTTCTCGCATGTTGCTTCAAAGTGTAGACTAACACTAGGTCCCCTGCTTTCAATCCCTTATCCTTCACATGGGCATCAAAATACGCCTTCTGCCTTTTCTTAGCTACATATATTCCCGCTGCAGCTCTTAGTCTAGTTTTACCTAATCGTTCGAGGTAAAAAATTCACGAAGAGAGTTCATGACCCGTCCACTCATGCTCCTGTGCTACTCTCAATGTGGGAATCAAGAAGTCCAGAGGTAGCACCGCATTTTGGCCAAATACCATCTGAAAGGGTGTGGCTTGGAGTACCGTTTTATAGGCAACTCTGTATGCCCAAATAACATGATGTAGCTATTTGTCCCAATCAGAGCGTTTATTATTCACCAATTTAGTCAACACATTGCATAGGATCTTATTTGTGCTCTCAGCCTGGCCATTAGCTTGTGGGTGATAGGGGGCAGACTTCTTATGTACTACCAAGAATTCTTGGAGAAGGTTTTCAATAACTTCATTCAAGAAGTGAGTCCCTCTATCACTAACTAGCTCTATAGGTAGTCCGTATCTTGTGAATACATTCTCAAATAAGAACTTAGCTGTTGTTTGAACATCGTTCTTTGTGGTGGCTTTCACTTCTACCCACTTTGTTTAATAGTCTGTGGCCACAATGATATATTCAGCATGTGAACCCTTGGCTGGGGGATTAATAGGACCTACAAAGTCTATTCCCCACTTAGAGAATGCACGTCCACCCATCATAGGTTTTAAAGTCATCTCATCTTTGCGTATAGGATATTGAGTTCACTGACAAATGTCACACCGTTTCACATAGGTATGTGCATCCATGTGAAGGGTCGGCCACCAAAGTCCTGCGAATAGGATTGCCTTGATCACCCGATCTGGTCCAAAGTGTCCTCCTGCTACACCTTGGTGGTCAGTTTCCAAGATCTTGAGATATTCACTCTCATGGACACATAGTCTTAGGTAACCGTCTTTACCACGCTTGTATAGATTATCACCAATGAGTGAGTAATCTAGGGCTTCTTGTTCTAGACTTCTTTGTCTGGCCAGTGTCATATCTTGAGGGAATGTCTTCGTCCTTAGAAAGGCTACTAGTGGTTCACTCCAATCCGGCACTATGGACACTTGATATAGAGTGGCATGTTCCACGGGTGGTTTAGTGCAGCAAATCGGGCATTCCTTGCACAACTTATGGACATCAGCTTCCATAGTAGGCCAATGCACTCCGAATCTTCTAAGTGTCTACAAAGTTCTTTGCTTTGAGTAGTGTTGCTCTAATGCACCTACATGTGCTAATTGCAACCATTTTGCGTACTCATCCTCTTCCACACAACAAGCCAATATCCCATGATCGGTCTGTTTGTACATACTTCCTGCCATGATATGGTACTTCTAGGCTTTCACTACCTCTCTATCTTGAGTGTTTATGACTGGGTGATTAGGCCCGTATGTCAGTACTGGCACTAATGGCTTAGCCCATTGAGGTACAACTTCCAAATTAAACAAGTAAGCATCAGGAAGGTCATCTGATACTCCTTGTGGGGCTTCTCCAGATGTGACTCTAGAGAGATGGTCTACTCTCAAATGAGTCTTCCCTTTCCTCACCACAACTTCAAAGTCGTATTCCATTAGTAAGAGAAACCATCTTACTAATCGGCCTGTATTGCATGGTTTGTTTACCAAGTACAATAATGCCTGATGATCAGTAAAAAATTGAAACTTATTTGCAAGAAAATAGTGTCTAAACTTTTTAATTGCATATACCATGCCCAATCCCTCTCGTTTAGTGGTTGTATAGTTTCGTTCAGCCGCATTCAACTGTCTACTAGCATAGGCAATTGGAAGATCCATATTGCCTTCGCCCGTAGGTTGTGCAAGTACACATCCAATAGCATAATTGGATGCATCCACGTGAACATGAAATGGCTTATTCCAATCTGGTGTGGTCAAGATTGGTGTTGAACACAATCTTCTTTTGAGCTCATTGAAGGAGTCCTCACACTCATTAGTCCACTCAAAGTTGGTCAAAAGTCCATACAGAGGCTTGGCAATGATGGCGTACATGTGTATAAAGCGTCAGTAATAGCCACAATGCCCCATGAACACTTGTACTTCCTTGACATTCTTTGGCCTAGGTAACTCGGCTATGGCTCTTACTTTTCTCTTCATCGGTGGATATGCCATTCCTTGACACTATGTGTCCTAGAATCTTGCCTTGCCTGACCATGAAAACACACTTTTCTGGGTTCAGGCATACTTGATATTCTCTACATTTGTCAAATATTTGTCTGAGTTCAGGTGTATGTGTGTGTCTAATGTTGGAATGAGCACAGAGATCATCAACATAGACTTCTAAATTCTTCCTCAAGAACTCTTTAAACACGTGACACATCAGTCTTTGGAAGGTTGTAGGGGCATTGGTAAGCCCGAATGGCATTACCCGAAAAGCAAATATGCCCCACTCTGTGGCAAAAGCTATCTTATGCTGATCTTCTGGTGCTATGGCCACCTGATTGTAGCCCGAAAATCCATCAAGGAAGCTATACACTTCCTTGCCTGCTACCCTTTCTAGTAGATGCTCCGTGATAGGAAGTGGATTATTATCTCGGATAGTGGCTGCATTGACCTTTTTCAAGTTAATGCATACTCATAGCTTTCCATTCTTCTTGGGCACCACTACAATGGAGGATACCCACTCAGTGTGCTCAATTTCATAGATGAATCCAGCTTCTACCAGTCTATCTATCTCCTCTTTGATCTTAGGCAATGTCTTTGTAACTCTATATGATTTAATACATATACATTGATCATATCTCACTCTCTCTTCTCTGTCATGTTCATCTCAGAACAATGAACTTCTCAGACTTCATTCTTAGTGCATACTTGATCATTTGATGTGATTTAAAGTGTTATAGATTCAACATACTGTCTACTTTATTGTTACCAAATTTTATGAGATATGTTCACAACTCTGCTCACTGGTCTGCATACTCTGGTAGCCCAAAAATGTCAGGATGATCATCCAACTTGCTAAGCATAATTCCTAGTACACACTTGATCTTTTTTAGTGAAATAACTTGTGATTGATAGCTATCTAAGTTAGTTAGATACTTCTAGAAGGAACTTGATCGATTGCTAGCAGGCTGAGAGCACTATTCATTTTATTGAGCATGTGTAAAGAGCAAAATAGCAAGTTTTAGCTCATAGTTGAATCTTCTACTCATCTTTTTTGATCCATTAATTAGAGGATCATACCCCAAAGCAAAATAGCAAGTTTTAGCTCATAGTTGAATCTTCTACTCATCTGTTTTGATCCATTGATTAGAGGATCATACCCCAAAGCACTTAGGTGATTATTTATGATTGTTGGGAAGCTTAGATAATAAATCCTCTACTCTCTATAAAAATAAGAATAAAAGCAAAGATAATAAATGCAAAGGTAAGAAGCCTGATGATGAAGGTAGTAAGCAAAATTTTCAAGTAGAGGTAGAGGCTCAAGAGGAAGCAGGAGAGGAGGTGGAAAATGCAAGGGAGAGCCCAAGGCTTGTCTCCATGTGTCATATATGGTCTAGCCAATCATATAATGGTCATTGCTTTCACAAATCCTAGAAACCAAAGAGGAAGAGGATACAATAGAGGAGGCTATGGAAGCTCGAGGAAGATTTAAAAACTCTTATGGATACAATAACAACTCATCCAACAATAATGATTACCAAGGTGGGTACAAAGGAAGGAGAGACTACAATAGCTATAGAGATGACCAAGCTTAGGAAGACTCACTTCTTCTCATGAACATGATTGTGAAGGAAGGTAAATTAGATGAACATGTGTCTTATATAGACTCACAATGTTCAAATCATGTGACAGTAAATGTAGATCTACTCTCTGATTTGGAAGATCCAAGGAATAGGCATGCAATCCAAACAAGAGACAAGACAAGGCATCTAATTGAGAAGATAGGTAATGTGAAGACTCCAAATGGTAATATGAACTTACTAAGCAAAGTATTGTATGTAACTACTATTACAAAGAACTGCATATTCAAGAAGATAGAAAGAAGAGAAAAATCAGGTAGATTGTTCACCTTTGAACTCCAAGACACCAAGAACATTGCATTGTTTTACTATGGCCCTCAAACTCTATCAGCATTGGAAATTTGGCAAGAGAGATTAGCTCACATATGTGAAAGAGTTGTCAAACTAATCAATAGGGATTAGATTGTGCTTGGTCTACCAATTATTTATAATTGTAGTGCTTGTCAATTTGGTAAGTCACATAGGCAACCCTTCACCAAGAAACACTACATACATGGAGATCTATTGGATTTATTCCACACAAATGCATGGGGACCAAGCAAGGATCCTTTTGTCTCTAGATCTAGGTATTATGTGTCATTCATAGATGATTGTAGCAGATGGACCATATTGTACTTCATGGAGCATAATGATAAAGTGTCTTCATGTTTAAAAACAACGTTGATTCCCTAAAGAGACTAAGGTCAAATGGAGGGGTAGAATACTTCTCCCATGACTTTGATTCCTATCTCGAAGAGAGAGGAATCAAAAGGGAAATCACTACTAGGTATACTCCTGAGCAAAATGGATTGGCACAGAGAAGGAATATAACAATTGTGGAGGTTTCATGATCAATGCTCAATGAAAAGAAAATCCCCAACTACTTGTGGGTAGATGCAGTTTCAATAACTAAATACTTAATTGATAGACTTCCATCAAAGGCTTTGGATGGCATGACACCGTAGTGAGAAGATGGTTTGGTTATTTCTAGAGATGAGGTAATGCTACACAAATCCTGCTCTACACCTACCAATATAACTTCACGGATGCTTAATAGAGTTTTTTAGCTTCACAATGATGCATTTAGAACCACCAAGTCTTTTGGTGCATCACTCTCAAATGTTTGTATCGAAACAAATATTTTGTATGTGCTAGAAATGTGAAGAACCTTCTATTTTGGGAGTAGAAGGTCTCAATATTATGCTCAAAGCTCACAACTTGGTATGAATTGACTAGAGAGCTTTTGCACAATCTCACTGACTTGTATAGCTAACTAAATCAAGTTATTTCATGAATTTAGCTACATCATGTAATGAGAAATGAATCTAGCAAGTCACGCTGGTCATCTTGACTTTTCAAGATCTAGAAGGTATACAGATAGGTCAACTTTCGAGCTTCATATCTCATGGTCTACTAGAACAAACTTGATGAAACTTGATATGCACATAGTAGACACCTCAATCTACTATCAACGTATAGAGAAAAGAGCGTACATAGAGAAATCGGTTCTACAAGTTCACTATAATGATGAAGATGTATCATGCAACATTAGATAGTAGACAAAAATGTACTTGAAGAAATGTATCAAAATGTAAATGCTATTGAACATATGATACAAGGGAAGTGTAGTGGACTACACATAGGTATTTTGAGCTCAATGTATGCTCAAGTTTGTAATTCAATGTCTCTTAGAATGGCTACTACCTATGACTAAAAGTATGTGTATTTATACACATGTCTTCATATTGAATTTGAATTTTCCCTCACTGTTGCAGAGCTAAAGAGCGCACAAAGCAGAGAAAAAGACGGGCCCCAAAATTTTTCCGATTTGGACATCATATTTTTGTATCATAATTATTCTTGTAATATATTTTCCGTTGTAAAGGCACTAGAGGAGTCCTCTAGATGCATCCCCACAGAAGATTAGGAGCTTACCCATGTAAAATAGTAGAAATTTAGTCTTTTAGTGAATAAAGTGCCGGTCTCTTGTGTGAAAGGACCATTTTTTAGGGCACTAGTATATAAGTCAAATGTGACTCTTTGTAAAGAACTTTTTGCCATTGTGAGAAGAGAGAGCACAGAAATTCGAATTTGTGTCTTCTTCCCTCCTTATCTTCTTCTTCGTGAGCTTGAATGCATGTGTATTGCTTGGAAAGAGTGCTTGTGAGTGTTGTCTATCCATGAAAGTGTTTCTTTGTTGTAGGAAAGGTGTGTGCGAAGTGTAGGAAGTGCTGAAGTGTAGGAAAGTATTCCCGCGACTCAGTATTTCGCTCATAACTTGAAGTAGGAGCGTCGGAATTGAGTGAAACTACTGCCATTGGATGCGTCTTCTCGAGAGCTTCGAAATACATATGCTATTCGCTATATTTGGAGTTCGGAGCTGGGAGAAAAGTCCAAAATACTGACGACTGCTGCACCAAGTATCGTTTCGCCTTGCCCAACAGATGGAGCTTGTTTGGATAAGTCTTTGTCTCATTTACATTCTTGGAGTAGTTCATTTGCATTGACCATTACATGATTGCATGTCTTCATACACTCGGCTAGGTTTGTATACTCTTTGGATTGATAATTAAAAGCGTGTATCCCCACTATATGCACTTGTGAGGGGATTGAGGTATAGTCTCTTTCTCCGCAAGTCCCTAAGTTGATACTTAGGTCAACACACTTTTTGGCGCCGTTGCCGGGGAATGACGAATCAAACCGAGGCATTCGTGTGATGGTAAGTAGCTTTTTGCATTGAAGTAAGTGGAGGAGCGGAAATCTTCTCTTCTTTGGTAAGTCATTTTCAGCCGCACTTGCTACTTCTCATTCTTGGAGTGTGTGTAGTGAGTTGTTAGTTTAGGGAAGTGAGTAGAAGGAGTAGAGTAGGAGTGAGTAGAGAGTGGACCAAGTCATTAGAGTAGATTTTAGTTTTGTTCAGAAAAGTTTCCTTTTTGTAAGCTAGAAAACTCCAAGTATAAAAGCCAAAAAAAGTCATTTGAAAAATCACTTGTTTGAACAAGTATCGTGAGAACGAGCGTCGAGTATCGTGAGCAGCTGAATATCGTGGCAGAGCTTGTGGAGTGCCTTTGAGCTAGGAAAGGTGCTAGAAGAGTGTGTTTGAGCTTCAGAGGTGAGTCCCTCCAGTGCTAGATCCTTTTAATCATTCAGAAAATTCATCATCTGTGCAAAACGATCTGCGCTAAGTATCGTTAGAGCTTTCAGGGGGCAAAAAGTTGTATTTTGATTGATACAGAGAGTGAGGATAAGAGAGAAGAGCTAGGTGATCAAGGGGGCAAAATCAAAACTTCAAAAACATTTGTTAAAATTTGTCTAAGGGTCAAGTATCGTTTTACTCCCGCGGTCGAGTATCGCGATACTTATCAAGTATCGTTTTGCTCCTGTGGTTGAGTATCGCGATATTTCCCATCGATCGTGTATCGTTTCATACCGATCGCGATATTTGGTCAGAGATCGTTTTTCCAGCGATCGTTGATCGTGTATCGTGGATTGAGTATCGTTTCGTGCCGATCGCGATACTTGAGAAGTATCGTTTGGTCAAAGATCGCGATACCTGACAAGTATCGTGTATCGTCCTGCCAGCGATCGTTTGCGAGGGATCAAGTATCGTGGTGCTGAAGTATCGTCGATCGTTTTCAGCCAAGTATCGTTTGGTTCAAATATCGTGTATCGTCTGATTTTCAGAGATCGGGATATTTGCCAGATATCGTGCATCGTCGATCATTTCAGTTCGAAGATCGTGTATCGTGGGATTCCAAGTATCGTCGATCGTTTTCAGCCAAGTATCGTTGAGCCCAGAGATCGTCTAGAGCAAAGATCGCGATACTTCCCACATATCGGGTATCGTCTATTTCCAAGTATCGCTTCCCTTTGAGTATCGTGTATCGCCTGAGACCAGATATCGTGTATCGTTTATTTTCAGGTATCGGTATCGTTTCATTAAGCGATCGGTATCGTTTCGTAGGTGTCGCGATATTTGTCAAGTATCGGTATCGTCCAGCCGGTATCGCGATACTTGTCAGAGATCGTGTATCGTCTGAACATACATCAGGTATCGTCTATTCTGGAGATCGTGTATCGTGAGTTTGGGAGACAAGTATCGTGTTCAGACAAAATTCTTTGTTACTCAATTCTTTCCAACCCAAGTCTTCTAGACATTTTTGACCTATTGTGAAGAGTGCCAAAGACCCAAGGGTATCAAAAGTCTGATCAGAGCTCTTAAGTGGATGAACCTAAGATCCGGAAGAACCCTAGGAAGCCGAAGAAGTGTGATTTCTTCTGTAGGGAGTGTAGCCGAGCCAAGTAACCGTTCACACTATTCTGAGACCTCCAGTGAGTCAGAAGGAGAAATTCCCATGGCTTCAGAGGATATGCAAAACACTGTACCCATGATTGGCATGATGTCAATCATTGAGGGAGAATACAGAACCTCCTTGGAGTATGTGAACACCAACCTCAATGAGATCCCTATCTATTTGGATGGTCTAAACAGATCAGTTGCCAGACTGAAGAAGGCTTCAGAGGCTTACATAGTGCCTAGACCAGCAGTCAAGTACGTAGGAGGACTGTACATGGACAAACAAGATATTCAATACGTGGTCACAGAACACCCGGAAAACATTAACGAGCATGGTGAAGAAAATAATGCTTCAAGCTTAAATGGCGGTGGAAACGAAGAGCAAGTAACTACTCCTAGAGGGAGATCTACGATTACAAAAATTTGGAGAGGAGACCTGATTCCCCAGGATGACACTCTAATAGATGTGTATTTGATCAATGGGATGGAGCATTTGCTCAGAGCCCATTCCTCGATATGGGAAGCTGCTCCTAATCCAGTTACCATCTATGAGTTACAAGATCCTGAGTTCCCCACCATCATCACATACTTGGATAAAAATCAGAGAAGATATTGGCCAATAACAGAATTAGAGAGAGCTGAGTTGAAATATCAGAATATCCCAGTGTTTCCCCCAAGGGACCAAGCCACTACTTCACGGAATCCACTTGGAATATCTCAGAATGATTCATATCAACAGTCGGGACAAACACAACAAACACAACAAACCGAGATCCCCGTCAGACCACATGTGCAATTTGCAATGCCTGCCATTAATCCTAACTACCGGCCACAACCAGCTATTGACCCAAGACATGGAGTTCATGCTCCAGTCAGACCACAGGTAGTAAGAGGACCAGGCATACCAATAGGAAGACCAATTTTCCCAGTGATGCCTAGACAACCTGAAGCAGGAAGGAGACTAAGGCCGATCCAAGTCGCCAAGTGCATGAGAAATCACTATGATGGCTCTAGTGAACCTTACAACCACATAGCAGAATTTAAACAAGTAATTAGAGCCGAGCAGGTAGATGACTTTCTGATTCAGTATGAGTCCTTTGGTCTTACCTTGTCAGACACAGCTTTGGCTTGGTTTCAGCCATTGGACCCGAATACCTTTCAGAACATGGAGCAGGTATATCAAGAAATGATTGAAGAATTCACCAAATCAGGAATTAAAAACAATTCTTCATCATTGATCCACAGCTTCAAACAAGTCCCTACCGAGTCAGTAAGATTGGCGGCAAGAAGATTCAAGCAATATGTGGATAGATGCCCAGTAGAAGAGAGACCGACGCAGAATAAAATGGTATCATTATTCTTGGAAGGATTGTTGAACGGAACTTTGAGGTCATTAGTGTATGTAAAGAGAGTTCAAACTTTGCAAGAGTGTATGAAGGAATGTATAGAGCTAGAAGATAACCTTGCTGAAGACTTGAAAATACCTGAGGAGAGAAGAAAAGGATGGCAGCAGAAACAAGGAATAGTGAGATCTGTACAAGATCCAGCCTATATGCCACAAGTATTTCCGGATGAAGAATTCGAACCTCACGGTTGGATGGAAATCTTAGCCACCCTCGATGTCTGTGTAAACGAAGAAGTAGTGACTACATTCGTTCGATGAGGAAGGTTATGATGTTAGTTTGTATATGGTAGTCCTTCAGGAGGCAGAAGAAGGAGAAGTGATCGAGAAAGACTGGAAGGAGGACTACGAGAGCATTGAAATGGAACCAGAACCCATGGATCTAGGGGTTAGTACCACCAACATAAATATCACCACCAATTAAAAACATAAGGAACCCACACAAACAGGGGAATTAGAAGTTGAAAGGGAATTAGAAGATGAAGAAAACAAACTCCAAGACCAATTTGAGGTACCAGCCCATTTTAAAAAATATGAAGTGGAAGAGAGGAAAATTGCTATTCAAATGTCTAAAAGAGAAGCACAACCTGGAATAGCATATGATAATAAGGAACAAACCAAGAAAATAGTTGTAACTATGGAAGGAGGAGAGGAACGATGTACCTTCATAGGACAGGATGTCTCATTAGAAGAAGAACAAGAGTTAATTCGACTCATAAGAGAATACCGGGATGTCTTTGCTTGGACTTATAAGGACTTAAAGGGAGTAGATCCATCTATATGTGCGCATAGAATTCCCATGACATCCGAAGCCAAACCTTCGAAACAGAGACCATATACTTATAATGATGTGTATTCAGCCAAGATAAAAGAGGAAATAGATAAGTTGTTAGATGCTGGATTCATCTACGAAATTGAGCACACGGAATGGGTGTCACCCTTGATGGTTGTACCAAAGAAAAATGGGAAGTTAAGAGTGTGCATCAATTTGAAGAAAGTGAACGCCGCAACCATAAGGGATAGCTATCCCTTACCAATCACTGATCATCTCTTGGAAAGGGTAGCAGGGAAGGAAGTTTATAGTTTTCTGGATGGCTTTTCAGGGTATAATCAGGTAGCCATTGCTCCTGAGGACCAACACAAGACAGCATTTGCAACTGAATGGGGAGTATACGCCTTTAGAGTCATGCCTTTTGGTTTAACGAATGCCCCAGCTACATTCCAAAGATTGATGTGTCATGTGTTCAAAGAATTTCTGAGAAAAAGCATGGAGGTATACGTGGACGATCTTTGTACATATTCAGCTATACGATCAGAGCACATCCCTGAACTTGAAAAGATTTTTGCTAAATGTCGACAATATCGAGTATGCCTCAATCCTGAAAAATGTGTCTTCATGGTGCGACAAGGGAAAATCTTAGGACATATTGTCTCTAAGAATGGAATTTCAACGGATGAAGACAAAATTAAAGTAATTTTGGAGTTACCAAGACCTAAAACTGCTAAAGAAGTTCAAGCATTTATGGGACATTGTGGATACTATCGAAGATTCATACATATGTACGCCATAATTGCTAGACCTCTTTATGCATTATTGACTCTATTTAATTGGACCGAAGAATGTGAAAAAGCCTTTAATGAGTTAAAGAATCGATTGAGTTCAGCACCCATTCTTCGAGTCCCCAACTGGAATAAACCGTTTCACATTCATGTGGATGCTTCCAAGTTTGCCATTGGTTGCATCTTAGCTCAACCAGCTGACACAGGAAAATTAGACCACCCGATAGCCTATGCCAGTAGACAGTTAAATCAAGTAGAACGCAATTATACTACTACGGAGAGAGAAGGCCTAGGGATGGTATACGCAGTCAAGAAATTCAGACATTACTTACTGGCAAACAAATTCAAATTCTTCATTGATCATCAAGCCCTATTGTACCTAGTCAACAAGCCTTGTAATACAGGACGACTAGTACGATGGTTTTTATTGCTAATGGAATTTGATTTTGAGGTAATAGTCAAGAAAGGAAACACCCACATAAGAGCAGACCACTTATCTCGAATGACCCATGGAGAACCACCCATAGGAGTACTAGATGATCTGCCAGATACTTATCTTTTTAACCTGGAAGTATGTCCTCAATGGGCAGAAAAATTGATCCCGATACTTACACATGGACCTAAAGATGGGATCACGCCAAACCACACGCAAGATCTCTGGAGGACCAAAAACCTTCACATCATTGCAGGAAGTTTGTACCACCAGGATTCAAGCGGATTGCTGATGAGATGCGTGGAAGAAGAGGAACAAGAAATGTGGCTTCAGAAAGCACACATAAACCAATGGAACACTCATTTGAATGCAAATGGAACGTGGCAAACACTCAAGAGATTTGGCATATATTGGCCAACCATGCAACGAGATGCACATAACTATGTGTCAACCTGTCAAACCTGTCAAGAACAAATCCCAGATGAGAACTCTACATTATGCTATTCTACAATAGCACCAAGGTGGAGCATGCCTCTAGTAAAGTTCTTGAAAACTCGAGAGTACCCTGACGGAGCTACCTTGGCAAGGAAGCGTGCTCTTGAAGAACAGAGTAAAGATTATGCCATCATAGGAAAACAACTCTTTAAACGCGGGAAAGATAACCAATTAAGAATGTGCATTCATGAAAATGAATATCTCTCTGTCTTAGAGATGGCCCATACAGGAGCTGCAGGAGGACACTTCTCTGCGGACAAAACAGCAAAAATGATCCTCTTTGCTGGAATGTGGTGGCCAACTCTACATCAAGACGCCATAACATATGTGCAACGGTGTGATACTTGTCAACGAACGAAATATCCTATTAGAAGAGATGAGATGCCACTTAGACCCATGATGAGTGCTAGAGCTTTCACGAAGTGGGGAATAGACTTTATAGGACCTATTAGCCCACCAGCAAAAGGTTCACATGCCGAATACATAATTGTAGCCACAGATTACCTGACCAAATGGGTTGAAGCAAAAGCAACAAAGAAAAATGACGCAAGAACTACCGCCAAATTTCTCTTTGAGAACGTCTTCACTAGATTTGGACTACCTATAGAGATTGTGAGTGATAGAGGTACACACTTTGTTAATGAAGTGATAGAAGCCTTATTGAATGAATTCTTAGTAATTCATAAGAAATCTGCCCCTTATCACCCACAAGCAAATGGACAAGCAGAAAGTTCAAATAAAATCTTGTGTACTGTTCTCACCAAAATCGTTAACAACGGTAGATCAGATTGGGATAAGCAGTTACACCATGCTTTATGGGCATTCCGAGTAGCCTATAAAACTGCAATAGGCACTACTCCTTTTAACTTAGTATATGGACAAAACGCTATTTTGCCAATTGATTTCTTGATTCCCACTCTTAGAGTTGCAACTACTTATGAGTGGACAGGACATGAATTATCAGCCCAATTGGACCAAATAGAAAAGCTTCATGAAACTAGGTTACAAGCAGTAGCGGGCATTTATGCTGCTAAAAGACGACAAAAGGCCTATTTTGATGCGCATATCAAGGACAAAAATTTGAAAGAAGGAGATTTAGTTTTGGTATACACTTTGAAACAACATGCTAAGAAATTGCAAAAGAGAGGGTATGGCCCATTAATCATTAATCGTATATCTACAGGTGGGGCCATCAGCTTAGCGACCTTAGATGGAGACGTGTTACCAAACTACATCAGTGGGTGTAGAGTAAAAAAATACCTAGAACCATTAACAGAAGAAGCCTTGTCTCGATTACTCAAAGGTAAGAATAGACGCTTAGAAGAGGAAAGAATACGGGAAGAAGCGAGACAAGAAGCATTGGAAAGGATAAAGAAACGAAAAGAGTGGATGAGAGAGCGAGATGAAAGATATCGTCAAGGAGAAGAACTCATCCCGATGGCTAATTTTAGAGCCACTCAAAACCTAGGATTGCAAAGAACACAACCCTATCTAAATTTGGGAGCCGGAAAAACGGAGTATCACTTGGTAAATGCTCTTATTGACACAGGTGCCGCTGTAAGTTGCATTAAGTTTTCTTTGACCCAAAAACTCAAAGAGACAATACGCCCATCAATGGCTCAGTTGATAGGAATAGGAGGAACAATTACTCACTGCTTAGGAGAGATCACCTTACCATTGCATCTTGGTAACAACACCATGGAACAAAAACTGTTAGTGTGTCATGACCAAGATCTACTTGAAGAGGTTGTGTTAGGTCAAGACTGGATTTACGAATACGAGGTGACCATTCAATTGGCGCTAGGATATATCTCAGCCAGAATAGGACATCGTGAAGTATTCAGTTTGCTAGATGAGCGACCACTAAAATCGGTGAGCACGGAGCAGACAGTTCAATCTAATGAACAAAGTCCTCAATGCATGATCTCTAGCACTATAGATACACCTTTATCAAGTACTATATGTGCGGACACAGTGAATTCTGCTTGCACACCTTGTTCCAGTCTAGCAAGTCTTGAGAGTATCACTCAAACTGAAATCAATCTCACTGAAACACCCTGCATCAAAGAGACTATGCCTCAGAGTAGTTCAAAACCTGTCACCATAAAAATATACCCTATTCCATATTCTAACCAAGTGTGGATCAAGAAAGATCAAGTGAAGGAATATCTACGAAGCCAAAAGCACAACGGACATCAGAACAAACGAGCAAAGCAAAAACCAACTCCGTCTGAACAGCGAAATCATCGACAAATTACTACACTATGGATCCCCAAGAAAGTTATAGCTGCTCAGCAAGATCGATCGCAGATATGGGTCCCTAAGTCTTGCATTCCAAGGAAAACAAACCGAAAGGATGACCACCAAAACAAGAAGAACCAATGCAATCCACAGGCAAAACAACCACAGAAAAAGAGATACTGGAGAAAGAAAGAGTCTGTAAAGGCAGGCCGAGACGTACCGAGAGTCATACATCAAATAAAGCAGACCTACGAAAAGAAGAAAAGAGCCACATTCAGTAGCAGTGGGCAACATACAACGAAACCCAGCACAACGAAACAAATCTGGATGCCGAAAGACAAACTGTACAGCATGCATACGCCAACTACTTCCAATTGCACACATATGGAGTGGTCGAGATCCAAAGTATGCATGATAGGGCCACATTACAAGGCCAAGCATTCGGCACAGTCTTCTTCTATTCCAAGATAGTCAAGCACATTTTCCTAATAGGGAAATAGGAGAGCACTTGTACATATCTTAAGAAAATACTCCAAAAAATTAATAACCGCTTCGGCTATGAATTCACTTTTCTGTTTTTCTTTTCAGAAGAAAATATGAACATGAAAATATGAAAAATCCAGGTATTACCTTTCTCACACACACGGGAAAGGGACGACACCATGCACTCGGAGCAACATCGAACTTATAACCAACATATAGAGGAGGATTTCTGAAAACATATGGATACTAATTCAACCTCTATATTGAGTGCAGATGGCTTCCACCGATTCCGAATCTACACAGCAAGAAGAGGTGCAACTTCTTCCGTTGGAATCAGTAACAAAAGCAAGAGGTCACTGGTTTAGGGATGATCAACCAGTGGCAGAGCTAATCTTCATGGCTACAATCAAAATCATGGACACAGATCACTACTTTCCAATCATGTCCCAGGATTTCAAGACAATAATACAAGGACTACCTCATATTGAGGACGTATGGACACAAGCAGGAATAGAGGCATTTCTTAAACTGCCTATATATGTGCCAGACTTTCAGAGGTGTGCACAGGTGATGAATACCATGCAGCCTGCCGCAACAAAAATATCAGTTCCAGAAGCGCAAGTATTGGACAAAGTCAGGACATGGAAGACCATCCAATTCACACATGAGTTGATTAACAGAGCTTTTGGATGGAACCAAACAGGCATTACTAATGTGAAAGAAGAATGCCATGATCCCAAGAAAAGATCATTCTTGGAAATTAATAGAATTGACATAGAAGATGTTGTGCGACTGGTACATCAACATTTTTGTTTTCCTAGCATGCACAGGTATACGGCTCCACAAAAGATAGTAGTCCAATTACTATCACATGCCATGAGGCAAATTGGAAACAAAGTCAATCTAACGGGGTATGTCCAAGAAAGACTGTTTGAAGCACAAAAGAAGTGGGGGCAAAAGAAGTTTTTAAATGGCAGTTCAGCTCTTACATTGCTGATTTATGAAGCTTTAGAAATGAAGAACTGTTTGAGAGAGATGCCGACTTCGGAAGGACTAGCAAGGTATGTAAAATCAGCGACAGTCCCTAAGAAGAAGAGAGCAGTAGCCATGGTTGAAGAGGCTGGAACCAGCACACAGAAACCCATGAGGGGTACGAAGCGCCTACGAGAAGAGGAAGCTCAAGCAACACCGCAATCAAAGAGAACGCACCTCTTACCGAAGATCACGACAACACAAATGCCAATTACTAAGAGAGATCTGTCTGCTGCCCTTGAGCAAACACATCAGTATATGCAAGGGCAAATCAATTTGAACGTTCAAGGACATCACTATAGACAAGCTAGTCAAGAGCAGACACAACGAGTCCCAGAGCAAACACCGAAACAAGCGGGAAGATACAAGGAGCTGGGCATTGATGATTCCAGCACAAATACGGATTCTAGTCCCGAAAAAGATACATTGGATACTGACATTCGGACTGAATCACACGAGGGTGAATGGAACGAGATAGATCAAGTGGAAGTGACGCCACAAAACCAGGAAGACAAGGAAAAGGAAGTCGAAGAATCTATGGAACCGGAGCACGTCATTCAATTGAATGACACTACAAAAATAAGCATCAAGGAAGATACAACCACTGGGGTTACACATGTCAAACCACCTATTAAAGAGGAAGAACAAACTCCAGTGAGTAAGGAAACGAAGGAGCTCCAACACAAGAACAAACTATGATCGACGTGCCTGATGACACACCTCAGGGACATAAAGAAGACATGGGGGCTGAGCCAAGGATCCAGCTTCAGATTAGGCAGCCCCATGACACTACATTACACGTGTCGCAAGGCAAAGACGTCAACACCGGAGAAGAACCGACAATACCGAAAACATGGCTTAATGTGGATGTTACGCAGTTGAAACCTGTAGTAAAACAGATGATTCAAACAGCCATGGATACTCAGCAACAGATGATGGATATAGATGCCGAATATGACCAAGCAAGACGAGAAAAGAATCAGTTTCAACTCATGAGTGAACAGCTATCGGCACAGTTGATTGCAGCACAAAAGGAATTAGCACATAAAAGTACTAAGGTGTTGGCAATCAAGACACAATTGGACGCATCCATCGACCAAAATCAACAGCTGCATACACAACTAGAAGAGTTGCAAAAATTACACAAAGCAAGCGAGGCTAAAAAAGAGAAAATGAAGATGCGAAGCATGCTATTAAAGCAACAACTCAAGCTATATCTAGAAGAGAACGACAGCCTACGCAATAGAAATAAAGAATTAATGAAGTCTTTATTATATGATCAACCACTCATACAACAGGGACCCTCAGACACTAAAGAACAAGAATTAAGAGAGCAGATAGCACAGTTTGCCGAGTTGCTGCGACAAGCGAAAGAAGTACGAGAAGAATCAAAACAGAAGCACACTAAGGAAATAGGTGAGCTCAAAAAGCAGCTGAATACAGCACAGGCAAAACTGGTCCAAAGCTACAGTGAAAATATGGATCATGTAGCTGACATAGGTAAGGAACTACTGGCAACCAAAGAAGCACTTGGAGAAGCCATGCAAAAAATAAAAGAAAAAGATGAATGCATAGAACAGTTGAAGATTCAGAGGCAAGACAAAGAACCGATCGGGACATCAGTAGTGCCAGAAAAGAAACATCCTACTGACGAGGTAGAGGTAAGCCCTCTATCTCAACCGATCTATCATTCTCCCATACGTGAGCAGGTGGCGGATCTACATGATGATCATCCTATGCCATATACTGCAGAAATAAGTCAGAAGGAACGGGCACTAGTGGTGTCCCGATTGACGGAAAATTTTGAAAATGAAGTTATTAAAGTCATGAAAGAAGCAAAGATCAAAGGAAAAGACTTAGAGACGCTTATGAAGCCTTTCAATATTCCATACGGATTACTGAAAGAGAAAACACGTCAATATATCAAGAAGATCACAAAAACGAGCCCTGATGAGCAGCTCAACTTCGCGAATGATACATTCAATTTTACTCAAGCAGAATTTGAAGCCGCACAGCCAGTTTGGAGAAGAAAGTTTTTGGAGAAACATCCGACATTAAGGATACACTGGCAAGCTGCTCCATATTCCCTGCAGGTAAACCCGGCATTTTGTCCTGTACCTCGTAGAAGAGAAGCTAGAGCATTTTTGGACATGCAAAGGAACGGTACATTAAATAATCAGTGGCTGAATTATCCGCTACTTCCGAGCCCGCCACATAATTACTTGCCAACGGAAGATTATATGGTAAAAACAATAGAATTTTGGCTGCAAAACTATGCGACAGTACCAGATTTAGCTATCAAAATGACAAACAAAATACTTAGCATGATACTTACAGTTTTGAAGGTCTTCAAGCATGCGGCCTACACCTTTTTGAATTTTATTGGAATTAACCAAGGCACAGACATACTTATTTTT
The DNA here is from genome assembly GCA_020310875.1 of Ceratopteris richardii. NCBI lineage: Eukaryota > Viridiplantae > Streptophyta > Polypodiopsida > Polypodiales > Pteridaceae > Ceratopteris > Ceratopteris richardii. The sequence continues at coordinate 141,847,236 of CM035428.1, read as the reverse complement.
GATCTATCAGTGATGCCAAGCAGACCAACTATAATGGCTTATTACTCCAGGCTTATGTTCTTGCCAAGTCCATATATGCAGACATTTGAAGAAGCGTTTTTCACAGGATTCTTTGAAATTGATTCTGAGATATTTTTGAAGATGTCATCTAATCTCAATGCTAGATTAGTAGCATACGAATTAAGCTTCTTCGCAGATCACAGACAGCCACCACATGATGGCGTGAAGGCAGAACAATGGAAACAACTGATGATACGTGAAGCTAATCTGCTGAATGATAAGGAGCAAACAGTATTTCGAACATATGCCCGTCGCTTATCAAAGCCTGTCGGGGACGACAGAGTCCAGGAGGGGGGCAGTGTTGAGGGAGAGACAAGTAAAAAGAAGAAAAAAAGAAGACAACGAAAGAAGTAGCTTCACTAAAAAGCAAGATTTGAAGATACATCTCTGCAGGAAGCCCCGCAGGGGCACATTACCCATCTCTGCACAGAGCCCCGCAGGGGCGCACACACCAAGGAAAAGCACGCAGCTAAAAGGAGGAATCAGGGCCAACAAGTATCACATATGTGGGGAGGATTCAGATCAAGGCTTACGAGCTACATCCGCATATGTGCACTAATGGCGTGCGTGGCAAACCGAATCGCACACACCAAGGAAAGGACGTAACCCACATGGGTGCTTCAACCTCTTGATCTCTGGAAGGTCCAGATCGAAGACTGAAGCACCACATCTTCAGACCTTCCACTGGTGGCGTGCGCGGCAACCCAGAATTAAGGAACCTATAGGTGAATTAGACTGCAGAATATCAGGTAGTCAGTCTAACTCCAAGGGTTGCGGGCGATCAAGGCGAATACATCAGGCCCAGAGAATGTAAAACAAGAATTAAGAAGAGGCCGTCAAAACTGAACACCTGTTTTATAAACAGGTAACAATGAGCAAAGGTTGCGTGCAGTGAAAAGAAGTGAATAACACAGCAAGGTCCGATGTGTGCAACTAGGACAAATCAGAGCGCCTCTAAAACGTAATGCAAGATCAAGAATCAGACAATACTGACCACTGGGTGCGTGCAGACAACAAACTGATGACAAGAAGCAAAGCCTGTCAAGGGACGACAGAGACGAAGAGGGGGAGAGTGTTGCAGAGCTAAAGAGCGCACAAAGCAGAGAAAAAGACGGGCCCCAAAATTTTTCCGATTTGGACATCATATTTTTGTATCATAATTATTCTTGTAATATATTTTCCGTTGTAAAGGCACTAGAGGAGTCCTCTAGATGCATCCCCACAGAAGATTAGGAGCTTACCCATGTAAAATAATAGAAATTTAGTCTTGTAGTGAATAAAGTGCCTGTCTCTTGTGTGAAAGAACCATTTTTTAGGGCACTAGTATATAAGTCAAATGTGACTCTTTGTAAAGAACTTTTTGCCATTGTGAGAAGAGAGAGCACAGAAATTCGAATTTGTGTCTTCTTCCCTCCTTATCTTCTTCTTTGTGAGCTTGAATGCATGTGTATTGCTTGGAAAGAGTGCTTGTGAGTGTTGTCTATCCATGAAAGTGTTTCTTTGTTGTAGGAAAGGTGTGTGCGAAGTGTAGGAAGTGCTGAAGTGTAGGAAAGTATTCCCGCGACTCAGTATTTCGCTCATAACTTGAAGTAGGAGCGTCGGAATTGAGTGAAACCACTGCCATTGGATGCGTCTTCTCGAGAGCTTCGAAACGCATATGCTATTCGCTATATTTGGAGTTCGGAGCTGGGAGAAAAGTCCAAAATACTGACAGCTGCTGCACTAAGTATCGTTTCGCCTTGCCCAACAGTTGGAGTTTGTTTGGATAAGTCTTTGTCTCATTTACATTCTTGGAGTAGTTCATTTGCATTGACCATTACATGATTGCATGTCTTCATACACTCGGCTAGGTTTGTATACTCTTTGGATTGATAATTAAAAGTGTGTATCCCCACTATATGCACTTGTGAGGGGATTGAGGTATAGTTTCTTTCTCCGCAAGTCCCTAAGTTGATACTTAGGTCAACACACTCACCTAAAAGTGATCCTATACTTTAGGGATGTAATAGATTTTATTTGTCTAGAAAATGAGTCATGTCTTCACTCTCCTAATTCCATGAGATTCCTTCTTTTCTTGACTTTTACAATTATCAAAAGTGAATACACTCAAAATAACAAGCATGAGTTCATATTTGATTCTCCAATTGAGGAAGTAAGTAGATGTGTTGTCCTGAATCCTTAGCAATCCACTTAGGCTTTCTAATTGCACCAATAGCTCTCCCTCAAGCTTAAGATGCTCGAGTCTTTAGTCCTACAAGATTTCTTGTATCCAATGATTGATTTGAATCTATTCAATTTTCTTTCATCCAATGTCTTTGTCATCATATTTGCACATTGTTGATGAGTTGATATGTATGAGATTTGAATCTCCTTGCTCATAATCTTCTCTCTAACATAGTGATAATGAACTTCTATATGTTTGGTCCTAGCATGATAGATAGGGTTGGTAGCAAGATGTAATGAGCTAATGCTGTCTCCAAATATATGTGGAGTTAAAGTGTTCAACCCTAAATTTGAATATAGGGTTCTAATCCACATAGCTTCTTCTGTAGCATTGGCAGGTCCTCTGTATTCAACCTCTGTTGATGAAAGAGCAACTATGGGTTACCTCTTGGAAGACCATGAAATTAATTTTGTACCTACAAAAGCAATATGTCCAGATGTGCTTCTCTTATCATATTTAGAGCTTGCCCAATCTATATGAGAAAAGAGTTTAACATCTATATCAGATGTATATGGATATTATAGCCCTTCAAATAATTTTGGTTGCTTCCATGTGAGGCTTCCTTGGGGTGTGCATGAATTGACTTAGCACACTTACTCCATAGCAAAATCTACTCTAGTTAGAGTAGAATAATTTAAACTTCCAATTAGACTTTGATAGCTAGTTATATCTTCAAATAGCTCACCTTTATGAGTACTTAGCTTCAGATTTACCTCCAAGGGTGTACAGGCAACTTTTGTATTCTCCATTTTGAATTTATTGAGCATATCTCCAATGTATTTCCTTTGTATGAGGAACATACCCTTCTTTGTATATACCACTTCCAACCCTAGGAAGTATGTGAGTAAACCAAGATCACTGCTCTTGAACTCCTCCTTCATTTGAGGTTTAAGCTTTCTAAGTATGTGAGTAAACCAAGATCACTACTCTTGGACTCTTCCCTCATTTGAGGTTTAACCTTTCTAATTCCATCTTCATCACTTCTTCTAATGATTATATCATCCACATATACATATAGGTATATTACCTCTTAATGATTCCTCTTGATGAAAAGGGAAGAATGTGCCTTGCTTACATTAAATCCTTTGTCCTGCAAATAAGTAACAAGTCTATGATTCCAAGCTCTAGGAGCTTGCTTCAATCCATACAAGGCTTTCCTCGACCATTATACATATTCAAGATATGATTGATCTTCAAATCTAAGAGCTTGAGTCATATATACCTCCTCTAATATCCAACCATTTAAGAAAGCATTTTAACATCCATTTGATATATCTTCCAATTTTTGGAATGTTGGTGCATGACAACCATCAATTGATGTGTTGAACAAAGACTTGAAGTCAAAAGAAGAAGCAAAGATCAATACATGAAGATTGGAGATAGAGCATATTCAGAAAATGAAGACTTGTATACATATGTACATTAAACTTATAGTTAGCTCACTTATACCTTTGTTATGGTCATGAGCTTGTACATATATGCCTATATATACAAGTAGAAAGTCAACGAAAATATGAGAGAGCATGAATTGAGGAGAATTAGATGTTGTAAGAGTCATTAGACATTTTAGAAGTGTATAAGAACTCTCTCATCATTCAGATGTAAAAATTCTCAGATAAGAAGAAAAATGGCGCCTGATCTTTTGCTTAGTAATCCTGTGTTTAATCTTTTGTGAAATGATTTTGTACAAGTCTAAGTGTATAGTTGATTGACCTCTCTACAATTTTTCAGATCCTAATTGTAATCGGGGTGAGAGAATTGAGAGTAGGAACATCTACATGTGTAAATGTGAAGAAGTGAAGTTGCAGCAGGTGCAAAATTCGATGCTAATGTTTTGGTCAGTTCTCCTTCCACAGTGTAAAGTTTTGAGCAACCAAGAACTCATTCTTTAAGTTGGAAGTTAAGCTACCTATGGCTAAAATCATTTGAATAAACACAATGTAATTTGAGGGGACTATGCATTAAAAGTTACATGTGTTAAAGTCGACTGTAGAGAAGTATAGTTTTAGACATAGGTGGATTGTTTGAATCATTTCTCAAGATCTACTAAGTCTTTTGAGATGATTTTTAACTTGGAGAAGGTGCACAAACATTAGGCAAAGCTTCATACAAATTTTTAACTAAGTGTGTTAAAGACGACTGTAGAGAAGTACAGTTTTAGACATAGGTGGATTGTTTGAATCATTTCTCAAGATCTACTAAGTCTTTTGAGATGATTTTTAACTTGGAGAAAGTGCACAGAGGCCTGAAGCTATCAAAAATATCAAAAGGAACTTCATTCGAAGTAAAGGCACACTTATTCCTCATAAATTTTGAAGAATGTAATACACAGGTGAAGAAAGGATGGGAGATTCTCTTCAGATAGAGAAATTGGATAGAGAAAACTATCCAACTTGGTCAATTAGGATGGAAGCTCATCTCATGAGGAAAGACCTAATAGGTTACATCACACGTGAAGAAGAAAAACCAAAACTCAGAGATCCTAGTGTTCCAACCAGGGATGAACTCTTAGATTTGAAGACTTGGATGAATAAGGATGCTCAAGCAAGGAGCATTATCTACATCAGAGTTAATGACTACTTGCTACCTCATATTAGAGGACTTGAAAGTGCAAGTGACATATGGAATGCTTTGGAGGAGCATTTTCAAAATACTAAAAAGTCAAGGAAGGCATCTTTGTGGGAAGAGTTTACCACATTCAAGAAGAGGGCCTCTCAATCTATTTCTGATTATGTAACAAGGATGAAGGACATTGCACATGCATTAGGGGCAGTTGATGAAGATATTGAGGAGGATACATTGGTAAGGAAAATCCTCATAGGTTTGAGAGGAGATGAGAAATGGAAACCATTCATTTTGTCTATTGAATTGTCACTAGAGCATTTCACTCCTAATTTAAATCAGTTGCTAGGACACATGCTAACTTTTGAGCAGGATGTCAAAGGTGATGGTGATAAGAGTGCAGGTCAAGCAATGTATTCAAAGGATAAGAAGAAGAATAGCAAAGGTAAACAACAATCAAATGAAGAAGAAGGTACAACTAGCCAAACCAACTTCCTATGAGGAAGAGGAGGTGGAAAAGGTCGAGGAAGAGGCAGAAGCAATAAAGATGGAGCCAAAGCTTGCTAGATTTGTGGTAAGACAAATCATTTAGCTCATGATTGTTGGCATAATAATCAGAATAATGGAGGATATAGTCAGAACTTTAATTCAAGAGGAAGATGTGGTAGAAACCAAAGAGGTAATTTCAGAGGTAGAGGTAGTAGAGGTTACTTTGGAAGAAATGCAGGTAGAGGATTCCAAAGTCAATCCTACAACAATACCTACTATAATTTGTGAAGAGATGGATAAGTATGTGTTTGAAGATGAAGAGGTGTTGCAAAATCCTTGATCTACACCAGCCAAATGAACTCCAGGAGTAGATGGTGGGCCCTTTTAGCTTGCCAATGGATGTATTAGACACCCTATGTACCTTGGAAGATCACTCTCAAAAAGATAGATCAAAACAGATAAGTTGGAGTTAGCTCAGAGGTGAAAACTTGCTATTCTTGGTTCATACACCTGTCCAGTGTTTTACATAATTCTCTGAGCACAGCAGCAATTAGCTTATTTCCTCTTGGGGAAGTCTAGTTAGCTTAAAGAGCTAACTTTCAAGAGTAATCTCATAAAAAATAACAAAGCACACACTGAGAATGAGTTTTAACAAGTGATGACATCATCCCGATTTTCACGGGCTGCTACAGAAATAGACCAGTGAGCAGAAAAATCACCATAACTCAAAATGTAGAAATCCAATGATTATGAAAATTTGTATGGTTATACTAGACAAAAAGCTAAATCCAAAAAGCTTTAAATCACTGAATTTGGGTATGTAACCACTGAGAAACACCTCTGACAAGATGAGTGAAAAAGTCGGGTACCTGACAGAGAGGTGAAGATGAACAGACCCTGTTGACTTCAAATGAACACAACTGAAGATTGCAACATCCAAATGACATGAAAATTTATGAGCATATAGTAGACTTATAGAGCTAACTTTACCAAGTTAAATCACTGAAAATAATGCACCAAGCTCAGAGAAAACATCTATGCAAGCTGACTGAGAAAACTGAGAGTAATGGTAGTGAGTAGTACACTTCACAAGAACATGGAAAGATGAACTCAAATAATCATGAAAATGAAAGTATATTGCTTGTACAATACAATGACTTACTGATACATATGTGTGCCTTGTAATCACACCTTGATATGGCATAAAGCTCAGCTCTTGGAGGTCTTCACATAGGTCTCTCTAACCACGACTAAAACTGCCATCTATTTATAGTTGAGTTTGGGAGGCTAACTTCCCTCAATCACTCTCCAATCAATCAATGATTGATTTGATTCTCTACCTACCACAAATCACAAATTCGTGGCTCCTCTTTCCATTCTTGATCAAGTGGACTCAACCACTTAAGATTCTCTTACTTTTACATTAAGTAAACTCTTCAAAAGTTACAAGAGGTAGTTCACAAGTGAACTTTACATAGTCTTCTTTTTAAAGCTTCTTCTAAGACTTTGTGAGACTCAAGCCAATACTTAGGCTTGTCATAGACTTGCTCCAACAGCTCCCCCTCAAGCCAAGTATGCTTGAGGTCTTCAATCTTCCAAGATTACGTGCAAACCTATCATAGCCTTGAATTTGCAAAGCTTTGTACCATCCAATGCTTTGGTTAGAATATCTGCACATTGTTGATGAGTGGACACATATGATATTTGAATATCTTTGCTTAAATAGTTGGAGTTCCAAACTCCAATCCAAGATCTTTGAACAATGTCTTCATCCACATAGCTTCTTGTGTAGCTATGGCAAGACCTCTATATTCAGCTTCAGTAGAAGAGAGAGCAACTGTGGGTTGCTTCTTGGATGACCATGAAATAAGCTTTGAACCTGCAAAGGTAAGATAACCTGAAGTGCTCCTTCTATCTTCCTTGGAGCCAACCCAATCTACATCAGAAAATAGCTTCAAACCTAAATCAGATACATAAGGATAATAAAGTCCTTCATTTATGGTTCCTTTGAGATACTTGAGAATCCTTTTGGCAGCATCCATATGTGGTTTCCTTGGTGTGTGCATAAATTGACTTAGCACACTCACACTGTAACATATATCTACTCTTGTCAATGTGGCATAGTTGAGACTACCCACTAGACTTTGATATGATGTGATGTCCTCTATGAGTTCACCTTCATGTGAGCTCAATTTGTGATTGACCTCCATTGGAGTACCTGCAATCTTACAATCTTGCATCTTGAATTTTGCCAACATGTCCTTAATGTACTTCCTTTGAGTGAGAAACAAACCATGATCTTTGTAGACAACTTCCATACCTAGGAAGTAGGTAAGTGAACCCAAATCACTTATCTTGAACTCTTCTCTCATCTGATCTTTGATCTTCTTCATACCATCTGCATCATTTCCTGTCAATATAATATCATCTACATATACACATAGGTAGATGACCTCGGAATTACTCTTTTTAATAAAGAGTGAAGGATCTGCCTTGCTTGGTTGAAAGCCTTTGTCCTGCAAGAATGAAACAAGCCTGAAATTCCAAGCTCTTGGAGCTTGCTTGAGACCATACAATGCTTTGTTAAGTTTACACACATAATCAGGATAACCTTGATTCTCAAAACCAGGTGGTTGTGCCATATATACCTCTTCTGTTATCCAACACCATTCAAGAATGCATTCTTTACATCTAGTTGAAGTATCTTCCAATTCTTGGAAGAGGCAATACTAAGCAAAACCCTAATAGTAGGCATCTTTGCCACAGGAGAGAAAGTCTCCTCATAATCAATTCCCTGAGTTTGTGCAAAGCCTTTTGCCACAAGCCTTGCCTTATACCTGTTAATTGAACCATCAGAATTCTTCTTGAGTTTATAGACCCATCTTGAGCCTATTACCTTCATGGATGAAGTCTTGGGCACCAAATCCCAAGTGTTGTTTTCCTCAAGTGCTTCAATCTCTTCCTTCATTGCATGCTTCCATTCTGTTTTTGCTTTGGCCTCTTCAAATGATGATGGCTCCTCTTGGTTTTTGTCCTGTGCTATGTAGATAGAATGTTTAGTTACTAATGAGGTGTCAAACCCATACCTTTCTGGTTTTTTCTTTTCCCTCATAGATCTTCTTAGGCCATGATGTGATGATTCTGCCTCATGTCCAAGTTCTTGCAATTTTGCTTTACCTTTAGATTTCCATGCTTTGATCTTTTCCATGTGAGATTCTTCATCATCTTCTGAGGTGTCTTGTTATTCAATCTTTGATTGTTCTCTACCAAGCTTTGGAAAATCTTCTTCAAGATCATATGGTAAATTGATCTTCCTGCATGAATCTTCATACCATGAATTGTTCTCATCAAAAACTACATCTCTGCTTACCAAGAATCCTTTGTTGGTAGGGTTGTATAACCTGTAGCCCTTTTGATTGTTTTCATATCCAATAAATACACACCTTTCTACCTTTGGATCCATCTTGCCTCTAACCTGTGAAGGAACATGAGCAAAAGCAATACATCCAAAAATTTTACAATGATCTAAGCTTGGTCTTCTTCCATTCCAAGCCTCATATGGAGTCATCCCATCAAGGGATTTTGAAGGCAACCTGTTAATCAAGTAAGTGGCTGTAGATACAGCCTCAGCCCATAAGTAATTAGGTAAATGCTTTTCATTTAACATAGACCTTGCAGCTTCAACAATCGTCCTATTCCTCCTTTCTGCCACTCCATTTTGCTCAGGAGTGTACCTTGTAGTTACCTCTCTTTTGACTCCTCTTTCTTGAAGAAAAGAATCAAACTCATGGGAGAAATATTCTCCCCCTCCATCTGACCTTAGCCTTTTTAGTGATTTACCTGTTTGATTCTCCACAAGAGCCAAATATCTTTTGAAACATGAAAAAACTTCATCTTTGTGTTTCATAAAGAATAGGATAGTCCATCTGCTGCAATCATCAATAAAGGAAACATAATACCTTGATCCAGATATTGAAGCTTCCTTGCTAGGTCCCCATACATGTGTATGAACCAACTCCAAGAGATCTCCATGCATATAGCCTTTCTTCATGAATGGTAACCTGTGAGACTTTCCAAATTGACATGCACTACACTTATAAATCATATGTTGTTTTGACAAATTAGGAAGTCCAAGTACACTTTGGTCCTTGCAGATTTGTTTTAATGACCTTTCACCAATATGTGCTAACCTTTTGTGCCATACTTCCAATTCTGTGAGTGTCTGACTACCATAATTAAAGAGAGCAATGTTTCTAGTGTCCTATAATTCAAATGTGAACAATCTACCTATCTTTTCACCTTTTGCAATTCTTCTGAATCCTTGACTTGGATCTTCAACAAATGCTCCTGCTTTTGTGAACCTGACTTGCAACCCTTTCTCTACTATCTGCCCAACACTTATCAAATTCTTTGTAATGGTAGGAACATAGAGTACCTTACTGAGTAGGTTGATGTTTCCATCAGGTGCTTTGACATTGCCTATTTTCTCCACAGGATGTTTTGTATCATCTCCTGTTTGTACCTCATGCTTATTCCTTGGATCTTCTAAATCTGATAGGAGTGCCACATTTCCTGCCACATGATTTGAACAACCTGAATCTATGTAGAAAACATGCTCATCAGATTTACCTTGTGGCATAGCCATGTTCATGATCAATAATGAATCCTCTTTGTTTGAGTCTTCTGTGTAGTTATTGTAGTCTCTCCTTCCTTTGTAGCCTCCTTGATAGTTTGAATGATTGTAGTTGTTGTAGTTGCCATGGTACTTGTTGAACCTTCCTCTTGAGTAGCCATAACTTCCTCTATTGTATCCTCTGCCTCTTTGATTCCTGGAATTCCTAAAGCAATTTTCAGTTGTATGATTAGTTAATCCACAAATAGAACATGAGTTGGAGACTTGGGATCTCCCCCTGCCTTGTCTACCTCCTCTTCCTCTACCTCTGCCATGTCTTCCTCTACCTGCATAGTTAGCTTGATATGTACCTGCTTCATCATCCACTTTCTTTGCCTTTCCTTTGTTATCTTTAGTCTTGCTTTTATCCGTGTATAAAGCTGAAGATTGATTACCTTTAGAGCTTTCTCCATTTTTGATAAGCTTTGCCTCTTGAGTAAGTAGTTTTCCAATGAGTGTGTTGAAATCAGGTACATGCATGTCCATGTACAAATCCATAGCTGTGGTGAATGCTTCCCACTTATCATCTGCCTTCAAGCCATTGATGACCTGCCTTACAATTTGCTCTTCATCTATTACCTCTCCAATGCTTCCCAACTGATCCGCTATGTCCTTGAGCTTTGTGACAAAATCAGTCACATTTTGTTTGGGAGCCTTCTTGAGAGTTGTGAACTCCAGCCATAGTTGATGCTTCCTAGCTTTGGTACTTGAAGAAAAGAAAGCTTCAAGTGCATCCCACACTTCCTGAGATGTCTTACAACTTCTAATGTGAGGCAACAAAAAATCTGAGATAGAGTTGAGGAGATAAGACCTTGCAAGTGCATCCTTGGAGCACCATGTGCTCAATCTTTCTTGCTCTTCTTGTGTTGGTTGACTTTTGTTTCTGAAACTTGGCATAACTTCATCTCCAGCCACATAACCATATAAAATTCTACCTTGGAGATAAGCTTCCATCCTTAATGACCAAGCTGAGTAGTTACCTCTGTCCAATTTGTCAATTGATGAAGGAAATCCATCTGCCATGTTGTCCAACCTCGCTCTGATACCACTGTGAAGAGATGGATAAGTATGTGTTTGAAGATGAAGAGGTGTTGCAAAATCCTTGATCTACACCAGCCAAATGAACTCGAGGAGTAGATGGTGGGCCCTTTTAGCTTGCCAATGGATGTATTAGACACCCTATGTACCTTGGAAGATCACTCTCAAAAAGATAGATCAAAACAGATAAGTTGGAGTTAGCTCAGAGGTGAAAACTTGCTATTCTTGGTTCATACACCTGTCCAGTGTTTTACATAATTCTCTGAGCACAGCAGCAATTAGCTTAATTCCTCTTGGGGAAGTCTATTTAGCTTAAAGAGCTAACTTTCAAGAGTAATCTCATCAAAAATAACAAAGCACACACTGAGAATGAGTTTTAACAAGTGATGACATCATCCCGATTTTCACGGGCTGCTACAGAAATAGACCAGTGAGAAGAAAAATCACCATAACTCAAAATGTAGAAATCCAATGATTATATTTTGTATGGTTATACTAGACAGTAAGCTGAATCCAACAAGCTTTAAATCACTGAATTTGGATAAGTAACCACTGAGAAACACCTCTGACAAGATGAGTGAAAAAGTCGGGTACCTGACAGAGAGGTGAAGATGAACAGACCCTGTTGACTTCAAATGAACATAACTGAAGATTGCAACATCCAAATGACATGAAAATTTATGAGCATATAGTAGACTTATAGAGCTAACTTTACCAAGTTAAATCACTGAAAATGATGCACCAAGATCAGAGAAAACATCTCTGCAAGCTGACTGAGAAAACTGAGAGTAATGGTAGTGAGTAGTACACTTCACAAGAACATGGAAAGATGAACTCAAATAATCATGAAAATGAAAGTATATTGCTTGTACAATACAATGACTTACTGATACATATGTGTGCCTTGTAATCACACCTTGATATGGCATAAAGCTCAGCTCTTGGAGGTCTTCACATAGGTCTCTCTAACCACGACTAAAACTGCCATCTATTTATAGTTGAGTTTGGGAGGCTAACTTCCCTCAATCACTCTCCAATCAATCAATGATTGATTTGATTCTCTACCTACCACAAATCACAAATTCGTGGCTCCTCTTTCCATTCTTGATCAAGTGGACTCAACCACTTAAGATTCTCTTACTTTTACATTAAGTAAACTCTTCAAAAGTTACAAGAGGTAGTTCACAGGTGAACTTTACATAGTCTTCTTTTTAAAGCTTCTTCTAAGACTTTGTGAGACTCAAGCCAGTAATTTGGCTTGTCATAGACTTGCTCCAACATAATTATGCTTTAGATCAGAAAGAAGATTCAACCTTAACCATGAATGCAACTTGTGAAAGAAAAAGTGAAGACCAAAGAGTCTTCTACATTGACTCAGGGTGTAGCAATCACCTGAGTGGTAATATAACCTTGATGACTGATTTGGAAAATAAGGTAACTAATCATGTAGTTCAAACAGGTGATAATACAAAGCACAATGTGAAATCAATTGGATCAGTGAAGCCCAAGGATGGAAGTACTCTTCTGAGTAAAGTCTTGTATGTTCCTACAATTCCAAAGAATCTGATAAGTGTAGGGAAAATTGTTGAAAAAGGTTATGAAGTAAGGTTCACTAATTATGGAGTTTTTGTGGAAGACCCTAGCCATGGGTATAAACAAATTGTTTCAGGGAAGAAAGAAGGAAGACTCTTCACATTGAAGATTCAAGGTAATGTTGGTCATGCCTTGTTCACTTTTGGAGGACATAAGATCTCTAAGTTAGATCTTTGGCATAAAAGGCTTGGACATTTCAATGAAAGAGGTATTAAAGATATGGTTAACAATGGTTCAATGCTTGGATTTCCTAATGTTGCAAGTCAACATATGACATACAGATGTGAGGCATGTCAACTAGTTAAGGCTCATAAGCAATCATATTCTAAGCATGGTTTCATGTATTCAGAGAAGCTTGAGTTGGTACACACAGATGTGTGGGGACTGTCAAAGGATTTCAATATTAATGGTTCAATATACTATGTGATTTATGTTAATGATGCTTCCAGGTGGATCACTATATATATGATCAAAGATAAATAAGAGGTATTCAATACATTTAAACATTATCATGTGTATGCAAAAAGAATCACAGGTCAAAAGTTGAAGAGACTAAGGTCAGATGGAGGGGGAGAGTATTTCTCTAATGAGTACAGTGATTACTTATGGAATGCATGTATAAAAAGGGAAGTTACTTGCAGATACTCTCATCAACAAAATGGTGTAGCAGAAAGGAGAAATATAACTTTTGTTGAGTTTGTAAGATCAATGATGAAGGAGAAAAATTGTCCAAATTATTTATGGGTTGAGGCTTTAAATACAGCTACATACTTGGTTAATAGGTTACCATGTAAAGCTTTGCAAGAAATGACACCATATGAAGCTGTGTGGGGTAAGAGACCTACCTTAGATCATTGCAAAGTATTTGGATGTTTGGCTTATGCATATGTGCCTCAGTTGAGGCATAAATTGGACCCTAAAGCTGAAAAGTATGTGTTCATTGGATATGATGATAAGCAGATGGGATATAGGTTGTGGAGTCCATCCACAAAGCAATTCCTTGTATCAAAGGATGTTACATTTGATATAGCAAGGTACTTCGTATGCAGGTACAATCAATTATCATGTAAGTGATGAAGAAGTTTTGAATCAAAAGAAAGGTACATCAAAGGTTTAGATATTTGATGAAGAAGAGAACAATGAAGTACAAGTTGAAGTTGAAGAAGTGCCAAGGTTTGATCAAGAATGTGATGAACTAGAAACTTCAAGAAGTGGAGAACTCAGAAAGTCATCAAGACACAAATGGAAACCTACAAGGTATAGCTATGAAACTTCTTTTTTGACTACTAAAGACTATGCTTACATGGTGAAAGCAAATGAAGACCCTTCTACATATGAAGAGGCAAAAAGTAAGGAAAATTGGGAGAAAGCTATGCAGGAAGAGTTTGATGCATTAATGGAGAATGAGACATGGGATTTGGTTCCTAAACCAAATAGTCAGAAGATCATTGGATGCAAATGGTTCTACAAGACAAAGAGGTATGCAGATGGAAGTGTGTCTAGGTATAAAGCTAGACTTGTTGTCAAAGGGTATGCTCAAACATATGGTATAGATTATGATGATACCTATAGTCCTGTGCCAAAGATGACAACCATCAGGACACTCATATCCATTACTGCATGTAAAGGTTGGAGATTATGTCAATTAGATGTGAAGAATGCTTTTCTTAATGGTTATATTTCAGATGATGTTTTCATGGAGCAACCACAAGGATTCAGAGATAAAAGGTATTCGAAATATGTATGCAAGCTCAAGAGAGCTTTGTATGGTTTGAAGCAGGCCCCAAGGGCATGTAACTATAGACTTGTTAAGTTCTTAAAGGAACTTGTTTTCCAAGTATCTAAAGCTGATAGTAGCTTGCTTGTTAAAACAAGTGATGATGGGTTCATTTACATGTGCATATATATTAATGACATAATTCTTACAGGTACAGATGAGAAGTGCATACAAATCCTTAAGAAACAAATGGAGAAAGAGTTCAAGATTAGTGACTTGGGAGAAAGGTATATGTAACTCAAGAAAGGTATTTGAAGAACTTGTTGATCAAGTTTAAAATGGAAGATTGCACTGTAGCACCTACTCCAATGGAAGTGAATCACAAATTGAGCAGATATGGAGGAGAAGAATTCAAGGATATGAAGTTATATCAAAGTCTCGTTGGTAGTCTAATCTATGCTACATTAACTAGGCATGATTTGTCATATGCAATTGGAGTGTTGTCTCAATTCATGCATTGTCCTAGGAAAGAACATTGGGTTGCACGACAAAGATATTTGAGATACATTAAGGGTACACTCAAGGAAGGTTTGTATTATGGTTTTACATCAGATATAAACATCAAGATATATAGTGATACAGATTGGGCAGGTAATCCTGATGATAGGAGATCAACATATGGAGACTTTTGTTATGTGGGAGATAAGTTAATCTCTTGGTGTTCTAATAAGCAACACACAGTTGCTTTATCATCTACAGAAGCAGAGTATAAACATATGGTGAAGCTGCAAAAAAAGTCAGTACACCCACTATTCATGGAGATAACATGAGTTCATTGTATCTAGCTGCTAACCTTGTTTTTCATGCCAAGACCAAACACATTGAGATTCAGTATCACTTCTTGAGAGAGAGGTGATCGATAAGGAGATTGAAATCATACATACTTCAACAAAAGATCAGATTGCAAATATGCTAACCAAAAGCTTGGATGGACCAAAGCTACAAAGATTCAAAGACATGGCAAGTATAAAGAATATGGAGGAAGACTCAATTGATGATCGAGGGGGAGTTGTTGGTGCATGAAAACCATCAATTGATGTGTTGAACAAAGACTTGAAGTCAGAAGATAAAGCAAACATCAATACATGAAGATTGGAGTTAGAGCATATTCAGAAAATGAAGACTTGTATACATATGTACATTAAACTTATAGTTAACTCACTTATACCTTTGTTATGGTCATGAGCTTGTACATATATGCCTAGATATACAAGTAGAAATTCGGGGCAAATATGAGAGAGCATGAGTGGAGAAGGATTAGATGTTGTAAGAGTCATTAGACATATTAGAAGTGTAGAAGAACTCTCTCATCATTCAAATGTAAAAGTTCTCAATAAGAAGAAAATTGGTGCCCGATCTTTTGCTTAGTACTCCTTCTGTGTTTAATCTTCTGTGAAGTGATTTTGTACAAGTCTAATTCTATATCTAATTGACCTTTGTACAAGTTTTTGGATCCTAATTATGATCAGGCTAAGAGAATTGAGAGTAGGAACATTTACATGTGTAAATGTGAAAAAGTGAAGTTGCAACAGGTGCAGAATTTGATGCTAATGTTTTGGTCAATTCTCCTTCCACAGTGTAAAGTTTTGAGCAAGCATTCTTTAAGTTGGAAGGTAAGCTACCTATGGCTAAAAGCATTTGAATAAACAAGTTGTAATTTGAGAGAACTATGCATTAAAAGTTACTGGTGTCAAAGTCGACGATAGAGAAGTAGAATTTTAGACATAGGTGGATTGTTTGAATCATTTGTCAAGATCTACTAAGTCTTTTCAAATGATTTAACTTGGAGAAGGTGCACAATTATTATTCAATAGTTCATACAAAGTTTCATTGAAAACTTTACACATTTGGTTAGGCAGTGAGTGAGTTAAGTGTAGCAGACTTTTTTGAGTAATGACTTTCTTTAGAGTTAGTTAAAAATTTTGATAATCTGGTACTGATCCTCCAAATTGGTAAAGGTTTTGAGTTATTTTTTATATAGAGGTGCTCTAACATCAAGGATAGCTTGTTCTTTTGGAGATTAACACTCTCCATCATGGAAGATGAAACACTCAGGAATACTCTAATAGAGTATGCATTTTTGCAACAGGTGAAAATGTTTCTTCATATCAATGCCTTGGGTTTGTGCAAACACTTTGGCTACAAGCCTTGATTTGTACCTATTACTTGAACCATCAAAATTATTCTTTACCTTGTAAATCCATCTTGAGCCAATGACCTTCATAGATGGAGTCTTGGGTACCAAGTCCCAAGTCTGATTCTCTTGTATAGCTTCTATTTCTTCTTCCCTGACACTTCTCCACTACGGCTTCTTCTTGGCTTCTTCATATGTAGATGGTTCTTCAGAGTTTGAGTCTTGTGCTATATGTATTGAGTGATTAGTGACTAAAGAGGTATCATAACCATACCTTTTTGGATTCTTTTTCTCTCTGGTAGATCTTGGTATAGTTTGTTGAGATGATTTTGCTTTTACTTTTAGTGTCCATGTGAAAGGCCAAATGGCCATTGGACATTCTTCTATATGTTCTTTAATAAAACATATAGTGGTGTGGCTAGCCTCAAACTTACCTTCCTTCATAGTCAGGTTCATGAGAAGAAGTGTGTCTTCATGAGCTTGATCATCTATATAGTTATTGTAGTCTCTCTTTCCTTCATATCCACCTTATTAGTTATTTTTTGTATGAGTTGCTATTGTATCTAGAAGAATTGTTAAACCTTCCTCTTGAGTTTCCATAACCTCCTTTGTTGTATCGTCTTCCTCTTTGGTTTCTAGGATTCTTGAAACAATTCTCTATACTATGATTGATTAGACCACATATAACATAGGGTGATGAGTTTTTAGCTCTTCCCTTGTCTTGTCTACTTCCTCTGCCTCTTGCTCTTGAGCCTTTATCTCTCCCTACAAAATTGGCTTGAGAGGTGCTTCCTTCATCATTAGACTTCTTACCCTTGCCTTTATCATACTTGCTTCTATTCTTATCTGTATAGAAAGGAGATGATTGAATACCTTTTTATTTCTCTCCATTCTTCATATGCTTTGGTTCATGTGTGAACAATTGTCCCATGAGTGTGTTAAAGTTAGGAGTTTGCATGTCCATGTAAAGATCCATAGTTGTGGTGAAGGCTTCTTATTTGCCATCAGCCTTGATACCGTTGATGACTTGCCTTACTATTTGTTCTTCATCAATGACTTCTCTAATGCTTCCAAGCTGGTCTACAATGTCCATCTTGGTGAGAAAAGTAGTCACACTTTTCTTGGGCACTTTCTTGAGTGTTGTAAACTCCATCCATAACTTATTCTTCCTTTCCATAGTGCTTGATGAGAAGAATGGTTCAAGAGCATTCCATATCTCTTGTGATTTCTTGCAATTCCTAATGTGAGGAAGTAAAAACTTATTTGTTTTTGTTGCCCTTTGCTTGTAAGTATTGCCATCATCTCATTTCTAGATATGTAAACCAAAGATCAAATTCAGAAGCATGAAGACTTGTATATACATGTACACTAAACTTGTAATTAGCTCACTTATACCTTTGTTATGGTTATGAGTTTGTACATATACGCCTATATATACAAGTAGAAAGTCGGTACATGTAGAGAGAGATGATGTCAATATCTAAAAGTAGAAAGGCGATACATGTAGATAGAGATGATAAGTTTTAGAAGTCATTAAACTTTAGAAGTGATGGCAATATGTCTCATCAATCAGATGTAATGTATTCCTAAATAGAAGAAATGTTGCACCCCAATCTTTTGCTTAGTGCTCCTTCTGTGTTTATCCTTTAGTGAAATTATTTTGTACAAGTCTAAGGCTATAGTTGAGTGACCTATGTACAAATTTTCAGATCCTAATTGTGATTAGGCTGAGAGGATTATGAGTAGGAACATTTACATGTGTAAATGTGAAGAAGAGAAGACTATAGCAGGTGCAAATTTGATGATAATGTTTTGGTCAATTCTCCTTCCACAGTGTAAAGTTTTAAGCAAGAAGGTATGCTACTTGCGGCTAAAAGCATTTGAATAAACGGGGTCTAGTTTGGGAGCACCATGCATTAGAAGTTGCAGGTGTCATAGTTCACTACATAGAAGAACAATTTAAGACATAAGTACATTGTTTGAAGTAAATCTCAAGATCTACTAAATCTTTTGGAGAGATTCAACTTGGAGTGCACAAATTTTAGAAGACACAGTGTATAAAGTTTCATTAAAAACTTTACACATTTGATCAGTCAATGAGTGAATTGAGTGCAAGAGACTTTTCTAAATAAATAGTTTCTTCAGAGTTAGTGCAAATTATGATAATTTGGCATTAGCCTTCTAGAATTGGTTGAGGTTTTGAGTTGTTCTTGATATAGAGGTACTAGAACATCAAGGATAACTTGTCCTTTTGGAGATTAACACTCTCCACCAGTGGTATCAGAGCAGGAGTCATCAAAATTGAAGAAAGGAGGACCCCGATTGTTGTGGATATATAGAAATCAATCCTTGAAGATTCAAAAGGTGAAAGTTTGAAGTGAAAGGTAGAGAAGGATGCCTGAAGCTATCAAGAAGATCAAAAGGAACTACATTCAAAGTAAAGTTACATTCATTATTCACAAAGCTTCAAGAATTTGTTGCACAGGTGAAGAAAGGATGGGAGATTCTCTTCAGATAGAGAAATTGGATAGAGAAAACTATCCTACTTGGTCTATGAGGATGGAATCTCATCTTATGAGCAAAGACATGATAGGATACATCACAAGCGAAGAAGAAAAACCAGAATTTAGGGATCCTAGTATTCCAACTAGGGAAGAGCTCTCAAATTTGAAGATATGGATGAAGAAGGATGCTCAAGCGAGAAGCATTATTTACATGGGAGTCAATGATTACTTGCTACCTCATATTAGAAGACTTGAAAGTGCAATTGACATATGGAATGCTTTGGAGGAGCATTTCCAAAACACTACAAAGTCAAGGAAGGCATCTTTATGGGTAGAGTTGACCACATTAAAAAAGAAAGCTTCTCAATCTATTTCTAATTATGTAGCAAGGATGAAGGATATTGCAGATGCATTAGGAGCAGTTGATGAAGATATTAAAGAGGATAAATTGGTAAGACAAAACCTCACAGGTTTGAGAGGAGATGAGAAGTGGAAGCCTTTCATTCTATCCATTGAATTGTCACTAGATCATTTCACTCGTGATTTAAATCAATTTGCTAGGACACATGTTGACCTTTAAGTAGGATGTCAAAGGTGATGTTGATAAGAGTACAGGTCAAGCAATGTATTCAAAGGATAAGAATAAGATTGACAAAGGCAAGCAACAATTGAATGAAGATGAAGGCACTACTAGCCAAGATAACTTCCTAAGAGGAAGAGGTGGTGGCAGAGGAAGAGGAAGAGGCAGAAGCAATAAAGATGGTGTCAAAGCTTGCTGGATTTGTGGTAAGACTAATCATTTAGCTCATGAATGTTGGCATAATAATCAGAATGGTGGAGAATATAATCAGAATTTTAATTCAAGAGGAAGAGGTAATAGAAATCAGAGAGGTAATTTCAGAGGTAGAGGTAGTAGAGGTTACTTTGGAAGAAATGTAGGTAGAGGCTTTCAAAGTCAATCCTACAATAATACCTACTACAACTATGCTTCAGATCAGAAGGAGGATTCAACCTTAATTATGAATGAAACTTGTGAAAGACAAAGTGAAAATCAAAGAGTCTTCTACATTGACTCAGGATGTAGCAATCACCTGAGTGGAAACATAGCTTTGATGACTGATTTGGAGAATAAGGTAACCATTGTTGAGAAAAAGGGGAGCAACAAACCCTAACCGCCTCACATGGAAGTGAGAGGTTACTCCAAGTTGGGGCAAAGAATGAGAGGAGAGGTTCACCCACGCTCATGGACCAATGGCAACGATGGCCAACGTCACAAGGAGCAAAGGGGAACATCCTCCCAACCATGCACACACACATGCAAATCCATACACCAAGACCAACGCCATTGCACACAAGGAGGCAAGAGAGTAACAAATGACACCTTCTTCCATTACCAAAATGGAGGCCAAGGCCATGGCCAAGGGACCTCGCCTTTTACAAATGAGGCTCTTCTTTATATAGAGAAGAAGAGAGGCATATGTGAATAAAACATGTGGTCAAAAGACCACATGTGCTAAATCAAAAAGAGAATCTCATGTGATATGGGAATTTCAAAAAGATAACTACCTAGAGAGAGAGGGGGTGCATGGATTTCTACGTGGATTTTTTTTGTGTTTGTTCAAAAAGGAGTTGTTCAAAAAGGAGTTTTCAAGGAAAGGCTTCAATACCATAGACTTGAGGAAATATTAAAAAGTGGTTTTAGGAGAGTGTTCACATGGACATCTCTTAAATACAAAAAAGGGGTATTTTTATGAGGGCTAGAGGGTGCCATTGCATGAGGAAATTATGGGCAACCCAAATAACAACACCCTCCTCCTCCTAGACTTTGTCGTCCTCGATAAAACTAAGAGAAGAGAAGCATACAGTGCCGAACTGGTCCAAATTTGGAGTCTTCAACTCTTCAAATATGCAATGGTTCCAATCTGAATTTTGCAAGGCTGCAAATCTTTTGAATCAGCAAGCCGTCTGCCTTCAAATCTTGAATCCAGCAATGCTGAGCGACACAATCCCCTTGGGGGGCAGTCAGCCCAGCCTCCTTCCAATGTGCCTTCACTCAAAGCTCTAATACCTGAAATTAAACATACACAACAAGTAGACTGATTTTTGAAAAGAAGCACCTAAAAAATGTTAATTCCATTTTTAGTTTCCACTTCAGGGAGCATCCATTGCCACAAGACTTGCTCTACTAGAGAGAAGTCTGCATGAAAACCGTCTTGCTCCTGCAAAGAAAAGAAAAACCATAGTCCCAAAACAAGGAGCCCTTATCAAGACCATGAGTGCCTGTCCCTTATGTCTCAATGATTCCGCTTTGTTATTCTCAAGTGAGAGTGATATTTGGCAATGTAAAGCATGAGGTGAATGTAGCCTAAAGTCCTGCCATCGTTTTATACTATGCACCTAGTCAACAAGCTTTAACATGAGTGTGATGTGTTCACAAAATGATTAGACCATAGTGCAACCTTATGAGTCCTATCATTTTGCAAGCATTCATGAGATTCAAACAACTTATCCAACACTATTCCTCCCATCTATAATAGCAAAACATCCATAGGAGGTAAGAATGAGCAATATTAGTGTCGGCCTGTAATGAATTTGAGCCTTAAATGAGAATGTGGAACTAGAGAGTTACCTCCCTAGCAAAAAACAAAGTTTCATTTATGACTTCATGCTTAATTTAGTTCAGATCTGAAAAAATTACAACCCCCTATGTGCATGCTCTTCTACAAATATCCATTAAATAATACATGCACACATCATGAAGAACATTTTGAAGTATTATGCACGAAACCCAGGAATTTAACTACAATCAGCTACATGCATTAATAAAGAGTAGAGACAAGAGATGCATTAGCATGTAGCAAGAGTTTGTGCAGTCTTGAACCCGATTTCTGTTAGGGGGTCAATGGACACAGAACATCAAGCAGCATTCATACCATTGTGACTTTTGTACCACACAATCATATGAGCAATTTATTCATTTCCAATGATTATGACCAGCATGCAATAGAAATTTCATAAGCCCACGAAGCACCATCCTCTTTCTTTCAAAACTGCAAGCTTTCCCTCAAGCAAGAAGATCATGTTTGTGATGAATGCATAGATATGAGGTGCTTAAAGGAGTCAACATGCTCCTTGGCAAGACACCAAACCTGCAACTTCAAGAATATAGCAGAAAGCATGTGTAGCACTTGAAATCAAATATCAAATAAAGCAAGAAGCACTCAAGCTTGTCATTAACACATACAACAGGTCTTAAACTTTGCACAATACCATAGTGAAGATCATACTTTGTTCATAGATGAAAGTCAAGAGTCCATGACCTGCAAAAGACAACAAGTGGGCACCTTCCCTCATGTACAGATAGACTATCAATTTTGTCAAGATGATTGAAGAATATCATGGAGATCATTGTAAATTCCTGGTCGATCAAATCTGCAATTGTAACAAAGTCACGCAAAACCTTATATGTGCAGATGCATCAACAGGAAGAGTATGCATGAATCAAAAACCACTGGACTATAGATGCATGCTCCAACCCCTTATAAAAAGATGTCCTCGTAGAGTGAATACACCACGATATTCAAAAGAGCTCAACTACGTTCCTCAAGCTCCATGTTTATAAAAAATCAAGAAGTTTTGCATCATTCAAATTCATAATGTTCTCATATGGAAAGGCAACCAGTCAATGTTCATGAGACGCCAAGGGAATTTCCTGCACCCTATCACATAAACTTATCACATAAAGCTGAACATCACAAAGTAAAACAAATGCATTTACCCTGGAAGATTTACCAATCACATCTCATGTCCAACAGTATACTAAGTTGACCTTTGTGTTAACTCCCCAAACAGTCATGAGAGAAATACAGGTTATTCGAAAGCTCATCCTGAAGAGGGATGAATAACCAAGATAATACCCACACCCCCGAAGTCATGATCAGTAAGTATGACTCAGGCATTCAAAACACAACACGCAAAAAAAATTTGGGCAAAGAACAACTCGTCATGAACGATATCATTGCAACATACGTTCGTACTAGCAAAAGAGGCATTGGGTGATGCTCTAGTCATGCGTGTCAGGGGCCAATGACTCAGAATGCACAGAGGCAGAAGTACAAGAAGGGGCGGCAAGACCCGAGCGGTAGTGTCAAGTAATGGCCGAGGGAGTTGAGTCCATCTTTGAGCCTGAGGGAACTCAAGGCTCAGCGAAAAAAGTCTTCATGAACCACCATTCCAGATTTCAAGGTGACGATTCCTTCAAAGAATCCAGAGTCCACCAACAATCACTCAGCAAATATACCCGTCAACCATGTGTTGTTAGAGTTAACATTTGAAAGATCCATTCCATAAGTTCCTTTGTGATGGGTAGGCGAACACCAGCTTGGACGTTATTACAACTGATGAGCTGCACATCAGACCTATGGAGTCTTTACACAGATCATAGTTACAGGCTCTTCGAGGACAAGAAAGAGCTACAGACGATTCCCCTAATTGGACAGCGCACCTGTATCAACAACTCAAGGAATCTTTCCAGATTATCGTTTCACAACAAGAAAACCATAGGGGAAACCCATGCAAACTTTACTCAAGGAGGTACCGGAACTCGTGCTACAACGATAGTGTTTTCTACCATTTCAATTGCAAAATTCTCATACATCAACAAAAGTTCGACTAACTACTCAAACATTTAGATAATCTGTCGATTAAAGTTCATAGATTTCACAATGGTATATCAGACTAATTGTATTCTGCAGGCTTGTAGGTCTTTCTTGAGATACGCATTCGCAGCCGAGAGTATGGGATGCCATATTGAGCCACAGATGGCGCTTCTATATCCGAGCTGATTTGAAGATGCCTTTCTTGCTGCATTTTTGAAGGCAACAAGCGGCAAAACGTTCCCCCAGCCACAATTGGTAGAAGCCAATTTGCTCTGACAGCTCGGACTCCAAATGATGTTGTACAGGCCAACGTGAGAAGCAAAATGTTTCCTTAATAGTAGAAGCAAATATGCTGGTACTTCAGAGATAGTGATTTGGACACGAAGCTTTGAGATGTCGAAGACTGAAGGTGAACCAAGGGTCAACGAGAACACCTGTGAAGAACTACTAGGAATGATGCAAGAATGAGTGCATTCAAGAGAAGCAGACAAGAGGCTGGCGGCCCCTACAGATGTCTTCAAACAAACCTTTATTCGGACCATGAGAGTGAACAGCAAAAGGGTGTTATAGTGAGTGCCAATAGGTGGAAGGGGAAAAGGAGCCCCAAAAAGGGAGGAAGAAGGAGAACTTCCCTGATACTTCCGGGAAGCAGGAAATCCATAGCACGCAGCATGCATTCCGACACACAGAAAGCCAGGAAATTATGTCAGGAGGCGAATTCATTTGAAGAGCACTTGTAACCGAGGGTTAGCAGCATCCCCGCTGCTAGAGAATGGGGTAATAGCCATGAGAGGGAACTCATGAGACGACCCTTACACCCAACCCACATGCCTGGGAAGAAGGGAAGCTTCACCCAACCAGCAACAACCTGTTGTGCATTCGGATAGAGAGAAATCAGCACAACCTGACAGAGTGAAGGGCCAAGAGGCAGCGCAAAAGGAAAAGTCTTCCACACCCAGCCTGCCAAGAACATAGAGTGAGCACCTCCAATATGTGATGAACGTGGAGTATGCAAACTTAATCTCGCCAGGAAAACTCCATGGGGAAGCTTGCGCAGAGCCCCACCCCTAGCAGATGAGGCAAGAATTCTCCATATGCATGTGGAAGTATGAGCAGAGGGCACCTCTCGCATGAAGCACGATGAAATGCACTTCGAGGGCACAGACAAGTTCTCCCTGCCATAGCCAGGGAGCTCGACCCAAGAGGCCGAACAAGATGATACGAGAGAGAATGAATCCCGCCACTCACCTTTGCCCACGGATCCAATGGAGTTAATGCTCCAACGAGTGGGATATGAATGAGAGAGGAGGGAAATACCTTTCCCCCCATCCTACCAAGATTTGATGTCTGACGTTTTCACGCGCACCCACCTATAGGTGTTAACTTCCTTGGGGACTGGACCTCACAAGGCTTCACAGATCATAACGATTTCGAAGTGTCATACTACTGTTTCGAGAGGGAATTCAAACACAACAATGCTATTATTTTGAAATTTTTATTTTTTATATATATTTTTTTTTGTTTTTGAAATATGAAGAGAGGAAGGAGGGACCACAAAAAAGAAATCTACCCCTCCCCCCAGCCCAAGACAAACACCCGCTTCAAGAAATGACAGAGATGGGGGGGTGCCATAATGAGTGTATGGGAGACTATGTGTATGTGAGAGGGAAAGAGAGAGAAGGGGGTTAGGGGATGTTTTTGTGCAACAAACAAAAATTGAACTAAAACTTACTCAAAAATTAAAAGAAAGAGGTACCCAAGGCCAACCGAAGGCCACACGTATTCATCCTCCTCCAAGTGTCAAGGTGCGTCTCACGAAGTATGGACACGCAAACTTGGAAAAACCAACGGCTAAAGGCCGACGTCCCCGGCAACAGCGCCAAATTGTTGAGAAAAAGGGGAGCAACAAACCCTAACCGCCTCACATGGAAGTGAGAGGTTACTCCAAGTTGGGGCAAAGAATGAGAGGAGAGGTTCACCCACGCTCATGGACCAATGGCAACGATGGCCAACGTCACAAGGAGCAAAGGGGAACATCCTCCCAACCATCCACACACACATGCAAATCCATACACCAAGACCAACGCCATTGCACACAAGGAGGCAAGAGAGTAACAAATGACACCTTCTTCCATTACCAAAATGGAGGCCAAGGCCATGGCCAAGGGACCTCGCCTTTTACAAATGAGGCTCTTCTTTATATAGAGAAGAAGAGAGGCATATGTGAATAAAACATGTGGTCAAAAGACCACATGTGCTAAATCAGAAAGAGAATCTCATGTGATATGGGAATTTCAAAAAGATAACTACCTAGAGAGAGAGGGGGCGCATGGATTTCTACGTGGGTTTTTTTTGTGTTTGTTCAAAAAGGAGTTGTTCAAAAAGGAGTTTTCAAGGAAAGGCTTCAATACCATAGACTTGAGGAAATATTAAAAAGTGGTTTTAGGAGAGTGTTCACATGGACATCTCTTAAATACAAAAAAGGGGTATTTTTATGAGGGCTAGAGGGTGCCATTGCATGAGGAAATTGTGGGCAACCCAAATAACAACACCAATCATATAGTTCAAACAGGTGATAACACAAAGCACAATGTGATCTCCATTGGATCAGTAAAGGCTAAGGATGGAAGCACACTTCTGAGTAAGGTTTTGTATGTTCCTACAATTACAAAGAATCTGATAAGTGTAGGGCAAATTGTAGAGAAAGGTTATGAAGTAAGGTTCACTAATGATGGATTTTTTGTGGAAGACCCTAGCAATGGGTATAAACAAATTGTTTGGGGAAAGAAAGAAGGAAGGCTATTCACATTGAAGATTCAAGGCAATGTTAGTCATGCCTTGTTCACCTATGGAGGACATAAGATCTCTGAGTTAGATCTTTGGCATAAAAGGCTTGGACATTTCAATAAAATAGGTATTAAGGATATGATCAATAATGGTTCAGTGCTTGGATTACCTAATGTTACAGGTCAATACATGAAATACAGATGTGAAGCATGTGAGTTAGGTTGGCTCATAAGCAATCATATAACAAGAGTGGTTTCATGTATTCAGAGAAGCTTGAATTGGTACATACAGATGTGTGCAGACCATCAAAGGATTTTAGCATTAATGGTTCAAGATATTATGTGATTTATGTTGATGATGCTACCAAGCGGATCACCATATATGTGATCAAAGATAAATCACAGGTGTTTAATGCATTTAAACATTACCATGTGTATGCAGAAAGAGTTTCAGGACAAAAATTGAAGAAACAAAGGTCAGACGGAGGGGGAGAGTATTTCTCTAATGAGTTCAGTGATTACTTTTGGAATGCAGGTATTAAAAGGGAAGTTACTTATAGGCACTCTCCTCAACAAAATGGTGTAGCAGAAAGGAGAAATAGAACTCTTGTTGAGTTTGCAAGGTCAATGATGAACGCGAAAATTTGCCCTAATTATTTGTGGGGTGAGGCTGTAAATACAGCCACATACTTGGTTAATAGGTTACCATGTAAAGCTTTGCAGGGTATGAAACCATATGAAGCTTGGTGGGGTAAGAGACCTACCTTAGATCATTGCAAAGTGTTTGGATGTTTGGCTTATGCATATGTGCCATCTCAGTTGAGGCATAAATTGGAACCTAAAGCTGAAAAGCATGTGTTCATTGGTTATGATGATAAGTAGATGGATTATAGGTTGTGGAGTCCATCCACAAAGCAATTCCTTGTGTCAAAGGATGTTACATTTGATGAGCAAGGTACTTGATATGCAAGTACAATTAACATTAATGTAGGTGATGAAGAAACATTAAACCAAAAGAAAGGTAAATCAAAGGTTCAATTATTTGATGAAGAAGAGAAATATAAGGAATAGTTGAAGTTGAAGAAATGCCAAGGTTTGATCCAGAATGTAATGAACCAGAAACTTCAAGAAGTGGAGAACTCAAAAGATCACCAAGGCACAAATGGGAACCTACAAGGTATAACTATGATACTTCATTTTTTACCACAAAAGATTATGCTTATATGGTGAAAGCAGAGGAAGACCCTTCTACATATGAAGAGGCAAAAGGTAAGGAAAATTGGGAGAAAGCTATGCAGGAGGAATATGATGCATTGATGGAGCATGAGACATGGGATTTGGTTCCTAAACCAAATAGTCTGAAGATTATTGGATGCAAATGGGTCTAGACAAAGAGGTATGCAGATGGAAGTGTGTCTAGATATAAAGCTAGAGTTGTTGTGAAAGGATATGCTCAGACATATGGTATAGATTATGATGAGACTTATAGTCCTATGGCAAATATGACAACTATAAGAACTCTTATAGCTATTGCTGCATGTAAAGGTGGGAAGCTATGCCAACTAGATGTGAAGAATGCTTTTCCAAATGGTTACATTTCAAATGATGTTTTCATGGAGCAACCAGAAGGTTTCAAGGATAAAAGGTATCCAAAGTATGTATGTAAGCTCAAGAGAGCTTTGTATGGTTTGAAGCAGGCCCCAAGGGCATGGAATTATAGACTTGTAAAGTTCTTGAAAGAGCTTGATTTCCAAATATCTAAGGCAGATAGTAGCTTGCTCGTTAAAGCAAGTAATGATGGGTTCATTTACATTTGCATATATGTTGATGACATAATTCTTACAGGTACAGATGAGAAGGGCATACAAAGTCTTAAGAAGCAAATGGAGAAAGAGTTCAAGATTAGTGACTTGGGAGACTTATCATATTTCTTGGGCATGGAGATTTCATATACTCAACATGGAGTATATGTGACTCAAGAAAGGTATTTTAAGAACTTGCTAATCAAGTTTAAAATGGAAGATTGTAGGGTAGCACCTACTTCAATGCAGGTGAATCACAAATTGAGCAGATATGGAGGAGAAGAATTCAAGGACATGAAGCTGTATCAAAGTTTGGTTGGTAGTTTAATCTATGCTACATTAACTAGGCCTGATTTGTCATATGTAGTTGGAGTGTTGTCTCAATTCATGCAGTGTCCTAGGAAAGAACATTGGATTGTTGGACAAAGGGTGCTAAGATACATTAAGGGTACACTCATGGAATGTTTGTATTATGGATTTACATCAGATACAAACATCAAGATATAGAGTGATACAGATTGGGCAGGTAATCCTGATGATACGAGATCAACCTATGGGTACTTATGTTATGTGGGAGATAAGTTAATCTCTTGGTGTTCTAAGAAGCAACACACAGTTGCTTTGTCATCCACAGAAGTAGAGTATAAAGGTAAGGTTGAAGCTGCAAAGGAGGTCATATGGTTGAAGAGTTTTGAGATCATTTAGAGTACATCCACTATTCATGGAGATAATATGAGTTCATTGTATCTAGCTGCTAACCCTCTATTTCATGCCATGACTAAACATATTGAGATTCAATATCACTTTCTAAGAGACAAGGTAATTGATAAAGGGATTGAAGTCATACATACTTCAACAAAAGATCAGATTGCAGACATGGTAACCAAAAGCTTGGATGGACCTAAGTTATAGAGGTTCAAAGACATGGCAGGTATAAAGAAGATGGAGAAAATCACAATTGATAATTGAAGGGGAGCTCTCGGTGCCAGACAATCAACAATTGGTGATTTGGACAAAGGATTGAAGTCAAAGAATAAAGCAAAGATCAAATTCAGAAGCATGAAGACTAGTGAATGAAGACTTGTATATACATGTACACTAAAATGGTAATTAGCTCACTTATACCTTTATTATGGTTAAGCATTTGTACATATATGCCTATATATACAAGTAGAAAGTTGGGGCATGTAGAGAGAGATGATGAATGATAAGTTTTAGAAGTCATCAGACACTTTAGAAGTGATGAGAATATGTCTCATCAATGAGATGTAATGTTTTCTTGAATAGAAGAAAAGTTGCAGCCTGATCTTTACCTCAATGCTCCTTTTGTGTTTATCCTTTTGTGAAATGCTTTTGTATGAGTTTAACTCTATAGTTGAGTGACCTCTGTACAAATTTTCAAATCCTAGTTGTGATTAGGCTAAGAGAATTATGAGTAGGAACATTTACATGTGTAAATGTGAAGAAGAGAAAACTGTAGTAGGTGCAAATTCGATGATAATATTTTGGTAAGTTCTCCTTCCACAGTGTAACGTTTTGAGAAACTAAGCACTCATTCTTTAAGTTGAAAGGTAAGCTACTTGTGGCTAAAAGCATGTGAATAAACGGGGTCTAGTTTAGGATAAGCATGCATTAGAAGTTGCAGGTGTCAAAGTTAACTACACAAAAGAATAGTTTCAGACATAGGTACATTGTTTGAAGTAAATCTCCAGATGTAATGAACCTTTTGGAGAGATTTGACTTGGAGAAGATATGCAAACTTTAGGAGACACCTTTTATAAAGCTTCATTAAAAACTTTACACATTTGATCAGCCATTGAGTGAATTGCGTGCAACAGACTTTTCTGAATAATTAGTTTCTTCACACTTAGTGTGAATTTTGATAATTTGGCATTGGTCTTCCAAAATGGGTTGAGGTTTTGAGTTGTTCTTGATATAGAGATGCTCTAACATCAAGGATAACGTGTTCTTTTGGAGATTAACACTCTCCATGAATTAGCTCAATCTAATTTATCAATAGATGAGGGGAATTCATCACCCATGATGGTCAATTGCTCTGATACCATTGTAAAGAGGTAATGTGATATGTATAGAGATGATTGGGTGTTGCCACAAATGTGATATACACCCTTCGATGCGACTTTAGGGATAACTAATTTACTTTTTTAGCTTCCCAAATATGCATGAGTCACCAAGTCGTTTGGAGCTTGATTGCCAAAAGATTGCATCAAAACAAATGACTTGTACTTTATTAGATTTGAAGAAACGTTCTAATTTGGGAAGTTAAGGTAAAAAATGATCAATGTTCACAACCTAGTATGAATTGAAGAGAGTGCTTTTGCACACATATGATTGAAGTGTAGCTAACTAAAGGGTTAATCGGACACTTAAATGTCAACAACTATTTTGGTTTTGACGTCAATTCCCTATCTCTTCACATGCATAGAGCCCATCATATGTCCATGAAGGATATTTCTTCCTTTCCATGTAGCAAAAGCTTATGATGAAGGAAATCTATGGTATTAAGTGTTCCACACATTGTTTGTGAAAGTAAATCGTTGATGATGATATTATGGTGAAAGTCTACAAAGTAAGCACAAAATCATTTTTATTTGTATTTTGATCTTAAGAAGGCATATGAAACCAAATTATAACACTCACTAGAGTAATCCGGTGAGATTCCTTGCTTTGGAACCCTTAGTTTTTGGTGCAATTCTTGGACTAAAGTAGATGTGAACACTAGAGACCAGGATGGGATGGGGTTGTATGTGATAAGGGAATGGATAGATTACTGCAACTAATGCGAAATGCACAAATAACAATCAAGAAAGGGGTATCCATAACATTGACTAGACAATACTCCAAGACTAGTTAAGGGTAGTGGGGATTCATTCCATTAGGAAAATAAGCCTTTAGAGGAACAAGGGAAAAAGAGAAAATAGAAAAATCTTGAAGACTTAGAGCCCAAGATGAATATTTCTTCAGACGAAGAATAGATTCTAGGAAGCTCGAGGATTAAATGGTTGGGAAAATTGTTTGCTATGAGTAAAGAAATCAAGCACGACCTTAAGTCCGATTTTGGATCTATTGATCCATTAGAAGACTCGAGGGCAGGATTTGTAATTTACAAATCTAATTCCAAGTATTAGAATGAACTAGAAAGTGATTTCAGAATGGAGAGTTCTTTTTACTCACAACATGAGATCCTTATAAGTGAATTCAACCCAACCCAAAGCTGAAGAAGTAGTTACTAAAACAAATCTTCCTAATAAAGTAACTAAAACAATAGAAAATACTATAGTTTCCATAGAGAATATTGCAAGGGTTCGAGTCATGGTAGAAGTGCTACATATGCATGGACCATCTTATTTGAGTTTTGAGATTTTTTTTATATATGATCCAAATGTTTATGTTCAAGCATTTGAAGTCAATTTTCCGCTTTTAGATGACCGCTAGGAGGACGAAAGGAAGTGCCAAGATTTTATGCCCACATGAAGAGATTATGTAGTAAAATGGCTCACCAAATATCAAACAAACCATTTTGTAAATTATGAAGTTCTTAAGAACGCCCTTTTATAGAGATCTAGAAGAACAAAAACACCCTAAGAGATGTTTTCAACACTATATACCACGACACAACAGCCCGAACAAAGCATCAACTCTTATGCTACTATGTTTCGAAGTCTAATGAGCATATTACCTCAAATAAGACACTTAAAAGCTCATTTGTACAAGGCTTATTGCCTAGCTTGAAGAAAAATATATGCTTATATGCTAGACACCAACGTATCTATTAGGCCAAGTACATTGTACATAATGTAGAAATTCCACTAATACTATTACAACATGCCCCTTAAACTAAATTTTTTGTGCTAAACCATAACACACAAAAATATCATTTTGAATGGTAAATCCATCATACACTATAAATTGCGAAGAGTTGGGAGAAAGTTTCATGTGTGTTATTATGGAAGAAACTTTGGATCCATCAATGTTGGATACTCAAAAGTTTTCAACTTTGATAATAGTTGGTTGGCCTTTAATTTAAATCATTACAAAAGTTGGTGAGCCTATGATAAAAAAAATTAGGTTTAACTCATTGTATGGCATTGAAGACGATAATTGCAATGGTATTGAGGATAATCATGTTGAAGTTAGAGAGAAACGTTATTCTCCATGACTATGGTTTAACTCATTTTATGGTATTGAAGATGATAATTGCAATGGTATTGAGCATGTAGATGTTGAAGTAAGAGAGAATAGTTATTCTCATGCTGTTGATATTCAACAGGTTTTTTATGATATATGAGTTGTTTTTCCTCTTCAAATGGAATATGATCAACAAGAGGATTTTCATATGGAAAATAGAGAGTGTGCATATTCTGAAGTGAAAAGGAAAAATGAGTTACATTCACAAGGTGAGAGTGCATAATAGAAAGAGTACTACATTGAGTCTTAATAAGAAATGCACATTGAAAGCCTTTAGATGATTTCAATGCATGATTGTTGTGAACAAAGATGTTTTCAAGTATCAAATAGACCTAAAATAATGCATGCAAGGTTAAAATTTTGGGGGAAAACTATTCAGATAAATGAAAATCTGTAATGGATTACATGAATATGATCTGGAAAGGTAATAGTGTGAGCTCAAGTCAATCTTACTTTGAGTTTTAATTTCATGTTTGATGCAAAAGACGCATGTACCAAGGCATGGTATTTAACTCATGGTATTGGAAAAATCTCATTTTATAGGCTATGAGAAAAGTTTTAACTTGTTCAAAAGGTATCCATTCATGGTAATAATTAAATACTTAGAAAAAGTACGAAACATGTAGAGATAGCGAAAGCTTTGATGCATGATTTCATTGATAATAATACAAATCAAATGCCACACAAGTTGAGAACATGTATGGATGGTTCTCGTGAAACACAAAGAGTGCTTCCATCACACTATAAATAACTAGATACTTTTTGAGAGGTAAATATGACATTAGAAATTTTGGGATGTAATGAATTATCCCAACCAACATTTTCAAGATTGTGGAATAGATAATTTAGAACAATGTATTTATCAAAATCAAGTACCTTTTCCAACTATGCCTTTTGTATAGGAACAAAAGCAAAATTGCAATCTAAAAAAAAAACCCATGAAGAATGTGCAAGATATTTAGCACAAAGAAGATCTAACATGCTACAAAAAATGAGTTGTAAAAATATATACTATGCTTGGAGAGTATCATCTAAATTGTATCCAGATAAATATTTGTGCATTATTCATGATAAAATAGATCAAAGTAAACCAGATAGTCCACATATCAAACCCATTCCAAAATCTCTTAATGGCATTGAGAGATTACCAATATATTTAATAAGAATTCTTACTCATGGACATGGACAATGTGCTTATGGTCATTTTGATTTAGGATTATGGCCCAGTGATCCAAATTTCACAATTTCTTCTATTTCAACGTGTTTGAGAAACTTAGAAAGAAAATATAGTCTATTGTATGGAGCTTTAGGATTGAAGAATCGTGGTGTGAACTACACAAAGAGTCTATTTGATTTTGTATTGTCGATTGATGCACTTTATCATCACATGGAACTATTAAAGGAGCAAATTTTATACAACAAAGGAACACAATGTGAAAATCAAAGTGATTCATTCAAGGAGCTATCGAGAACACTATTTTTGCAACTTGATAATTTTAGTTTAGAAACTAAGAATCACTATGTCTTTGCATACTTGTCTTTGTTATTTGCAAATGGGAAATTGGATATGGTGCAACTTAGATTCCTTATGGTTGAACATGCACATGAGGATATTGATGCTTAATTTAGTTACTTTTCAAAAAGCTCAAAAAACAATCGATTTCCAATTTTCCATATCTAACAATAATTTTCAATGAATGTTGTATTATGCATTCGACACTTTTTCTTATACAGAGAGTACCTAATTTCAAAATTTTTGTCAAAGGACACTTAAATGATGGAGCTTATAGTCTTATTGGGTATTCAAAAACGTTTCAAGTCTGATTCTACTTATTAGAAAAACCTTATGGAGGTTTTGAATTCTTGAATAATATGGGAGGATTCTTTTTATCATGATTTTTGGACAAAAAATGGATGCAAAGCATTTGGAGCTTCAAATCTAGTGCAAGATAATCCATTTGATAATGAAGATAGAGATGAAAATGATGTACGCTTTTGTGACTATTATGTAATAAACCAAGAAAAGAATTCGATCCTTGCCTTGATTTGAGAAAAGGAGACTTTGTCCTCATACACCTACATTGTGATGTAATATACCCTATGTGGATTTGCATGGTAGAAAGTGATGTTAATCATAATAGAGAAGCAAAAAGATATGTTTAGGTTCAGATACAATATTGGATACCTATTTCAAAAAGGAAAAACATTAGTGATGAAGATCTATATAGAGATTGTTGGAAAAAATATTGGAGAGAAAATCCGACTGATCCTCAACATTGGGAAAATATTTCCTCCATTCTTTGGGCTTGGACACCAAAAGGTGGGCACAAAAGAAACAAAATAGAAAGTCCAACACCAATGATATCAAAAGTAAAGCAAAGCCAAGGGAAAGGAAATGAAGTGATGGAACATTTGAGCTACATCTCAAATGAAGAAAATTGCATTTTGTAATTCAATTAGAATATCTAATACGATATTGATCATATTAGACCATTATCACTTTCAATGTATCCATGATACTATTTTCCATAACTATGTTATAATTTGAAAATCATTTCTAAATTATTATTGTAATGATTCATTGTGAAGTTTTAACTCTTTGCAACAGTCTTATCTCATCTCAATAGTCGAGATGTTGGTAGTTCTCTTGTCTACAATATGTAGAATGTTAGAAGGTAAATCCTCTCAAGCTTGCATTTTATTTGGCTTTACTAACTTTCTATGCACGATTTAATGTCAATTGAATGGATCTCCATTGATGCCAATGTTGTTGACTACAAAGTGAGAGTATTGACTACAGTAAAGATTATGCTTAATATTTTGGGTATTCAAGATGTCCTGATTGTTTGTTACAAGTTGGATGTTGCTCATTGGCAAATGTAAAGAGTTGATATCTTGTATTTGGAAGATAGTGAAACCATATGTATTTTTCCAGATTGTTGCTATCAAAAAAATTCACTGGAATCTTCAATCCTTGTGAAGGCATTGAAGATACACACTTTGAGTGTAAACATTTTTTTAATTGTCCTAAGAACCAAGTTGGAACACTAGGATCTCTAAATTTTGGTTTTTCTTCTTCACCTATAATATAACCTATCAGGTTGTTGCTCATGAGGTGAGCTTCCATCTTCATTGACCAAGCTGGATAGTTTTCTCTATCCAATTTCTCTATCTAAAGAAAATCTCCCATCGTTTCTTCACATGTCTAATAAATTCTTCAAGCCTTATGAGGAATAAGTGTACCTTTACTTTCAATGATCTTCTTGATAGCTTCAAGCCTCCTTCTCAAGCTTTCCCTTTAAGCTTTCACCTTTTGAGTCTTCAGAAGTTGATTTTTGTATAACTGCAATAGTCGGGGTCCTCCTTTCTTTTATTTTGTTAATTCCTACTCTGATACCACTGATGGAGAGTGTTAATCTCCAAAAGAACAAGTTATCCTTAATGTTAGAGAACCTCTATATCAAGAATAACTCACAACTCTACCAATTTTGGAAGACCAATGTCAAAACATCAAGATTTGCACTAATTGTGAAAAGAGTTACTTCACTAAAAAAGTCTGCTACACTTTACTCATTAATTGACTGATCAAATATGTAAAGTTTCTGATGAAACTTTGTACAAATATTGCACACCTTCTTCAAGTTAAAACGTCTCAAAAGATTCAATAGATCTTGAGAAATGATCCAAACAATCCACCTATCTCTAAAAATTATACTTCTCGACAGTCGACTTTGACACCTATACAACCCATTTATTCAAATTCTTTTAGCCATAGGTAGCTTACCTTCCAACTTAAATAATGAGTGCTTGTTTGCTCAAAACTTTACACTGTGGAAAGAGAACTGACCAAAACATTAGCATCAAATTTGCACCTATTGCAAACTTCACTTCTTCACATTTACACATGTAAATGTTCCTACTCTCAATTCTCTTAGCTTGATCACAGTTAGGATTTGCAAACTTGTACAGAGGTCAGTCAACTATAGACTTAGACTTGTACAAAAGCATGTCACAAAAGATTAAACATAGGAGGAGTACTCAGCAAAAGATCGGGTGCACTTTTTCTCTTACTCAAAAAGTTTTTACATCTGAATGATGAGAGAGATTTTCTTTACTTCTAAAGTGTCTAATGATTCTTACAACTTCTAATTCTTCTCATCTCATGCTCTCTCTCATACTTTCCCCTAATTTCTACTTGTATATATAGGCATATATGTACAAGCTCATGGCCATAACAAAAGTATAAGTGAGCTAGTTATAAGTTTAATGTACATATGTATACAAGTCTTCATTTCTTGAATATACACTATCTTAAAACTTCATTTGTTGATCTTTTCTTCATCCTTTGACTTCAACCCTTATTCTAAAGCATCAATTATCGGTTGTCATGCACCAACACAAGATTGGATATATGAATTTGAGGTAACAATCCAGTTAGCTTTAGGCTACATATCTGCTAATATTGGCCATAGAGAAGTCTTTAGCCTACTAGATGAGAAGCCCTTAAAGATGGTTTGCCTGAAGTATAATGATGAGGAATGTATGTCTGCATGTGAACCTATACCAATGCCAAATCCTAATCAACTAGCTTCCATCTCTGATCCAAGCTTAGAAACCCCTAGTCTCCTTACACATGATACTCAACTGAGCCCTTCATCTCAATGTAGCAAATATGAGGGAACAAGTGAGGATTTTATTACAGAAAAGCGACTAGGAGTCCAACAACCAAAAACAAAATTGCCTCCCATTCATTCACCAATAAGGAAAAGGATGTGACAAATATGGATTCACAAGGATCAATTGGACAACAACAAATCTCAAGTGAAGGATAACCAAAATGAATTCAATCGAAGGCAACATCGACCTAACCAACCGATCAAAGATGAGTCCACACACATACTGCAAGTATGGATACCAAAGATATTAAAGGAACCTCAAACTTCAAGGAATCAAATATGGATACCCAAGACAACAATCAAGATCATCAAGGAGCAGCCACCAAATTTATTTAGAGATCGAAGGCAATCAAGAAAACTTTCTAGGAGACAAAGAACTCCGTTGAAGCAGATGCCACCAATGGAACAAGCAGAAGATCCTACTTAGCAGGGATACGAGTGGAGAGTGAAAGTACATCAAAACCAACTACCTCTAGTAAAGATAAGGAGATTCTTGAAGGACATTCAAAGCACCAAAGCTAGGGAAATGTGGATTCCAAAGTCAAGAATAACATCACCGATGATCAGAGCAGGAAATTCCTCTTGCACTCATGATGAGTCCTATGCATCTCAAGTAAGCATAATAGGGTCACATTACAAGGCCATGCGTTCGACACATCAACATCTGTGTCCTACTAAGTATGCACATTTCCATCATGGGAAATAGGAAAACACCATGTACAGTAAAATAATAAATAAAATTGCCTCAGCTATGTCATTAATGTTTTATGTTTCCATTGCATATTAAGAAAAATAATATATAAGTTTATAAAAAAGATCAGGTACTATGTTCCTTATACACTCTGTGAGTGGGAACACAACACACCGAGTGAAGGATAAAAACACCAACTTATTCCAAGTTTGACACTAGTCATTAAAATCATTCAATTGTAGATGGCTTCCTCTAAGTGTGAAGCTACATAGGAGGCATCCTTTGACTCTGAAGCCACTCACGAGGCTGAAATATTAGAGTTTCCTCTAGAATATGCTATTAAGGCTCGAGGACACTATTTCAGAGATGACAATCC
The DNA here is from genome assembly GCA_020310875.1 of Ceratopteris richardii. Lineage (NCBI taxonomy): Eukaryota > Viridiplantae > Streptophyta > Polypodiopsida > Polypodiales > Pteridaceae > Ceratopteris > Ceratopteris richardii. The sequence goes on along the minus strand of CM035428.1, from coordinate 141,808,985 downwards.
TTCCAGTGAGCATTTGTTCCTCATCACTATAAATATCATGGATAGATAGCATCAATTCCCTATGATGACTCAAGACTTTGGAATCTTGCATGAAATACCAAGGATAGTGGATGTGTGGACACAAGCAAGAATTGAGGCCTATTTGAAGCTTCCTATCTACAAACCTGACTTTCCAAGGTGCACCGAAATTCATGAATACTTTGCATCCCGTGCTTGATAAGCCATTTGTCCTTGAAGTTATGGTATTAGATCACAATGGGGAGTCATAGACTATTCACTTCACACATGAGCTGATTAACACAACATTTGGCTAGATCGTGGATGGGCTTACCGAGCTGAAGGATAAATGCCATGAGGCTAAGAAAAGGACATTTTCGGACATCAATAGACTTGATATTGAATAAGAAGTAAGAGTTGTGCATCATCACTTCTGTTTCCCCAATTTGCATCGATATAAAGCTCCACAGAAAGTGGTAGTACAATTATTATCCCATGTAGTCAAGCAAATTGGAAACCAAATTAATTTGACCCCATACATTGAGTAGCGGATATTTGAAGCTAAATGGTAGTGGGGACACAAGAAATTCTTAAAAGGAATCTATTCTTTGACACTACTCATCTATCAAGCATTAGCCATGAAAGACTGTTTATGACCTATGATCTCAATGGCTGAAATGTCAAAATATGTGAAGGCTACCACTGTACCAAAGAAGAGGAAAAGTGTGGCCATAGTGGAGGAAGTTGGAACTAGCTCAAAAACCCCCACGAGAGGTGCAAAACGAGCTTGAGTGGTAGAAGCATCAGAAACCCCACAGTCCAACAGAACGCATGAACTTCCGAAGGTACCATTAACAACAACACCAGCCATTACAAGATGGGATCTCTCCATTGCATTTCTAGGTCAAGTGAACCTTATGGTACAAGGCCACGAGTACCATCAGGCAAGTAAGCAAAGAACGTCACAAGTGGCCAAGAAGGCATCACAACAAGAAAGGTATAAAGAATTGGGTTAAATGATTCAAGCTCAAAAAATGACTCATCCCAAGACCATGATACACTTAATGTTGATATACACATGGATGAGCATGTGGGAGAAGAGTGGGAGGAGTTGAATCAAGTACAATGGTCAAAGGAAAAGGAAAATGAGCAAAGGGCACAAGCCTAGTCTCTGACTAAGGAACCAAAGGAAAGAGGACACATCATACAATTGAACGAGCAAACAAGGATATCTCTCAAGGAGATGTCACCTCCCAAGTCCACAAGATTTGTACATCCAAAGCTGGAAAAAGACATGACTGAGGTACAAGAAGAACAAGAACCTATCTTATCCATCTAAGTGGCTACTGAACCATCAACTTTGGATGTGGTGGTTGATTCCCAAAAAGTGCCCTCTAAGGAACCGACAACACAAGAAACAACAAACACCATTGAGAAGGTTGAGCCAAGAATGCACCTGCATATAAGGCAGCCACATCAAGAAACATTACATGTTGCACAAGGTAAAGATGTGCTAACAGGTGAAGAACTGCTCATATAAAAAACATGGCTGAATGTAGATGTAACCAACTAGAACCTATAGTTAGAAACATGATTGACAAAGCCATGGATGCTCAAACCCTATTGATGGATGAGGAGAAAGAAAAGGCTGAATTATTTGAAGCAAGAAGTTGATTCCAAAACATAAGTGAAGAGCACTCAGCCAATAATATAGCCGTTCAAAAGGAACTCATGCAACAAACAGAAGAATTGGCTAAGAAAATGGAAGAATGCAATCGTATCCAGGAGGAAAACGTGTTGCTCAAAGACAAAGTCAACTACATATGTCTCAAAACTTCAAGTGGAAGTAAGGACATTGTAAAAGCAACAAGAAATGTATGAAACAGAAAAAATAAGGATGATCAATCGAAGCAAATTGTTAGAAAATCAGATTAAAGTGTATATGGATGAAGTAGACAATCTACATGCGAGGAATAAAGAGTTAATGAACTCTATTCTATAAAATCAGCCTTTGGAAAGCACTACCATTGAAGAAACAGGATTACAGGAGTTGAAGGCAAAATTGTTAGCAATGGAAAATCACCTTAAACAAGAGAAAATGAAACAGGCCGAGTTAGAAACCAAATATAAAGCAAAAACAAAACATGGGAAGTTAAGTGGAATGAAGCAGTAGAAAATACATGGAGCAATGCAAATGAGGATGTTGATCAAGTAAAGACCATTTGCGAAGCAAAGGCAAAAAATGAAGACGATCTCAAGGCTAGTAAAGTACAACATGATAAGAAAGACAAAATTATAGAAGAGCTCAGAGCACAGTTAGAATAGACAAAGAACTTGGGTACACCAGTAGTGCAACCATCCAAGATGGCTATAGACGAGAATAAGGTACTCCCTCTTGCTCCCCCAATCGTTCAGTCACCAATAAGGGAGCCAACTTTAGATGAATATGATGACCATCCAATGTCATATACTGCAGAACTAAGTTAGAAAGATCAAGCACTACTAGTGTCCCGTCTTACAAAAAAATTTGAAAATGAAGTAGCAAAATTCATGAAAGAGACCCAGATCAAAAGCAAAGATCTAGATGCGATAATAACGCCCTTTAGCCTCTTGTATGGAATCATGAAAGAGCAACCCAAAGATATATCAAGAAGACCACGGGAAAGGATCCAGATGAGCATCTCAATTAATTATAGTCAACAGGAGTTCAAAGCCACCGATCCCATCTGGAACAGAATGTTTTTGGAGAAAAATCCAACATTGCGGGTGCATTGGCAAGCAGCACCATAAGTTAATTTAGCTTTTCGTCCTGTGCCACATTCATGATACTAGCCAAAATTTTGGGACTTGCAAAGTCAAGGTAAACTAAATAAACAATGGCTCAATTTTCCCTTACTCCTGAGCTTGCCACATAACTATCTACCCACGGAAGAGTACATGGTTAGAAACATTGAATTTTGGTTATCCCGGTATGCAAAGGTCCCTGATCTCACAATCAAGCTGATGAATAAAATACTCAACATGATTCTAATAGTACTCGAAGTCTTCAAGCATGTAGAATATACATTTTTGATTTTTATTGGTATTAATTAGGGAATAGATATTTTGGTATTCAACCTTTCCATCATGTCAAGCTGACTAACTATTATGGTCTACTACTTGAAGTTAACATTTTTACCAAGTACTTGTATGAAAACTTTTGAAGAAGCATTCTTCACTGGCTTCTTCGAAAATGATTCACAAGTATTCCTAAAGATGTCTACTAACCTAAATGCACGGTTAGTAGCATATGAATTAAGTTTTTTTGCTGATCACCAACCACCACCCCATGACGATGTTAAGTCAGAATAGTGGAAGCAATTAATGATACGTGAAGCCAATCTACTAAATGAAATAGAGCAAAAGATATACAAGACGTACTCCTATCGAATTACAAAGCCTGTTGGGGATGATAGAGTTCAAGAGGGGGGACATGTGGAAGGAGAGATAGGAGAATCAAGCAAAAGAAGAAGAAGAAGAAAATAAAAAAGAAAAACCGTTCAATAGGAAGCACCACCCTCTAACCAAAGTCCCACGGGGGGCAACACAAAAGAAGGAGGTCCCAATGAGTGAAAACAAAGATTTATTCAAAGACCAAAAGCTAGAAAGGGTTAGAGGCTGAAAATTTGAAGAGGGTGACTAAGTGTGTTGACCTAAGTACCAACTTAGGGACTTGCGGAGAAAGAGACTATACCTCAATCCCCTCTCAAGTGCATATAGTGGGGATACACGCTTTTAATTATCAATCCAAAGAGTATACAAACCTAGCCGAGTGTATGAGGACATGCAATCATGTGATGATCAATGCAAATGAACTATTCAAAGTTTGCAAACAAGGCAAAGACTAATCCAAACAAGCTTCAACTGTCGGTCATGGCATCACGATACTTGGTGCAGCAGCCGTCAGTATTTTGAATTTTTCTCTTAGCTCCGAACTCCAAATATAGCAAATAGCATATGCGTTTCGAAGCTCTCGAGAAGACGCATCCAATGGCGCTGGTTTCACGCAATTTTGACACTCCTAATTCAAGTTATGAGCAAAATACTGAGTCGTGGGAAATACCTTCCTACACTTCAGCACTTCCTACACTTCGCACACACCTTAACTACAGCAAACAAACACTTTCATGGATAGACAACACTCACAAGCACTCTTCCCAAGCAATACACATGCATACAAGCTCACAAAGAAGAAGATACAGAGTGAAGAAGACACAAATTCGAATTTTTGTGCTCTCTATTCTCACAATGGCAAAAAGTCTTTTACAAAGAGTCACATTTGACTTATATACTAGTGCCCTAAAAATGGTCCTTTCACACAAGAGACCAGCACTTTATTCACTAAAAGATTAATTTCCTACTATTTTACATGGGTAAATCTCTAATCTTCTGTGGGAATGCATCTAGAGGACTCCTCTAGTGCCTTTACAATGGAAAATATATTACAAGAATGGTTATGATACAAAAATATGATGTCCAAATCGGAAAAATTTTGGGGCCCGTCTTTTTCTCTGCTTTGTGCTCTCTTTAGCTCTGCAACACTCTCCCCCTCTTCGTCTCTGTCGTCCCTTGACAGGCTTTGCTTCTTGTCCTCAGTTTGTTGTCTGCACGCATCCAGTGGTCGAAGAAGCAATAAGGACTGTTAGACAATTGGGTATCTTATCCGAGGTTTGTCCTTTGCTTCTGTTTTTGGCTTACTTTAAGAGTTCTGAATACACGCACCCAGTGGTCGAAGAAGTAATAAGGACCGTTAGAGAATTTGTTATTTTGTCTGATCTATGTCCTCTACTTCTGTTTTGCCCCTTGGTATTCCGTATATCACATATCTGGGTTGCTGTATTCAGTTGGGTTGCCACGCACGCCACCAGTGACCTATGTCTTGCTTGTGGTACTCTGATTTGTCCTGGTTGCAAACATGTGACCCCGTTGTATTGCTTTGAGCCTGTTTACTTTCTTCCACCGTGCAGGACCTGGATGATTCGCGTTGTTGCCTGATGCGTGCCCCTGCGGGGCTTCTTGCAGAGATATATCTTCAGATATTTCTTGTTAGTGAAGCTGCTTCTTTCGTTGTCTTCTTCTTTTCTTTCTTTTACTTGATTCTCCCTCAACACTGCCCCCTCATGGACTCTGTCGTCCCGACAAGCTTTGATAAGCGACGGGCATATGTTTTATATACTTTTTGCTCTGTATCATTTAGCAGATTAGCTTCACATATCATTAGTTGTTTCCATTGTTCTGCCTTCACACCATCATTTGGTGGTTGTCTATGATCTGCGAAGAAGCTAAGTTCGTACGCCACTAATCTGGCATTTAAATTTGACGACATCTTCAAAAAGATTTCGGAATCAGTCTCAAAAAACCCTGTAAAGAAAGCTTCTTCAAAAGTTTGCATATATACACTTGGCAAAAACATTAATATGGAATAATACGCCATTATTGTGGGGCGGCTAGGCATAATTGATAGATAAAAAATGAGGATTTCTGTGCCCTGGTTAATGCCGATGAAATTCAAAAAAGTGTAGGCCGCATGCTTGAAGACCTTGAGAACTGTAAGTATCATGCTAAGTATTTTATTGGTCATTTTGACAGTTAAGTCGGGTACTGTCGCATAATTTTGTAGCCAAAATTCGATGGTTTTGATCATATACTCTTCCGTTGGCAAGCAGTTATGTGGCGGGCTCGGAAGCATAGGATAATTCAGCCACTGTTTATTTATAGCTCCGCTTTTTTGCAAGTCCAAAAATTCTCTGGTATCCCTTCTGCGTGGTATAGGACAAAATGAAGGGTTTACATGTAATACATATGGTGGTGCATTGGCATGGTGCTGCTTGCCAATGCACCCGTAGTGTGGGATGTTTCTCCAAAAATTTTCTTCTCCAAATTGGTTGTGCAGCTTCGAACTCTTCTTGGCTATATGTGAATGTGTCTTGTTTAAAATTGAGCTGCTCACCTGGACTCTTCTTTGTGGTCTTCTTTATGTATCGTCTCGTTTTCTCTTTCAATAGTCCGTACGGAACATTGAAAGGCTTCATGATCTTGTCCAAGTCTTTACCTTTGATCTTGGCCTCTTTCATTACCTTAATGACTTCATTTTCAAAATTCTCCGTCAATCGGGACACCACTAGTGCCCGTTCCTTCTGACTTATTTCTGCAGTGTATGGCATTGGATGATCATCATGTATATCCGCCATCTGCTCGTGTATTGGAGAATTATTGATCGGGTGAGATAGAGGACTTACCTCTACCTCGTCAGTAGGATTTTCCTTAGCTGGCACTACTGGTGTCCCGATCACTGCATTCTGATTGATTTGAAATTCTAATTTTTCTATGAGTTCAGTCTTTTCTTTATTTTCCTGTATGGCTGCTCTGAGTGCTTCTTTTGCTGCAAGTAACTCATTTCCGATTTCAGCCACATTGTCCATGTTTTCACTGTAGCTTGTTGCAAGTTTTCCATGCGCTGTATTTAACTGCTTTTTTAATTCATTGATTTCTTGACTATGCGTCCGTTCTGATTCTTCTCTCACTACGCGCTCTTGTCTCAGCAAATCTGCATATTGTACAATCTGATCTCTTAATTCTTTTTCTTTAGTGTCTGAGAATTCTTGTTGCGCGATCGGTTGATCATATAATAATGATTTCATTAATTCCTTATTTCTGCTTCGCAAGGTGTCATTTTCTTCCATATACAACTTGAGCTGTGTCTCCAGTAGAGTGCTTCTAGCTCTCATTCTCTCTTTGTCCGCCTTGCTTGCATCATGTAATTTTTGTAATTTCACGAGCTGCTCTTGCAGTTGGTGATGCTGAGTGATTAATGATTCATATTGCTTTTTTGTTTCGAGCAACTCATTGCTTTTGGCCGTTATCGCCTTTTGTGCCTCGATGAGCTGTGATGACAGTTGTTCGCTCATTATCTAGAATTGATTCTTTTCTTGCATGGCTCTATCATAGTCTGCATCTATGTCCATCATTTGCTGTTGCGTATCCATGGCTGTCTGAATCATCTGCTTTACTACAGGCTTCAATTGAGCAACATCCACATTAAGCCATGTTTTTGGTATACTCGGTTCTTCGCCGGTTGCGACATCTTTGCCTTGTGCCACATGTAATGTAGTGTCATTGGGATGCCTAATCTGAAGCTGGATCCTTGGCTCAGCCACCATGTGTTCACTGTTTCCTTGAGGTGTGTCATCTGGTACCTCGATCACAATTTGTTCTTTATTCTGTAGCAGCTCCGCATCCTTACTCACTAGAGTTTGGATTTCCTCTCTTGATAGGTGGTTTTACATGTGTAACATTGGTTGGAGCTTCCTTGACGCTTATCTTTGTAGTATCATTTAATTGAATAACATGCGTAGGTTCAATAGATCTATATTCTTTTCCTTTTCTTCGTGGTTGTCCGGCGTCACTTCAACTTGATTGATCTCATTCCATTCTTCTTCTTGATTGTCTGTTCTTATATTAGTGTCCAGAGTATCTTTTTCAGGACTGGACTCCGTATTGGTACTAGAATCATCTATGCCCAGCTCTTTGTATCTTCCAGGCTGTTTTGGAGTCTTCTCTGTACTCTGTTGTTGTTTCTCTTGACTTGCCTGTCTATAATGATGACCTTGAATATTCAGGTTTACCTGCCCTTGTATGTACTGGTGTGTCTCTTCGAGTGCAGCTGAGAGATCTCTCTTTGTAATAGGCATTTGAGCCGTCGTGATCTTTGGCAATAGATGTGTCCTCTTTGATTGCGGTGTTACTTGAGCTTCCTCCTCTCGTAGACGCTTCGTACCCCTCATGGGTTTTTGTGAGTTGGTTCTTGCTTCTTCAACCATAACAACTGCTTTCTTTTTCTTAGGGACCGTAGCGGATTTTGCATATTTGGCTAGCCCTTCTGATGTTGGCATTTCACGTAAGCAGTTTTTCATCTCGAGAGCCTCATATATGAGTAATGTTAAAGCTGAACTCCCATTCAGGAACTTCTTCTGGCCCCACTTCTTCTGGGCTTCAAATAGTCTTTCTTGGATATACCCTGTCAGATTCACTTTGTTCCCAATTTGTCTCATGGCATGAGATAATAGTTGTACTACAATCTTTTGTGGTGTCGTGTATCTGTGCATACTAGGGAAACAGAAATGTTGGTGCACCAGACGGACAGCATCTTCGATGTCTGTTCTGTTAATATCCACAAAGGATCTCTTCTTAGGGTCATGACATTCCTCCTTGACATTAGTAATTCCTTCTTGATTCCATCCAAAAGCTTTGTTGATCAATTCATGTGTGAATTGAATTGTCTTCCATGTCCCTACTTTATCCAATACTTGTGCTTCTGGAACTGATATTTTTGTTGCTGCAGGTTGCAAGGTATTCATTACTTGTGCGCATCTCTGAAAATCTGGAATATAGATTGGTAATTTGAGAAATGCCTCTAGGCCTGCCTGCTTCCATACATCTTCAATATGCGGTAATCCTTGGATTATGGTCTTGAAATCTTGTGACATAATAGGGAAGTAGTGATCCCTATCCATAATCTTGTTAGTTGCCATGAAAATGAGTTCCGAGATTGGTTGGTCATCACGAAACCAATGGCCTCTGACTTTTGTTATTGATTCCAATGGAAGAAGCTTGACCTCTTCCTCTTGCGTTTCTTCGGAATTAGTAGATGCCATCTGCACTCAATATAGAGTATGAATTAGTGGCCATATATTATCAGAAATTCTCCTTTGTTTGTTTGTCATAAGCTTGATATCGCTCCTAGTGAGTAGTGTCGTCCCTTTCCCGTGGGTGTGAGAAAGGTAATACCTGGATTTTTTACATTTTTAGATATTTTTATATTTTTATCTGAAAAGAAAAACAGAAAAGTTAGGTTGTAGCCGAAGCGGTTATTCTTTTTAAAGTGATTTTCTTAATGTATGTACAAGTGCTCTCCTATTTCCCCAAAAGGAAAATGTGCTTGACTATCCTGAAATAGAAGGAATATGTGCCGAATGCTTGGCCTTGTAATGTGGCCCTATCATGCATACTTTGGGTACTGATAACTCCACATGTGTGCAACTGGAAGTAGTTGTTTGAGGTATGCAGTTTGTTTTGTCTTTCGGCACCCAAATCTGCCTCGTTCTGTTGGGATGTAGTGTATTCTCCACCTTATTGATGAATGTGGGTCTCCTCTTGTGGTATGTCTGCTCTCTCTAACGTTTGAATCTCAGATTGGCTTGTGTAGCGACTGCAGACTCCTTTATTTTCCTGTAGCTATTCTTCTGTGGCTGTTTTGCTCGTAGTTGGTTCTTCTTATGTTGAGGTTCCTCGTTTCGGTTTAGCTTCTTTTGAGCACATGATTTAGGAATCCATATTTGCAATCGGTTTGGTTGAGCGGCTAATACTTTCTTTGGAATCCATATTGTAGCACTTCATTGTTGACTTTGCTGCTCAAAATTATTTGCTTTGTTACTTGCTTGGTTGCTCCGATGTCGATAGTGCTTCTGTCGTCGAAGATATTCCTTCACTTGATCTTTCCTTATCCAAGCTTGCTGAGTGTACGGAATAGGGTATATTTTAATAGGTACAGATTTTGAATCACTCAGAGTACTGGTCTCTCTTATGCATGGTGCTTTACTGAGGTTGGTTTCAGATAGATTGACACTCTTGTGACTTGCTAGAATCGAAGATGGTGTGCAAGCAGAATTCAAGGTGTCTGCATATATAGTACTTGAAGAAGAGGTTTCTATAGTGCTAGTGAACATACACTCATTACTTTGTTCATTGGAATGAACTTTTGGCTCTTTGCTCACAGATTTGATTGGTCGTTCGTCTAGCAGATTGAATACTTCCCGATGTCCTATCCTGGCTGAGATGTATCCTAAAGCCAATTGAATGGTTACCTCATATTCGTAAATCCAGTCTTGACCTAACACTACCTCTTCAAGTAAATCCTGATCATGACACACTAATAGCTTTTGTTCCATAGTGTTGTTGCCAAGATGCAGAGGTAAGGTGATCTCACCTATGCATTGAGTAATTTTTCCTCCTAGTCCTATCAACTGTGCCATCGATGGGCGTAATTCCTCCTTGAGTTTCTGGGTCAAAGAAAGTTTGATACAGCTTATAACAGCTCCTGTGTCAATGAGAGCATCCACCAAGTGGTACTCCGTTTTACCTGCTCCTAAATTCAAGTAAGGTTCTGTTTTCTGTGAACATAGGTTTTTTGTGGCTCTAAAATTAGCCATTGGGATGAGTTCTTCGCCTAGTCGATATCTCTCATCGCACTCTCTCATCCACTCTTTCCGTTTCTTAATTCGTTCTAGGGCTTCCTGTCTAGCTTCTTCTCGTATCCTCGTTCATCCAAGATTGGTCACTAGAACTTATGCTGTGAATTGACTGATCGTCTTCCTCCTTGTGAATTTGATTCCATTGTAAGGGGGGAACATCTTGATATGTATAAGTGTGAAGATTTATTCTTGTGGTGGTTCCTTCATGTTGTAGGTATACTGCATCTTTTCCCCAATCTTGCACAACCTTTAATTGTCTCATGAAAGGTCTTCCAAGTATCATCTCATAATTGCTCGGCCTTTCAAATTGACAAATTGCTAAGGTGTGTTCAAATTCAACTCCGCAGGTGGTGAAAACTACTCGTTCCAATAATCCCAAGGGTCTTTCTGTGTGTCCATCAGCCATTTGTATTTTCATACGCGTTGGTCTTAAAGCTGGTTTTCCCCATTTCTCCTAGATTTCTCTAGTAGCAATGCCTACACCAGCTCCTGAATCTAAAATGGCTTTGGTTGTATAACCCCTAAAAGTAATTGGAAGGCAAGTGTTTCCTTCATCTCCCTCACTAAAATCTCCTACCTTATCCACAGGAATCTTTACAGTGTTTACTTCATCAGATATCTCTTTTTCTTCCGTCTTGATCTCCAATTGACTAGTTAATTTCTCCTTCAGATGTGGTTTAACCTTCAACAGTTCTTCCAATGTTAGTGTACAAGGGATTTTTACTTTTTTAAGGTGTTGTATGATGTCCGAGGTTTGGACTGATGGGTTCGGTTCTTTTTTCCTTATTGAGGGAATACAATATAATTCTGAATTATGTTCATACTCTCCTGTGTAATTGGGCAATTCCTTTACTCCCTCATCTCCTTTGTCACTAGGATCCATTGGTACAATTTCTTCTGAATTTAATTCAGGTATTGAACCCTCTATTTCATTTTCTGCTTCTAGTTCTTCAAAGGGTGGTTCAATTCCATCCACTTTCTTCCATCTGTCTTCTTGGACTCTAGCCCACAAATCTTTAGGCCATTCCCCTTCTACTTCGGGAACGACGGATCCTTCCCTTTTATCCTCACAATAATTGCCATTCTGTGTATTACTTATTTCAAGGTTTTCGTGGTCATTGGTGATGATGCATTCTTGGAATTCTCTTTCAGGAATTCGGGTCTTGGGCAATGGCAAGACAGGTTTTTCTAAGGTCTATTGAGCAACTTCTATCAATTTTTTGCAGATCTCCAATCTCTCTTTCTCTAGGTCACCTCTAGGATATTCTCTTTCATGTTGTTCTATGGTAGGTCCTGCTCTTATTCGTGCCTTGTATGCCTGAATCCACATAGCTAACTCTTCAGGCATGGGATCTGCTAAGACTGATCCTACCTCTTCTTTTTTGTAGTTTTCATTTTTATTTTCTTTTTCATTTTTCTGTTCCTCTTTTGGGTTTTGTTTGCTCTTCTCATTTTCCTTTTTGTGCAGTAGCTTCTTTTCTTTCATCCTATCTCTACGGTTCTTCCATCTTTGGGTTCTTTTACTTACAACACTTTTTTCAGGCTCTTCTGAGTCCTCCACTCTCTTTGGTGTGGGTGTATTCATTTTTGGGCTACTTTGATTGTGTTCTTTTGGTTTTTCTAGGGTCTCTCTAGCTTTGGCTCTTGTTATCGCTTTCAGTGGTACAGTGTATTCCTTATCGCTCCCTGATGATTCGATTACTTCTATCACATTGATCTGCACGTTAGATGTGACCTTGTTGGGGTTTTTGGGACAATCTCTGAATAGATGTTCCTTACCACAGTCACTACAGTAACCTTCCCAGACTCGTTGTGGTGGTGGTGGGCTTGGCAATGTGCATTCCCTGATGTAGTGGTCACCTCCACATCTGTAACATGGTCCTCTGGGTACAGGCGGTCTGTTCATGGGTCGGGGTGGTATGGTTGCTCTAGGAGCTGTGTACATTAGTGACACATAGTCCTGCTCATATCCGTATGAACTATCTGATACTTCCATGCCATAGGCATATGGTTCGTACAGTTGTCCATATTCTATCATAAAGCTTTCATAATTGTGATATGCTCCTTGACTAGGGTCATAAGACGAGTCATATGGTTCATTACTAGTCAAAGGTGTGGCTGGGACTATCGCTCTCTCTAGGTTTTCTTCAGGTTGAGCTATCTTGACTGGGACAACGTTCTGAGGATGGGACGGTTGCTGTCCTAGTACTCGTTGTGGTTGGGTGTATCCTTGATACGCATATGGTCGTGGCACTGGTGCCTGCGGCTGATAAGTGGGATATCTAAAGGCTTCACCTCCTTGATCTCTCTGAGGGTATCCGTAAGGTCTCATGTATGGCTGTGTTGGTCTAGCTTGCCTATTGTAAGGGCAGTTTTCTGTGTTGTGATTTGTATATTTTTGTTCTATACTGCAATATTGCAGAGGTCCTGGGACAGTGGGTCTATTATAAGCATAAGCAGGTGGTGGGACTACTCCCCTAGTACACAAGTGAGAAGGATGATCACCTCCGCACTGCATGCATTTTCGGAGCATAGACACTCTCATAGGGTTATTGGGGTAGTTCCTCTGTCCTTGAACATTCAACTTCTTTGCTACCAAATCGGCTATTTCCTCGACATTGTTTTTAGGGATTGATGTGCTACTAGCAGAATCTTCACTCTTCAAACTACCTTGAGGTATTTTCAAATCTTCTGCTAGGTTGTCTTCTAGGTCTATACACTCCTTCATGCATTCTTGCAAAGTCTGAACTCTCTTTACATATACCAATGATCTCAAAGATCCGTTCAACAATCCTTCCAAAAATAATGACACCATTTTATTTTGGGTAGGTCTCTCTTCTACTGGGCATCTGTCCACATACTGCTTGAATCTTCTTGCTGCCAATCTTACTGATTCGGTAGGGGCTTGCTTAAAGCTATGGATCAATGATGAAGAGTTGTTTTTTATTCCAGACTTAGTGAATTCCTCAATCATTTCTTGATAGACTTGTTCCATGTTTTGAAAATTATTAGGGTCCAATGGCTGGAACCATGCTAACGCAGTGTCTGATAAAGTAAGACCAAAGGACTCATATTGGATCAAGAAGTCTTCTACCTGTTCAGCTCTGATTACTTGTTTAAATTCAGCTATATGATTGTAAGGTTCACTAGAGCCATCATAGTGATTTCTCATGCATTTGGCAACTTGAATTGGCCTTAATCTTCTTCCTGCTTTGGGTGGTCTAGGCATTACTGGGAAAATTGGTCTTCCTATTGGTATGCCTGGTCCTCTTGCTACAGGTGGTCTGACTGGAGCAAGAATTCCATGTCTTGGGTCAATAGTTGGTTGAGGTCGGTAATTAGGGTTATTTGCAGGCATTGCAAACTGCACATGTGGTCTAACTGGGATTTGTGTTTGCTGTGTTTTCCCTGACTGTTGATATGAATCATTCTGTGATGTTCCAAGTGGGTTTCTTGAAGTAGTGGCTTGGTCCCTAGGGGGAAACCCTCGAATATTCTGATATTTCAACTCAGCTCTTTCTAATTCTGTTAAGGGCCAATATCTTCTCTGATTCTTATCCAGATAGGTGATGATGGTGGGGAAATCAGGATCCTGTAACTCGTAGATGGTAACTGGATTAGGAGCAGCTTCCCATATCGAGGAATGTGCTCTAAGAAGATGCTCTATCCCATTGATCAAATACACATCCATTAGGGAGTCATCTTGGGGAATCAGGTCTCCTCTCCATATTCTAGCTACAGTAGATCTCCCTCTAGGTGTAGTTACTTGCTCTTCATTCCCTCCTCCATTTAAATTAGAAGCATTATTTTCTTCTCCAATTTCATTAATGTTTTCCGGGTGCTCCGTGACAACGTATTGGATATCTCTTTTGTCCATGTAAAAACCTCCTACATACTTGACTGCTGGTCTAGGCACTATGTAAGCCTCTGACGCCTTCTTTAACCTGGCCACTGATCTGTTTAGACCATCCAAATAAATAGGGATCTCATTTTGGTTGGTGTTCACATACTCCAAGGAGGTCATGTACTCTCCTTCAGTGATTGACATCATGCCCATCATGGGTACTGTATTCTGCATATCCTCTGAAGCCATAGGAATTTCTTCCTCTGACTCACTGGAGGTCTCCGAGTAATGTGAACAGCTACTTGGCTCTGCTACACTACCTACAGAAGAGATTACACTTCTTCAACTTCCTAGGGTTCTTCCGGATCTCAGGTTCATCCACTTCACAGCTCTGGTCAGTCCTTGCTAACCTCTATCTTCTAGAACTCTTTACTATGGATTGGAATTCTAGAGAAATTTTGGCTGGGAATTGACTGAAAAAGGAATTTTTCAGATTACGATACTTGACCAAAGAGCTCACGATACACGACCTTTGAACACAAACGATACACGATCTTTTAAGCAAACGATACTTGAGACCACGACACACGATACTTAAACGAAACGATACACGATATCTGATGGAAAATGATACTTGATACTTGGGAGAAAACAATACACGATACTTCCCCTAAGCGATACACGATCTTTGATGTGGAACAAAACGATACACGATCTTTGAAGTGGAAACGATCGACGATACCTGAACAAAACGATACGCGATCTTTGGTAAGTATCGCGATCTCTGAGAAGCGATACACGATACTTAAGCCAAACGATACACGATCTTTCAACTTGAAACGATACGCGATCTCTGACCCAAACGATACATGATCTTTGACCCAAACGATACACGATCTCTGGGTCTGAAATGATACGCGATCTCTCAACACGAAACGATACACGATCAACAATCTCTGCCCGAAACGATCTCTGGCCGAAACGATCTGTAGCCGAAACGATCTCTGGCCCGAAATGATACACGATCAACGATCTCTGGCCAAGTATCGCGATCGGTATGAAACGATCTCTGGCCCGAAACGATACACAATCAACGATCTTTGGCCGAAACGATCTCTGGCTGAAACGATCTCTGGCCCGAAACGATACACGATCAACGATCTCTGGCCAAGTATCGCGATCGGTATGAAACGATACACGATAGGAGGGAAATATCGCGATACTCAACCACAGGAGGTCACGATACTTGCTAAGTATCGCGATACTCGACCGCGGGAGTAAACGATACTTGACCCTTTGACAAATTTTTGCTAAGATTTTCCAAGTTTTGATTACACACAGATGTTTCACAAGGTCTTCTACCCTCTCCTCACTCTCTGTATCATTCAAATCACACTTTTTAACCCCTGAAGGTCCTCAACGATACCTGACGCAGATCGTTTTCTCCTAAACAGTTTGAATTTTGGAAAGGAGCTGAGAGAATGATATGTGAGCTTACCTTGTACTCTTTCTCAGCTCTCAACCTCTCCTAACTAGCTCTGCGACACTCAGAAAGCTCCACACTCCTTCCACGATCTCTGACAACTGCTCACGATACTCGACGATAGCTCTCCACGATACTTGCTCAAAGATACAAGTGACTGATAAAATGACTCTTTTTGGTTTTTATACTTGGGATTTTCTTACTTACTAGAAATAAAACAACAAAACAAGAATTGAAAGCTACTCTAACTACCTAGCCTACTCCTTTGCTCCTCCTACTTTACTCATTCTACTCACTTCCCTAGACTAACAACTCACTACACACACTCCAAGAATGAGAAGTAGTAAGTGCGGTTGAAAATGACTTACCAAAGAAGAGAGAATCACCACTCCTCCTCTTGCTTCAATGCAAAAAGCTACTTACCATCACACAAATGCTTCGGTTTGATTCGTTACTCCCCGGCAACGGCGCCAAAAAGTGTGTTGACCTAAGTACCAACTTAGGGACTTGCGGAGAAAGAGACTATACCTCAATCCCCTCTCAAGTGCATATAGTGGGGATACACGCTTTTAATTATCAATCCAAAGAGTATACAAACCTAGCCGAGTGTATGAGGACATGCAATCATGTGATGATCAATGCAAATGAACTACTCAAAGTGTGCAAACAAGGCAAAGACTAATCCAAACAAGCTTCAATTGTCGGTCATGGCGTCATGATACTTGATGCAGTAGCCTTCAGTATTTTGGACTTTTCTCTCAGCTCCGAACTCCAAATATAGCAAATAGCATATGCGTTTTGAAGCTGTCAAGAAGACGCATCCAATGGCGGTGGTTTCACGCAATTCTAACACTCCTACTTCAAGTTATGAGCAAAATACTGAGTCACGGGAAATACCTTCCTACACTTCAGCACTTCCTACACTTTGCACACACCTTAACTACAACAAACAAACACTTTCATGGATAGGCAACACTCACAAGCACTCTTTCCAAGCAATACACATGCATACAAGCTCACAAAGAAGAAGATACAGAGTGAAGAAGACACAAATTCGAATTTATGTGCTCTCTATTCTCACAATGGCAAAAAGTCTTTTATAAAGAGTCACATTTGACTTATATACTAGTGCCCTAAAAATGGTCCTTTCACACAAGAGACCGGCACTTTATTCACTAAAAGACTAATTTCCTACTATTTTACATGGGTAAATCTCTAATCTTCTGTGGGGATGCATCTAGAGGACTCCTCTAGTGCCTTTACAATGGAAAATATATTACAAGAATGGTTATGATACAAAAGTATGATGTCCAAATCGGAAAAATTTTGGGGCCCGTCTTTTTCTCTGCTTTGTGCTCTCTTTAGCTCTGCAACACTAAGATAATCACACTCTTAGGAACTGGGTGCATGCGATGGAAAGAAATGAAGATGCTAAAGAAAAAGCATCAGGTCCTAGAGGATGTGAAGATAGATTTATAGAAAAAGCCTTCGAAGCATCAACCAAAAGGAAAAAAATAATGCAAGGTTGACCAGATGATGCGTGTAGCAAAAGGAAGTAAACAAGCTCTAGAAATACAACAAGGTCAGATGTGTGCGGACAAAGAAATATTTGCAAACCAAAAGTTAGAAAGAGGTAGATGTTGAGAAGTTGAGACGAGTGACTAAGAATATCACATTCTTAGCTGCTAGATGTGTGCATGGTAGCTCGAATTAACACATGGACCCATATTTATGAATGTAAGGAATACCAAGGGGATAACAGAAGCAAAGGACTTAGATCCGATAAGGTAACTAATTTTCTAATAGTCCTAGTTGATTCTTCCACCATTGGGTACATGTTTTAAAGAACTATGATAAAGTCGCAGACATGAAGCAAAGCCTATCAAGGGACGACAAAGACAAAGAGGGGGAGAGTGAAGCACAAGGAAAAGAGCCCCTAAAAATTTTCAAATTATGAGCACCAATTTTCTTCTTCAAATGTATATGAAAGTCTCATGAAGCCATGTAAATGCACTAGAGGAGTCCTCTATATGCATAAATCCCAAACATTGTATCATAATCGTTGTAAAATAAGTAGGAATATAGGCTTCCTTGAAAAACTTCCAGTCTCTTGTGTTAAAGGAACATTTTTACGGCACATGTATATAAGTCATTTGATGACATTTTCTAAAGACTTTTGCCATTGTGAGTAAGAGAGAACCCTGATTATTGAATTTGCTTATTCTTCTTCTTGTATCTCCTTTCTTGTGAGCTTGCATGTGTGATTGTAGCCTGGAATGAGTGCATGGAAGTGTTGTCTATCCAATTCATTGCTTTTCTAAGGTGTGTAATGTGTGTGTGAAGTGTGACGAGGTGTGTGGTGAAACTAGTTGAGTTGTGCAACTCTGTTTTCTGCCCATATCTTGAAGTAGGTTTGTCAGAATCGGACAAGAGTAGAGTATTGGATGCATCTCGTTGAGAGCTTTGAAATGAACCTGCTATTGACCATATTCTAAGTTTGGAGCTAAGAGAAAAGTCCGTTTTTGTGCTTACTGTTGTTTCATGTATGGTGACACTATTTCCACCTATGTGAGGGATGAATGTGAAGGATGATACTCATTTGAATGCCATAGTAGCTATCTCACTTCGTTGACCATTGTGTAAGTACAAGTCTTCATGCACTTGGTTAGGTTCAAGATACTTCTCGGATTGATAAATAAAATGTGTGATCCCCACTATATGCACTTGTTGGTGATAGAGGAATAGTCTCTTTCGTCAGAAGTCCCTAAGGTTTCACTTAGCTACACAAATGTCTTTGTGTCAAACAAAATATATTGACTCATTATTGCAATGTTTTGGCCTTGAAGACTATAAACCTATTGCCACTCCTAAGGAGACAAGTTTACGATTGAGTCTTCATGATGTCAGAGATGCATTTGATGTTGTTCTCTATCAGTAGGTTGTTGGATGCTTGATTTACTCATGCATTACTCGGCTAGGTATTCAATTTGTTGTCTCAGAGATGAGTAGGTTGATGCATTGCCCTGGTGTCAAGCATCGATAGGCAGTTAAGCACATCTTTCACTACTTGAGTGGTACCCAACTACTTGGATAGTTTTATCCCAAGGGGGGATCATTACCGCCAAATTTGCATGCTTTTTCTGACTTTGATTGGGCTGGTTGCTATGACACTCGTGTTTCCACTAGTGGATTTTGCTTCATGCTTGGTAGCTCATGTATATCTTGGTTGAGCAAGAAGCAGCCTACTATGGCCACTTTCGATTGTGAGGCTAAGTATAGGGAAACTTTCACAACGACTCTTGAGTGTGTGTGGCTTGGACACCTTATGGCTAATTTGGGTGTTGGTCCATCTTCTGTCACCACCATCTTCACTAACAGTCAGAGTGCATTGGCCATTGCCAAGAACCCTATGTTCCATGCTCGCACTAAGCACATTGAGGTGCATTATCATTATGTTAGGAAGAGGTTCTCTTCTAGAGAGATCAGCTTGGCATTTGTGCCCATGTAGGGGAACTTTGCAGACCTTTTCACAAAGGCTCTGCCTAGGGAGAAGTTTGAAGCTTTTCGCAAAGCTTTGGGCTTACCTCCTTTTGTGAGATTGATTCCACATAGCTTGACACTTCCTTATACATGAGTGTCAGCTCCTTGTTGAGCATGTCACTCCGAGGGGGAATTTGTTGATATATTTAGGTAGTGATGTGTGTGAACACACTAGGAACATCGGGGCACTTTTTTCCCTCTTTAGGAGGTTTTTGTCCCCTAGCTTGTATATACAACTGCTGCCCTAACGGGTTACTTATCTTTGTACATTCTAGTGGTAATAAATTCATTATTGTGTGTTGTGCTCCAAGCTTCTTCTTCTTCCTTGTGTTGTTCGTGTGTTTCCGCATACCTAAAACTCCAACATTAGCTACCCTAAGGATTTTTAGAAATCTCCCTACTGCTTTTGTAAAAGCATCCACTTATGCTTTTGGATTTGACTTCTAAAAAACCTCTTTAATGATAGGTAAATATAAATTTTACCTTTCATACACTTAAGTACCGATAACACTATTTTGGAGTAAATACTTGGAACCTCAACTTTATCTCTATCACTTGTTTTTAGAGAAGTTTGTACTTTGGCATGCTTTATCTAGCCCTTTGGTTGCAACCATCTTTTTAAGTCTTTTCCAACCTTAACAAAATTCTCAATAGCCTTAACTTACACATGGCATCAATTTGCCTACTAGGAAACTTCTTGTTGCTTTCTTGGCAAGTTTTTGCTTGCTTGAAAACTTGAGGATTCATAAGTAATCCTAAAAGCTCTAAATGTTTTTTTTGCACTCTTAAAACCATCCTATTCTTTCCATGATTCTATATTCATGGAATCAAGAGCATCAATTTTCAATAAAAAATAGGTACTTTACCTTTTTCCCCTCCCTTTGAAAGATATTATCTAAGCTAAGGAGATATGTATCAATTCAAATATAATGATGAAAATGAAGATTTTACTAATGGAAAGAGGTAAGGGTGATAGATTCACGTCATACGAATCATGTTATCTCTCCTAAAAACTAAAATCTCAAGGAAATATTATGCTTGTTTAAAACCTTGATTTTATTTTTTAGATATGTTATAAAAATGATTTCTTAATTGCCAGCATGTATTAACTTCTTTATTTAACTAAAAATCTTCGTTAACGACATCTTTTCCACATTTTTAGTGGAAATTTATAATTTTCCTAATAAGTCCATGCAATAAACTTTTGTCATATTTTGTGAGCTCTTGGCCCATCCTATGTCCCGAACTTTAATCTCTTTTCTCAAAATAACATAAGTCCATACTTTGATGAATATTCCATAGTTTGATGAGAATTTATAAAAGAAGTTTTATTCAAGGCTTAACATGAGATTCCAAGCCATTCAAAAGTCCATATTCTACTTAAAACTTGAAACAAGAGATATTTCTTATTTTCATTAAAAATTATTGATTGAGAAATTGTTCATGTATCTTGCATGTAGAGATCTTGCTTCTATTATATGTAGCTTTCCTAAGCTTTCATTTTGGTATGCAAAGATCTTCACCAAAAAATCAATGAAGGCCTTTGGTAGGCTGAACAAAAAGAGCAAGGAGGAGATGGAGGGAGAGAGATGAGAGGAGATACATGCATACTTGTGTGGGAGCCTCAAAACCTACATAATGAACTTCTTGAGGTAATTCCCTATGAAAGATATATGTATATGAATATAGGGGTAAGGTTACATGACTATTAGATCACCAAAAATCTCCTACTTAAGGGTCAATGTGACCATAAGTGGAAATTTTTTGAGCTCATAACATGCACATGAATCATGTATATCTACATGCCATCACATCATCATGTCCCAATTCTACTTAAATTGAGGAACCTGTTGAGTCCTAAGTTGGAGTGTTATGAAGAGGTTGTTAACACATCTATCACGATAAAATTGTCATGGGGAATGTTGTGCCTAATTCAAGTATAGTTCCATAGCCTAAGGGTATGTTCACATCTACCCCTTCTACCAAGGATGTGGTAATGGTCAATGTGAAAGAATCTTCCTTCATGCATTAATCCATAAGTTTATATCGACAACACCCAACCACCCCATTCCTTCACCACCTACATCCACCTTTTCCCTTAATTTTATATTCCCAATAATCACTTAAGCACCTACATCATCACAACATCGAATCTCTACTTTAGTTCCTCTCATTCCTTGTTCACCCCAACCTCCACCACAATCACATCCACATACACTTCATGTACCTCAGTCCTCATCATCCATCCCTTTAGTATCCCTTGCAACTTCTACCCATGCATGTTCATATTGTATAGTATCTTTTAACTACCTTTAATCACCTTCACCTTGCAATCTGGTTTCTGTACTCCAAATTCCATCACAATATCATATATATATATATATATATATATATATATATATATATATATATATATATATATATATATATATATATATATATATATATATATATATATATATATATATATATATATATATATATATATATATATATATATATCGACCCTCATTCATTTCACTGTGGATCCTCATACATTGTCATAGGCCAATGTTTGATATAATACACAATCTTTAATATAAAAATAGAGGAAAAAAATTGTGAAGTCCCTTTGTTCTTGTGTTGCTAGTTTTCTAGTCAATTTTCTACATGAATTGGAATTTCAAGAGTTTAATCAGGATATTTAAGAGGTGAAATTTTGAAATACCAGCAAAAAACAAATATAGCTTGCCAACTATAGCAAGATGATTTAGTTTGAATGTAGCGAACTTGTATAGAACGATAGTCAGATTATGGAGTTGTACTCAAGTGGATCAAATCATATCTAGCCAAATAAAATTTTAATAATAATTTACTTTCCATAATTGATGTTTAAGTTTTGCAAAAGCAATTATATAAAAAGAAGAAAAACATTCAATAATCAATTGGATAATTTTCTCACCTTCAAGATCAAGTTTGAGATTTTAGTAGCATGAGAAGCTTGTGCCTTACTGATATCTTGTTGGTGCAAATAGCAAGCCTAAAATCTTGGCAATTGGGTTGTGGACTATTCTCATAAGTTTTCCCATGTAAACATGGTCATGAGAACACATGCTTATAAAACCTCTAAGAGTAAATTTTGTGTATTTACCTTGATCATTTGTAATAGCTAAAAGTGACAAGGAATCTCTTTATAATAGGAACCTAATTCACAATCTTGTGGTAGTTGGAATCAAATAAAATCATCCCTAAATTTTAGATCACCTTTTAGATGGCACAAATTTCAAATTCGAAAATCATGTATAAATATATCTTTTTCAAGCTATAGGACATCTCAAGTTATTCTGAGAGCTTTGGATTGAAAGTTGAGCCTACATTGTACTCAGTACAAGTGAGAGCCTTTACAACTCCCTTTTATCATATGTTTTATATCATACAGATTTTGATTCACTACTTTAAGTAAGTCATTCTCTGTATGCTGCTACAGTATAGAGTAGGATTGTTGCAAACGCCACTCATCTTTGCACACTTTCCATCATCCCTTCACAGTGGTATCAAAGCAACTAAACATCATGGGTGATGGATTCCCCTCATCTATTGAAAAATTAGATCAAGGTAATTACTTAGCGTGGTCACTCAGAATGGAAGCATATCTACAAGGAAGGAATCTCTATGGTTACATATATCATAAGCAAAGGCCAACAACACAAGAGGAATAACAAAGATTGAATGCATGGTGCTCAAAGGATGCCTTAGCAAGGTCATACATTCTTAAATCTATCTCTAATTTCTTACTTACACACATTAGGGATTTCACATCATAGGAGACATGGAATGCTCTTTAAGCATTCTTCTCATTGAGCACAAAGGCAAGGAAGAATTAGTTATGGATGGATTTTACAACACTCAAGAAGATGCCCAAGCAAAGTGTGACTGATTTTGTCACCAAGATGAAGGACATTTTAGAACAACTTGGAAGCATTCAAGAAGTACTGATGAAGAACATGTTAGTATATGATCAATGTCTACCCCTCATGATTGTATGCACATTTTGTAAGGCCCCCTTTATGAGGAGAAGCCAAGCATGCATTACCCAATTGATGGGAATCCCAACTTGAATGTTGGATGAAGGTCATATTGGACCATGTAAGATATTATAAGGAAAGGGAGTTATCAAGGTCCCCAATTGTGGGGTCCGGGGCAGCGGTGAGCAGCCCCGGCTGGGGGGTCCAAGGGGGCCAGCGGGCCCCCTGGCTGGGGGGTCCCAGGGGGCCAGCGGGCCCCCTGGTGGGGGTCCGGGGGCAGCGCCCCCGGCGCGACGGTAAAGGGAATATTCCCTGTCGGAGTCAGAAATCATTTATATTTGTTAGGTCGGTTCAACGAGTCTAAGCCGTGTATGGCAATTACGCGGGCGGTGGCCGCCCACGCTCTACCGCCCATGTATAGCCGTCCATGGCAGGCCACCCATGATCCTATATATACATGACTTCTGCACTACCTAAGACATTGAGTTGAGCCAGCATACCTCTACCTTGTATCTCCCTATCTAGAGTTGTCTAGATCACCATTTAAGCTCTACCTTGAGAGCGCACGGGTGGACAACGCCATCATCTTTGTACTTGCTGCTAGTAGAAAATTGTTGAGATTCTCCTATATCTGTTATCTTCTCTGTTATTGCTCCTGTGTTATATTGCGTAACTATTGTCTTACATGGTATCAGAGCTGTAAGGTTCGAATAGCTTGAGAAGTATCATTATTTTAGCCTACTAGCAGACTAGAATATCAGTAGATTATTCGAGTGATTACATGATGGCTTCATCATCGAACAGTAGTCTTGGTGCTTCAGCTAATGTTAATGCTGCACCTATTCGAATTCGTCCACCTGCATTCACTGAAGGGAAGCTGGATGGAACCAACTATACACTCTGGAAGTTCAAAATTTCTGCAATTTTGGACTCCTATGAATTACTTGACACTGTCATGGGACCGATGGGATTGGATCCAGAGCCTATACCAGTTGAAGATCCAGCAAATTCAAGATTGATGATTCAGCCAGATCCAGATCTTCTACGAGCTTGGAAGAGGCGGAATGCTGATGCATTATGTGCGATTGTCACTAGTGTAAGTGATTCTGTGCTTACTTTAGTTCAACATACTACTAAAGCACATGAGGCTTGGGGCATATTGGCTCGACAATATGAGACCAAGAACCACACTAGGATACAGAATTTAGAAAATCAGTTGGCCAATGAAAAACATTCTGATTCTGAAAAGGCTGAAGATTTTATCAAACGGATAAAGCATCTTCAAGATCAATTGGCTGCAGTTGGTGTTGTTATAACACCAGAAGAGCTGGCTCGAAGATCTGTACGTGTTCTTCCAGCAAAGTATGATGGATTAGTAACAGCCCTTAACACTCAGGTAAGGCCAACCCCTCTTACATTTGAAGAGTTTTGTGCCATGCTTTTAGAAGAAGAGATGCGGTTGAAGAATCGGCAAAGTACAACTGATGCTGCATTCTCAGCAAATGCAAAAGGTAAAGGCTCTTCAGAGGGATCAAAGAAGAAGCCAAAGAAGAAAAAGTTCACAGGAAGTTGCTTCTATTGTGAAAAGAAAGGCCATGCCATCAAGGATTGCAGAAAGAAGCAAGCTGATGAACGGAATGGGACTGTAAAATCATCATGGAAGAACAAAGAGTCTGCAAACAACACAGAGCTGGAACTTTGGGTAGCTATTGAAGAGGTATGTTCATCTGCTCAAGCTCGTGTTGATGAGCCATGGATTTTAGATAGTGGAGCTTCTCGCCATATGACTAGTAAAAAGGATTGGTATAGTTCCCTAGTGCCTCTGCGGGAATCCATCAATGTAGTGGTGGGAAATGACTCCAAGTGTCCAGCTGAAGGAACTGGAACCATCTCTTTTATCACTTCTCCAGGTGTTGAGAAAAAGTTATCCGATGTTCTCTATGTACCTACACTCAAAAGAAATTTGTTGTCAGTTTCTGCAATAACAGATCGTGGACTCGAAGTTCACTTCAATAAGAGTGGTGCGGAAATCATGGATTCATCAGGTAATGTTGTAGGTAAAGGCATACGACGGGATAACTTGTATGAGTTAAGTGCTTTAACTGCTACAGAAGATAAAGATGTAAGCAGGTTATGGCACCGACGATTTGGGCATCTCGGATTTGCAGTTTTGAAGGAGATGCAACGAACAGGGATGGTTGCTCATATGCCTGCATTTTCAGAGTTGCAGGAACCTTGTGAAGCTTGTATGATGGGCAAGCAACAACGAAAGGCATTTCCAAGAGAGACCAGCAATCGATCTCAAGCTCCTCTAGAGTTGGTACATGCTGATCTCTGCGGTAAAATGTCTACACCTGCTTTAGGAGGATCTTTCTACTTCTTGCTGTTAGTCGACGATTATAGTAGAAAGATGTGGGTTTATTTCATTCGAGAGAAGGCTGATGCTTTTGAAAAATTTAAAACGTGGCATAAGTATGTAGAAAATGAATCAGGAAGGAAATTGAAGAAATTTAGAACAGATAGAGGAGGTGAATTCTTGTCAACAGAATTCAACAATTACTGTAAGGAGCATGGTGTGAAAAGGCAACTTACCACAGCTCATACACCCCAACAAAATGGCGTTGTTGAGCGCAGGAACAGGACAGTAGTTGAAATGGCTCGTTGTATGTTGAAGGCTCAAGACATGCCTGATTCATTCTGGGCAGAAGCAGTCAATACAGCAGTCTACATCCTCAATCGAAGCTACACAAAAGCACTAAAGGGGATGACTCCTCAAGAAGCATATTCTGGTAAAAAGCCTTCAGTTTTGCATTTCAGAATTTTTGGTTGTTTCTGTTATGCACATATTCCTGATTCAACAAGATCAAAGTTGGATTCAAAAAGCAAAAAGTGTGTCTTCCTAGGATATAGTGAAGAGTCTAAAGCATACATGTTATGGGATCCTGAGGCAAGGAAGATTTTTGTCAGCCGAGATGTGGTGTTTGATGAACGACCACACTTAGTAGAAGATAAAGGTAAATCTACTATCTCATCAAGCGGAGAAATATCTCACCTTGTGCCTATCAAAAGACAGGTTAAAGTTGAGGAGGAGGAAACATCTGATGGAGAAATTTCCTCAATAAAAAGCCAACCAGTTGTAGCTGCACAGCGTAAGCCACTACCGAAGTGGGCACAACAGCTCTTTGATGATCTTAATCCACATGTAGATGTACCAGAATCATCATCGGATGGATTACGAAGATCAAAGAGAATAGAGGAGCAAAGAAGAGCCTCAGAACACATTGTTAACATGGCTCTAATGGCAGATATCATGGGTTCGATAAAGGAACCTACCACCATTGAAGAAGCCATTGATGATCCAGATTGGAGAGCGGCAATGCAGTCTGAGTATGATAGTATACTCAAAAATGATACATGGGATCTAGTCGACTTGCCGCCAAAGAAGAAGGTAATAGGTACTAAATGGATTTGGAAAGCTAAGTATAAAGCTGATGGAACATTAGAAAAGTATAAGGCACGATTAGTTGCACAGGGTTTTTCACAGATTGAAGGATTTGATGTTCAAGAAACTTTTGCACCAACAGCACGCATGACAACTATTCGGACGGTACTTGCAGTAGCTGCACAAAAGTCTTGGCCTATTTTCCAGATGGATGTCAAATCTGCATTTTTGAATGGTCACCTCAAGGAGGAGGTATATGTATCTCAACCACTAGGTTTTGAGGTGCCCAATTCAGAAAATAAAGTTTGCAGGTTGAAGAAAGCTTTGTATGGACTTAAGCAAGCTCCACGGGCTTGGTACCAACGAATAGATCATTTTTTCAAAAATATGGGTTTTGAAAGAAGTACTTCTGATGCTAACTTGTATGTAACGAAAAGGGATAGCAAGCTAGTTGTTGTCATTGTATATGTAGATGATTTGATCATTACAGGAGATCATCAGGAACTCATCAATCAAACTCGGATCAGCTTGGGAACTGAGTTTGAAATGACAGACTTAGGTCTACTCCATTTTTGTCTAGGAATTGAAGTATGGCAAAGGAAGGATGGCATTTTCATCTCACAACAAAAATATTCCAAAGAAATTCTCAAGGCATTTGGAATGATGGACTGCAAACCAACTAGCACACCTATGGAGGTAAATCATAAGCTATCTATGGATGATAACATGCCTGATGTAGATGCTAAGAAGTATAGGAAGCTCGTTGGAAGTCTTATTTTTCTGTGCAACACTAGACCAGACATTTGCTATGCTGTTGGAGTGTTAAGCAGGTTTTCCAACAAACCTAAGGAGAGTCACTGGAATGCTGGAATGCGAATTCTAAGGTACATTGTAGGAACCTTGGATTTTGGTATTTTGTATACCACAGGTGATACACTCCAAGGATATTGTGATTCAGATTGGGCTGGAGATTGTGATTCTAGAAAATCAGTTTCTGGATATTGTTTCTCACTTGGTTCAGGAATATTTTCTTGGGTAAGTAGGAAGCAACCAACTCTCGCACTCTCCTCCACTGAAGCAGAGTACAAAGCAGCTTGTTTTGCTTCTTGTGAGGCAGTCTGGTTAAGGAGAATTCTTGCAGATCTTGGCTTTCCATCAAATATGCCAACTGTACTCAAGTGTGATAATCAAAGTTGTATGGCTATTGCAAAGAACCCAGTATTTCATGCTCGCACCAAGCACATAGAAGTACAGTACCATTACATTCGTGAGCTAATTGAAGATGAAATTGTGGAGCTAGAATATTGCCCAACAGAGGCAAATTGTGCTGACATATTCACTAAAGCACTTGGAAGAGAGCAGCTCAACAAGCATCTTCAACAGATGGGCATAGGACCAAGACCTACTTGATTTATCATCGGTAAACATTGAGGGGGGGTGTTAGTATATGATCAATGTCTACCCCTCATGATTGTATGCACATTTTGTAAGGCCCCCTTTATGAGGAGAAGCCAAGCATGCATTACCCAATTGATGGGAATCCCAACTTGAATGTTGGATGAAGGTCATATTGGACCATGTAAGATATTATAAGGAAAGGGAGTTATCAAGGTCCCCAATTGTGGGGTCCAGGGCAGCGGTGAGCAGCCCCGGCTGGGGGGTCCAAGGGGGCCAGCGGGCCCCCTGGCTGGGGGGTCCCAGGGGGCCAGCGGGCCCCCTGGTGGGGGTCCGGGGGCAGCGCCCCCGGCGCGACGGTAAAGGGAATATTCCCTGTCGGAGTCAGAAATCATTTATATTTGTTAGGTCGGTTCAACGAGTCTAAGCCGTGTATGGCAATTACGCGGGCGGTGGCCGCCCACGCTCTACCGCCCATGTATAGCCGTCCATGGCAGGCCACCCATGATCCTATATATACATGACTTCTGCACTACCTAAGACATTGAGTTGAGCCAGCATACCTCTACCTTGTATCTCCCTATCTAGAGTTGTCTAGATCACCATTTAAGCTCTACCTTGAGAGCGCACGGGTGGACAACGCCATCATCTTTGTACTTGCTGCTAGTAGAAAATTGTTGAGATTCTCCTATATCTGTTATCTTCTCTGTTATTGCTCCTGTGTTATATTGCGTAACTATTGTCTTACAGAACAAATATTTAGGCAAGTGATGAATGGTATCAAGGATGATGACAAATGGGAAGCCCTGATGAAAACTATGGATCATCACATGGACATGAAGTTCCTGATTTCAATACCCTCATGTGACAATTTCTCACACATGAGTCAAAGCTTTATGAAGATTGGAGAAAACCAAAAAGCTAATCAATCATCTAATCTCTATATAGATAAGAATAAAAGCAAAGATAGTAAAGGCAAGGTTAAGAAGTCAGATGGTGGAGGTAGTACCTCTCAAAAAAACTTTGGAAGTAGAGATAGAGGTTCAAGTGGAACAGGTAGAGGGGGTACATAAGGCAAGGGGAGAGCCCAAGGCTCGTCTCCATGCATCATATGTGGTCTAACAAATCATATTACAAAAAATTGTTTAAGGAATCCTAGAAACCAAAGAGGGAGAGGATACAACAAAGGAGACTATGGAAGCTCAAGACTAAGATTCAACAACTCCTATGGATACAATAACAACTCATACAATAATAACAATTACCATAGTGGATACAAAGGAAGGTGGATACAATAACAACTCATACAACAATAACAATTACCAAAGTGGATACAAAGGAATGAGAGACTACAACAACTATCCAAATGAACAAGATCAAGAAGACTCACTTGTTCTCATGAACATTACTATGAAGGAAGGTAAGGTAGATGAGCATGTGTTTTATATAGACTTAGGATGTTCAAATCATGTGGTAGAGAATGTAGCTCCACTCTCAGATTTTGAGGATCCAAGGAATAGGCATGAAGTCGAGAAAAAAAGATGGAACAAGACATCCAGCTAAGACGATAGGTAATGTGAAGATTTCCGATGGTAATATGAACTTACTAAGTAGATTACTCTATGTACCTACTATTACTAAGAAACTCATAAGTGTATGTCAAATTGTTGAGAAGGGATGGCATGTTAGATTCATGAAGCATGGAACATTTGTCGAAGACCCACAACTACTTGTGGGTAGAGGCAATACCAACAACTACATACTTAATAAAAAGACTTCCATCAAATACTTTGGATGGCATAACACCATATGAGGCATGGAATGGAAGAAGATCTAGTCTTGCTCATTCTTTAATCTTTTGGTGCATAGCATATGCACACATTCCTTCATAGATAAGAGGCAAGTTGGACCTCAAGGTAGAGAAATGCATCTTCATTGGCTATGACCTTTATCAAAAAGGTTATAGATTATAAAATCCAAGCAATGAAGGCTTCATTCTAAGTCCTGAGGCTCCTACTAATGCACCATAGAGAGCAAATACACTAACCATATGGCACAAGAATTCTGTTATAATATTAGGCATGCTTGAGAGAAGGACCAAATGTTGGAGAACTAGAGAAGAGTTATCCTCGAGTAGACCTAGAAGTAGAGAGAACAAAACTATGCATTAAGATTGTCAAAATAGTTCATGCAATGTTTGAGGCTAGCCAAATCTTTAACCAGAGTAACCTAGTCAAAACAAAAATAAACTTCCAAGGACTACTAGATAGATTAGAGCAAATGGCAACTAAGCCTGGCAACTTAGCACCTAAAGAGTCTCATTCTATTGGAAACAAGCAAAGAGAATTCTCATTAGTGGATTCATATTTTCCTAACTTGTCAGAATGTAGAATTCCTCCAACCACCAAATATTCACACGAATTCTTGAGAGAAATTCAAGAAGAGAAGTGGGGTATGGAATAGATGACTTCCCCACCCATCTAGGAAATAGATGATTGTCACGATCAATTTCCTTAGGTCATGCCCTTTATCTATGAACATTAGGAAGATGCGGAATTAAGAAAAAGACTAGACTTTGAATCCAATTCCCTACAAGAACTCCCTCATTTCACAGACCCTTGAGAATCAAAGTATATTCAAATGCAATCTCCCACAATAATGATAAGCAACAAAGAGATAGTTATGGCGAGGAACACAGAAGTAGCCAAGAAAACTAAAGTGCAGTGTCATATCACTTCAAAAGAACTACTGAAATTCAAACTTGAGTTGTGGAAACATGTAGGAATCAAGGTGCTAGAAATCCCTAGTTCCCACTCTTAGATATCCCATAAAAAATTCCTAGAGATACCCATCGATAAGGTAGGAGATATGAGTGAAGGAGAAGAGGAAAAACCTTTCTTCCAATCACCTATCAAAGATACACAATGAAGGAAATCCTAGATTTCGGATCAAGCATTGCCATTGCTACCATGCGTTTATGGAGACATTAGGGCAAACCAGCTTTGAGGTCCTTGTGAATGAAGCTATAGACATCATATGGACATACAAAGAAACCTCTAGAATTCGGAAGAATCCACTTTGGCTACTTGTGGTGTAGAGTTTGCACATACTTTTGATATATGAAAATTTGGAAAAAATCATGTCTACAAAATGATCATGGATAGACCTTTCATGAGACAATTGCAGATAGTGCAAGATTGGAGAATCGATTTGTTGTACTTACAGAATTTAGGGGTAAGTAACAAGGTTAATTTTAAAGACTGTACACATAGAGGTGTACCGCCCTTGTAATGGAACCATGTCCACAAAAAGCCAGACGATACTCAAAACCCTTTCATGAGACAATTGCAGATAGTGCAAGATTGGAGAATCGATTTGTTGTACTTACAGAATTTAGGGGTAAGTAACAAGGTTAATTTTAAAGACTGTACACATAGAGGTGTACCGCCCTTGTAATGGAACCATGTCCACAAAAAGCCAGACAATTGGTGTACTCCATAGGATCAAAACCTTCATGGATGCATGAGGATACTCACATATGGATGTGTAAGCTTGCACAAAAAGAGGAGAAGAGATTAGGATCCAAGGATGAAGGAGCATTGGGAAATCATAGATCACTTGAAGATAGAGTCTATAAGCCTATGATCTTTCAAGATGAAGGGTTTGAACCCCATAATTGGGCAGAAATCTTAGCAATGATGAACATAAAATTAAATGAAGGATAGTGCTTCTAATACCTTCTCTCTGATGGAGTGATAACGTACCTCGATATGCTTTGTTCTAGCATGGAAAACAGGGTTTCATGCTAACTGTATGCTGCTAAGATTATCACAATAGATAGTGATAGGCTTTTGCACTTCCACACCTAAATCTACAAGTAACATCTTCAGCCATGATGCCTCACATGCTGCCATTGCCACACCTCTATACTCAGCCTTTGTACCCAAAAAAGCAATAGTGCGTTGCTTCTTATTGCTCCATGTAATAGCTGCACCTCCAAGTGAGAAAAGAAAGCCACTAGTAGATCTTCTATTTGGAGTACTACAAGCCCAATCTGCATCACTGTATCCATGAACCTGCAAATCTACACCAGCTTCATAAAACAATGCATAATCCAAAGTAGCACTCACATAACGTAGAGTGCACCTCAGACCATCCAAATGTGGATTCTTGGGAACCTGCATAAACTGACTTTCAAGTCCAATAGTATAGCTTAAATCAGGCCTTGTAATTGTAAGATATATAAGACTTCCCACAATTTTCCTATACATAGTAGCATTTTCCAATGCTTCACGAGATGTAGTATCCAACTTCAAATTCTGATCTAATGGCATAGAGATTGGCTTAGAACCACCCATACCATACTTTTGCAGCATATTCAAGGCATATTGCCTTTGTGACATCCATATACCTATTTCTGTATGTATAAACTCAATGCCCAAGAAATAGCTCAACACACCAATATCTTTCATGTCAAATTCCTGCATAAGAAGTTGCTTTACCTCTTTGATGCTTTCTTCATTATCACCACCTACAATCAAGTCATCAACATAAATGGCCACAATTGTGATGCCATCATCAACCTTCCTTGCATATAGTGAATGATCTGCATCACACATAGAAAACCCAATGCTGGTTAAGTAATCAGCAATCCTTGCATGCCATGCATGTAGAGCCTGCTTCAGCCCATACAAAGCCTTTTGCAACCTGCAAACATATGTTGGATGCTTTGAATCTTCATATCCTTGTGAATGGTCCATATATATACTTCTTCCTGTAGCTCACCATGTAGGAAAGCATTCTTCACATCCATGTGATGCAAAGTCCATTCTTTTGCTATAGCTAATGCAACAAGTGTCCTAACAGTAGACATTTTAGCTATAGGGCTGAATGTTTCCTCATAATCAATGCCATATGTCTGTGCAAATCCTTTAGCTACCAATCGTGCTTTATACCTGCTTATGCTACCATTAGCATTATGCTTTACCTTGTAAACCCATTTACAACCTATGGGTTTCTTTCCTTGCGGCAATGGAACCAGCTTCCATGTATGATTTCCATAAAGTGTGGCCATCTCCTCATCCATAGCTTTTTCCCAATCTGCAATTCCAATTGCATCTTCAAAGCAAGAAGGTTAAGCATGTTTTATTACCTTTGTCATGTAGGCATAATGACAAGCCATGTAACTATCATATGTCAATCGTTCACTGAATTCCTCATCCTCTTAGATCCTCTTGGTCCTTGGTCACTTCTCCTTGTATCATCTGCATGTGCCCTTCTTACTCGTGGAGTTCTCACAGAGGGCAATCCAAGTTCCTCATCAAGACTCTTTTCTAAACCGCTTGAATCTCCATCGTCTTCAAAACGTGCACATGTGTTATGACTAGGAGAAAGCTTTTATTTACCTTTCTTGGATGTATTTGATGAATTTTTTGGACTGAAATTTTCATGTAATCTTCCACTCCATGGATTTGAGTTAGAACTATTGCTTGGTGATGCATCCGGTCCACTCAAAACCTGAGATTCTGCACTTGCTTCTTCAGCATTTTCTTTGTCATTTGGTTCAAGACTCAGTCCTTCTTTGGTGTCTGCATAGAAGCTTGACATTTCATCAAATACCACATCTCTACTTACCTTTACCTGTCATGTGAGTGGGTTATAACATTTATATCCCTTTTGCTCAAGGGAGTATCCAATGAAGACACACTTTTATGCTTTTGGATCAAGCTTCGTTCTCAATTCATCTAGGACATGTACATATGCAATACAACAAAAAACTTTCAGATGTGATAAGTTTGGATTTTTACCTCTAAACTTCTCTTCAGGTGTAACTTGATGTACAGCAATTGTCGGAGTTCTGTTCATGATGGATATAGCAGTATGCACAGCTTCTGCCCAATAAAAATAAGGCATATTCTTCTCAGCCATTAAGGCTCTTGCTATTCCTGCAATATTTTTATTTTTGCGTTCAACAATGCCATTCTGTTGTGGTGTGTACCTATATGAAAACTTACGCTGAATTCCATGATTTTTTAGAAAACTACTGAACTCATTTGACATGTATTCACCTCCTCCATCAGATCTTAATGTCTGAATGTACTTCCCTGTCTGCTTTTCCACCATAAATTTAAAATTCTAGAAGTGAGTGAACGCCTCGCTCTTCTCTTTCATGAAACATACCCATACTTTGCGTGTATGGTCATCAATGAAAGTAACATAAAACCTGCAACCACCCATAGATGTGGTCTTTGCTAGACCCCAAACATCTGTATGTACTACTTCTAGTACATTTTCACTAACATGCTTGTCATGTGGAAATGATGCTCTTGACTGTTTACCAAATTGACATGCTGCACATACCTTTTGCATTTCTACAACTTTGAAATTTGGTAGTCCATGGACAATCTCCTTTGATTGCATCAGTTTCAGCCTTTGCAAGTTTGCATGTCCAATCTGTTTGTGCCATATCTCTATATCTACAATAACTTATCCACCTTTTGCAAACATGGCTGCATTCATTTCAGGAATCTTCACATTTAAGGTGAACATCCTACCCACTTTGTTTCCTTTGGCAACCAATCATCCATCCTACTTGTACTCTTCTACATATAATCCATCATCATTGAACTTGACTTGTAATCCCTGGTCAACCATTTGTCCAACAAAAACCAGATTCTTTGTTATATTTGGAACATGCAACACATCAAAAAGATGTTTTACCTTCCCGTCCTCCATAGACAATGCTATGTTTCTTGTATGCTCAATAGGATGCGATGTATCATCACCTGTTTCAACATATCCAAGAACTGACATTTTCTGCAAACTACTAAACCATTCTGCATGACTGGTCATGTGATTTGAAGCACCCGAATCAACATACCAGACATTATCATTCGATTTTGAAACACAAGCAGACATCGTATTCATCATGTGATGTTGAACCATAAACAGCTTCTCAGAATCATCTGCACTTGTAGATGCATAGTTGTTTTGCTGCCTTTTGTTATTTTGATTCTTCAACCTGCAATCACGTTCAAAGTGTCCAAGTTTACCACAATTGCAGCATCCTTTACTATCAATACCTGAATCATTTAAATGGAAATTTCTACGACCTCTTTGGCTCCCCCTGCCTCGAAATTGTCCTCTTCCTCCTGTATGATTTTGTTGTTGACCTTGGTCTTGGTTACTGTTTCCTCTTCCACTTCCAAAACCTCTACCTCTGCCTCTTCCTCTCCCAGAGTAGAATACCTACTTAGAACTGGGCTTTCCTTGGGAGTTTGAATCCTCACCAAGATTCTTTTGTTCAATAATTAGCATAGATACTAGATCAGCAAAATTCAGAATATTTTCCCCTAGTCTGTATGGAAGTTCTGAACTGCTTATATGCAGCTCCTAAACCACGAAGTCCCTTCCACCTTATCATCATCATCTACATTCATGCCAAAAGATGCAAGTGACTCACATATGCTTTTGATTTTTAGAGTGTAGTCACTTACCGACATGCTCTTCTTTTCCAATGTATGCAACTCGTTCTTGAGTTGCAATTTTCGTGCCTTTGTATTAGTCTCATACAAAGTGACCAAACTGTTCCAAGCCTCTTTTGGACTCTTGGCATCATATATGTGTCCAATCATGCTATCCTGTATGCTAACAGATAGCTAGTACATTACCTTTCGTGCTCCTTGATTCCATTCCTCATATGCTCTTAACTGGTCTGCAGTCTGATTCCTTTCTGGTAACTGCAGAGCATTTTCATTCTCTCCTTCGATGTACTTCCAATAGCCTTTTCCCATTAGGAAATTTGTCATTCTGAATCTCCAAGCATGGAAGTTGTTCTTGTCTAGCTTATCGCTCATAATGACTCATTCCATCTGCGTTTGGCATTTTTGCAACAATTCACAACACTACAAAACACTACAAGCAACACTTCTACTTGAACACTGTCGCACTATGACGTGATAGTTCGATCTCAGAAAAACACAGTTTTCGTGTATCAACAACACACGGAATTGCTTGAAATTCTAGATCTGGAATATATGAGTGCCGCCGAACACAACGCAAGTGACAGTTTCTGAAACTAACTTGGTTTCTCTATGGGCCCCACCTTGCGAGCTCGAAACGGAGGTCGAGATGGAAAATGGAGGTCTTCTACCTTCACATTAATTTTCGTAGAAAATGGAGGCTGTTTGTGAAATCGCGTTTTCTCCACACCTTGCCGTGTAGTCTTCACCATCGCCTTCTCCAGGAGCTCTCTATAGCCAAGCTGGCTCTGATACCATGTCACGAGAAAGGAGATAAGGAAGAGAGCTCACACATACACTCTCACTCTCAAGGAGAAGCAGACATACATATTGAGGCAAGGAAGAATGATCTTCTTCTTCTTCTTCTTCTTCTATTACATAAGAAAAATGTACAAGAATGACCTAAAAACCTGAATACAACAAGTGCAATATATAAAGATCAGTACATAAGGAAAAACCTAATGTTCACGAATGAGTGAGCTGGAAAGAAACAAATATGCCATCACTCTTGGTAGATAAATCTAGTAAAGCTCAATGAAGTATCCCTAACATATACTGGTGTGACCACTATACATGTCAGAGAAATGAAAAACTGGTACGTGTCATCTTGGATCATCACATGTTGAGCTTGATATCTCAACAACAACCACATCTCCGATCCCCACAACATCACACTGGTAAGAATCACCAAGTCTCATGGTACCAAGAGACTTTTCTCAATTAAAGAACCATTCTCTATGTGGTGTCACATGGAAAGAAGGACCCCTCAGTTGGCATAGTACTATCAAGTGTCAACACATCAACATCATCAAAAATAGCATTAACTTCTTCAATCTTCATAGTCGAAGTAGATGGTGAAGGTAACTGTTTAACATGCCCATCAACATTCTATCCTTTACCTTTAGCATTCTTTAATGCATAACAATCTTTCTTCATGTGTCCTTTCTTATGAAAATAATGGCATTTGATATCCCTCTTCCTTGATTTACTTCTAGTCTTATTCCGTTGACCATTCTTTTCCTTGTTCTTGCTCCTACCATGTTGTTGATTCTTTCCTTGGTAAGAATCACGAACATTATATGAACCTCCACTCTGAATGCCAACCATAGATTTTCTACGAATTTCCTCACTCAAGAGTGCTCCACATATGTCATCATAGAGGATTTTAACACTAGGTGCACTATTGCTAATAGTTGTGCAAAATGTATCTCATAATGAAGGCAAGGTGCATAAGAGAAATACTGCTTTCATTTCATTATCCATATCCATTTTTTGAGCCTCTAAGTGAGAGAATATAGCATCAAACTCAGTTAGATGAGCAGCAACACTATCTATGTCCTTCATACGAAGGTCACATAATTTTCTCATCAGATAGACTTTATTTGATGCCGTCCCTTTTTCATATGTATTGTATAACTTCTTCCAAAGCTCCTATGCACTTTCACTATCTAATACTGTAAAGTAAACATTATCGGCCAGGTGCAAGCAAATGGTAGACCTGGCCATTTCATCTAGCTCATCCCAATCATCTTCATCCATGTCAGCAAGCTTCTTTGAAATTCCATTTACTAGCTTCCATTGCCTCCTTTGAATCAATACATCTTTAATCTGATTCTTTGATAGAGCAAAGTTTGTGCCATAAAATTTTCGGATCTCAAAATGGTCTTTGCCCTGCAAGTTATAGCTGCTCCTTAGAACACTAGCACTAGACCCCGATCCACTAGATGTGCCTGAGACCTCTGATGCCATGATGGTAGAGAATTGAATGGAATGATAATGGAGCTAGAAGAGTCTGAACATCAAGGAATAAGTGTATCAACAAGTAAATTGACCACTCTATAGTTGACAAAACCAAAAAATCTAGAAAAGCTTTGCTAGAGTATCCTCTACAAAATGAGTGTAACCAGTATTCAAATATCATAAAACTACAAGTACTGACATGTTTGCCTGCATAGTGAATCACTGACTCCACTACATATAATCAATTACCCAATAGAAGCCAACTAGGCTTATCGAGCTCCTATGGCGAGGCTGGGTAAGTCTTCCACCTGCATCACCGAAGAGACCCCGACATCTGGGTGTCTCCCAGTTAAGAAAACCTCACCACAACCCTGTTTATCAAACGTAAAAGGCTTTATGCAAAGAACGTAACCGCTATATCAATGACCACATGGATGTACATAAGCAGTGTCCACAGAAGCATACATAATGTGTATGTGCTCAATATATGCATTAAAATGACACTAAAAGGTTGAATGCATAGCCCAAGAAATAACCAATAACACTTGCAAGTGTCTACCAACTCTGATGTTTTTGGCTCAAAAAACCTGCATAAATTTGCAGCAGCTGCTCCCACCAAAATTGAAATCTTTCAAGAAACCTGTAGTTTTATGAGTGTGGCTGAAAACATAGCCCAAAGGTTGATATTTAATGTTGGAGAAGTACAAAGAACACTCTTCTTGATGTTCTTGGACCTCTGTGAAGAGAACTATGTGCGGAGGTAGTCCAAAATGGCTCTAAAAGACACCCCAAAAATGCTTCAAAAATAGGCTTTGCAAGCAAAGAATGACGCTTTGAGGGACCAAAACATGTTGAAGGTAATTTCAACCTTAGTGTTTCCCCTTCTTCAGACACCACAAGAGTGTAGCTTAGTTGCAAGAGATTGCCACGGTTAAGCGAGCTCCGGTCGGAATAGTACTGGGATGGATGACCTCCCGGGACGTACACGGAACCTCTATATTGCTTGATCGTTGAGGTCTTTCCTCGCATGTAGCCAATGGTGCCAACGGGACTTCGATGACTCGGATGACAAGGTATGCCAAGGTCTATGCCTTGGTCACTGCCTTAGTCGTAAGCCTTGGAGAAAGCTGGGGGGGGGGGGGGGGGTTGCTCACTTCGCTCGCACAAAAGGGGCAAAGCTTTTGCATCAAACTGCTCTGATACTAGTGATGTATTACGTTGGCGATGCACCACAATATGCTCTCCTATTTGCGATCTCACCGAAGATATCCTCGTAGTAGAAAACCGAGCTCCTAAGGCCACACACGGTACTCCACACAGAGACTGTAGAATACACAGAAAAACACAGTACATAGGGAGCATGAAGACGGACTTCTTAGGTCTTACAAATGCGGTCAAACTTAGAGTCTGTGACTGACCAGACCACTATGTGTTTTATTAAAGAACATATACAAAGAAGTGTCCAGTGGCCATTTGGCCTTTCACATGGACACTAACGGTAACACAGTGCCATTTATTCAGTTCACTTGAGCATGCCCCTATAGGGAATACTATCCCATGTGCAAATAACTCCTCATATCCTATAATGGGAGTGAGTAAGATTATTTTGACTATTTTTTATGGTAGTTTTTTAACATTATCATATGCTTCGTATATGCAAGGGATCAATAAAAATCTGTTGTCAATTTCAGCATTAGCCAAGATTGGATTGGTTGTCAAATCGGTTGATGATAGATGTATAGTTCATGACCTCTTAAATGGTGATGTTGTTATTGCTTCTGTCATTTGATGTTCTAGGCTATAAAAGCTCATAGACTATATAAAATATGTAAATTATTCAACATGTGCAACTCAAGATTCCCAGACTATCTTTATGCAAAGCTTTGGCATGCATGCTTTGGTCATCTAAATTTTGCTAGTTTGCTATGCCTCCAGAAATATGAAACGATTTCCTATCTGCCCAAACATAGGGCACCTTGTAAACATGAATGTGAAGACTCTATCTTGGGCAATATGCAGTGTTCTTCCTTCCCAAAGATGGTTCAGTTTGAGCTACTCATAAATTGCAACTTGTTCATAATGATATTTGTGGTACTATGTAGACACCTTATTTTGGGAACTTCCTTTACTTTGAAACTTTTATTGATGATTTCTCCAGGCATGCATGTGTGTATCCATTAAAAGCAAAGTGTGAAGTTTTTATTTGCTTCAAACAGGTTTTGGTTATGGATGAAAATATGTCAAAGTGTGAATTGGGCACCTTCTATTTTGATGGAGGGGGGAATACATCTCTTATGTTTTTAATTCATTTCTTGTTGAGCATGGGATAAAACATCAGTGTACATTGCCCTATAAACCTCAACAAAAGGGATTCTTTGAAACATAGAATAGGTCTCTCATGGACATTATGAGGTGTATGGTCAAAAGTCAAGCTTTACCACATAGCTTTTTGCTTGAGGTTTTTATGTGTGTAACATATGTACTTAAGAGGTTTCCCACCAAAGCACTGCAATATATCACTCAATATGAGACTTGGAATGGTCACAAGCCATCTATTCCTCATCTACATGTTTTTGGTTATGTGGAATATGCTTTTATGCATGAGCATTAATGCAATAAGTTGGATGCATCAAGTTCATAAAATATGTTTCTATTGGGTACAGTTCTGAAAGAAATGTTTATTTTTTGTATCATCCACAAACTAAACA
The DNA here is from genome assembly GCA_020310875.1 of Ceratopteris richardii. NCBI lineage: Eukaryota > Viridiplantae > Streptophyta > Polypodiopsida > Polypodiales > Pteridaceae > Ceratopteris > Ceratopteris richardii. Next base: position 141,768,522 of record CM035428.1, on the reverse strand, counting down.
CATTTTGGTTAGTCATGATGCTATTTCTGTGGAAGATGCAATTCAACTCTCAATATGGGAAAGTGGATTCAAGAGTGTAAAAGCTTCTTCAAAGCCCCTTGAATGCAAGAGAGTTCTTGGTCTATGGTGGTTCCTCATTTTCTAGATGGAGAAGCCTATACATGGCTTCTAGTAGTAGAGAAAGACAATAAGAAACTAGCTTGGGTGGAACTCAAAAAGTGCATGGAGGACTACTTTGTTCTGTGAAACAATGAGCTCACGATACATGATGAGTGGAGAAGCCTCAATCAAGGAGGAAACAAAATAAGTGAGTATGCAAACAAGTATAGGCAGTTCCTTCTTAAGGCAAGAAGTTCACTTGGTAAAAGGTTGTGCTACATGGATTTATTTATGAGTTCAACTCGTGGTTAAGAAGGGAGGTGTAGTTCTTGAACTCGTCAACTTGCTATGAAGCTATTGAGGCCACATAGCATCTCATAGATATACAATATAACACCGACCATTGAGTGAGCTCTAGATATGGGAGCTCTCAAGGGAATAATCATGGGAAAAAAATTGGGACTCCTAATGGCCGAAGAGCAACTATTCAAATCGGAATCATTGTCTATCCAATTGTACCAAATCAAGAATGTAGAATCGCACCTATAGCATGGCCTCGTTGGGGAACAATTCATCATTCTATAATAGAGGACCTATGTTTTGAAATTGCTAGTTCTAGAATGGAAGGCATCATGACATAGAAAGAGTAATTTTGACACGTGGGTACATGCTGCTACTACGCAAAAAAGTGAAAAGGGGAAGCCCAAATTGGTAATAGAAGAAATTCCAAATGGTGAAGACAATGAGTCTCAACACTATTCATACAAGACACAAAACCTATGGGCAAGAGCTCTTCATGTACTTGGGGTGTGTATCATCAAGGATAAAGCGAGTCGACAACGTGTAGCTGAGAACATTGATACTTGATAAACAATAACTCATAATGTGACATATGGGAGCAAGTCACAAATTTATGTCACCCACATGTGCATTCAACCAGGGAGTTCAAGTGGAGCAATGAGAAGAAAAAGGGATATCCGTGGAGTTTGTTTAGGGAAAATATTGAACAATGGCCATGGTCAAAGAATTCTAGTTCATATTAGGGAATGGAGTGGGGAACATGACTTCATCATGGTACCAATGGACTCTCATAAGGTGATGTTGGCATTGAAAATAGTTTGATGTGTGTGTGTGTGTGTGGTATGCCTATTTGGGTAGGGAAACAACAACATCCTTCTTCATGAAAAGAACAAGGAATCCATAGTCTGGGTGTTTCAAGGGCTTCACGAATGGAACCCAAAGGCAGAGACGCCAAGCTCATCAATTATTAAGACTCCTCGGGCCAAGCAAGAGAATCAACACAAGGAAATGTGGGACATACAAGTAGTTCTTGGACGTTGGATGATGGCTAAGCAAGTGAAAAGGACTCTCAAGAGTGGGGAGCAAGCCTTCTTGTGTATGGCCTGAGACGATCTCAATGATCAAGGAACTGAAGTGAAAGTTTGGGACAAAAGTATCATGCCTTTGTTACAAGAATATTAGGATGTTCTACTTGAACAATTATCCTAGATATAGATCACAAGGTCAAATTTGTTCCAAGTTAGACCTCTCTAGCAAAGGCACCCTACCAGATGGATTTGTTGCATCAACAAGAACTAAAAAGGAAACTGCAAGAATTATCTAACATGGGTTAAATTCGTACCAAAAAATCACGATATTATGGAGCACATGTCCTATTTATTACTAAGAAGGATGGATCTTCTTGGTTGTGCATAGACTATCGAGCCATGAACAAAAAAAATAGTCAAGAAGAAGTACCGTTTGTCTTGGATCAATGACCTGCTAGTTTGCTTGGTAGGGGCTAAGTACTTCAAAAAGATTGATTTGCATTTGAGGTACCATCAAATTTGCATTGCTCCAAAAGACATAAATAAAATAGCTTTTTGAACTCGTTATGGATCTTATGAATGGATGATGCTACCCTTTGGACCTATTAATGGTGCAACTACATTTTGCATGGCCATGGACATGGAATTCAGGGATATTGTGGACAATTTCCTTTTCAATTACTTGGATGATCTCATAGATTTTAACCGTTCATTGAAAGAGCATATGGAGCACATACGTCAAGTTTTGGAGCACCTTTGTGAGAAATATAGTGTTCCAAGCATGAGAGGTGTGTGTTTGTAGTCCAAAAGATCAAATTTCTAGGCTTTACAATTTCTTAGGAAGGGCTAAAGATTGACCCCAAAAAGGTACAAGCAATGCAAAATTGGCCTAGTCTACGACCCGCTCAAGTCTATGAATTTGTGAGCTTTTGTCGATATGGTCCCAAGGCATGCATGAATTTTCCAAAATCATAGCCCCTTTAACAAATCTCACCATGATTAAGCAAAGTCTCTCATGGAAGCAAGCAACATAGGCTGCTTTCCAACACATGAAGCAAGTTACGACTAGAACACTAGTCATTAAGTTACTAGATTTCACACACCCTTTTGATGTGCATACAAATGCATCCTATTTAGAAATTTGGGGAGTAATCATGCAAGAGGGCCATCCAGTGTCCCTTCTATCCAAAAAGCTCAATGAGAAGAAAAGGAAAGGGCCAAAGCATGAACAAGAGATGTTTGTTGTGGTATTTTGCCTCACACAATGGAGACATTATGTTCTTGATAAACATATGAAGATTTATCCCAACAACATGACCCTAAGATACTTTGAGATCCAACCACAATTGTCACGAAAGAAATCACAGTGGGAAGACTTTATTTTAGAATATGATATAGAGATCATTCATGAACTGGATTAACACAATGTGATATTGACAGCCTTAAACCCCATGCCCGAGCTTTTGGTCACATGCATTATAGAGTCTAATTTTCTAGATAAGATAAGAAAAGCAACAGAATGGGACACAAAAATTGCTTAGATGTTCATGACATGGCACAAGGGTAAGACAACTCATGGTGTTTTTGAATTTAGGGATGGTTTGTGGTAGTACTTCAAAGGATGCATTTTCATTCACAACAACGAGGACATCAAGCAAAAGTTTCTTTTCTTAGTGCACGACTGGAAACTCGATGAGCATTGGGGGCAAACAAAATCCCATGATCTTCTAGCACTTCTTTGTTTGGCCCATGATGCAAGAGGATGTGAATGGGTATATCAAAACGTTTCCTATCTGCTAGCTAGTGAAAGCAAGACGCATTAACCCTACTATTTTTCTTGGAAACATGCCGATGCCAGCACTCGGGATATAATCAAAATGGATCTCATAGCAGATCTACCCGACCCACATGGATTTACCATCATATTTGTGGTGATTGAATTCTTTTCAAAGAAAACTCATTGTATTCTTACCAATTGACCATTAACTTTGCTGCAAGTGGCCAAACTATTCTTCAAGCATGTATTCAAGTATCATGGACTACCACTTGCCATCGTATCAAGGAAAGATGGCCGTTTTCGTAGTACTATGTGGCAAGAATTATTTAAGATTTTAGGTACAGAGGTTCAATTCTCTTATGCTTATCACCTTCAGACAGATGGGCAATGGAATGCCTTAATCGTGGAATTGAGGATTACATTCATGCTTATGTACAACGTGATCAATGTCACTAGGCTAATCACTTTGACGTCTTAGATTTCTACTATATAATAGCTCTCTACACTGTAACTAGTTTTACACCATTTGAGTTTGGCAACAGGAAAGTAAGTGATTACTCCCATGGTCTTAGCAAGTGGCAAACTTGAGGTAAGTGAACCAAACATAGATGTTTCTTGGAGCAATAGCACACTCACCTTCAAGTAGCCAAAAAGCATTTACAAGATTATAAGGAATCATATGTCAAAAGCATGCTAAAGAATATCTGGTGCTTCTAATTACCCAAAATATCACCTTGCATGTCAATCTTGATTCGAAGTTCCCCATCGGTGGTGGCTTGGTCCACACAAGATTCTTAATGAATATAATGGAGTCATATACTAGATAGAACTCCCATCAAAAGTAAAGATTCATAATGTCTTCCATTTCAATCCTCTGAAGCGTTTCCATCCCAACGCTCATTTTGGATTCCATGTACCACTTCTGGAACGGCATGGACAACCATTGGAGCCCGATATCACTCTCAAGCATCGAGCTCAAAAGCACAAAAAAATTCTATGTCAAGTGGCATGGAAGACCGTTGTTTGAGTGCACCTGGATTCTTGAAGATTGGCTCCTAGGTCTTGATTGGGAGTTAATTCCTTTGATATTGGGACCTTCCCGATATCCAACATATGCCTAAGGTCTACATTGTTGCCAAGGAGGAATAGAGATCTCCAATTGTAAGAAGTATCCACCCTTTAGGCATCATAAAATGTTTCTCATCGAGAACAAGCGCAAATCCAAGTGGGTTCCGTATGAAGGGGATGGGAGGATTGTTAACCTCCTTTGTAACACGCTGTAGGCCAGCAAGTTCAGCCCCTACTTTGTGGGACTTGGGGGTTCCCAAGGGCACTAGTCCCATTCACTTGTAACTTCTTTCTGTTCTTTAATTAAAGTCCAGGAGAGTAGGCCATGGCCGAGCTTCCTTTATTTAAAAAAAAAGGTGGGAGCATTGTTCTTTCTAATTTCACGCATAATTGGAAGACTACATCAGTGAACAAACTTCCAAAAAAAAAGATCATAAGAGGCCTATTGGTTTAAGAAGCCAAGAGGCCCTTCAGAACTTCTTGGCCGACAGCCCACCACATGCCACACCTTTGGGCTCGAGAAGGCCTACAAGTAACGATCCGATCTCTGGGTGCAGCATTCAAATGGCTCAAATCTCAACGAGAATGTACAAGAACTGGTTGCAGTGAGTCGGATAGAATTCGAGAGAGCTCTGCCTGAGCAAACAGTGGTGTTAAGAGAGTTGCGATGGTGGTGATGAATTGAAGTAGGAATTGGAGATTGTAGGCTGAAGGATATTGTGGAGAGTGAGGAGATTGTGGAAAGTGAGGCATGTGTTGCGTGCCCTTTAAATTGTGTAATTAAGAGTTCCATTCTTGTACCATTCTTGTACCAAAATTGTGTAATTAAGAGTTCCTACTGGGAGAAGCGATCGGCTGCTCCGCGATCCTCTGGAACGCCATCAGAGGGGAGGTCCTATGGAAAATATGGCGGGAAAGATGTGCTCTCAAATTCGGTGACTCCCCCAAGGAGTGGTCAATTGAGAAATCATTATTCCTCCTTGGCAAAAGGATTCTTAACTGTAAGAAATCCCCCCCCTTCAGGCATCATCAAGTTCTCTTTTTGATCAATAACAAACTTAAACCCAAGTGGGCCCTGCATGAGGGTGATGAGAGGGTGATTAACCTTCTTTGTAATGCCTTCTAAGCTCTGTAAAAGCTTCCCCTGCTTTGTGGGATTTGGGGGGTCCCGTGGGCACTAGTCCCCTTCTCTTGTACTTTTCTTTCTTTATTTAATTCAAGTCCGGGAGAGTAGGCTAATGCCGAACTTTCTTATATTAAAAAAAAAAGAGTAGTAGTCTCCATCCAACATTTGATTTGAAACAAACACATGATAATCATGAAAACTTCATTAAACTTCTTACTTTAATTCAGAATCCTCTGACTTTTCCTGTTCCAGCAAGAATTACCAAAGTTTAGTCTACTCTCCATCCAACACTTGATTTGTTTACTGAAAACACATGATAATCATTAAAACTTCATTTGACTTTTTTGAACTTTTTAAGTCAGAATCCTCATGGAAGACATTTTCTTGTTCCAGCAATCACGTCTTTAGGAATTAAAAACTGATCTTTCACCATCTGTTTTTGTGTCTTTGGAAATTAAGATAAAAAACTGGATGTAAAAGTTCAACATTCAGAACAGATTTGTATGAAATACACCCAAAAAGAAAGAAGCCACTGAAGTCTGATTATTTTCTTTCCTTCGCATACATGTATTTTCAACGTCTTTTTCCTTTGTAGATATAAAAGAGTATTGATGGCTATAATATGTAACAGAGTAGTTATGGCTATAATGTGTATAAGAGTATTGATGGCTATGATGTGCAGCTGCTATCTTCATGCAAGCGGATCTCTTTCTGCGCAAAGACGTGCACGTCTACAGGCATGCCTGCTCACGTAGTACTTTCAGTCTTGTTGAGCTTCCAATGGCACCCTTCTGAGTTCAGATGGTCCCAGGCGGACTGCATTGACATAGTTTGTAGGCATATGAGCCACCGCACCTGGCAAGAAGAGGTCGATCAACCTCGCGAAAGCCATCAGGCCAGAGTCACGGAAATCATCACCATATAGCAATCTTAAGAACACTGCTCCATTCACCAGCTCCACTATTGCTAACATTCGCGTGACGACTGAGAAGATCACATCCGCAAAATTTGCATCGGGTTCCTCAATCAATGCCTGTGAACATCAAAGTACCCAAAAAGTTCAGACTTTTTCAAAAACTTCAGACTTATTACATTTCATGTTATCTATAAACAGAATATGACTCATCAGAACTTAGGAGAATGCAGCTATAACGGGGTTGATCAATGCCAATGACAGTCCTTAAGTTTACAGAAACCTTCCGACCCCCTATTTAACTATGTGAAAGCAAGCAAGCACTCATCAATACAAGCCAGTTACAAAAGCAACGATCATAGGGCTTGCCTCCTTGCACAGTTGTTAACACCGTATTAGTATTCATTTTCTCAGTTTTTCTAAAAAAATGACTGATGTGTCCCCCTTTCTACCAACAGCTCATGATGTCACAGTGCATTGTGAAATGTGCATCTCTCTTGTTACATCACAGAATGGCGCAATACAATGGTAAAACAAAGACATTCCTAGCTCTCCGTACAGAGATGCTATCTAAGACTCATTTATACCTTTTGTTGATGCAAGATGGTATTATAAGAGCAACCGCCGAAGTGTTTGAAGCCAAAGATGCGGTCATCAAATGGAACTCTTGGAACAATGTCAAATGAAAACACAACCCTGAAGTACTGCACCATGTGTTCTCCTATTTTCGATGTCATGAACGTGGCAAACTCCTTATCTCCAATACGTGGCTGTCCAAACGTATATACGGCTGCGAGTCTCTCAAGAAGAAAGTTATCTTTCGTTTTCTTGATAAAAATGAGACCTGCAAATAATGCAGCCAATGCACCTCCTAAGCTGTGGCCTGTGATCACGAGTTTCGCTTTTGGATTCTCAAGCAAGAGTTGTTTTAAATCCGTGTGAATCCAGTCAAATGCAAGATGATCATAGGGCGCAGCACTTTTCTCATAAACCATTCTCTCCTTCTTCAGTAACCCTGTTGCATAAGGTTTATCTGCATCATTTAAGTTCTGAATGAATCTAGAGGCAGAACCTTCGCAATCCCTTTTGTCAACAAGGCCTAATGCTTGCAAAAAACCCCAATGCAGTCTTCCGACACCAGGAACCTTAACAAATGAAAAGTCAAAATCGGTTGACCAAGCATCTGCAGAGAATGGTTCGGTCCCTCTAAACGCAAGAACAATCAAATCTGCATCATATTCTTTATTCATGAATGTGAAAGCGTATGTCTTAGGATGTAGTGATGTCCACTCCTCCAGAACCTTCATAGCTGCTATACTCGTATCCAACGAGTATATGAGAAACTCAAAAACAAAAGTGGGAAGCAGAATGATCACTTGCTGCACTTTGCACAATATTTGACGCTGTATGCACAATATTTGACGTACGAAAGCAAGAACCCCTCGAATTAGTTCTTGCAAAAAGCCTGGAGCATACGCATGGGCTGCAACGTACACATTCAGTATGAGATAGATATACAGCATGGCATATAGTCACACGTGCTTTTTCCACCACTAAGAGCAAATATCAGAATGGAACAGAAACTGGAACCACATATAGCATGGGATCCGGGTAATAAGCTTATGCTGCTGAAGAAGAGAGCAAAGGGGTGAGGGCGGGGAGAGGGTGGACTGCCTTCAACTCAAGGATGACAATTGAGTTTGGGACATCTCATAGTTTTCCTCTTAAGAGGAGAGAAGGACGAGACAAAAGGATGAGAGACCAGGATGAAGGAATAGCTCAGCCTCCACGCTTCAGGCATGAAGCATTTGCAATTTATATACACTTCATGACTGAAACATGTTTACACTTACCATTGGGACATTCATAGAACTTCTGGTAATTCATCTGCATGAAAATTTGAGAAAGATGAAAAATATGGGAGTCCAAGATGAGCCTATTTATAATATATGTAACTATCCGGGAAAAGAAAAAGCCTTTATACCTTCCACTGGTCGTTCACTATCGCCTTCTGTACTATTTCTGACTCATATGCGAATTTGGAAGCCATGATGCATAGATCAGCAAACTGTTTAGAGTCATAGTCAAATTCGCCTGTTTTTGGATCGACTTTGAGCCTCATTGAGTATGGATACATCAAATCTGTCCTTTGATCCATCCATCCAATGACTGAACGGTATTCTTTATCTTTTGGTGGAACGAGCACAATACCTTTGTGTTCATGACATTCTCATTAGTAGAGAAGCATAGATACCAGGAAATGACAAATTATATGAAGAGAATGACAACGACAGAATAGATTGAAGAGTAAGTCATATGAGATATCCACGACACCATCAAAAGATGAACCTCAAAGAATCCATAGAAACTTCTTGCATAGCGTTTTGAAAGCATGCTCGACGACAGAATAGATTGAAGAACAAGTCATATGAGATATCCACGACACCATCAAAAGATGAACCTCAAAGAATCCATAGAAACCTCAAAGAATCCATAGAAACTTCTTGCATGGCGTTTTGAAAGCATGTTCGAAGGCATATGCAGTGTAAGTTACGAGAAAGTTCACATTTCATGTGCGCAAACTGCAGAAACAATGATAGCCTGCAGTGATAAACACACATAAAAAAACACAAAGGAAACTAGATGCAAATACACTAAATGTCGAATTTCAAAATGCATCTCAAACAAGGCAAGAAAACCCTTCAAAGGAAGTTTCAAGCATATGAACTAAATGAAAAACGTACGCACTCTACGCAAGTCCTTTCAAACACAAACGAGAAAATGAAAATTTTACATTTTGGATGCACGACCTACAAGCATACAGCTGAAAGCATCTTAATTTACATGGCACATTCAAGAGCTCCAAATCTAATGAAGTTCAAATGCACTGACATAATCGAGCATTCTTCCATCTCCTATTTATTGTTATTCGACAGAGCCTAACAAATTACATATTCTCTGCACGCATAGCTTGTAAACGGTAAGATTGGCCCTTTGGAACAAAACGCCTATAAATTTCTGCAAAAAGGTCGCAGAGGTTATCCCACATTTGACTTGTATGTGGACTTGATCGAGCTCTACCGAGTGTTTTTTTGTTTTTTAAATGGAGGTTCGGCCATGGTCTACTCCTCCAGGCTTTAACTTTGAAATTGCAACTGTACAAAGAAGGGCATAGTACTCATGGGACCCCCTTATCCCACAAGAACGAGGGTTTACATAGCTGGGTTAAACTACGGTCACAACTACCTTTAACTTTGAAATTGTAACTGTACAAGGAAGGGCATAGTACCCATGGGACCCCCTTATCCCACAAGAACAGGGGTTTACATAGCTGAGTTAAACTAGGTTAAACTACAGTCACAACTACTGCGAGGCAGAACAAACGATCGCACATCAACCACATGATACAACTTTCCATGTTAAACATGTCCTTTACATGATGCCGGTGGGGATTGAAGGGCCTCACCCCCGCCTCAAAAGACAAGAGGTCCAACCATCGGTCTCCGGACAAGCGACCTGGGACGCTCTTCCAAGTGTTAAGTGCACTTACTTTAAAGCGCTTTACTTCGCGGACCTCATGTCAGAAGTTCTATCGTCTGTCAGGTATGGCAGTGTACCGTAGACCATGTATGTAAGTCACTGTGCTGTATATCACAACTTTTACACTTACCGCGAAAAAACGAAGCCAAGCCCGGTATTACCGTGAGCCATAAGACTCCCAGAACAAAAATGCATCAAGTTTTTCCTTCTTTCGTTTCTCAAACACAGAAGACATAACACACTATGAAGTGCGATAATGTCAAAATTCAAAAAATTCTGAATGCATGAGTATCCACAATCAGGAGTGTCATAAACTCACTACCCCGCAGAGATGACACTGTAAGGGAAAACCGTAGCACATAAAATCAGTAAAAAGATAGTGTAAGGTGAGTTTCGCAGTTACCTCCCGGGGAACAGATTAGTTTGAACAGGAGTCCGACGATTCCATTGTTGTAATAATAGAAATTTAGAAGCCATTCGATGAAGGCACCTGTCATCGCAAATGGTACCTTGATCGCAAGGAGGAGGATCAGAACGACACGGCTCACCAGCTCCTGCCAGGTAGGCTCGTGTTCTTCAGGCTTAGCTCCAGGTGGTAAGGCATAGAAACTGATGAAAGGGCTCCATAACACTTGGATAGAGGGAATGAACAAAGAAAGGGTGGCAGATATCAGATCGCTCCATCGCTCGTATCTCGCGATTTTATACGAGGGAAATTGAATGGCCAATTTCTCCAAAAGGTCGAATTTCCGCTGCTGGTCCACAACGTTCGCCATAGCTCCAGTGCAGACTTCGCTACGTATAGTCCGTTTGAGCTCATTAAAAAGTCGAGGAGCAGCTGGGCGCGACGATTTGCTCATTTAGCAATTTTTACGAGAATGGCAACTTATTGTTAAGAAATTGACCATGTCCACAAATCGTTCTGTAGATCTTATCGCCAATTCGGCATTCCCAACATCGCTTGTATCTCGCGATTCTATAGAAAGGATTGCAAATTTCTCCATTCCTGCTGCTGGTTCACAAAATTCGCCACAGCTGAAGCGGAAGCTTTCTTATGCGCTCCTACGTTCCGCTTTGAGTAATATGTCGACGACCAGCGCGTCTGGCAACTTCTACTAACCGATGAATTTCACGCTTATAGCATGAACCTGATTGACTCCACAAATCCTGATAGCATGCCGAGGAACCTACTGGCAGATTCATGCCTGATTAGAGGGATCATGGCGTTGAACAGAGAAGATTAACGACTTCTCCAATACCTTCAACGGCAACCAGATCGAGGACATCCGAAGGATTAACAGAAAATTAAAAAAATAATAATAGATTGCACATTATACAATCTATGTTGCATTATCCAATGGTCATCGTTCATGTGGGGGTATAAAGGAAAAAAATATTATTTACATGAATACAATACTCAAAAAAAAAAATAAAAAAATATTGAGCTGGTTATGTACTATCAATCATTGTGATCATGATTGCATAGTAATAGTTTTTTTTCAATTGTGTGTAACAGAATCTGGTATTTGATTATTCAAAATTTTTTACCAACGTTGTAACTGCACGAATTCACATGACTATCAATTCACTTTAGCAAAGTCTTCCTCATCATATAGGCACATACAATTATCTGCACAATATCCATGGCTTCCATGGATTCTCATATGTAATTATACATGAAATGGTTTTCAACTACAAAGGTCACATATCTAGCAACTTTCATAAGCACACCTATACGCATACAGCAGCATGGTTATGTATCATCTATCTTACATTATACTCTTCGATGAAGATTCATAGCATGAAAAAGGTTCATGTGAGCAATACAATTCTGATTTTCATGTTTTATCATAGTTAAGTCTTTTTATTGTAGGAAAAATGTTCATGTGAGCAATACAATTCCGATTTTCATGTTTTATCATAGTTAAAGTCTTTTTCTTGTAGTCACATACACCATTACATCCGGCTTGAAATACTGATTTAAATGAAAAAAAAAAACATGTTTCCTTTTACTTTGCTTCAGTAGAAAATGATGCCATTGTTGGTTACTTCTTATTAATACAAGAAAAGAAATCATGAACCTTAATAATGAGAAGCAATAACCAAAAATCAAATTTATGGAATCACTATCCCCTAACTAATCTGAATCACAAATCCCTATAAGAGATGTAACACAATTTTATGTGGTACCGAAACCCAAGGGCCACTTTTGAATATCTAAGTACTCACATTCCAACTTTGCGATCACTCTCACGAGACTTGTTTAAAATCATGATAAAGGCAGAAACAACATATATGATGTATGGTCTAGTGTTACATATGTAGATGATACTTCCCATGAGCTTCCTATACCTCCTTATGTCTACTTGTGATAACGTATCCTCAATGGCTAACTTGCATTGACCTCCAAAGATGTAGCCATTTATTTTCATTTAATCATATTGAATGGTTTCAAAATCCCCACTGCATTCTTATTTTTGGAGATGAAGATCTTTCAGAATCTTGTGAGACTTCAGTCCCGAAATTAAAGAATCCAAAATTCTTAGGTCTTTCCTTTCAAACTATGAGATCAAAGCCTCTTGGTTTTGGTTGATCGTGTCTTTGTATCAACCTACAATAGGAAGGCCATCTACACATACAATTATCTCAACATACTTTTTAGCATCCTTATAAAATGAACAAGTAAGCATCTTAGGAAATTGTTTTACATTTAGGGTTAGTTAGAACTTGTCTATCCATGAGTATTGTCCTCTATGGGCTTGCTTCAACATAAAATTCCCTTTTCAGTCTACACACTTTGTTTTTGAGAAAGGGGAGCTTGAAATCTTGATGATTTAGCCACATATACTTCTCCTTTGAGATCAACTTTCAAGCATTCTTATTTCACATGCATTTAATAAATGTCCCACTTATTGTGGGAGATAGTTGCAAGCATTATGTGAATAATAGTCATTTGTGTAGTTAGAGCACATGATTCTTGGAAATCAAATCCTTAAACGTATGAATATCCTTGTACAAATAATCTATCTTTATACTTTTCCATGCTTATATAATTAGCCTTGTAATATAACTTATAGACCCACTTGATACTAATTTCCTTTTTCTTTCAGAAATAGTTTTGTCCTCGAGAATAGAGCTATATATAGTTACTATAGCATTGCCCCAAGCCTCATGTTTTAACCTAGAAGAACATGTTCTCAAATCTATGGTGGGATTCGTCTCATACTCAAAGTGAATCAAGGGGAATCTACTCTCTGATCCCTGTCCTAATGATTTGAAACACCATCTAGATTCACACTTTGACAAGCTGAATGGAGTTCAAAAAGTAGGGAATGAATAATAAGGGTGGATCCAATTATTCCTAGTCAACTCAATGTTTTCACTATGTACTATCTTGACAACATGTGAAATTGGTGGACTCAAAATACTAGACCATTTCTAGACATCACAAGTGATTGGATCTAGCAAGAGATGTGGGATTTTTCATCCCTATCAAGGCTTCAGGACTTCTATTTCTTTTGAAAATGATGTATTAAAGCCCTTTTGAGGGCGGAAAGTGGTTAGGAAGTTCCTTAGGGAAAACATCTTTAAATTGATTCAATAGTTCTTTAAAATTATTTAGAAAACCAAAATAATAGAACAGGATAAGAAACTTGTTTCATATTATATTGAGAAGTTACATCAATTGGAAGAAGCATGAATGCTTCTGCTTCATTTATATGTACAGATTTCTTAAATTTTATATGTGAAATTAGGGAGTAACTTAGAACTTGCATTGGCCCATTCTTCCTTGTAAAATCCAAGAATTTAAGTGATAACTATATCCTAGAGAAGTGCCCAAACTCCAAAGCCACTCCCTACTTAAAACAACATATGTAACTAAATTTTATCTATGTATCCTTGGATTTTGACTTCCAAATTCGGTATCATTGTGATCGAGATCCCATGAAAGTTTCCTTGGATCATTAAAACCATATATTATTTAAGACCATTTTTGTTTACTAGCAGACGTAGGTTGAAAAGGCCCACTGTGTTGAAGAACATGATACTAATCACCCCAAATCCTTTCTTCCTTATTATTAGGAATAATTTATTTTTCAAACAGATCTTTGAATTTGGGCCATGTAAGTGGGGTTTGGTTTGTTTCTTGCAAACTCTTCCACTACTTATATTCTCGATGACCCAATCAAATACTAATTTCTAGAACCTAATATTGATATGGGGAGTTCCTAAGCGAATAAAGAACCCATCACTTTTCTAAGAAAGTGAGGATATCCTTGTTTCTCTTACCCTAAGAACTAACTTATGGAACACGAAGATCTTCCATGGCATATGTTCATTTGGATGAAAAACGAAATTCTTTTGGAAATGCACTAATTACGGGTGTAATTCAAGTCCTAAGGGATGAGATAATAATTGGGGATCATATAGTAATGACATAGATCCAAAAAGAGTGAATTGGGCCATTTTTCTCACAAGCACGATTAGAGCGATCTAGGGCTACTATATTGAGTTATAAATGGAGGAAATAAATAAGTATATACACCTCTTTCACTATTAAGATTAGTTAGTGCAAGAATAATGGGACAAACGTGTCCGTCTTCCTTAGTGGAAATTATTAAACCTAGTATATGTCCTAGGTATTCTTGTAGTTCATTAAGCAAAATACAAAGTGTTAAGAGAGAGGAGATAAGGATGAGATGTCTCACACACTTTCACACACAAAGAGAGGAGAACACTCATATTGAGGCAAGGAGAATGATCTTTTTCTATTTGTTTTATTACATATTGAGAATATACAAGAATGAGCTAATGCAACAATACAACGAGTACAATATATAAAGGATAATGCATAAAAAAATGTAACGTCCATGAATGAGTGAGTTGGCAAGAAATACATGTGCCATCACTCTTGAAAGATATATCTCATAAAGCTCATTAAGCACACCTTTGACCTATATCGATGTAACTGTTGGAGAAACACTCACTAATTGGACATATATTTGAAGGTCAAATCTTAGGAAGAAAACCCCATGCCTATGTGAAGGGACAAATTCACAAATGTATTATACTTGTAAAGTTAGTTCACTTTAGTTCTAGAAGTTTTTTAAAATCACGAGAATACGAAAATCTATATAAGTTAGTTTGTATCAACTGACGCGGTGAGAGAGAAGAAGTGGAAGAGAGTGATAGAAAGAGAGAAGGAGTTCATTTTATACGACTGAGTATAGTCGGGCTTCTCTGAGTGAGAAAGCATCTGTAAAACTTCTGAGTTCTCATAGTTATGAGAAAGAACTGAGTAAAGTTTTGTGTATGAGTTTCTCTCCATCATCTCCATGCTTGCCTACTGTGTGATGAATTCAAAAGTTCAAGTTTTCTGAGCAATTCGATGCCTGGCATCGAATCTTGGCTGATAAGTCATTTTTTCATTCTCTGTGTGTTACAAGTTGTTGAATCTTCTAAACATATGAGATTTGTGGAGCAACTCGATGCCTGGCATCGAATTTCAGCATAAAGTCGATGCCCGGCATCGACTTCTAGCATACAAGTGGTCTTCTTCATGTGTGTGTAAAAGAGAGTATTTTTGGTGCAGAAAAAGGGCCTAAAAAAGCTCAAAGTCGATGCCCGGCATCGACCTTGACTGAAATTCGATGTCAGACATCGAATTTTTTATTTTTGGACACCAGGATTACTAAAACAAGAAAAAATTCCAGTTTTGGAAGGTCATACAGGGTCATCTTGTGAAGGCCATAACTTGAGTTCTAGAGATCCGTTTGATGCGTATGATAGCTTGTTGGAAAGCTCTACGCTTCTAGTTTCAGCCTATAAAGTCTCATGGAGAAATAATACTTGAGCTAGGAGAAATTAGCAAAATATTGAAGGTATGTCATTTCGAGGAATTTCTGTAGAAGCAAAGTTCTCACTTTAAGCTATCATTTCTCAAAGTTTGGAGTGGCAATGAGTTAATGGTGACCATAGAGGTGTTCTAGTGTCACATTAATTCATTTCTTGTGGTGTTTTATACATCAACAAGTGGTATCAGAGCAGAAAGATTCTCGAGAGTAGAAGACGACAAAGGTACGAGAAGTTTTGGAAAGTTTTCCATTAAAGTTTCAAAGGTGAAGCATTTGAAGACACAAGGCATCAAAAGGTTACTTGAAAAGTATCTTCATACACAAAGAACTCCAAAAGGTATTATCCTTTATCCTTTAAGCTCACAGGTTGCAGCAGAAGGAAAGAACTATGGAAGATCATATCTCCACTGACAAACTGGACAGAGATAATTACCCCGCATGGGTAATGAGAATGGAAGCCTTACTTATGAGTAAGGATCTCATGATATATGTTACAGGTGAAGAAGAGAAGCCAGTATTTGAAGATGAAAGCCGACCAAAGAAAGAGGAACTTGATGCTTTAAAGCATTGGCAGAAGAAGGATGCAAGTGCAAAAGCATACATCTACAATACAATCTCTGATCATTTGCTACCGCACATCAGAGGATTGGAATCATCTGAAGATATATGGAATGCATTGGAGTATCATTTCCAAAGTACTACTAAAGCACGGAAAGCAAGTCTATGGTCAGAGTTTACAACATTCAAGAAGAAGCCAAGTCAAACCATTAGTGATTATGTCACTAAGATGAAGGATCTTGCAGATAGTCTTGGATCCATAGATGAAGATGTTGAAGATCACAGATTGATTGCTCAACTACTTGCAGGTTTGAGAGGGGATGAAAGGTGGAAACCTTTTGTCTTATCAACAGAACTTTCATTAAATCATTATGTTCCAGATTTGAACAAGTTGCTTGGTTTGATGCTCACATATGAGCAAGACTTGAAGGGAGATGGAGATAAAGGACAAAGTTCTGCAATGTACATGATAAACAAGAAGAAAAGAGATAAAGGTAAAGCAAAGGATGAAGAGGAGTCAAGTTCTCAAGCTTATTATGCAAGAGGTAAAGGCACTGGCAGAGGAAGAGCAAGAGGTTTTGGAAGAGGAAGAGGTAATCAAAATAACAACAAGAAGGCTTGTTGGATCTGTGGATTGAGTAATCATTTGGCTCATGACTGTTGGCACAACCAACAAGGATCAAACCAGAATCAAAACAACAATAGCAGAGGCCGAGGTGGAAGATATCAAAGTAATTTCCAAAGAGGTAGACAAAGTCAAAGAGGAGGCTATGGTAGAGGTGGAGGAAGAAGTTGGGGACAGAATCAATCCTACAACACCACCTACTACAACTATGCAAATGACACACAGAATGAAAGTCATACATCATTGATGATGAATTCAATCAGCACATCAGATAAAGAAGATCTAAAGGTATTTTACATTGACTTTGGATGTTCTAATCATTTGTCAGGAAACATAGAATTGATGTCAGAATTGGAAAAAGGCATTTCTAGTCACACAGTTCAAACTGGTGATAATACAAGACATAGTGTACATTCAATTGGAAAAGTGAAATGCAAGAGTGGAGCAGATTTGCTAACCAATGTTTTGTATGTTCCTACAATACCTAAAAACTTGATTAGTGTGGGACAGATAGTTGAAAAAGGTTTTCAAGTCAGGTTTACAAATGAAGGAGTATTTGTGGAAGATCCAGAGAATGGATATAATCAGATTGTCTCTGGTAAGAAAGAAGGTAGACTCTTTACTTTAAAAGTGCAAGGGAACATTGGTCAAGCTTTGCTCACACATGGTGAAGTAGTGATTACAGAACTTGATCTCTGGCATAAGAGATTAGGTCATTTCAATGAAAGAGGAATTAAAGCTATGGTTGCTAATCAGTCTGTACTAGGATTACCAAATGTGCAAAGTCAACATATGGTTTATAAATGTGAAGCATGTCAAATGGGTAAAGCACACAGGTTACCATTTCATAAGAAGGATTCAAACATGATGGAGTACTTGAGCTCATTCATACAGATGTATGGGGACCAACAAAAGAAGGATCTATCAGTGGCTCAAGGTACTATGTTCTTTTTATTGATGATGCTACAAGATGGATAACATTATATGTTTTGAAGGAAAGATCAGAAGTGTTTGGAGCTTTCAAGCATTTTCATGCATATGCAGAGAAAGTCACAGGTCAAAAGCTTAAGAGACTGAGGTCTGATGGAGGGGGAGAATACTTCTCCCAAGAGTTCAATGATTATCTTTGGAATGCAGGTATTAAGAGAGAAATAACTTGCAGGTATACACCACAACAAAATGGTGTAGCAGAAAGAAGGAACAGGACTTTGGTTGAGTTTGCTAGAGCTATGCTGAAGGAGAAGAATTGTCCAAATTATCTTTCGGCTGAGGCTGTAAATACAGCTACATATCTTGTGAATAGATTACCATGTGCAGCTCTGAATGGAATGACTCCATATGAAGCTTGGTGGGGTAAGAAACCAACACTAGATCATTGTAGAGTGTTTGGATCAATTGCATATGCTTATGTGCCATCACAGCTTAGGCATAAACTTGAACCAAAGGCAGAAAAATATGTCTTCATTGGTTATGATGAAAATCAGATGGGTTACAGGTTGTGGAATCCTTTAACCAAAAAATTTCTTGTTTCTAGAGATGTTACATTTGATGAACAGAAAAGTTGGTATGTAGATCAAAGTCATACATCTGAAGAATTTGAAGAAGAGGTAAGAAGATGTGAGAAAGGAAAATCAATTGTGCACGTGAATAGAGATGAAGACTATATGCAAGCAAGTACATCCACAAGTGGATTAACAAGAAGAAATGAAGAAGCTCCTATATTTGATGAAGAAGTGTATCCAGACACTTATGAAGAATGTGAACCAAGAAGGTCAAGCAGGACTAGAAGACAACCAGAAAGGTATTCTTATGATACTTCTTACATAACTCAGAAGAACTATGCATATATGGTGAAAGATGATGAAGAACCCCAGAACTATGATGAAGCTAAAGGTAAGAAGCAATGGGAAGAAGCAATGAAGGAAGAATTCAATGCACTGGAGGAGAACAAGACATGGGAACTTGTTCCTAAACCAAATGGTAAGAAAGTAATTGGAAATAAATGGGTTTATAAAGTGAAGAAGCTTGCAGATGGAAATATAGCCAGATACAAAGCTAGATTGGTGGAGAAAGGCTATGCCCAGACCTATGGCATAGATTATGATGAGACATTCAGTCCTGTAGCTAAGATGTCAACTATAAGGACAATCATTGCTATTGCAGCTTCAAAAGGATGGACTCTAAGTCAGTTGGATATAAAGAATGCATTCTTGAATGGATACATATCAGATGAGGTATACATGGAACAACCTCAAGGGTTTATAGATTCCAGGTATCCAAATTTTGTTTGCAGGTTGAGAAGAGCATTGTATGGATTGAAGCAAGTTAATGGTGACCATAGAGGTGTTCTAGTGTCACATTAATTCATTTCTTGTGGTGTTTTATACATCAACAGTAACTACTATTCATGTAAGAGAAATGAAAAGTGGTACATGTCACTCTAGATCATCACATGTTGAGCTTGATATCTCAACTCTCCCCCTCAAGCTCAATGTCATGTCCTATAATCCAAGCATCTTTCAAAACATCTTGGGCTTCTTTGCTCCAAGTGCTTTAGGGAAAATATCAGCAACTTGCTCATTTATCCTCACATAAACAAGATCAATATCACATGCTAATACCTTTTCCTTGATGAAGTGATAATGTAACTCGGTATAATGTTTTTAGCATAAAAAACAAGATTTTGTGCTAACCATATGTTGCTAAGATTATCACAATAAATGATGATAGAATTTTGCACTTTCGTGCCTAAATCTATAGCTAGCATATCTAGGCATGATGCCTCATATGCTACCATTGCAGCACCTCTATACTCAGCTTTTGTACTTGAAGAAGCAACACTCTATTGCTTTTTATTGATCATGTAACAACAACACTCCCAAGTGAGAATAGAAAGACACTACTAGAACTTCTAACTAGAA
This sequence comes from Ceratopteris richardii, assembly GCA_020310875.1. Taxonomy (NCBI): domain Eukaryota; kingdom Viridiplantae; phylum Streptophyta; class Polypodiopsida; order Polypodiales; family Pteridaceae; genus Ceratopteris; species Ceratopteris richardii. The sequence goes on along the minus strand of CM035428.1, from coordinate 141,748,712 downwards.
CACTATTAATCCACTTTGCATTGATGTATCCATGATCATGCAGCTCTACACGACCTTCATAAAACAATGCATAATCCAAGTTAGCATTTACATAATATAGAGTGGGTTTCAAAGGATCTAATGTGGTTTCTTGAGAGCTTACATAAATTGAGTTTCAATTCCTACAATGTAGCTTAGATTAGGCCTTTTAATTGTGAGATGTACCAAACTTCCCATAGTTTTCATATACATAGTATCATTTTCCAATACTTTGCCTAATTTAGTATCCAAATTCAAACTCTAATCTAATGGCATAGAATTGGCTACAATCAACCATATCAAATATACTATACTCAATGCCTATTGCCTTTCAGAAAGTTGTATACATGTTTTTGTATGTATAAACTCAATGCTCAAAACATAGCACATCACACCAAGATCTTTCATGTCAAAATAGTCCATAAGGAGGTGCTTTACCTCTTACTTATTTGTTCATTATCACCAAATCAAGTCGTCAACATAAATAGGAAAAATTGTGAGGCCATCAACAACCTTCCTTATGTATAATGAGTGATCTGTATCACACATAGGAAATCCAATGGAGTTATAATCATTTGGAATCCTTGCATGCCAAGCAAGAGGGGCTTTTTCAAGACCATGCAAAGCTTTTTTCAATGTGAAAACATATTTTGGATGCTTTAAACCCTTATATCCTTGTGATTGGTCCATGTATGGTTCTCGTTTCAATTCACCATGTAAGAGAGCATTCTTCACATCCATCTAATGCAAAAATCCATCCTTTTGTTGTAGCCAATGCAAAAAGTGCTCTAACATTAGCCAATTTACTTACAAGGGTGAAAGGTTCCACATAATCTTCCACTCACGGGTTTGAGTTGGAATTATTGCTAGTTGACATATCTGGTCCACTCAGAACATGAGATTCTACATGTGAGTTTTTAGCATTTGCTTTGTCATTTGATTCAACATTAGGAACTTCTTTTTCACTAGCATAATAGCTTTCCATTTCAATCAAATACCACATCTCTACTTAGCTTCACTTGATGTGTGATTGGGTTGTAGCATTTATATCCATTTTGCTGAAGGGAGTACCTAATGAAGATACATTTTTTTGCTTTTGGATCAAGTTTTGTCCTTACCTTATCTAGAACATGTACATATGCAATAAAGCTAAATACTTTCATATGTGATAAGTTTGCCTTTTACCTATAAACATCTCTCTAGGTGTAACTTTATGTACATTAATAGTTAAAGTTCTATTCATGAATTATGCAAAAGTGTGCACAACTTCTTCCCAATAACAATGAGGCATATTTTTCCTAGCCATCATGGCTCTTACTATTTATGCAATATCTCTATTTTTTCATTTAACAATCTCATTCTTTTGTGGTGTGTATTGCCATGAACCTACCTTCAAATTCCATGAATTTTGAGAAATCTATTGAATTCATTTGATATGTATTCATCTCCTCCACGAGAATGTAATGTCTGAATATACTTCCCTATCTGCTTTTCCACCATAGCCTTGAAATTGTGAAGGTGATTAAACACCTCACTCTTCTCCTTCATGAATTATATCCATACCTTTCATGTATGGTCATCAATGAAAGTGACATAAAACACGCAAACTCCCATAGTTGTAGTCTTTATAGGACCCCAAAATTCTATATTTAATACTTCTAGCACATTCTCACTAACATGCTTGTCATGTGAAAATGATTCGCTTGATTGTTTATGAAATTGACTTTCTTTACATACCTTCTGCATCTCTACAACCTTGAGATTTGGTAGTTTGTTGACAAGATTTTCTGATTGCAACAACTTCAGCCTTTACAAATTTACATGTCCAATTTGCTTATGTCAAATCTCTATGTCAACAATAACAGCTACACCGTTTGTAAAGATGGCTGCATTCATTTCAAGAATTCTCACATTCAAGGTGAACATCCTACCCATTTTGTTCCCTTTGGTGATGAGCTTTCCATTGTATTCGTACTCTTCTACATATCAACCATCAAACTTAAACCCGACTTGTAATACTTTGTCAACCATTTGTCCAATTGGGAACATGTAGTAAAGCAAGGTGCTTTATCTTCCCATTCTCCATTTCTGTGTTTTTTGTATGCTCAATAGGATGTGATCTATGATCACCTATTTCAACAAACCCAAGAACTGGTAATTTATGCAAACTAGTAAACCTTTTTCCCTCGCAAGTCATGTGATTTGAAGCACTTGAATCAACATACCAAAAATTACCATTTGATTTGAAACATCAATAGATATTGTATTCATCATGTGATCTTGGACCATCAATAGCTTCTCTAAATCATCTACTCTTGTGGATGCTAAGTTCTCTTGTTGTTTTTTGATATTTTGATTCTTCAACCTCCACTTGCATTCAAAGTGACTTCGCTTATCAAACCTTACCTAAATCATTTCTTTGGAAACTTTTGTATCCTCTTTGGCTCCCCTTTCTTCGAAAATTTTCTCCACCCCTTGCATTATTTTTTTGTTGATCTTGAGCTCGTGCTTTTAGTCATTTCAATGGTTTTGGAAGGCTTCCAAACATTTTACAACCCTTAGATTGGAGCAAAGATCCAATGGATGAGGTTGAAGGGAAAACATCAAGTTGCCTTTGCATTTGGGCCCTTGGATTTGGTTGATATCCAATGGACGAGATGAGTTGAACCTTCAAAAAGGTGCATTTTCATATGGGCCTATGGATTTCCTTGGCATCCAATGGTTGGGATGGATAGCCTCTTCAAATAGGCACCTATGATCTAGACCATTGGATCCTAGCTTCATCTAAGGCCTGAGAATGAGTCCAACATTTTAAAAAGTTCCTTTTGACATCCTCCATTGGACAGTGCCCCAAAATATTTCTCTTTGAGAATTAAAAAAATATAAAAAATATTATTTTCTTTGGGAATACCATTAGGGGTTTCTTATTCCCCCTTAATATCCCTCATTTATCTTCTTAAGCCCTAAAAAACAAGGATCCTTACAAGGCCCACATAGGGCTCATTTTTCCCCTAATGATACTAAGGAAATAGTTGCAAAGTTAGTATCATAGCTACATTTCTAGCATTGGAATGCTATAACATCCATGATTCTACCCGATGACTAACATAGTACATACGAGTGAGCATAAAAGTTTTATCAAAACTTTATGATGGTGGGCAAATTGGACCAATAAAGTTGAGGCCCCATTTTTTAAATGAATCAAAGGGTAAGATTCGATAAACGTCCAAACATGAGAGTGCATTGTAGGCCACCAAAGACCATTATGAATAATCTTCTTTAGAGTGAGTGAGTGCCCAAAATGTCCACCAACAAGTCAAGCATAGGCTTTGTTAACAACCATAAGTAAAAACTCCACGATTAGGGACACAATCTAGCCAAACCCTGGTAAGATCACGATAGTATAACTAATCAGCAAATAAATTTAATCTTTGAGTGCAAAGAGCTAACTTCATTCTAATAGATGTTGACATATTTGTGGGCATAACTCCATTGGAGAAAAAAGCTACTACCACTTCATACCAAGTAGTCGGTCCTGAAATTTGATCTGTATGCGAGGCAACATTGAAAAGAGTAGCATCAGGTAATTTTCCATCAACACCCTCTAGTGGTTCCCCCCACTTAAGGGGAGATAAGGAATCTACTACAATGTGAGAAGAGTCAGGTATATGAACAATGACATTATCAAATTCTTGCAATAAAAGAATGCATTACACCAATCGCCCAATTAAGTTTTACTACTTGACTAAATATAAAAATGTTGAGTGATCCACATGAAAAATAAATTTTCATCCATGTACATAGATCATGCCAAAATTTCTTAATAGAGTAATTAAGTTCAAGATATTGCCTTTCTATCACTAAGTAGTTTTTTTTTCTACCAAATCTAATCTCCAACTGGCATAAAAAATAGCCTCAAAATAAGCATGATTGGCCATTTTTATTAATACGCTTCCAGTAGAAATAGCAAACACATCCACAAATACATAGAAAGGTTGGTCCCATTTGGTGCTTGTAAAATAGGGCCTTGTGTCAATAAAGTCTTCAATCGCTGCAATGTTAAATCAAACTCTCAAATCCAATAAAATTCTTTTGAGTATGTATGAGCCACTTTGTTTAGTGGGGCTGCTATTTTTGCTAAATAGTTAAGATGATGACCATGCCAACGAGCTTGTGTGAAGAAATGAAGTACTTCTTTAGAAATTTGAGGTAAAGGTAGCTGCAACACAACATTGGCCATCAAGTCGACTACTAGGAAATAATGTCCCATGTTTTTTTTTGCATTTGGCACCAAAGAAAAATTTTAATCCATTAAGAAAACGTTTAGCTTAATATAGTCAAAGAATCAAAGGCATAAATGTTTTAAAATGTTTTTAACCCATCTGAAAATTGAAAAATCATCCAAAAATGTATGCATTAAATCCCTTAAGTGCCTGGAAAATATCTACTCCATGCAACATTGAAAGCTTCTTGGTGCACTATGTTGTCCAAACCACATGACCATACACACAAAAACACCCCAATAGTAATGATTTTTTTTTTTTTTTGGAATATCAACTTCCACCATTCTCTCTTGGTTATGTCCACTAAATCTTTTGAAAATGGAATATATTTCTTGACCAACTACATCATCTAAAATTTTCTCTAAGAATGGAAATGAAAAAGGATAAAGCACTATTGCTACATTCAATTTTCAATAATCCACACAAAATACATAATTTCTTGTTTTTCTTTGGCACAATTACTACTTGTGAAACCTAGTCAAGATATTTGATAGGAACAACAAATCCTACCTGTAATAGGCAATCCATTTCTTTTTTCACCAACCTTGCATATTTGGGATTGATTCTATATCATTGTTGGATGACTTGGAAAGCATCTCGTTTAAGTTGAATGTTATGTTGGTACAATTATGTTGGAGTTAGACGTCTTTGGAAGCACGCGAACAACACAAGGAAGAAGAAGAAGCTTGGAGCACAACACACAATATTGAATGTATTATCAGAGAATGTACAAAGATATGTAGCCCATTAGGGCAATAGGCGTATATACAAGCCGGGGGAAAAAAACCTCCTAAGGAGGAAAAAAAGTGCCCCGGCAGTCCTAGTGTGTTCACACACATCACTACCTAAATATATCAACAAATCCCCCTTGGGAGTGATGCGGTGAACAAGGAGCTGGCACTCATGTATAAGGAAGTGCCAAGCTACGTGGAAATCAGTCCACAAAAGGAAGTAAGCCCAAAGCTTTGCGGAAAGCTTCAAACGTCTCCCTGGACAGAGCCTTCGTGAAAAGGTCTGCAATGTTCTCCTACGTGGGCACATATGCCAAGCTGATCTCCCCAGCAGAGAACCTCTCCTTGACATAATGATAATGCACCTCAATGTGCTTAGTTCGAGCATGGAACACAAGGGTTCCTCGCAACTGCCAATTCGCTCTGACTGTCAGTGAAGATGGTGGTGGCAGAAGACTGGCCAACACCCAAATCAGCCATAAGGCGTTGTAGGTGCGAAAGCAACGGTCGATGGATCAAGCCAACTGCTGAAAATACGGCGCATGCAGGGTGCTTACTGCAAGCTCAGGTAAAGTGGACACTCAAAAAGAATATTAGTAATTCAATTGCAAACTATATCTTAACATTCACATTAAAATAATTCATCTCTTCTTAATGTGCTTTAGAAAAAAATACTTCATCATTGAATTTCTTCCAAAAAAAACAAATTGACTTTCTACTTTTGACCATCGATAATCATATGCATTACCGTTTAGACATGGACTTTGCAATACATCAGGTTTCTAAGTAGTTCATCATATATGTTAACATCTTCAAAGTCTCTACCCTTCATGTTCTTATGAGCTTTGGAAACAATTGAATTATCCTCGTTGTTTCTTAATGAAGCGCTTGGACATTAACTATGTATTCATTCTATCGCATGAAAAGCAAACTTTGAATGTACAAAAATCATGTGAAAGGCTCTTGGCTTTGTGCCACAATTAGCGATTTATAAGCACAAATGCTAGTATTAATATTCTTATTTAGAATTAATATTGGACGAATCCAAGAGCTATGCTCTAGATTATTTTTGATTATGAAGCTTTTATCAAACTTTCTTGCTAAAGTCTGTATCGTATAGCAGCGATATCATTAATTATAAGATATTTTGGCGCAAAATCATGCTAAACAATGAGAATCAATTACGTGCAGAACATGATAAGAATGGGATCTTAAGCTTTATGATGGTGTGAGCTTGTGTAAACATATATTTATTTATGGGATCTTAGATGCACAGTGCAACCCTTTCTCAAAGGAACAATGACAGATGTATGATATATCTGCGCCTCCTCAAGTCGACAGAGGAAGGCTTGAATGCAGAGCATGCAACAATTCAAGAAAGCATATTTTCATAGGCAAGGACGGATAACTCTTGCGAGCTGAGGGACGTTCTTTTTTCCCAGGCTGAAGCCTCATTCCTGACACACTCACTAATCAGGCTGAAATACTTTCAACCTTCAGGGATCAACAAATATTATAACGTTGCTAGAGATCATACCATGCGTCAATAAAATGTGATGCATTCGCAATACTGTAGCATAGAGATGTGGTATATATATTATATCAATGCATCATAATTTCTCACCAATGCCTGCATATGATGGATGGTTCAAAGTCACATGTCCCTGCATTATCTTATAGCTCATCAAGCACTCGTACAACTTCGCTTTCATGAACTGCATGTGAACCTTCTCAAATATTCTTATCAACAAAAGTAACATAAATCAAATAGTCGAGTAGCCTTTACTGTATACATTATAGAACTCAAATCATCAAATCTGTATATGTTCTCCATCACGTCGAGCACGATCACAGAAACTCCTTCTATACTCATAGGAGAGAGAAAGATATAAGATTTCTATTGATCAATATCTGATATACGAGCAGGCCCATGACTAATACAACGGAGACTGTCGTCTAAGTGCAGCGCACATATATTCACTCGTTGCGCCACCGAAGAGGGCTAAGCTAGAGTGATATTAGAACACCTCTATAATCAGCAGTAGCTTAGCAAAGTTACTATTACTCAAACATATAAGACTGCGTTTTGAATTTACTGAAAAATTCACTAGAACTTCACCGGACTATCACCAGACTGTCACCGTGATTATACCAAAATCTTACCGAAATCAACTCCTATTCTGTTTGTAATTACTTCAAGTGATTATACAAGAAGTAAGGAAGTGATGTGTGAACTTCTTTTACTGAGTGAACACTTTTTGAAGTTTAAGAAAAAAGTTCTCCAGTTCAGAATGTCTCTTTCCGGTCAGACTTTGTACTGTGTGTACATATCCATTTCACCGAAATCTTTGATGAACTGATAGTAGAGATGTCTAGCTATAAGATAAGCTATCTCTCATACAAAGCTTTAATTTATTCTGCGAGATATACTTCATTGTTCTACCAGAAAACTCGTTTGGTGAGAAAACTATAACTGACCGAAAAATACGTTTACTGAGAAAAACTGCTATTGATCGAAACATTCGTTTACTGAGAAAATATTTGTTAACTAACTTTATACCGTAACATGAAAATACTCAGAGTTCTTCACATACGAACAGTGCGTGCAAACTTGCACATGAACATGTGTTTTCTATTAGAGAAGATGTGTACAAAACTAACTTGGCCTCTTCTTGCTCAAGCTATAGAAACTCTCCTACACTGAGTAGTTTCTTCTTACCATCTCTCTCAGATGAATACCTGACATTTCAGGTTTTTGTTATTCATCTTTACATACGCGATCTCTGGCGTCTTCTAAACAACTCTCTCTTCTCTTCTGAAAAGCTTCTCTTCTCTCTCTCTTTCTTTCCTCTATATGCGCTCTATTTAAACCGTGCGCTCTACTCACGCACCTTCTTGTTTGCACGCTTCCTCTATTATTCTTATGCACGTTCTCTCTTTATATACAGTTTGATTCGATGTAACAAACTCTATCAAACTCTGATTCTGCAAGATTCTGCGCTGTACATAACGGTCGTGAATTTTTCCCTTCACTAAAACTTTTGATTTTCTGAATATTTTGATTTCGCTTCTTGTTGACCTAAGCTTCAACTTAGGGACTTGGATACTTGGTGCAGCAGCCGTCAGTATTTTGGACTTTTCTCCCAGCTCAGAGCTCCAAACATAGCGAATAGCATATGCGTTTCGAAGCTCTCGAGAAGACGCATCCAATGGCAGTGGTTTCGCTCAATTCCGACGCTCCTACTTCAAGTTATGACAGAAATACTGAATCGTGAAAATACTTTCCTACGCTTCAGCACCTCCTACACCTCGCACACACCTTTCCTACAGCAAAGAAACACTCTCAAGGATAGACAACACTCACAAGCACTCTTTCCAAGCAATACACATGCATACAAGCTCACGAAGAAGAAGATGAAGAGGGAAGAAGACACAAATTCGAATTTCTGTGCTCTCTCTTCTCACAATGGCAAAAAGTTTTCTACAAAGAGTCACATTTGACTTATATACTAGTGCCCTAAAAATGGTCCTTTCACACAAGTGACCGGCACTTTATTCACTAAGAGCTAATTTCCTATTATTTTACATGGGTAAGCTTCTATTCTTCTGTGGGAATGCATCTAGAGGACTCCTCTAGTGCCTTTACAAAGGGAAATATATTACAAGAATGAATATGTTACAAAAATGTGTGGTCCAAATCGGAAAAATTTTGGGGCCCGACTTTTTTTCTCTGCTTTGTGCGCTCTTTAGCTCTGCAACACTCTCCCCCTCTTCGTCTCTGTCGTCCCTTGACAGACTTTGCTTCACGCACGCGCCCTGTGGTCAGTGTTGTCTGAATCTTGATCTTGCATTACGTTTTAGAGGCGCTCTGGTTTGTCCTGGTTGCACACATTGGACCTGGTTGATTTGGTTTGCCACGCACGCCATTAGTGCACATATGCGGATGTAGCTCGTAAGCCTTGATCTGAAACCTCTGCAACTCAAGAGGTTGAAGCATCCACATAAGTGATACATGTTGGCCCTGATCCCTTCTTTCAGCTGCGTGCTTTTCCTTAGTGTGTGCGCCCCTGCGGGGCTTCCTGCAGAGATGCATCTTCAAATTTGTCTTTTAGTGAAGCTGTTTCTTTCGTTGCTTTCTTTTTTTCCTCTTCTTACTCGTCTCGCCCTCGACACTACCCCCTCCTGAACTCTGTCGTCCCCGACAGGCTTTGATAAGCGACGGGCATATGTTCTGTATACTTGTTGCTCTGTATCATTTAGCAGATTGGCTTCACGTATCATGATCTGTTTCCATTGTTCAGTTTTTACTCCATCGTTTGGCGGTTGTCTGTGATCTGCGAAGAAGCTTAATTCATATGCCACAAGTCTGGCATTCAGATTGGATGACATTTTCAAAAAAATCTCTGAATCTATTTCAAAAAATCCTGTAAAAAATGCTTCTTCAAATGTTTGCATATACGGACTTGGCAAAAACATGAGTCTGGAATAGTATGCCATTATTGTGGGGCGGCTCGGCATTACTGATAGATCGAAAATAAGTATATCGGTACCTTGATTAATGCCGATGAAGTTCAGAAATGTATACGCTGCATGTTTGAAGAACTTCAAAACTGTAAGTAGCATACTAAGTATTTTATTTGTCATCTTGACCGCTAAGTCTGGTACTGTCGCATAGTTTTGGAGCCAAATTTCTATTGTTTTGATCATATAATCCTCTGTTGGCAAATAGTTATGTGGCGGGCTAGGTAACATAGGATAATTTAGCCACTGTTTATTAATATTGCCGCTGCGTTGTAAATCCAAAAATTCCTTTGTATCCCTTCTGCGTGGTATTGGACAAAACGAAGGGTTTACCTGTAATAAATAAGGTGCGGCTTGCCAGTGCACCCGTAGTGTGGGATGTTTCTCCAAAAATTTTCTCCTCCACACCGGTTGTGCAGCTTCGAACTCTGCTTGAGTGTACGTGAATGTGTCGTTCTTGAAATTGAGCTGCTCATCTGGACTTTTGTGTGTAACCTTCTTTATATATTGCCTTGCTTTCTCTTTCAACAATCCATATGGAATGTTGAAAGGCTTCATGATCTTTTCCAAGTCTTTACCTTTGATTTTTGCATCCTTCATGACCTTAATGACTTCATTCTCAAAATTTTCCGTTAATCGGGACACCACTAGTGCCCGTTCCTTCTGACTTATTTCTGCAGTGTATGGCATCGGATGATCATCATGCATATCCGCCACCTGCTCATGTATTGGAGAATGATAGATCGGTTGGGATAGAGGGCTTACCTCTACCTCGTCAGTAGGAGTTTCCTTTGCTGGCACTACTGGTGTCCCGATCGGTTCTTTGTCTTTCTTTTTATTCTTTAGTTCCTCAATGCATTCATCTTTTTCCTTTATCTGTTGTATGGCTTCCCCGAGTTTTTCTTTGGTGGCTAGGAGCTCCTTACCTATGTCAGCTACGTGATCCATGTTTTCACTGTAGCTCTGTACCAGTTTTGCCTGTGCTGAATTCAGTTGCCTTTTGAGCTCACATATTTCCTGATTGTGCTTACGTTCTTCTTCTTCTCTTACTGCGCGCTCTTGTTTTAGCAAAGCTTCATATTGTGCGAGTTGATTTCTTAATTCGTTTTCTTTACTTTCGGTTGATTCCTGTTGCTCGATTGGTTGGTCATATAATAATGATTTCATCAACTCTTTAATTCTGCTTCGTAAAGTATCATTCTCATCCAGATATAACTTCAGTTGTGTTTCTAGTAGAGTACTTCTGGTCTTCATTCTTTCTTTTTCTGCTTCCGTCGCGTCATATAATTTCTGGAGATTTTCGAGCTGTTTTTGCAGTTGGTGATGCTGAGTGCTTAATGATTCATATTGCGTTTTTGTTTCCAGCAGCTCAGTGCTTTTGGCGGCTATCTCTTTTTGTACCTGAATTAATTGTGCAGACAACTGTTCACTCATAACTTGAAACTGATTCTTTTCCTTCATGGCTTTGTCATAGTCTGCATCCGTGTCCATCATTTGTTGTTGGGTATCCATGGCTGTCTGGATCATCTGTTTTACCACAGGCTTCAGTTGAGTCACATCCACATTGATCCATGTTTTTGGTATGCTGGGTTCTCCTCCTGTATTGACATCTTTACCCTGAGCCACATGTAAGGTAGTGTCATGGGGCTGCCTAATCTGAAGCTGGATCCTTGGCTCAGCCACCATGTTGTCTTGATTTTCTTGAGGTGTATCGTCTGGCACCTCGATCACCATTTTTTCTTGGTTTTGTAGCTCCTTTGCTTCCTTCTTCAGTGGAGTCTGTTCTTCCTCTTTGATTGGTGGTTTGACATATGTCTCTTTGGTTGTATCTTCCTTGATGCTGATTTTTGTATTGTCATTCAATTGAATGACGTGCTCCTGTTCTTTAGCATCATCCCCCTTCTTTTCTTTGTCCTTCTGGTTGTCCGGTGTCACTTCCACTTGATTGATTTCTTGTCCTTTTTCTTCATATGTTTCTGTCCTGATATCAGTATCTAGAGTGTCTTTCTCAGGACTGGATTCCGTATTCGTGCTGGAATCATCAATACCCGATTCTTTGTATCTTCCAGTTTGTCTTGGAGTCTTTTCTGTACTCTGTTTGGGTTTTACCTGACTTGCTTGTCGATAATGATGTCCTTGGACATTTAGATTCACCTGCCCTTGCATATACTGGTGAGTCTCCTCCAGGGCAGTAGACAAATCTCTTTGTGTAATCGGCACTTGTACTACGGGGATCATGGGTAGCACATGTGTTCTCTTTGATTGTGGCGTAATTTGGGCTTCCTCCTCCCGTAATCGTTTTGTACCCCTCATTGGTCTTTGCGAGCTGGTTTCAGCTTGTTCCGCCACTACAACTGCTTTCTTATTCTTCGGGACCGTAGCGGATTTTGCATACTTTGCTAGCCCTTCGGATGTCGGCATCTCCCGTAAGCAGTGTTTCATGTCTAGAGCTTCATATATCAATAAAGTCAAAGCTGAACCACCGTTCAGGAACTTCTTTTGCCCCCATTTCTTCTGGGCTTCAAATAATCGTTCTTGTACGTAACCTGTGAGATTCACTTTGTTGCCTATCTGTCTCATGGCATGCGATAGGAGTTGTACTACAATCTTTTGTGGTGCAGTGTATCTGTTCATGCCAGGAAAACAAAAGTGTTGATGTACCAAACGCACCGCGTCTTCAATATCTATTCTGTTAATCTCCAGGAATGATCTTTTCTTGGGGTCATGGCATTCCTCTTTGACATTAGTAATTCCTTCTTGATTCCAACCAAAAGCTTTATTGATCAATTCATGAGTGAATTGAATTGTCTTCCATGTGCCCACCTTGTCCAATACCTTTGCTTCTGGAACCGAAATCTTTGTGGCAGCCGGCTGCATGGTATTCATTACTTGCATACATCTTTGGAAGTCTGGTACGCATATAGGTATCTTTAAAAATGCTTCAATTCCAGCTTGAGTCCATACTTCCTCGATATGTGGTAACCCTTGTATTATGGTCTTGAAATCTTGTCACATGATAGGGAAGTAGTGATCCCTGTCCATAATCTTGATGGTTGCCATAAAGAGAAGTTCCGAGATAGGTTGGTCATCACGAAACCAATGTCCTCTGACCTTGGTTATTGACCCCAATGGAAGAAGTAGTTCCTCTTCCTGCTGTGTAGCTTCTGAGTCAGAAAATGTCATCTGCACTCAATATAGAGGATGAATTAGTATCCATATGTTTTTCAGAAATCCTCCTCCATATGTTGATTAATAATTCGATGTTGCTCCGAGTGCATGGTGCCGTCCCTTTCCCGTGGGTGTGAGAAAGGTAATACCTGAATTTTTCCTGTATTTTTACTGTATTTTTCCTGAATTTTTGCTGAAAAGAAAACATAAAAGTTAGTCCATAGCCGAAGCGGTTAGTGAATTTTTTTGGAGTAATATTTTTATGTATGTACAAGTGCTCTCCTATTTCCAAAGGGAAAATGTGCGTGACTATCCGAAAGTAGAAGAAAGATGTGCCGAATGCTTGGCCTTGTTAATGTGGCCCTATCATGCATACTCTGGATCGTGATAACTTCTCATGTGTGCAATTAGAAGTAGTTGCTTGATGTATGCAGCTTGTCTTGTCTTTCGGCACCCAAATTTTTTTCACTTGGGCGGAATGTACTGTATTCTCCACCTTTTTGATGAATGTGGTTCTTCTTCGGTAGTATGTCTGCTGATTCTGTTTTGGGAATCTCAAGTCGGTTTGTATTGCATTTGGAGATTCCTTCTTCCTCCAATATGTCCTCTTTCTCGGCTGATGTGCCTGTTGACCATGTTGATGGTGATTGCCCTTCTGAGGATGTTCTTTGTTTGGGATGGTTGTCCTTGGAGTATTTGACTTTGGGATCCATATTTGTGTTCGATCAGGTTGTGCCGTTATCAGTTTCTTTGGGACCCATATGCTCTTTAGTCGTGGTTGACTGAAGTGTTCGAAATTCTTTGTCTTCCTATTCGATTGGACACGCTGATGTCGAAGACTTTTCTGTTGCTGAAGGTATGCCTTCTTTTGATCCTTCCTTATCCAAGCCAGTGTAGAATGTGGAATAGGGTACACTTTCATGGGCGTAGACTTCAATTCTTGCAGAGAAGTATTCTCTCTTGTGCCTTGTGTTTCACTGGACTTGAGTTCATGTTTCTGTGCGCTCTTGTGACTCTCTATACTCAAAGATGGAGTGCACACAGGACTCACGGTATTTTCACATGAAGTACTTGACGATGGGGTTTCTATAGTGCTAGTGAACATACACTCATGACTTTGTTCATCGGGATGAACTTCTGGCTCTATATTAGCGGCTTTGGGTGGTCGTTCGTCGAGCAAACTAAATACTTCACGAGGTCCAATTCTGGCAGATATGTAGCCTAAAGCCAATTGAATGGTTACCTCATATTCGTAGATCCAATCTTGTCCTAACACCACATCTTCAAGCAGATCCTGGTCCTGACATACTAAGAGTCTCTGCTCCATAGTGTTGTTTCCCATATGTAAAGGTAAGGTTATCTCACCTATGCATTGAGTAAATTTTCCTCCTATTCCAATTAGCTGTGCCTTCGATGGGCGTATCTCCTCTTTAAGTCTCTGAGACAAAGAAAATCTAATGCAGCTTATTGCTGCTCCTGTGTCTATGAGAGCATCCACTAAGTGGTACTCTTTTCGTCCTGCTCCCAGATTTAAGTAGGGCTGTCTTCGTTGTTGTCCTGAGTTTTCAGTGGCTCTAAAATTAGCCATTGGGATGAGTTCTTCTCCTATTCGATATCTCTCGTCTCTTTCTCTCATCCACTCTTTCCGTTTTCTGATACGTTCTAGGGCTTCCTGCCTCGCTTCTTCTCGTATGCGTTCTTCTTCTTTTTTCCTACTTTGAGCTCCTAACAGTCTCGCTAGCATTTGATCAGTCAATGGCTCCATGAATCTTTTCACTCTGCATCCACTGATGTAGTTGGGAAGAATATCTCCGTCTAGTGTGGCGAGATTGACTGCACCACTAGTAGAGATTCAATTTATAATCATGGGTCCATATCCGCGTTTTTGGAGCTTCTTCGCATGTTGTTTGAGGGTGTATACTAGGACTAAGTCACCTTCTTTTAGTCCCTTGTCTTTTATATGTGCATCGTAATAAGCCTTTTGTCTCCGTTTGGTTGCATAAATGCCCGCTACCGCTTGCAATCTAGTTTCATGTAGCTTTTCAATTTGATCTAATTGCTGAGATAATTCATGACCGTTCCACTCATATTGCTGGGCCACTTTCAATGTAGGTACTAAGAAGTCAATTGGCAAAATTGCATTCTGCCCGTACACTAGGTTGAAAGGTGTAGTTCCAATGGCCGTTTTATATGCTACCCGGAAGGCCCAAATTGCGTGATGCAATTGTTTGTCCCAATCTGACCTTCCATTATTGACAATCTTTGTCAATACAGTACATAGTACTTTGTTGGAACTTTCAGCTTGCCCATTAGCTTGAGGGTGGTATGGGGCTGATTTTTTATGAATCACCAGAAAGTCATTCATTAGTGACTCAATGACCTCGTTTAAGAAATGTGTTCCTCGATCACTCACTATCTCAATCGGTAGTCCAAAGCGTGTGAAAATGTGCTCAAAAAGAAATTTTGCTGTGGTTTGAGCATCATTTTTTCTAGTGGCTTTTGCTTCTACCCACTTAGTCAAGTAGTCGGTGGCGACTATGATGTATTCAGCATGAGATCCTTTGGTCGGTGAATTGATAGGTCCTATGAAGTCAATTCCCCATTTGGTAAATGCTCTGGCACAAACCATCGGTCTTAAAGGCATGTCATCTCTTCTAATGGGGTATTTTGCTCTCTGACATGTTTCGCAACTTTTCACATATGTCTCCGCATCCATATGTAGAGTTGGCCACCACAAGCCTGCAAAGAGAATCATCTTGACCGTTCTGTCTGCTAAGAAATGTCCTCCCGCAGCTCCTGCATGTGCCATTTCTAATACAGAGAGATATTCATTTTCATGAATGCACAATCTTAGCTGGTTATCTCTCCCGCGTTTAAAGAGTTGTTTTCCTAAGATGACGTAATCCTTGCTCTGTTCTTCAAGAGCACGTTTTCTTGCTAGGGTAGCTCCATCAGGGTACTCTCGAATTTTCAAGAACTTTACTAAAGGCATGCTCCACCTTGGTGCTATTGTAGAATAGCATAACGTAGAGTTCTCATCTGGGATTTGTTCTTGACAGGTTGGACAGGTTGACACATAATTATGTGCGTCTCGTTGCATAGTTGGCCAATATATGCCAAATCTCTTGAGCGTTTGCCATGTTCCAATTGCGTTCAAGTGAGTGTTCCATTGATTTATGTGTGCTTTCTGAAGCCACATTTTTTGTTCATCTTCTTCCACGCATCTCATCAGTAGTCCGCTTGAATCCTGGTGGTATAAACTTCCAGCAATAATGTGAAGGTTTTTAGTCCTCCAAAGATCTTGCTTTCGGTTTGGCGTGATCCCATCTTTAGGTCCATGTGTAAGTATAGGGATCAACTTTTCGGCCCATTGAGGACATACTTCCAGGTTAAAAAGATAGGTGTCTGGCAAATCATCAGGAACTCCGCTAGGTGGCTCTCCGTGTTTTAACCTAGAAAGGTGGTCTGCTCTCACATGTGTGTTTCCTTTTTTGACTATTACCTCAAAGTCAAACTCCATTAGTAACAAGAACCATCGCACCAACCTTCCCGTGTTACAAGGTTTATTGACTAAATACAACAAAGCTTGATGGTCTATGAAGAATTTGAATTTGTTGGCTAAGAGGTAATGTCTAAACTTCTTTACTGCATAAACCATTCCTAAGCCCTCTCTTTCTGTAGTCGTGTAATTTCTTTCGGCTTGGTTTAATTGTCTACTCGCATAAGCGATTGGATGGTCAAGCTTTCCTTCATCAGCCGGTTGAGCTAGGATACATCCAATTGCATAGTTCGAAGCATCAACATGAATATGAAAAGGCTTGCTCCAGTTGGGTGATTTTAGAATTGGGGTTGTACTCAGCCTCTTTTTAAGCTCGTTGAAGGCCTTCTCGCACTCGTCTGTCCAAGTGAACTGAGTCAATAGACCGTATAAGGGCTTAGCTATTATGGCATACATGTGAATAAACCTACGGTAATATCCACAATGTCCCATAAAGGCTTGTACTTCCTTTACATTTTTGGGTCTTGGTAAGTCCAATATGACTTTAATCTTATCCTCATCCGTAGATATCCCATTTCTTGAGACTATGTGTCCTAGTATTTTTCCTTGTCTTACCATGAAGACACATTTTTCTGGGTTTAAGCAGACTCTATACTGCCTACATTTGTTGAATATCTTCCTTAATTCCGGTATGTGATCGGGTCTTTGATTGGAATACGTGCAAAGGTCATCTACATACACTTCCATGCTTTTTTTCAAAAATTCCTTGAAAACGTGACACATTAATCGTTGGAAGGTAGCCGGTGCATTAGTGAGTCCAAAGGGCATCACTCTGAATGCATACACACCCCATTCAGTGGCAAATGCTGTCTTGTGTTGGTCCTCAGTCGCAATAGCCACCTGATTGTATCCGGAGAAACCATCTAGGAAGCTATAGACCTCTTTACCTGCTACCCTCTCCAATAGATGATCCGTAATCGGTAATGGGTAGCTATCACGTATAGTGGCTGCATTCACCTTCTTCAGATTTATGCACACTCTCAATTTTCCATTTTTCTTAGGCACTACTACTAATGGCGATACCCATTCTGTGTGTTCTATCTCGTATATGAATCCAGCATCCAACAACTTATCTATTTCTTCTTTTATCTTGGCTGAATACACATCATTATAAGTATAAGGTCTCTGTTTAGAAGGTTTGGCCTCGGATGTCATGGGAATTCTATGCGCACATATAGATGGATCTACTCCTTTTAAGTCCTTATAAGTCCAAGCAAAGATATCCCGGTATTCTCTTATGAGTCGAATCAACTCTTGCTCTTCTTCCGCTGAGACATCCTGTCCTATGAAAGTACATCGTTCCTCTCCTCCTTCCATGGTTACCACTATTTTTTTGGTTTGTTCTTTATTATCATATGCTATTCCAGGTTGTGCTTCTCTTTTAGGCATTTGAATAGCAATCTTCCTCTCTTCCACTTCGTATTTTCTGAAATGAGCTGGTACCTCAAATTGGTCTTGAAGCTTGTTATCTTCATCTTCTAACTCCTTTTCAACTTCTAATTCGTCCTTTTGTGTGAGATCCTTATGTTGTTCATTGGCAGTGATTTCCATGTTGGTGGTACTAATCCCTAGATCCATGGGTTCTGGTTCCATTTCAATGCTCTCGTAGTCCTCCTTCCAGTCTTTCTCAATTACTTCTCCTTCTTCTGCCTCCTGAAGGACTACCATATACAGACTAACGTCATAACCCTCTTCGTCAATACATTCGTTCATGGTTACCACTTCTTCATTTACACAGACATCGAGGGTGGCTAAAATTTCCATCCAACCGTGAGGTTCGAATTCTTCGTCTGGAAATACTTGTGGCATATAAGCTGGATCTTGTACCGATCTCACTACACCTTGTTTCTGCTGCCAACTTTTTCTTCTCTCTTCTTCCTTTTTTGCAGCTTGGCATATCCATAGATGAGTGTCCTCGTTCATCCAGGATTGGTCACTAGAACCTGCACTATGAATCGATTGATCGTCTTCCTCTTTATGGACTTGATTCCATTGCAGAGGTGGTACATCTTGATATGTGTACGTATGTAGGTTGATCCTAGTGGTGACCCCTGCGTGTTGTAGGTACACTGCATCCTTTCCCCAATCTTGTACGACCTTTAGCTGTCTCATGAATGGCCTTCCCAAGATCATTTCATAATTGCTTGGCCTTTCAAAGTGACATATTGCTAAAGTATGTTCGAATTCCACTCCGCACGTAGTGAAGACTACTCGTTCCAACAATCCTAAGGGTCTTTCCGTATGTCCATCTGCCATTTGAATTTTCATACGTGTTGGTCTCAATGCTGGTTTTCCCCATTTCTCCCAAATTTCTTTGGTAGCAATGCCAACTCCAGCTCCTGAATCTAGTATGGCTTTGGTTGTGTAACCCCTATAGGTGATTGGAAGACAAGTATTTCCTTCATCTCCTTCACTAAAGTCTCCTACTTTATCCACTGGAATTCTCACCGTTTTCACTTCGTCATCTACCTCCTTCTTTTCCTCCTTGACTTCCCATTGATTGATCAATTTCTCTTTTAAATGTGGTTTTACTTTTAACAGTTCTTCAAATGTTAAGGTACATGGGATTTTCACCTCTCTAAGGCGTTGTATGATCTCCGATGTTTGAACTGATGGATTCGTTTCTCGTCTCTTTATTGATGGAATGCGATACAATTCTGAGTTGTGCTCGTATTCCCCGGTGTAATTGGGTAGTTCCTTTACATCGTCTTCCACTTCTTTGTCACTTGCATCCATTGGAAAAATTTCTTCTGAATTAAGTTCAGGTGTTGAACCTTCCATTTCGTTTTCTGCTTCTAATTCTTCAAAGGGCGGTTCCATTCCTTCCACCTTTTTCCACTTGTCCTCTTGAACTTGCGCCCATAGATCCTTAGTCCAGTCTCCTTCTGTTTCAGGGACTATGGATCCTTCCTTTCCCTCATTACCAATTTCATTATTCGGAGGTCTACTTATGTTAGGCTTTTCCTGATTGTTTAGACACTCTTGGAATTTTTCTTCGCTAATTCGGTTGTTTGGTAAAGGTGATGCGGGTTTTTCTAATGTTTGTTGGGCAACTTCTATTAATTTTTTGCAGATTTCCAATCTTTCTTTCTCTAAGTCGCCTCTCGGATACTCTCTCTCATGTTGTTCTATGGTAGGCCCTGCTTTTATTCTCGCCTTGTATGCCTGAATCCACATGGCTAATTCTTCAGGCATTGGGTCCGCTAATACCGACCCTACCTCCTTCCTTTTATTCTCCTTTTTATTTTCTTCTTCCACTTGTGCTTCTTCTGTTGATTTCTGTTTACTCTTTTCATTTTCCTTCTTTTGTAATAACTTTTTTTCCTTTATCCTGTCTCTCCTTTGCTTCCATCTTTGGGATCTTTTACTGGCGATACTTTTTTCTGGTTCTTCGGAGTCTTCTACTCTGTGAGGGATGGGTGTATTTCCCTCTTTGTCACTTTGATTATTTTCTTCGGTTTTATCAGGGTTTTTTCTAGCCTTTGCTCTTGTTATGGCTTTTAAAGGTATAGTGTACTCTTTGTCGCTCCCTGACGATTCAATTACTTCTATCACGTTAATCTGTACGTTAGAAGTGACTTTGTTGGGGTTCTTAGGACAATCTCTGAAAAGATGTTCCTTTCCACAATCGCTACAGTAACCTTCCCAATTTCGTTGTGGTGGTGGTGGGTTTGGCAATGTACATTCTCTAATATAGTGGTCACCTCCACACCTGTAGCATGGTCCTCTGGGTACAGACGGTCTATTCATTGGTCGAGGTGGCATGGTTGCTCTAGGAGCTGTATACATTATTGGTACATAATCCTGCTCGTAATTATATGAACTCTCTGGTGTCTCCATGCCATAAGCATATGGGTCATATTGTTGCCCATAATCTATTATTGAGCTCTCATAACCAGGGTATGTTCCTTGACTAGATTCGTAAAATGAGTCATATGGTTCACTGCTAGTCAAAGGTGTGGCTGGCACTATAGCTCTTTCTAGGTTTTCCTCTGGTTGCGCTATCTTAACTGGGACAACGTTCTGAGGGTGGGGCGGTTGTTGTCCTAGCACTGGTTGAGGCTGCGTATATCCCTGGTATGCGTATGGTCGTGATATTGGTGCCTGCGGCTGATATGAGGGATATCTAAAGGTTTCTCCTCCTTGCTGGTTCTGCGGATATCCATATGGTCTCACATAGGGCTGTGTGGGTCTGGTTTGCCTATTGTAAGGGCAGTTCTCTGTGCTATGATTTGTGTATCTCTGCTCTATACTGCAATATTGTAGTGGTCCGGGGACAGAGGGTCTATGAGGGGCATAGGCAGGTGGTGGGACTACTCCCCTAGTACACAGATGAGAAGGATGATCTCCTCCGCACTGCATACATCTTCTAAGCATAGGCATTCTCATAGGATTGGTGGGATAATTCCTCTGTCCTTGAACATTCAGTTTTTTGGCTAACAAGTCGGCAATTTCCTCTATGTTGTTTTTAGGGTTTGATGTGCTGCTTGTTGACTCTTCACTTTTCACACTGTCTTGGGATATTTTCAAGTCTTCTGCAAGGTTATCTTCTAGGTCTATACATTCCTTCATGCACTCTTGCAAAGTTTGAACTCTCTTTACGTACACTAGTGACCTCAAGGTTCCGTTCAGTAGTCCCTCTAAGAACAATGATACCATCTTGTTTTGTGTTGGTCTCTCTTCTACGGGACATCTATCCACATACTGTTTGAATCTCCTGGCAGCCAATCTGACTGACTCAGTTGGAACTTGTTTGAAGCTGTGGATTAATGACGAAGAATTGTTTTTAATTCCAGATTTGGTAAATTCTTCAATCATTTCTTGATACACCTGATCCATGTTCTGAAAGGTATTTGGATCCAATGGCTGAAACCAGGCCAGAGCTGTGTCTGACAAGGTAAGACCAAAAGACTCATATTGAATCATGAAGTCATCTACCTGCTCGGCTCTGACTACTTGTTTAAATTCTGCGATGTGATTATAGGGTTCACTCGAGCCATCATAATGATTTCTCATGCACTTGGCCACTTGAATCGGCCTTAGTCTCCTTCCTGCTTCAGGTTGTCTCGGCATTACAGGGTAATTGGGTCTTCCTATTGGTATGCCTGGTCCTCGTACTACCTGTGGTCTGACTGGAGCATGAACTCCATGTCTTGGGTCAATGGCTGGTTGTGGTCGGTAATTAGGATTAGTGGCAGGCATTGCAAATTGTACATGTGGTCTGACAGGGATCTGGGTTTGTTGAGTTTGTTGTGTTTGTCCCGAATGTTGGCTTGAATCATTTTGAGAAGTTCCATGTGGATTACGTGACGTAGTGGCTTGGTCCCTTGGGGGGAACACTGGGATGTTCTGATATTTCAGCTCAGCTCTCTCTACTTCTGTGATTGGCCAATACCTTCTGTGATTTTTGTCCAAATATGTGATGATGGTGGAGAATTCGGGATCTTGTAACTCATAGATGGTAACTGGATTAGGAGCAGCTTCCCATATCGAGGAATGGGCTCTGAGCAGGTGCTCCATTCCGTTGATCAAATACACATCTACCAGAGTATCATCCTGGGGAACTAGGTCTCCTCTCCAAAGTTTAGTGATTGTTGATCTCCCTCTAGGAGTAGTTACTTGTTCTTCAGTTCCATATCCATTTAAGCTCGAAGTATTATTTTCCTCACCACGCTCATTAATGATTTCAGGGTGTTCTGTGACCACGTATTGAATGTCTTGTTTATCCATGTACAGTCCTCCTATGTACTTAACTGCCGGTCTTGGCACTATGTAAGCCTCTGAAGCCTTCCTCAGTCTGGCCACTGATCTGTTTAGACCATCCAAATAGATAGGGATCTCATTGTGGTTGGTGTTCACATACTCTAAGTTCTGTATTCGCCTTCAATGATGGACATCTGGCCAATTATGGGCACAGTGTTTTGCATATCCTCTGAAGCCATGGGGATTTCTCCTTCTGACTCACTGGAGGTCTCAGAATAGTGTGAACGGTTACTTGGTTCGGCAACACTCCCTACGGAAGAAATTACACTTCTTCGGCTTCCTAGGGTTCTTCCTGATCTCAGGTTCATTCACTTAAGAGCTCTGATCAATTCCTGTCCACCTCTAGCCTCTAGAGTTCTAAGTTATGGCTTAGAAGTCTAGGAAAAACTTAGGCTGGAAAGTGACTGAAAAAAAATTTCAAGTCACGATACTTGACTCTCACGATCTCTGAGAAAACGATCGCTGACAAACGACACTTGGATGAAACGATCGCTGGAAAACGATCTTTCCCTAAACGATCTTTGACTTGGAACGATACACGACTTCTCAGTGAAACGATCTACGACCTTTGACGAAAACGATCGCTGGCAAACGACACTTGGGTCTAAACGATACTTGATCAGAACGATCGCTGGAAAACGATCTTTGACTACATGATCTCTGGGTAAAACGATCTCTCGCAAAGCGATCTCTGGTTGAAAACGATACACGACCGACGATATCTAGTAGGAACGATCGGCGATACTTGACCTGAAACGATATGCGATCTCCCCCTAAACGATACACGATACTCGAAATGGAACGATCGACGATCTTCACAAAAAACGATCGGCGATACTTGGGCTGAAACGATACCGATCTGTAACAAGTGTCGTGATCTCCGCCAAACGATCGACGACCGACGACACCCGTGACCAACGATACGCGACCTTTGACAAGTGTCGCGATCTCTGGATAACGATACTTGGCAAACGATACGCGATCGACGACCTCTGATCAAAACGATCTCTAACGAAACGATACCGATCTCTATCTGAAACGATCTACGATCTCTCACGAAACGATCGACGACCGCTGGGAAATATCGCGATACTCAACCGCAGGAGTAAAACGATACTCGACCACGGGAGTAAAGCGATACTTGACCCTTAGACAATTTTTGACAAAAAATTTTTAAGTTTTGATTCAATGCAATTATGTTATGCACTCTCCTCCCCCTTCTCCACTCTCTGGATCACCCAAAACTCAACTTTTCACCTCAGTCCAACCCAAACGATCTCTGACGCAGGTCGTTTCACACTGAAATTGATTTTTTTGAATGATATAAATGGATTAGGACTTGCTAGGCTCACCTCTGATGCTCTTTCAACACCTTGCTCCCTTTCCCTTGCTTTGTAATGCTCCAGGTCGCCTAAAAACTCGCCCACGATCTCTGCAAGCTCTCACGACACTCGACACTGCTCTCCACGATACTTGTTCAACAAGTAATTTGAAAAATGAAATTTTTTGGCTTTTATACTTGGCAGTTCCTAGCTTATAAAAAAGGAAAATTTTTGAACCTCACTAAAGCCTACTCTACTCTCCACTCACTCCTACTCTACTTCTTCTACTCACTTCCCTAATCTATCAACTCACTACACACACTCCAAGAATGAGAAGTAGCAAGTGCGGCTGAAAATGACTTACCAAAGAAGAGAAGATTTCCGCTCCTCCAAGTTCTTCAAAGCAAAAAGCTACTTACCATCACACGAATGCCTCGGTTTGATTCGTCACTCCCCGGCAACGGCGCCAAAAAGTGTGTTGACCTAAGCTTCAACTTAGGGACTTGCGGAGAAAGAGACTATACCTCAATCCCCTCACAAGTGCATATAGTGGGGATACACGCTTTTAATTATCAATCCAAAGAGTATGCAAACCTAGCCGAGTGTATGAAGACATGCAATCACGTAATGGTCAATGCAAATGAACTATTCAAGAATGAAAATGAGGTAAATGCTTATCCTAACAAGCTTCAACTGTAGGTCAAGATGAAACGATACTTGGTGCAGCAGCCGTCAGTATTTTGGACTTTTCTCCCAGCTCAGAGCTCCAAACATAGCGAATAGCATATGCGTTTCGAAGCTCTCGAGAAGACGCATCCAATGGCAGTGGTTTCACTCAATTCCGATGCTCCTACTTCAAGTTATGACAGAAATACTGAATCGCGAAAATACTTTCCTACGCTTCAGCACCTCCTACACCTCGCACACACCTTTCCTACAGCAAAGAAACACTCTCAAGGATAGACAACACTCACAAGCACTCTTTCCAAGCAATACACATGCATACAAGCTCACGAAGAAGAAGATGAAGAGGGAAGAAGACACAAATTCGAATTTCTGTGCTCTCTCTTCTCACAATGGCAAAAAGTTTTCTACAAAGAGTCACATTTGACTTATATACTAGTGCCCTAAAAATGGTCCTTTCACACAAGTGACCGGCACTTTATTCACTAAAAGCTAATTTCCTATTATTTTACATGGGTAAGCTTCTATTCTTCTGTGGGAATGCATCTAGAGGACTCCTCTAGTGCCTTTACAAAGGGAAATATATTACAAGAATGAATATGTTACAAAAATGTGTGGTCCAAATCGGAAAAATTTTGGGGCCCGACTTTTTTTCTCTGCTTTGTGCGCTCTTTAGCTCTGCAACACTTCTCTTTATCTTTCTTTGTCTGTATGTCAAATTCGTGAGTGATTCTTCAACAGCTCCCCCTCAATCACTAATTTGACTCTTCCTATCCTTCTTATATTTTCCTTTCTTTTATACCTGCCATTTCTTTGAATCTACTTGTCTTTGTTCCATCCAAGCTCTTTGTCAAAATATCTGCAATTTGATCTTTTGTCGGAGTGTATATTATTTCTATCTCCTTCTCCATTACCTTTTCCCTTAGGACATGATACTGAATTTCTATGTGCTTTGTTCTTGCATGGAATACTGGATTTGCTGCAAGATACAACGAGCTCATATTATCTCCATGTATGATAGGTATACCTTGATCAATACCCATGCTTTTGAACAAGGTCTGCATCCATATCACTTCTTTAGCTGTTTCTACAAGTCCTTTATATTCTGCTTCTGTTGACGATAAAGCTACTGTGTGTTGTTTCTTCGAACACCAGCTTACTAGCTTGTCTCCTAGGTATATCATATACCCATGCGTTGATCTTCTGTCATCTTGACTTCATGCCCAGTCTGAGTCACTGAATGCTCTCAGCTTTATATCTGACATAAAAGGATAATATAATCCTTCTTTTATAGTCCTTTTGATATATCTAAGAACTCTCTGTCCTGCAACCCAATGTTGATCTTTCGGACAATGCATGAACTGTGAGAGAACTCCCACTGCATAGCTAAGATCCGGTCGTGTTAGTGTAGCGTAGATTAAGCTTCCCACTAACGACTGATACTTTCTCATATCTTTAAAATCTACTCCATCATATTTACTAAGTTTATGATTTGCTTCAAGCGATGTTGAAGCTTCTCTGCAATTCTCCATATTAAACTTCTTCAATAAGTTTAGGAGATACCTTTCTTGTGAAACATATACACCATGATCTGTGTATGTAACTTCCATTCCTAGAAAGTATGACAACTTTCCTAGGTCACTGATATGAAACTCCTTTTCAAGTAATCTCTTTACTTCTTTAATTCCTTCATCTGAGGTACCTGTGATTATAATGTCATCTACATAAATGCAAATGTAGATCATACCTTCTTCTGTTCTCTTGATGAGTAAACTTGCATCTGCCTTCGAACTTTGATATCCAAGTTCATTGAGATACTTCACAAGTCTCTAATTCCAAGCTCTTGGAGCTTGCTTCAGTCCATAAAGTGCTTTCCTTAATCTGCAAACAAAGTTTGGGTATCTGGAACTTAGAAACCCTTCCGGTTGTTCCATGTAGACTTCATCTGATATATATCCATTCAGAAGTGCGTTCTTTATATCTAGCTGACTTAGTTTCCATCCTTTCGATGCTGCTATAGCAATCACTGTCCTTATGGTTGACATCTTTGCTACCGGACTAAACGTCTCATCATAATCTATGCCATGCATCTGAGCATAGCCCTTGATAACCAGTCTAGCTTTGTATCTGGCTATCCTTCCATCTGCAAGTTTCTTAACTTTGAAAACCCATTTATTTCCGATTACTTTCTTACCATTTGGTTTTGGAACAAGTTCCCATGTCTTGTTCTCCTCCAGTGTGCTGAACTCTTCTTCCATTGCTTCTTCCCATTGCTTCTTGCCTTTAGCTTCATCATAGTTCTGAGGTTCTTCATCATCTTTGACCATATATGCATAATTTTTCTGAGTTATATACAAAGTATCATAGGATTACCTTTCTGGTTGTCTTCTAGTCCTGCTTGACCTTCTTGGTTCAAACTCTTCATGTGTATCTGAATACACATCTTCATCAAATCTCTGTTCATCTTCATTTCTCATACCTGATCCGATCCTAGACGTACTTGCCTGCATATAGTCTTCATCTCTGTTCACCTGCACAATTGATTTTCCTTTCTCTCTTGTTCTTTCCTCTTCTTCAAATTCTTCTGTTGTGTGACTTTGATCTGTATACCAGCTCTTCTGTTCATCAAATATAACATCTCTGGAAATAGTAAATTGTTTTGTTAGAGGACTCCATAACCTGTAGCCCATCTGCTTTTCATCATATCCAACAAACACATATTTCTCTGCTTTTGGTTCGAGCTTATGTCTGAGTTGTGATGGTACATAATCATAAGCTACTGATCCAAACACTTTACAATGATCAAGTGTTGGCTTCTTTCCCCACCAAGCTTCATAAGGGGTCATTCCATCTAAAGCTATACACGGTAACCTGTTTACCAAGTATGTAGTTGTATTTATAGCTTCAGCCCAAAGATAATTTGGACAATCCTTTTCTTTTAGCATAGCTCATGCAAACTCAACTAGAGTTCGGTTCCTTCTTTCCGCTACACAGTTTTGTTGCGGTGTATACCTGCAGGTTATTTCTCTCTTAATACCTGCATTCCAAAGATAGTCATTAAACTCAATGATGTATGACTTTCATTCTGTGTGTCATTTGCGTAGTTGTTGTAGGTGGTGTTGTAGGATTGATTCTGTCCCCAGCTTCTTGCTCCACCTCTACCATAGCCTCCTCTTTGATTTTGTCTACCTCTTTGAAAGTTATTCTGATATCTTCCGCTTCTACCTCTGCTGTTACTATTCTGATTTTGATTTGATCCTTGGGAATTATGCCAGCAATCATGAGCCAGATGATTACTTAGTCCACAAATCCAGCAAGCCTTCTTGTTGATATTCTGACTACCTCTTCCTCTTCCAAAACCTCTTGCTCTTCCTCTACCGGTACCTTTACCTCTTGCATAATAAGCCTGAGAACTCGACTCTTCTTCATCTTTTGACTTACCTTTGTCTGCTTTCTTCTTGTTCTTCATGTATATTGCAGAACTTTGTCCTTTATCTGCATCTCCTTTCAGGTCTTGCTCATATGTGAGCATCAAACCAAGCAACTAATTTAAATCTGGTACAAAATTATTTAAAGATAGTTCAGTCGAGAGTACGAAAGGTTTCCACCTTTCATCTCCTCTCAAACCTGTCAGCAGTTGCGCTATCAATCTGTGATCTTCGACATCTTCATTTATGGATCTAAGACTATCTGCTTGATCCTTCATTTTAGTAATGTAGTCACTAATGCTTTGACTCGACTTCTTTTTGAACGTTGTGAATTCGGACCATAAGCTAGCCTTCCTAGCTTTCATAGTATTTTGGAAATGATCTTCCATCGCACTCCATATGTCTTCCGCTTTCTCCAAACCTCTAATGTGCAGTAGTAGATGATCTGTAACGGTATTATAAATGTAAGCTCTTGCCGTTGCATCTTTCTTCTGCCATAGCTTCAAGGCTTCTAATTCTTCTTTTTCCGGTTGACTATCATCTTCGAAAATCGGTTTCTTTTCTTCTCCGGTCACATACATCATTAAGACCTTACTCATAAGTAGGGCTTCCATGCGCATTACCCATGCGGGATAATTATCTCTGTCCAATTTATCGATTTGGACATGATCTGCCATGATCTTCTTATTTCTGTTACTTCCGGTGGCCTTTTGAGAATCTTTCTGCTCTTCATAATCTTTCTCGTTCTGGTACCACTTCTTGCATCTCACGGCTCTGATACCACTTGTTGGTGATTAACTCGCTCTGATACCACTGATGGTACTATAGCTACGACTACCACTTTCCGTATGGTAGCACAGATACCACTGTTATGGTCGACGCGGCAAAGACTCGAACTTTGTCAAGTCTGCGGAATTCGCTGGGCCACCGAAGAGGGCTAAGCTAGAGTGATATTAGAACACCTCTATAATCAGCAATAGCTTAGCAAAGTTACTCTTACTCAAACATATAAGACTGCATTTTGAATTTACTGAAAATTTCACTAGAACTTCACCGGACTGTCACCAGACTGTCACCGTAATTATACCGGAATCTTACCGAAATCAAATCCTATTCTGTTTGTAATTACTTCAAGTGATTATACAAGAAGTAAGGAAGTGATGTGTGAACTTCCTTTACTGAGTGAACACTTTCTGAAGTTTAAGAAAAAACTTCTCTGGTTCAGAATGTCTCTTTTCGGTCAGACTTTGTACTGTGTGTACATATCCATTTCACCAAACTCTTTGATGAACTGATAGTAGAGATGTCTAGCTATAAGATAAGCTATCTCTCATACAAAGCTTTAATTTATTCTGCGAGATATACTTCGTTGTTCTACTGGAAAACTCGTTTGGTGAGAAAACTGTAACTGACCGAAAAATACGTTTATTGAGAAAAACTGCTATTGACCGAAACATTCGTTTACTGAGAAAATATTTGTTAACTAACTTTATACCGTAACATGAAAATACTCAGAGTTCTTCACATACGAACACTGCGCGCAAACTTCCACATGAACATGTGTTTTCTATTAGAGAAGATGTGTACAAAACTAACTTGGCCTCTTCTTGCTCAAGCTATAGAAACTCTCCTACACTGAGTAGTTTATTCTTACCATCTCTCTCAGATGAATACCTGACATTTCAGGTTTTTGTTATTCATCTTTAGATACGCGATCTCTGGCGTCTTCTAAACAACTCTCTCTTCTCTTTTGAAAAGCTTCTCTTCTCTCTTTCTTTCTTTCCTCTATATGCGCTCTATTTAAACTGCGCGCTCTACTCACACACGTTCTTGTTCGCACGCTTCCTCTATTATTCTTATGCACATTCTCTCTTTATATACAGTTTGATTTGGTGTAACGAACTCTATCAAACTCTGATTCTACAAGATTCTGCGCTGTACATAACGGTAGTGAATTTGTCCCTTCACTAAAACTTTTGATTTTCTGAATATTTTGATTCCGCTTGTCTTTATCTTTCTTTGTCTGTATGTCAAATTCGTGAGTGATTCTTCAACACAAATGAGGCATGTAAATCAACCTTAAAATCAGAAATATGCTTCTCAATAGGACCAGTGAGCAGCATGTCATCAACATAGACAACAATGATCAGAAGCACATCATTAGCATGCTTAACATATAAGGTGCTTTCAGTTGGACTGTTCTCAAAACCATGTGCAATCAGATAGGCATGTATCTTCTCATACCAAGCATGTGGTGCTTGCTTTAAACCATATAATGCCTTCTTTTACCTGCACACCTCGTTTTCATGCCCTTTCTGCGCAAAGCCATGGGGTTGAAAAACATACACTTCTTCATGCAAGTCACCATTCAGAAATGCAATTTTAATGTCCAACTGATGTACATTCCAACCATCATGGGCTGCAAGTGCACAAATGCTCCGAACAGTAGTCATACGACATGTAGGTGCAAAGGTCTCATCAAAATCAATGCCTCTTTCCTGTGCATAACCCTTTGCAACAAGCCTAGCCTTATACCTGTCAACTGCACCATCAAGTTTACGCTTCAGCTTGTATACCCACTTAGTGCCAATGGCCTTCTTGCCTAGAGGCAAGTCACATAAAGACCAAGTACCATTCTTCATTATTGCATCATATTTAGATTGCATAGCAGCCATCCAATTTTCTGAATTTTGTGCTTCATCAAACAAAACAGGCTCATTCTCATCATAGAGACTAGATGCAGCCATAGCATAGCAATCTGATGCAAAAGAGGCACTATGAAAGCTTGAACGAGTACGATATGTCAGAGGTGCATCTAATTTGCTGTCACGCAAAGTCTACACCAGCCATTTTGGCATAGCTTTTGCCTGCTCAATATCAGCTCTCTCATCAATTAGTGTATCATGTAAATCTACATCATCACATGAAACCTGCAAAGATATGTAGTGTTGGAGATAGATGTCTGCGGAAGCATGCAAACAACACAAGGAAGAAGAAGAAGCTTGGAGCACAAACACACAATACTGAATGTATTACTAGAGAATGTACAAAGATAAGTAGCCCATTAGGGCAATAGGCGTATATAAAAGTCGGGGAAAAAAAAACTCCTAAAAAGGGAAAAAAGTGCCCCGGTGGTCCTAGTGTGTTCACACACATCACTACCTAAATATATCAACAAATCCCCCCTAGGAGTGATGCGGTGAACAAGAAGTTGGCACTCATGTATAAGGAAGTGCCAAGCTATGTGGAAATCACTCCACAAAAGGAAGTAAGCCCAAAGCTTTGCGGAAAGCTTCAAACTTCTCCCTAGGCACAGCCTTCCTGAAAAGGTCTGCAATGTTCTCTTGCGTGGGCACATATGCCAAGCTTATCTCCCCAGCAGAGAACCTCTCCCTAACATAGTGATAATGCACCTCAATGTGCTTAGTGCGAGCATGGAACATAGGGTTCCTCGCAACTACCAACGCGCTCTTGCTGTCAGTGAAGATGGTGGTGGCAGAAGACTGACCAACACCCAAATCAACCATAAGGCGTCTGATCCACACACACTCAATAGTCATTGTGAAAGCTGCCCTATACTCAGCCTCACAACTGTAAGTGGCCACACTAGGTTGCTTCTTGCTCAACCAAGATATACATGAGCTACCAAGCATGAAGCAAAAACCACTAGTGGACACACGAGTGTCATAGCAACCAGCCCAATCTAAGTCAGAAAAAGCATGCAAATCTTGCGGTAGTGATCCCCCCTTGGGATAAGACAACCCAAGTAGCTGAGTATCACTCAAGTAGCGAAAGATGTGCTTAACCGCCTTCCAATGCATGACTCCTGGGCAATGCATAAACCTGCTCATCTCTGAGACAGCAAACTGAATATCTAGCCGAGTAATGCATAAGTAAATCAAGCATCCAACAGCCTCCTGATAGAGAACAACATCAAATGCATCTCCAACATCATGAAGTCTCAATCGTAAACCTGTCTCCATAGGAGTGGCAATAGGCTTACAGTCTTCAAGGCCAAAACGCTGCAATAATGTGTCAATATATTTCGTTTGACACAAAGCCATTCCACCATCAACTTACATAAATTGAATGCCCAAATAGTGATGTGAATGCCCCAAATCAGACATCTCAAATGAGGCATGCAAATCAGCCTTGAAATGAGCAATATGCTTCTCAATAGGACCAGTGAGCAACTTGTTGTCAACATAGACAACAATGATCAGAAGCACATCATTAGCATGCTTAACATATACGATGCTTTCAGTTGGACTATTCTCAAAACCATGTGCAACCAGATAGGCATGTATCTTCTCATACCAAGCACGTGGTGCTTGCTTTAAACCATATAATGCCTTCTTTAACCTGCACACCAGATTTTCATGCCCTTTCTGCACAAAGCCATGGGGCTGAAAAACATACAATTCTTCATGCAAGTCACCATTCAGAAATGTTGTTTTAATGTCCAACTGATGTACATTCCAACCATGATAGGCTGCAAGTGCACAAATGCTCCAAACAGTAGTCATATGGCATGTAGGTGCAAAGGTCTCATCAAAATCAATGCCTCTTTCTTGCATAACCCTTTGCAACAAGCCTAGCCTTATACCTGTCAACTGTACCATCAGGTTTACGCTTGAGCTTGTATACCCACTTAGTGCCAATGGCCTTCTTGCCAGGAGGAAAGTCACATAAAGTCCATGTACCATTCTTCATTATAGCATCATATTCAGATTGCATAGCAGCCATCCAATTTTCTAAATTCTGTGCTTCATCAAAAGAAACAGGCTCATTCTCATCACAGAGACTAGACACAGCCATAGCATAGCAATCTGATGCAAAGGAGGCACTATGAGAGCCTGAACGAGTAAAATATGACAAAGGTGCATCTAATTTGCTGTCACGCAAAGTCTGCACCAGCCATTTTGGCATAGTTTTTGCCTGCTCAATATCAGATGTCTCATCAACAAGTGCATCATGTAAATCTGCATCAGAAATGGAATGATCTACATCATCATATGAAACCTCCAAAGGCTGAGAAGTTGCCTCATTAGGACCAGCACTAGATTGTCCACCTATAAAAAGAGGCATCAAAGTATCATACATGTCTTTGGAGCTAACAAATGTCTCCTTAGTACATGAAAGCAATGGCTGAATAGCATCTTCCACAAAGACAACATCACGGCTAACCAAAATGTGTTTAGTCTGTGGATGATACAGACGATAGCCTTTACTTTCAGAACTGTACCCAACAAAAATACATTTTACTGCCTTATCATCCAATTTTCTGTGATGTTGTTCAGGCACTAGTGCATATGCCAAACAACCAAAAACACGCAGATGAGCAATAGATGGCTTGCGGTCATGCCAAGCCTCATATGGAGTGATAGATTGCAGCACTTTAGTGGGACACCTATTCAGTACATATGTTGCACACATGAGAGCCTCAAGCCAGAAACTATGTGGTAAAGCCTGACTCTTGACCATGCACCTTGCCATCTCCATGAGTGACCTGTTCTTTCATTCAGCAACTCCATTCTGTTGAGGTGTATACGGCACTATACACTAGTGTTTTATCCTACGTTCAGCCAGAAATGCATTAAAATCAGAAGACATATATTCCCCCTCTCGATCAGAACGGAGGGTGCCCATTTTACATGCTGACAGATTTTCAGCCAAAACCAAAAACTATTTAAAGCACATGAACACTTCGGACTTTACTTTTACTTTGAGTGGATATACCCATGCATGCCTGGAAAAATCATCAATGAAAGTCAAGAAGTAAAGGTAATTTCCAAAAGAGGGTGTCTTCATAGGACCACAGACATCACTATGTACAAGTTGCAATTTCTGTGTAGCCCAAACTGAACCATCTTTTGGAAATGAGGAACGCTGCATTTTGCCCAAAATACAGCCTTCACAAACATGTTTTCTAGGTGCCTCAAGTTTGTGCAAAGACAACACCATTTCAGATTTCTACAGGCGTAGCAAACTAGCAAAATTCAGATGACCAAATCGTGCATGCGAAAGCTTTGCATATAACATAGCCTGAGAATCATTTACTGCACATGCCAAATCATTTTCAGATCTTTCATAGTCTATGAGCTTATACAGCCCACGACATAAAATGCCAGAATTAATAATAACATTGCCATTTAACAGATCATGAACTGTACATCTGTCATCAAAAAATTTCACAACCAAGCCAATCATGGCTAATGTAGAAACTGATAACAGATTCTCCTTGATCCCTGGCACAACTAAAGCATCTAACAAAGTGAAAGAACTACCATCAACAGTAGTCAAAATGATCTTACCAACTCCCATAACAGGATAAGAGGAGTTGTTGGCGCATGTAATAGTATTCCTTATAGGGGTAGGCTCGAGTGAAGAGAAGAAACTGCGCTACAAGGTAATATGTTTGGTCGCCCCACTCTCAAAGTACAGGCAAACATCTGAGTCTACTACAGACATGCATTGATCATGAGAAGATGGGTCAAAACTGCAGACAGTAGTAAACGCCCATTCTTCTTCCTGCTCAAGATTTGCAGACTCTGTTTTTGGTGTAGAGGCCTCTGCAACAACCATTCTAGCCTCGTTCTTCTTTGCCTCTTTAGCAGCCAGTTTTGGACAGTTCTTTATGATATGATCATTCCCTTTACAGTACTTACAAAACAATTTTTGCTTTTCTGATTTCTTCTCATCTTTATCTTCCTTCTTCGAATATGCAGAATTAGCAGATTTCTGCTTACTAATTGAAGAGCTCCATTTTCCTTTGCCCTTCTGACTAGCCAGGAAAGCTTGATCTGCAACTCGCATAATGGACCTGTTTTGCCTAGACTAATCTTCCTGCAATAGAACAGAGACTAACTCCTCAAATGACAAGGCATTTGGACTGCCTTTCATCATCAACCGAAGGATAGAAGCAAGCTCTGATATGAATCAGGAAGACCATTGGGAACGGTCTACACACATGAGTTATCTGGTATAACCTCATCAGCAAAAATCAATTGTTCCTTCAAGTCTTTGATCTTTGTTAGGAAACTGCCCATAGAATTACCTTCATTCATGTGCTCACTCTCCAAATGTTTTCGGAGGTAAGCAACATGAGCCTCATTCCTAGCTTGGTACAATGTGGTAAGTGTATCCCAAGCATCCTTAGCTATTCTGCAAGAGTGAATATGAGGAATAATGGCACGTTTGATAGACAAAGCTATCAATACATGTGCCTGGGCATCTCTGCCATCCCAA
Source organism: Ceratopteris richardii (assembly GCA_020310875.1). Taxonomy (NCBI): domain Eukaryota; kingdom Viridiplantae; phylum Streptophyta; class Polypodiopsida; order Polypodiales; family Pteridaceae; genus Ceratopteris; species Ceratopteris richardii. The sequence goes on along the minus strand of CM035428.1, from coordinate 141,713,987 downwards.
CGAATTTGCTCTGCAATAGGTGCAGCAGAAATAGAAGCACGAACAAGAATCTGCGGAATATCATCTTCGACACCATCTTCATCAGCTCCAGCACCTGTATTTGCATTACCTGTATTCAGAGGTGTAACAGGACGTCTTTCAACACCCTGCACAATGTTCCACAATCCTTTTGCAACCAATACATGTTGCATCATATAAGCCCATAATGGGAAGTTGGTACCATCCAACTTATCCTCAACAGCCAACATATGGAATACATCACCGCTTTCAGCCATGGCCGGTGACTAAAATACCTTGATGCAGAAAATTGACTGTATCTCAAAAAGTTGAACAAAACTGCCCCAACGAATTCTACTAGACCTGTAACAGACTTCGAGACGCTTATACTGGCGAATAGAAACTCGTATATACCTTTGGCACAAAAAGACGAAATAGCTTGCACAAGCGCTGCGATAATGCGTTCGGAGGCCGAAACAAGCTTAGATCGCGAGCTCACCAAATTTCGTACGAATCTGAGACTGCAAACGGAGGAGTGTCGACGGCGCCCTAGATGAAGCGACGACCTGCTCTGATACCAAGTATTGGAGATAGATGTCTGCGGAAGCACGCGAACAGCACAAGGAAGAAGAAGAAGCTTGGAGCACAAACACACAATACTAAATGTATTACTAGAGAATGTACAAAGATAAGTAGACCATTAGGGCAATAGGCGTATATACAAGCCGGGGGAAAAAAAACTCCTAAAGAGGGAAAAAAGTGCCCCGGCGGTCCTAGTGTGTTCACACACATCACTACCTAAACATATCAACATGTATCCCATTAGGGCAATAGGTGTATATACAAGCCGGGGGAAAAAAACCTACTAAGGAGGGAAAAAACTGCCCCGGCGGTCCTAGTGTGTTCACACACATCACTACCTAAATATATCGACAAATTGGAGATCTAAACCCTCCATGTCTTTGTAATCCCATATAAAAACATCATAATAACCTTAACATAAGGCTAATAAATGTTTTTGGAATGCTTTGTGCAGTTTAGCATAAATTTTGATAATCTCAAGACTCTTTGGAGTACCAACGTTACATATCTCTAGTTGATCTTCCTAGACTCGGATGTTATGGTCCTCCCATGCATCTTTGATACTTGGTATATGCTCTACTCTCACCAATAAATAAGTATAATCTTTGACTACAACAAAGGTTGAAATGGGTCCTGTATGCTAATATTGCCAAAATGATAACATTAAAATGATTAGATTTCTAAAATTGGGCCTACCCACCTTTATCTAAACCATCCAACATTTGCAGTGATTTTGCTATGGTAGGTTAACAATCCTTTAGGCATGGTTGGACTTAATCTAGAATAATATGGTATTTTGGGTTTCCTTTATGAAAGGTTAAGGTTTGGGTTCTCCAATCCTAGTGAAAATTGGCTTGCTTAAGCTAGGGCCTTCCCAATAAAAGATTGTATTCATCTTTTCTTTTACTTATCTCAATCACCACAAAGTTCACACTAAAATTTATTTGTTGCACTTGGATAGGAATATCCTAAATTATCCTGACAGGTTATACATGAGATTGATCAGCCATTCAAATATAAAACAATGCTCAATGAATATCCTTTTCACCCCATGTGGTGACAAATACGTAGAGTAGCAATAGGAATACTAGATCTACCATCAATTAGTACATTAGAAATCGCTTTTTTTTTTAAATATAGTTATCAATGGTGTGGCATAATCAAGGAGTGCTTCTTCTTTAGATATACCTAAATATCTTAGTTAATTTGATAAGGAATATTTATATTTTGAAAAGATTTCTTGATGATTTTATAATGGAATGTGGATACTAGGTCTAATAAAGGTTCTAGTGGGATTTGAGTAGTGGCATCATATTTTAATTTATGCCACATATCTACTTTGGTTTTTGTTAAATTTCAATGTTGTTCATTTGATTTTTCGGTCAATTTTGGTTGTGATTCTACTATAAGGTTTTCCTTTGGGTATGTTTCCTGTACAAGGGTGACTTCTGAGGATTCTATTTCAATATTCTAGGTTTCAACCGTAGGCACTATTGATAGCTAGAAAATAAATAGGAGCACTAAGTACTATTAAAAGTTATGTGTTTTCAAGGGCAAGCTCAAGCACATGTTTTTTAAAGTCACAAAGTAGCTAAAGAGACAAGGAGGGCATGTGAAGAGACATGGAGGAGATATGAAGATTCATGGAAGGTTTTCATGGCTATTTATACAGCATCCAAGATCATTCAAAGTGTGTGTGGATGGTAGGAAGTCGGAATGCTTCCTATACATGTGCTATTGAGAGATTTTCTATCATACGAGTTCATATTCTTCTGTATATCTCTACTGCCCTTTCCGAAGGGTATTTAACATCTATAGTAGCATATTAGGACTTCCTTTCCTCTGTGTAGGAAGCTGCATTTTAAGGGTTCTTATACTTTTTGAATAGATTATAAAGTAAGGAGTTTGCATCCAAAAGGTTTTGGCAAATTCGTCTTGTACAGTGAGTTATAGCTGTTTCTTTCTCTATTGGTCTGTCTCGAAACCCAAAAGGAAAAGTAGTCTACCTTGTGTGATTGAGTTGATTGGTCTACAAGTGTCCAATTCCAATGATTAATAGCTCATTGGAAAGCCCTTTGTGTCTAGTTTATGTAATCAAATGGTTTGCCATTTGCATTTGGGAATTCTAAGTTATATAAGTTGTAGTGAGTACTAGTCTACTAGCAAGTAGGCCTTGGGCAGGGTCCAAGCTTCTTGTTGTGCATTTGGAGGAGAAATCTTCCGTAACTGGTATCAGAGCAGCTTGAAGACATCAAGCTAAGTGCAAAAATACTTGAAATGAAGCAAGATCAAGAAGGTGAAGTACTTGAAGGCTACATCAAGAGGGAGCATTTAGAAAGGAAATAACCAAAGAACTAGAGGCAAAGGTGGTTACAACAATGAATGCAAGAGAGGTGAGTGCTATTCATGTGGAAAGTAAGGCCATCGGGCAAATGAATGCCCTTCAAAGAATAACCAAGGTAACTATGCTTCTAATGAAGGTAATGAACAATTTTTTTCCATGAGCCATGCATATAGGGACCATTTGTAGGACAAAGATGAAAAGTGGTACATAGATAGTGGTTGTGTTGATCAGATCCTCTAGAGGCACATACATAGAGATAGCACGACAATGAAATCTCACAAAAGCATACACACAATAGAGAGAGAAGAGATTGAACGCAAAATTGGTTACAATCTCCCCTCACATACTCTAATGGACGAGTCGATCAAAGAATGTGTATTTATATGTATTTTTAATTGCATCTTGAATAGAGGATACATGAGGGTGGTGCTTCAAAAAGCATGCATTTATGACAAATCTGCTTTATTCACAAATCCTCATTTTCTAATAGATCTACTATTTTTACAAAAAATATATAAAATACTATCTTTTAAATATCTTTAAAAATATTTGAATAAATCCATGCATGTTCATGCCCTCATGATTCTTCACCTGCTAAATCAAAACACAATCACATTAAAAACCTCAAGTCATTAAAATCCATTTAACACTCCAATATTCCATAAATTATAACATGCCTCTCAGTTGACGAGCAAGTGACTTCAGTTGATAATAATAAAATAGACATGGATAGCCAGTCACATGTCTCATCACTGAACATCATAAGCATATTCCATGTAAAAACACATGCATGGAAATGGAAAACTAGAAGTTAATGTGACTGTGAATGATATGGAGAGCTAAAGTCTATTTTGGAACCTAAATTTTTAAATAATGCAACCCAAAAGTGATTACAAAAACAAACATATTGATCTCATAAAATAACTTTTGGAAAACTAGCATGTGGAAAAATACATTTAATAAATAACTTACTATGGTGAAAGAAATTACATTTAATAAATAACTGACCAAAATCCTCTCTAATATGGGTAGGATCCAACCTTATATAGAACCAAAACCTATTAGTAAACATGTTAAAGAATTTTAGCAATATTGTAATTAAAGTAGAAAAAGAAAGGTTTTGTCTTGGAAATATATTAAAAAACTAAATAAATATATGAGTGTTAGATAAATAAATAAATAAGGGGAAGAGAGTGTTAGAAGTTATGTTAATTATTAGTAAAAAGGAATGGGGTTTCAATATGTGAAAATAGGCTAGTGGATAACTCATATCCCTTGTAAGATAGAGGTGGTAGGTTCAAATCCCTACATGCTAACTATGGAAATAAGTAAGCTAACTAGGGGGATAAGTAAGGTAACTAGGGAAATAAGTAAGCTCTTATTGCCACTCATTTGTTAGAGATGGTTTGTGCATAACCAACAGCTACCAATGAAACCAAAAGGAACCAACGACTTCCAATGGAACCAAGGGGAAGCAAAGTGAACCAAGAGAATCATGAGTGCTAGAAAACCCAAAGATGCCATACTTATGCCATAGTTCTATGCCATCATGGACGCCTTGGAGTAAGCCACATGAGCAACTGAATTGATAACCAAACTTGATAAACGAACTTGATAAAAAATTTTGATAAATGAACCAAACTAGAACAAGAACAGTGCACATTGCATAGTGAGCATAATGAGTACATTCAGCATAGTGTGACAATGTGCATAGTGAGCACAGTGAGCATTCTGAGTACAATGTGACAGTGAGCATAGGGAGTATAGTGTGACGGTGTGCACAATGAGCACAGTGTGATAGGAGGACGATGCATAGGGGCACTAATAGATTCAAAGAAATTTGAAAAAACACCTACGAATAAAAAAAAACGTGAATTGATAAGTGCAAACCTAGACTGGACAAGAATTAACGAACCGAAACGAATGTCGAATTATGAATGGATGCTACGAATCAAGAACGAATGTCAAGAAGTACACCTCTACAAATGTGCACATGCTTTGATAGCATTGTTGATCGAATCTCGCAGACGCACATACACAGAGATAGTATAGAAATGAAATCTCACAAAAGCATACTCAAAATAGAGAGAGAGAGAGAGAGAGAGAGAGAGAGAGAGAGAAGAGACTCAACACAAGATTGGGCATAATCTCCCCACACATACTCTGATGGACAAGTGTATCAGAGTATATGTGTTTATACGTATTTTTTATTACAATCTAAATAGAAGACACATGAGGGTGGCACTTCAAAAAGCATGCATTTATGAAAACTCTACTTTATTTACAAACTGTCGCTTTCTAATCAATCTACTATTTTTACAAAAAATATGTAAAAGTACTATCTTTTAAATATTTTCAAAAGTATCTTAATAACTCGATGTACATGATTCTTCACCTGCTAAATCAAAAAACAATCACATTAAAAACCTCAAGACATTAAAATCTCCAATCATTTTACTAAGTTCTTGTAGGATGAAGGGAAAAAGATGCAATATATGTGTAGGTATACCCCTTAACAGAATGCTATTTGTAAAAGAAAAAATAGATAGGTTGCAAAGGTAGATGGATGTATGTTGGATGAAAGGCATGTCGCATTTACATATTGGGCAAATGCAAAAAATACAACTTCTTAATTGATGAATAGGATGACCACATCAAGAGTTCATGATGCTACTCGGGATGATTTTTATTACCAAAGTAAGCTTGACTTGTCATATCTAAGAATTTTTGGATGTGTATGCTATATCTATGTACGTCAAGAGGTGAGGGAAGGTAAGATGGATGCTAGGGTAGAGAAGTGCATCTTTATACGATACTCTATAGAACAAAAGGGGTATAGATGTTACAGTACCATTACAAAGAAGCTTAAAGTATCATGGGATGTGGCACTTTATGAACTTAAGACATATTATGACCCACCTTATGCATTGCAGTTTGAAGATATCAAGGAAGGAAAAAAAGTCTATAAAGAACAAACTCAGGTTAGCACAAGTTCGAGTGGCCCCTCCACTTCGTGTCCATCAAGGAATCCTTCATCACTCAAAGGAAAATAGAAGGAAAGTGAACCAAGCTCAGCATGCAGCCACAACCAATATGATAATGGTAATGGGGTAAGGGACTTCGATTCTCATGAGCATGAAGATGATTTTGAAGAGGTAGTGACTCCTAATGTGAAACAAAAGAGGGACTTGAAGAAGTATTCGACCACAGGTAATGAGAGGAGGTTAGAGAGGATTAAACACCCTATTCAAAGGATAACATATGATATTCTCATTGCTAGGCATTTTCACTAAATAAATTCATTTGAAGACTTTTGAACCTTAGAAAAGTCAAAGAACATGTTTGAAGGTGCAACCTTATCCAAAAGGAGGCATTGAACCATCACAAGACACTCCAATGAAGAGGAAAAGTCACAAGGTAGCTAAAGAGACAAGGAGAGCATGTGAAGAAACATGGAGGACATATGAAGAGTCATGGAAGGCTCTCATGGCTATTCACTACAAGGAGTTTGGGGGCATAGGGATGGTTAATGCGACACATTTTCGTCACTACATGATCGTGAATGTCATTGGATGGGGCATCAAGCACGCACCATCATTTAAACAATGCTATACTCGATGTTATGTTTGACGTGTTTCATGTCAGTAAACTTCGGAAGTATATTTGTAGGGAGGATAATCTAATAGAAGGTATTGTTTCTTTGCAAGAAAGTAATAGCACAGATCATTCTCCAGACAGAATATTAGATCAGAGACAGAAACGATTGAGGAATCGTGTCATCCAAGAGTATCTAGTAGCTTGGAGAGGATTACCACTTACTGACTCTACTTGGGAATCAGAAACTCTAGTTCGCAAGTACTTTCCCTCATTGATCATTGAGGACAATGATCTTTAGAAGGGGGAGGGAGTGTCAGACATTGATCCATAGGGATCATTGGTCCACAGGGATCAATTCACATTGATCCATAGGGATCAATCCATGTGTGTGAGGGACAAGGGCCAGTTAGCCAAGGTCCCAAGCTCGAGGGATACCCTAAAGTACTTTGGTAGTAATGGGAACTACTTTGGTAGTAATGGGAATAAGTGTTGCATGATGGCCACATGTTCACACCAGACTATTCCAGATCATTACTATTTATAGAGTATACCGTTGCTATTTTTAGAGTACAAGAGGGTATATATGGATGGGAGGAGAGTCACACACATCATTCAAGCAATTTCTTACACATACACATACGCACAATCACTTACACATACAAATTCACATACATAAATATACACACACATACACATGCAGATACACACACATATGCATATACACTTACACATAAACATGCACATACATACATATACACACTCATATATATACATACACACATATACACATGCGTATATACCTACACATACACATACACATACACATACACATACTCACACTTACTCATTCATATGTACATATACACATATACACATATACATGAACATGCACGTTCACACTTATATACACACATAGATATGCACATACACACACATACACATGCACATGCACATGCACATACACACACATACATTCACATACACTTACACATGCATATACACATAAACATACATACACATGCACACACATACACATGCACATACATACACATACACACATACATACATATGCACATACATACATATACACACACATACGCAAATACATACACATATGCACATACACTTACACATACACATGCACATACATACATATACACGCACATACATATACACATGCACATACACACATATATGCATATAAACTTACACATACACATGCACATACATACATATACACATTCATATACATACAATACACACATATACACATGTATATATACCTACAAATACATATACATACATGATACACTTATACACATACACATACACATGCACATACACACATATACAAACACATACACATACATATGCACACACACATACACTTACACATACACATATACATACATACACATACACACATGTATATGCATAAAACATATCTATATGTGCATATATACACACATAGATACATGCATATAGACACACTTACATAAATATAGATATATACCTAGATGTGCATACATACATTTTATAGACACACAAACACACATATGAATTAATTATATAAGTAAAGTAGTAAATCACATGTTAAATATAAAGAACAATAAAAATAATAAAAAAAATACTTTTCATTAATTAGTTCCATAGACACAATTCAAAACATAACTAAAATGAGAAAATATATAGATATAAGAAAACAAGTATATCAATGTAAAAATATATATCCAATGTAATATATCGGTCATCATGAGCATCCTCATTCACATCATCTTGTAAGTCCTCATCATCATGATCATCATCATGATCATCCTCATCATCATGATCATCTGCATGATCTGATGTATATGTAGTGGCATCATGGGTAGAGGTGTGAGCACTGTGGGACTATTGAGATCATCCCACCTTTGTCTGTCTCTCCATCTCATCCATATCTACCTCTCCATAATACTCTTATATTTCATACAGTAAACATAAATAAATAAAACATATAAAACATCAATAAAATTAAAATAATTAGATGAAATTTACTAATACTCACGAAATCATTTGGATGAGCTTGCATGTATTGACTAAGATGTCAATATCCACAATGTATAGCAAAATTGATTTCCTTTTTCTTAGGATATCAACCATAATCCTTTTGTTGATAGTATTCAAGGACTGACTAGACAAGGAAGCTAGCGGAGAGAGTCAGAGCGAGGTGAAGGATTAAGTAGACAGAGCAGTCGACGCAAATCTGGCAGATAGGCCCTTCAAATTTTTCCAAATCAACATCTTTATAACAGTGATTCTCATCACTAACAATCTTTGTAAACACCATTTCATATTTTTGTAGCTCCATTTTGTGCAAGCCAAGGAGTCCTTGAGCTTGAGGAGCATTAGAAGTAGCTACCTACCAGTTTTCATATTTTTTAGACTCCGTTTGAGCCTTCAAATAGACCCTAGAACCTAATTTTTAACTAGGCCAGACACTAGGTCTGGACACGGCCAAAACCTAGTCAAAAACTATAAATAGAGCTAGAGAGCTCATTTTTGAGGTTAGCTTGTAATTGATCTAAACTTGTATGAGCACTTTTGAAGTAATCTAAAAGAACTCCATTGTCTCTCTCTTTGTCTTACCTTGAGTGCGCGTGTGTGTGTATGTGTGTGCATGTTAGTGTGCTTCTCACTCACGCACTTGTGCCTTCACTTGCTCGAGGTCATCATACCATCCTCACGTCTTCCCGGATTGACATTAAAGGAGGTGCTACTCATCATTGAGCTACACCAAATTTTGGCGCCGTTGCCGGGGATCGAGCTTTGAGGACGAGCGTGTGATGGTAAGACGTAGATTTGAGACGTTGGCATTGTAGGTAATCTCTTTACTTTTCTTATTTTTCTCTTTCTTACCTCACCATCATCATCACCATCATCATCATCACCATCTCCCACCTCCATCTCCATCATCGCGAAAATTTTCAGTTTTGATCTTATCACCTTCTCCATTCCATTTCACTCATTCCACTTGTGAGAGAGAGCGAGAGAGCAATATTGTGTGCATTGTTTTTGCATGGTTGTTGAGTTTTCTTGCAGGATCCAGCTGTATCATCCCCTCCAACATGTCGCGCAGGAACGGAAATGTGTAGAACTCTCTCTGTGTCGCAAGCTTCTGTCGATCGCGATTGACAGAAAGTTTCATCTTTTGGTAAAACTAAGTGCACCATAGTAGACTAGAGACCTTGCACATCAGAGATCCACAAAAATTTTTGAAAAATTGGTTTTTTTTCAGTCCATCGCGATTGATAGCATCAATCGCGATTGACACTGTCCATCGCGACGGACAGCCAATCAATCGCGACTGACAGACCCCGACGGACACGTGTCCATCGCGACTGACAGGAGTCCATCGCGACCGACACCACCTGTCCATCGCGACTGATAGGAGTCCATCGCGATTGACAGTTGTCCATCGCGACTGACAGGAGTCCATCGCGACCGACACCCCCTGTCCATCGCGACTGATAGGAGTCCATCACGACCAATACCCTCTGTCCATCGCGACCGGCACCCCCTGTCCATCGCGATTGACACCCATCAATCGCGATTGACACGTGTCCATCGCGACTGACAGGCCACAACGGACAGCCCTGTCCATCGCAATTGACAGCTCAGTCGATCGCGATTGACAGCCATTTTCGGCCAATTTTTTAGGGTTTTTAATTTGAGGGTTTTGGCTAATTTTGGGCATAAATATTGGGCTATAGGGCATATACGGAGGCTATAAGCAAATAATTTGAGGAAACCCTATTGGCCTGTTAGCCTGTTTGAACCCTGTTTTAGCCCTAGAACCCTGAACCGGCATAACTTTCTCATACGAAATCAGTTTGCTATGATTCTTGTTTTGTTGGAAAGCTCGTGGGGAGTACAACCAAAACTTTGACTGTTTATGATAAAATTAATATTAGGATTATTAGATAGGTTATTTTGAAGTTGACCATACCCCGAAGTAGGAAAATTGAGGGTCCCATGGGATAGTTTTCCATAAAGGCAAAAGGCAATTTGGTTTGTGAATTACATGCATGAAAGTGATCTATCTGTCATTTGAATTGAAGTCTTGAGCTAATCTTGGGACTCTGACAGGTCCATTGAGAGCACTTAAGGGCATCCAAAGCATGGGCTTTGTGCAAGCTTGAGAATCACGTTCTTGGGCATTAGGGAGCACGGGATCAGCAAGTAAGGTTGGAATATTCTCAACTCCCTCTGTCAATGCCTAGCTTAGGCTAAGATCGGGTAGTGCTAGGAATAAGTCCAAGCAATGATAGGCATCTATCAAGTCGAAGACTCTCTAAGCAATCAAGTTCAAGTCAAGAGATAACCTGTGTGACCGATAACTTTAAAGGAAAAGAACTTAACGTGGTACGGACAAACTAAAGTGCAGAAATTAACTCAAGTATTCCTGACGACGTGATAACAGACATGATCATAAACACGATAATCAACTAAAAAGAACCAAGTGATTGCTACAAATTGATCGGCAACGAGGTTGTACTTTGGGTAAAAATTGGGATTGCTCAGTTAGGCATATGAACTTGAGGTCAGGACGACATCTAGGGAGAGACAGACAGAGTGTTAGGTCTTCAGAGGATAGTGTCAATCACACTGCTAGGTCTTGAGATCATATGTGTACTTGAAGGACCCTAGGGCCATAGAAGAGTGTGTACGCATGTGCATTGACATCGAGGATAACCTAGGGGAAGAACTAGAGCTTTCCAAAATCTACAAAGACTCAGATAGTGCCTCTAGCCTCTCTTCCTCGCAATCCACATCAATTGAGGAACTTGTAGAGAAAGTAGCTCAGAAATTAGGTGTCACTAGCAAACAGATCCCAAGATTTGCCCCAGTGAAAAGATGCTATGCTTGTGGAGGTGACCATATGGCAAATGTATGTCTCATTATGGCTCAACCCCAAGTAAATCCTAATAGCCAGTACTGTACCATAGAACGAAGATACACAAATCACTCCGCACAAGACTGCCCATACAATAAGCAAGCGGTTAGGCAAACCTATCCTCAGCCATACCAGCAAGGCAGATACCAGAGTCAATACCCACCCCAACAGTATACTAGGCCTCAACAAAATTACCGACCGCAATTTCAGACCCAACTGAGACCCCAGCCAGTGCTAGCACAACAGCCACCTACTCCTACTAATGTGATTCCGGTAAAGTATGTTGCTGCAAAAGAAAACCTGAATAGAGCTATAGTCCCAGTAACACCATTAATCTCAGAAAGTGATCCCAGTGACCATAGCTTTGATTCTACGCATGTTGATAGTCCCCAGGCTTACTACATGCAGTCTCCTGAACATGGTGAGTCCTACTACAGTGAGGAACCGAGTGAACCTAATTGGGAGCCCGAGTATACTAATGTCATGTACACAAACCCCAACTCTAGACCTCAACCTAGGCAAGTAAGACCCCCATTTCCTAGAGGAACATGCTACAGATGTCATGGAGATCATCTCATTCGTGATTGTCCCTTGTCTCCACCTGCACAACCCTAGTCAGTGACGATCTAGGGCTATTGCCAAGAGTGTGGAAAGGAGCATCTCTTACGAGACTGCCCAAAGAATCCTAATAATATGCCGAAAATCACTCCTATCAATGTTGTTGGGTTAGTTGAAGACTCCACAGGAAGTGTGACTTCCACTACACCAGTGCAAGTAATCACTAGAGCCCAAGCCTTGCAGCAGAACCAAAGTGTAGGCCAGGAAAAAAGCCCAGATTTTAGTGAAACGGAGAGCATGACAAAGAAGAGGACTAGAGCTTGGAGAGATAGTTGTGAAAGAATGAAAAGACAATGGGCAAAGAAAATGAGTGAACTTGAGGAAAGTCTAACAGAAACTAGAGCCAGGATAACCGAACTCACATCTCAAACTCCCTCTCACACTACCCCACCTCCACCATTCCCAACTCCATCCGACCCGCCACCTTCCAACCCGCCTCACCTAATCCCACCACCCCCTAGAGTAGGATCAGTCCTAGCAGATCCCATTCCCGATGACCTAAACATGATGCTTAAAGCATATCAGGCCAGAATCCAAGATGGGCCAAACGTAACTGATCATGAAAAGTGCTACCCTAGATCAGAATTAGAGCTTGAACGAACCAAAATCTGTGCCAAAATGGTGGAATTGGCTCAAACCATGTTTGAAGCCAGTCGCCTCTTTAACATCTCTAGTTCAGCTAAGACGCAGTTGCACTTTGAAGGACTGTTAGAAAGAATAGAGAGGCTGATTGCACAATCAGAAAAGGAACCTACCTCTCAAAATAAGGGCAAGGCAAGTGAAAGAGTAAGCCTTCCTACCCAGGAAGCCTATGTGCCTAACTCTACGGAACCAGACACATCATCTTCTATGAATCGGTTCACACCCGAATTCCTACGAGAGATTCAAGAAGACAAATGGGCTAAAGAAAGTGAAGTCCCTCCTCCCATTGAACTTGTGGATGATGCACACGACCAATTCCCACAAAGACATCCCATCCATTTATGAGGAGCAGGAGAGCACCCAATCTCAGGAAAGATTAGACTTTGAGTCTAACTCTCTACAAGAATTACCCCACTTCACAGGCCCATGGGAAGCTAGGTCTACTTGTATGAGAGCACCCACGGTCATGGTACAAAATGAGGACTCAGTTATACCTAGGAAGACAGAGGTAGTGAAAAACACTAAAGTACAGTGCAATCTCACCTTAGAAGAGCTACTCAAAGTGAGGCCAGAGCTATGGAAACATGTAGCCAAACAAGTACCAGAAATAGCAAAACCTTGTTCCCAGGTAGGATCCCAGAGAACAGTGCCAGAAATACCCTTGGACAAGATAGGAGACATGAGTGAGGGCGAAGAGGGAAACACATATATTTCCTATCACCCATCAAGGATACACCACCAAGGCCATTCTAGACTCAGGTGCAGGAGTTGCAATTGCTACTACTTCCCTATGGAAGCGTTGGGGCAAGCCAGCACTCAGGCCCATGAGGATGAAATTGCAAATGGCTGATGGTCACATAGAGAGACCCTTAGGGCTGTTAGAAGGAATAACTCTCACCACATGTGGTGTTGAGTTCGAGCATACATTTGCTATATGTGATTTTAGCAAAAATCATGCCTATGAAATGATCTTGGGACGACCCTTTATATGACAGTTGCAAGTGGTACAGGACAGGGGAACCAATTCCTTGTACCTGCAACACTTAGGTGTTACGACCAAAGTGAATCTCAAAGATTACTCTCATAGAGATGTCCCACCTATCCAATGGAATCCCCTCCATAGAACCAAGGATGATACGGAATCGGTGCATTCCATAGGATCAGGATCCTCATGGATGCATGAAGACACCCACTTATGGATGTGCAAAGTAGCAGTAGAAGAAGAGAAGAGAGAAAAAGCCAGAGAGGTAGGTGCAAAAGAAACACATAGATCAATTCAAGACCCAGCCTATGCACCTGTAGTCTTTCCTGACGAAGAATTTGAACCCCACGGCTGGGCAGAAATCTTAGCAACAATGGATGTAGCCATCAATGAAGAACAATGGACACCTCACTATGATGAAGATGGCTATGACATTTCAGTCTTCTCCATAGAGCCGATCATGGGAGAGGCAGTGTTAGAAGAGTGTGAACCTAGCCCTGATGCATTTGAGGACGCAAGTGACTCCGATCTAGAGTCAATCATTATGGACCCACCTTTTGCATCAGATGAAGAATACTTCTATGAAGTAGAATTTCAACCCCAGAGGTATGGAGAGCTTACAAATGATGTAAGGCTAGCCACACATGTGACCCCGAAGGAAGAAGGAAAGAAAAGAAAGAAGAGAGAAGTCACACTAGAAGAGGAAGAATCTTTGTTTGAGGTCCCGGAAAATTTTAAGAAGTATGAGATAGATGACAGGAGAGTCATGATCAGAATGCCTAAACGAGAGGCACAATCAGGGGAGGCCTATGATAACAAAGAAACCACCAAGAAAATAGTGGTAGCTGTGGAAGAAGGAGAAGAGAGATGCACGTACATAGGCCATGCCCTAACGGAAGACAAAGAGCACGAATTGATAGCCTTGCTAAGAGAGTACAGAGATGTATTCGCTTGGATCTACAAGGACCTGAAAGGTGTAGACCCTGACATATGCTCACATACGATACCCATGACTTCAGAGGCTAGGCCCTCTAAGCAAAAGCCATACACATACAATGACAACTATGCGGCCAAGATCAAGGAAGAGATAGATCGCTTGGTTGAAGTTGGATTTATCTATGAAATTGCGCATACTGAGTGGGTATCCCCCATCGTAGTGGTGCCCAAGAAAAATGGAAAGCTGCGTGTATGCATTAACTTAAAGAAGGTCAGTGCAGCCACAATTCGAGATAACTATCCGCTTCCTATCACAGAACATCTCTTAGAAAGAGTAGCAGGCAAGGAAGTGTACAGCTTCCTTGATGGATTTTCGGGCTACAATCAAGTAGCCATAGCTCCAGAAGATCAGCATAAGACGGCTTTTGCCACTGAATGGGGCATTTTTGCCTTTAGAGTAATGCCATTTGGGCTTACCAATGCACCCGCTACCTTCCAAAGACTAATGTGCCATGTATTTAAAGAGTTCCTGAGGAAGAACTTAGAAGTCTATGTTGATGATCTTTGTGCTCATTCCAACATTAGGCAAACCCATATTCCTGAACTCAGACAAATCTTTGACAAATGTAGAGAATATCAAGTCTGCCTAAACCCAGAAAAGTGTGTTTTTATGGTCAGGCAAGGCAAGATTCTAGGACACATAGTGTCAAAGAATGGCATATCCACTGATGAAGAGAAAGTGAGAGCCATAGCCGAGTTACCTAGGCCAAAGAATGTCAAGGAAGTACAATCTTTCATGGGGCATTGTGGCTATTACCGACGGTTTATACACATGTATGCCATCATAGCAAAGCCTCTGTATGGACTGTTGACTAACTTTGAGTGGACTGATGAATGTGAGCATTCCTTCAATGAGCTTAAACGGCGATTATGTTCAGCACCAATCTTGACCACACCAGATTGGAATAAGCCTTTCCATGTTCATGTTGATGCATCTAATTATGCTATTGGGTGTGTACTCGTGCAGCCTACCGGTGAAGGTAATATGGATCTTCCAATTGCCTATGCTAGTAGACAATTGAATGCAGCTGAACGGAATTATACCACTACGGAGAGAGAAGGACTAGGCATGGTATATGCAGCTAAAAAGTTTAGACATTACTTGCTTGCAAATAAGTTTCAATTTTTTACTGACCATCAGGCACTGCTATATCTCGTGAACAAGCCATGCAATAGAGGAAGATTAGTAAGATGGTTTCTCTTGCTAATGGAATATGATTTTGAGGTTGTGGTAAGGAAAGGGAAGACTCACTTGAGAGAAGATCATCTCTCTAGGCTCACATCTGGAGAAGCCCCACAAGGAGTGTCAAATGACCTTCGTGATGCTTACCTGTTTAATTTGGAAGTGGTGCCACAGTGGGCTAAGCCATTAGTGCTAGTATTGACGTACAGACCTAACCACCCAGTAATAAACACACATGATAAAGAGGTAGTAAAAGCCCAAAAGTATCACATCATGGCAGGAAGTATGTACAAGCACACAGATCAAGGGATCTTGGCTTGTTGTGTGGAAGAGGATGAGTACGCTAAATGGTTGCAATTAGCACATGTAGGTGCATTAGAGCAACACTACTCAAAACAACAAACCCTACAGACACTAAGGAGACTCGGAGTGCATTGGCCTACTATGGAGGTTGATGTCCAAAAGGTGTGCAAGGAATGTCCAATCTGTTGCACTAAATCACCGGAGGAACATGCCACTCTTTATCAAGTGTCCATAGTGCCAGATTGGACTGAACCACTAGTATCCTTCCGGAGGACAAAAACATTCCCTCCAGACATGACTCTGGCTAGGAAAAGGAGTTTAGAACAAGAAGCCTTGGATTACTCACTCATTGGTGATAATCTATACAAGTGTGGTAAAGATGGTTACCTGAGACTATGTGTCCATGAGAGTGAATATCTCAAGACCTTGGAAACTGCTCACCAAGGTGTAGCAGGAGGACACTTTGGACCAGATCGGGTGATCAAGGAAATACTATTTGCGGGCTTCTGGTGGGTGACCCTTCACATGGATGCACATACCTATGTGAAACAGTGTGATGTTTGTCAGAGAAATCAGTATCCTATGCGCAAAGATGAGATGCCACTGAAACCTATGATGGGTGGACGTGCATTCTCTAAGTGGGGAATAGACTTTGTAGGTCGTATTAATCCCCCAGCCAAGGGTTCACATGCTGAATACATCATTGTTGCGACAGACTATCTAACAAAGTGGGTAGAGGTAAAAGCTACGACAAAGAACGATGCTCAGACAAATGCTAAATTCCTATTTGAGAATGTGTTCACAAGATACGGGCTACCTCTAGAGCTGGTAAGTGATAGAGGCACTCACTTCTTGAATGAAGTTATTGAAAATCTGCTCCAAGAGTTCTTGGTAGTACATAAGAAGTCTGCCCCCTATCACCCACAAGCTAATGGCCAGGCCAAAAGCACAAACAAGATTCTATGCAATGTGCTTACCAAATTGGTGAATAATAAACGCTCTGATTGGGACAAACAGCTACACCATGCTGTTTGGGCATACCGAGTGGCCAATAAAACGGTACTCCAAGCCACACCCTTTCAGATGGTATTTGGCCAAAATGCGGTGCTACCTTTGGACTTCTTGATTCCCACATTGAGAGTAGCACAGGAGCATGAGTGGACGGGTCATGAACTCTCTTCTAGAATTTTTTACCTTGAACGATTAGGTGAAACCTGACTAAGAGTTGCAGCAAGAATATATGCAGCTAAGAAACGACAGAAGGCGTACTTTGATGCCCATGTTAAGGATAAAGGCTTGAAGGCAGGAGATTTAGTTTTAGTCTATACCTTGAAGCAACATGCAAGAAAATTAGAGAAACGTGGCTATGGACCTATGATCATATATAGGATCTCAACCAGTGGAGCAGTTCAACTTGCTACACTGGAAGGTGATGTTCTCCCTAGCTATATAAGCGAGTGTAGAGTCAAGTTATATCAGGAACCTCTGATGGAAGAGATGCTAAGTCGACTCAACACTGCTAGGAAACGCAAAGAAGAAGAAAAACGAATTCACGAAGAAGCTCAAGCAGAAGCATTGGAACGCATCCGGAGAATGAAGTTGAGAAGACAGGGTAGAGAGCAACCTAGGACAGGTGCATATGCAGATCAAGGATATCACGTGGCTATGTGTGAAGTTTCAGGTATCATCTCTCATAGGATAATTGATAGACGTCCTTTGATAAACTTAGAGATAGGACAAGGAAAGGGTGCAAGGACTGTAAGAGCCTTGATTGACTCAGGTGCAGCCACTAGTGCTGTTAAATTTTTGTACTGTCAAGAGTTGAAATTAACTGTCAATCCTATAGAAGCATATCTCATAGGATTGGGAGGTGTAGAAACCCCTTGCATGGGCGAGGTGGAACTTCCCCTCTATATTCAAGACGAAGCCATGAGAGTCAAAGTACTAGTGTGTCAAGATGAGGACCTCACTGAGCCTCTTGTCTTGGGTCAGGACTGGATCTATGATCATAGTGTCAACCTAAACCTAAGAAGTGGACTTCTTCAGGTATGGGTAAGTCATAGCCGAATTACAGTTGAATTGGAAAATGAGGCACTCAAGGAACTAGGTAAAGCACGAACTCCTAGTCCTTCCAGGGGTGCACATGAAGTTGACAATGCTATTCTTGTCCAAAACTGTATGATGCAGAAAGAGGATTGTCTCAACAACGGAGTCAAGGATAAGATGACACTCCCTTCTGTTCCAAAGGCCAGAGGGATGCAACAACCAAAGGCAGATCAAATACAGAAGGAGCCGAGTACCACCTATACTGGAGGCCAAAAACACATGGGAAGCAGAATGTCTCATCCGTTGACACAAGTGTGGGTGCGGAAAGGCGAACAGCCTGTTGCAACCATGCCAACCCCACGGCCAAAACCTCTTATTAGTAATCGACAACACGACACTAATAAGAAGTCTTTCATAAATTCTTCTGTGAAAGTAAAGTCTATTTGGGTACCCCAGAAGTCGATGAAGGCCAGCCCACAATCACGACAAATCTGGGTGCCTAAGGCTTGCTTGCGGGCTCAAATAACTACACCGAGGTCACACCCGGTACAACATGTTTCACTCACTCGAACATCCGATGCCCATTCTTATACATCACGCAGGGAAACATATTCTTCCCTGAGCACAAGTAGAATCACTTGTAAATGGGTCCCTAAAAAGCCTCATTTTCAAGTAGATACTCCTATCAAACTCTCCAGAGTCTCCAAACAATCAAAACAGAGTGCCATCCATCATGTTTGGCAACCCAAACCTTGTAACAAACCATCTGACCTATTTGTAAAACCACGTCCACTTACTAACTGCATCCACAATGCACCCGACCCCCAATTAGCTCATAGGCATTCAGTATCAGCTAACCACACTTCACACTCACATCCATGCGAGCACTAACTAACCAACTAACTACATCACAATTCATCAAGTTAATGTTGTAACGGGGACACAATGTCATTTTGTGTCCATTGCATTGTTAACAATCATTCATATATTCTCACAGAACCGGCAGTGATTTCCGCAACATGGCTGACGCTGCGGGAACAAGCTCTCAAATAGGAACGAGCCAGCAAGTGGTGGACTTAGACAGTTTACCCGTTTTGCCTGAGACAAATGAAAGACCAGAAGAATTGCAGGCCATCAAAATCATACCTATTGCGGACCCTCCCAGTGGCCATACCATACCCGTAGGAAAAGCTTCCCACTGGTTTAGTGAAGTGGCAGGACCCTTGGGAGAGGGAACATACCTATGGGAATCAGAGTTGGACTTCAATGGGAAGCCAGGTAAATACCATTTCTTTACAAGGGAATTCGAGAAGTTACAAAATGCGGAAGGTCTACGTCCGGTATGGGAGAAGGCAGGATTGGGTGCATACTTTAGTGCCCGGCTCCCAAAGCCTGACTTCATGCGATGCTACTATCTCATCAACACCTTGACTCCAAACAAGAACCCAAAAGGGGCGAGCTCATTTGTGCTTCCATCTCTGACAAGGGGAAATGAGCTCAAGAGGTTTATGCTATCAAACAACTTGGTGAGAGAGGCCCTAGATATGCGCGGAATGCATATTCCAACAGAGAAGGAGACCCTAGTGCCTGATTACATGAAGAATCGAAGCCTCACCAAGCTCAAAGACATGGTGGCCATGACGCCTAATATTGCAATCCACCTTCGCATGTGCATGCAACACTTTGCTTTTCCTACCGAAGATAGATTCACCATGCCACCCAAAAAGATATGGTTTAGTTTGTATCTGGCAGAGGCATAGAGCCTTACCATCAACTTACCCCACTGGATCATTGACCAGATACACCTAGCCCACAAACGATGGCCGCGGAAGCATGTTTTATATGGATGTTGTGCTCTGACTAGAATCATTTATGGGTGTTTGGCTTATGACATCCCTATTCAACGAGCACTGATGTGGAGTCGAGTAGAGCAGTTTAGAGGCAGGACATCCACTGGACCCCCTTCTAAGAAGATGAGAGGTACTGTCCAAGTCCCTTGTGCTCAACCATGTGGAGCCACCCTAACACTAGATGTTACCCCTCCACCCCGGAGAGTTCGGCCATTCACACTACGACTTCCAAGACGCAGCACCGATGGCCCTAACTTGATATTTCCTCCATTCCCAACCGATCTTGAATTTCCTGGTGGTGCACACCTTGGAAGAACTCACGAATGAAGACTTTGAACAATTGTTACAAGACGTAGAGCTGGAGGCAGAAGAGGAACAACAAGTGGAGAATGTTCAACCGCAGGCGACAACCTCCCAAGTACCTGTCACCACAGTTGAAGTGGATGAAGAGGATGATGAAGATGAAGAACAGGAGGAAGATGAGGAGGATTATGATCAAGAGCATCAAGATGAGCAACAAGAAGTGCCAGAACTTGTAGGTGCACCTACATACACAACTCAGCTACAAAGGTTATACGATACAATCAAAGCAGTACAAGAAAGGCATCAACTCTCTCTTGTGTCAGGCCAAGCTTTGATGCAAGAAATGCTATCAGATGATGGGGTGGATCAACATTTTATTGACACCCTCAAATTAGTGTCAGAATCTTTAGGACTTCCGGAGGCTGTCCACACAGCAGTCCGCCAGTCCGTGAGGTATGACAAACGCAGAGTTGACACATTACCACGAGCAGGTAAGACTATCAGGATACCCGTCACAGAACAAGAAGTAACCATTGAAACCACAGCTACCCCCACCACCACCATTGACCTCTCTGCTGAAACCTTCGTTCAGACTTCACCCATCTCACCCCAGCACCCCCCATCACCACCTTCTCCACCCCCACCACCACCTCCCACCATGGAAGAAATGGCAGCCATCACCTCTACCTTCACTTATAACCCAACCTCATTCACATCATTCTCATTTTGAGAACCCACCTCACAAGACACCCTCTTCTCTTCCATCACCAATCCCTTGTACACTTCAACCCTTCTGTCCTCCGAACCCATAATTGGCCATCCCATAATTCCAAGTGTGGTTGGAAACCCTGCACCCACAGAAGGCACCCTATGTTACCCAGCCTATCCCCCAATACGGATACCTCCATTCCATGACCCTCACTTCCCATCTGTCCCCTACACCTCATTCACCCTAACCGCACCACCCCAACAACCATCCTTCGTGGCGCAGTCCACCAGCACTCCAATGTTTCAGAGGCACATTTCCCCGATGTTCACAACAACATCAATCTACACGAACACCACACTCACTTCACCTACCATACCAACCTACATGGTAGCCCCTGTACACACCACTCTGTCTGACCCAATGGACATTTCACCCACCACAGCACCTCTCCCCACAATTCCACCCTCTCCCCCTCCACTACCCCCCACCTCACCACTCAACACATCATTGGCAGACACAACATTCACTACCTCCCTTCCCATTCCCACTTCCCCTGCATTCCAAACTTTCCCCCTTGCATCTCATAATGTAAATATCACATTTAATACATTACTTCAGTGTGCACATCAACTACAACAAGAATACCATCAATTGGAAGAACGCAATGCTGCCCTCCAGGTAGAATCTCGGCGCCTACAGACTAGAGTTAACACTTTAGAAGCTGATTACCAAACGCTCCTAACCAAACATACCACTTTACAGCAAGCTCACTCAAAATTGGAATAAAAAATATCGACGGTGGATGATACAGCAGTCAAGGAACTGGAAACTGTGCTCCAGGCGCAAATGATATCTAATGCTACACTCAGAAAAGCTAGAGGTTGAATGTGTGGACCTTAAGAAGCAGATAGCCAGTGCCCCCTCAGCTCAACAGGAGCCGATAATCTTGCAACACTCTATAGAAGAATTAGAGACCCTCCGGAAGCAGGTGGCAGAACTCCAAGCACGCCTCTTACCATATGAAAGACCACCCTCGCCAATTGAAGAACCCGAACCTGAAACAGTAGTGGAAATCCCAGTCGATGACAGCTATGAAGAGCCATACGAGCTCATGCCAACACCCGACGGTCGGGTAACAGAGGAAGGAAACAGTAGTGGAAATCCCAGTCGATGACAGCTATGAAGAGCCATACGAGCTCATGCCAACACCCGACGGTCGGGTAACAGAGAAAGACACATGATGATCGTGTTGCCGTGAAAATTCAATCACTCACAAATCTGGAAGAAACTGTCCTTCGATCTTCTTACTTTCAGAACCTATCCCAGCAATGGTTGATCACAACATCAGAGCCGCAATATATGCCTTACTTTGTCTTGCTACATGATTATAATGCAGAAGTTAAAAGGCATACAGGGAAGGAACCCTCATTCGCCACTCAATTTGAGCCAGAGGACTTATCGGCAGATGCACGTGCTGGCTCGATCTTCCAACCTAATTGGCATGCACGTCTACTAACCGATTACCCTGAGATGATGAGCACCTGGGCAACCATGCCACTGTATACCAAGTATAATCCATGTTATTGCCCAATGGTACGTCGCAGATCATGGCAAGCATTTGCGATAAAGGTACGCAACAATAAAGAATGCTCGGCATGGGTCAATTATCCATATTTTTCTCCACCTCGAGGGACCCCAACCGTCGCTTACATGATATCAACAATTCGACACTGGTCTACCCGTCTAAACAATGTACCCGACATAGCAGCAAAAATGTGTATGAAAATATTCGAACTCATGACAATTGTCTTCAAAACCTTTCGGAAGGTACATGCTCCATACATCTCTTCCCCCGGATTCTCTCAAGGTAATAAGGATTTAGTCTACGACATGAGCCAGACTCCCTCGATCAGCATAATCTTTGCCTAGCATGCACGTATAAAGTATTTACCCGCATGCTTCAAGCAGACATTTGAGGAAATGTTCTCTACAGGGTTCTCGGAATATCATTCGGAAATTTTCATTCCCAGACCGACACATTTGCTACATCTATTCGTCGTCGAACAAGCCATCCATGCAGATCAGTTACATCTGCCACATTCGGACATTCTAGGGCCCATTGATTGGGATCGCATGATGACAGATTTGGCCAGAGGACTACGCATCCAAGAACATCAGCTTGCCACTCATGTTGTTGAATATTACCTACAACACTCCCAGCAACAAGGGTCTGTCAGGGACGACAGACGCGAGAGAGGGGGGGTGTTGATAGTAGTCAAGGACTGACTAGACAAGGAAGCCAGCGGAGAGAGTCAGAGCGAGGTGAAGGATTAAGTAGACAGAGCAGTCGACGCAAATCTGGCAGATAGGCCCTTCAAATTTTTCCAAATCAACATCTTTATAACAGTGATTCTCATCACTAACAATCTTTGTAAACACCATTTCATATTTTTGTAGCTCCATTTTGTGCAAGCCAAGTAGTTCTTGAGCTTGAAAATCATTAGAAGTAGCTACCTACCAGTTTTCATATTTTTTAGACTCCGTTTGAGCCTTCAAATAGACCCTAGAACCTAATTTTTAACTAGGCCGGACACTAGGTCTGGACACGGCCAAAACCTAGTCAAAAACTATAAATAGAGCTAGAGAGCTCATTTTTAAGGTTAGCTTGTAATCGATCTAAACTTGTATGAGCACTTTTGAAGTAATCTAAAAGAACTCCATTGTCTCTCTCTTTGTCTTACCTTGAGTGCGCGTGTGTGTGTATGTGTGTGCATGTTAGTGTGCTTCTCACTCACGCACTTGTGCCTTCACTTGCTTGAGGTCATCATACCATCCTCACGTCTTCCCGGATTGACATTAAAGGAGGTGCTACTCATCACTGAGCTACACCTTTGTTTGCATTGAAACAAATAAAAAAGACTAATGATTAGTGTTTTAACTAAAATGAAACATATAGTTTCAATACTACATAATGTAGCTACAAAACCATGATGGCCATTTGACCTAAGTGTGATGTATCACCAGACTCAACTCTCTTCTTTGCAGTCATCTGCATTTATTTAATGAAACAAAAAAACATAGATTAAATATAAAACATATGAGAGTTATAAGTCACTGTAATTTTAACTATTAATTTGTATACCTTCTGCTGAGGAAATGACTCGTGAAGATGTAGCTTTCTACAAAAAATACTGCCGCGTCTGAAGTGTCAAGTAAGGTCTTCTCTTATTTTGCTCTACTATACAATATCTCATGTTATTTCGATCTCAAACAAAAGAAAATCAGAATATGATAGAAATTTTAAATTTAAAAACATGCATATGAAGACACACACACATACATATACACACACATACATAGTAAATACATACCCACACACATGCATATATACATACACATATGCATATACATACACTTACACATACATACATACACTTACATATACATGCATACACACACATACATGCATACACATACACATATGCATACACTTACATATACATACATACCCACACATACACATATACACACACATACATGCATACACATACACATATACATACATACACATACATAGAAAATACATACCCACACACATACATATACACACACATACACATATACACACATATACATGCATACACATATACATACATACATGTACATAGAAAATACATACCCACACACATGCATGCATACACATACACATATACATACACTTACACTTACATACATACACTTACATATACATACACACACATACATGCATACACATACACATATGCATACACACTTACACATACATACATACACATACATACACATATACACACACATACATGCATACACATACACATACATAGATAATGCATAACCACACACATACATATATATACACACTGTTACAAGGCTGAGGGAGCGAGACAACCGCAACCGCAGAAGAAGGATAAACAAGATTGGTGGCTGAAATGACGGGGAGGTAGGAAATTTCGCAAGAGGCGGTAAATGAAGAATGCGGAAGCAATAAAAAGCAGAAGACAGGAAGAGAAAAGAGTTTGATCGTCGCCTCGTCACTTCGTTAGACTGGTGGAGCAGAGTTTACTGTGTTACACAGACTCTTGGATTGATAGTTAACAGGAATGTATGTGAGAGAGACAGAAGGATAGATACGTCTCTGTTCTGTTGCGCACTGTAGTGATGAGGGTTGATCACATCGTAACTGAAGTGTTCGGAGACCACGAGTAACATATTTTAGAAGACTGTGTACGAGATATTATTGAGGACATTGAATACTGTTTCATTCTATTCATATTTAATTATTCTGCTATTCTTTGGTTGAATCGATTCTCATTGAAAAGTTCGTGATGCTGTGAGTCTACTTGATGAACAGTTATATATGACTCTGTAGTTCTCGATTGTGAGATTGTGTATTGATTGTCATGCGTGAGACTGTGTAAGAACAGAGTTTAGTACCTTTTCGGTCAAGTAACCAGGGTTTTATATAGTAATCGGTGATCATTGAGTATTCGACAAGGATCTGTGTGTGGACAGAAGTCTTAGTAAGTCATTAATTGCGGTATAAATCTGTGATCTGAGTCAGTATACGAAAAGTTTAATATAATCTCGATCTGAGTTGTCTGTGCATTTCGTTCGGTGTATTTAGTTATCACATGAAATCGTCTTCTTGCGGAGTATTTTGAGAGGAACGTATTCTCGTAGTTGTAAGTTTCGACAGAATCACTGTGCTATTACCATAGTATATTCAGGGCCAAACATTCCAGCGCTTATCATACCGAGGAGTAGTTAGTATTCAAACTCCAATCCGGTATTAAGAAGTGAGAAATTACTGGTGATTGTGTAAAGGATTGGGAAAATAGTACAGGGCCTCTGTCTAACAGACCCCTACCACTCCCAAGAACCCAAGGACCCGATAATACTCGTCCGAAAGTTGGATTGAGTTATTATCGTCTAACATTTTGGCGATCCTACTGGGGATGTGGCATTGAGATTGCCTGGTATTTTGTTCAAATTAAAATTTTGTTGGAAGGACAGTAGCAACAGAATCGGATTGTTGTGATACTGTGTGTTCGTAATACTATATGATCAGTACGGAAATGCTACATGCCGATTACCCGATCAGGAGAAAAGTATCCCAAGAATCATCAGTTAGGGATATTAAGAACAACTTTGGGAGGTACTAGTACAATTAGACCTGACCCAGTTGTCGAAAAAGTGACAAACGATAACACTGATTTCGGTGAAATTACGGTAGAACGTAGTACATCTCTAGAATTGTCTGGTGTTACTACGGTACAGACTGTCGAAAATACAGCAATTTTGGAACCTATTAAGACGCAGTTGGAATCTAGCATAAAAGTCTTTGGAATAGATTCAGATACGATTAGAAACACTTTAGGGAAGGAAATTAATACAGGCGAATCTACGTTGTATCCAGTCACGATTTTGAATCCTTCCGGTGGAACTTCGGTAAGAAAAACACAGTTTTTCGGTGACGATTCAGCACTTTCGGCTGAATCTTCAGCTCAACTCCAACGTTTGGGAGCAAGTCCTCCTACTTTGGATATCAAGGAGGAAGGAAGACTATTCGAAACAGAAATTCGCAATATAGTAAGTAAGCTAATTGCACAGGAAAGTGTGCCATTAGGCGAAACAAATTTCGGTAGTTCAGAAACTCCAACCAGAATTACAGAAGGAGTGTATAATACATTTACGATGAATGAACAACTACAACGACAAGTAGGTCAACCCAGAATGGCTTCAACGGGAGTAACATACACAAAGTTTAGTGGGTTCCCAGGAGATGACCCAGATGCTCACGTACGCACCTTCGAAATCAGTTATGCTGTTCTCAACCATCCACCGAATCCGGCGTACAAAGCAATTGTTTTTCAATCTACACTTGTGAATGAAGCAGCAAGGTGGCTTACTGAATATGATATTAATCATTTCGGTACTTATGAAGCAGTACGAGACGCTTTTCTGCAGCGATTGAGGCTGAAAAAGAATCCTGCAGAGATCTTTGAGTATTTACAGAACAATAGACAGAAACCAAATCAAACTGTACAAGAGTATGCTACCCTGTTCAGGACGCATTTAAGGCAGCTACCTCAGGCCCATGCTAACTTACCAGACGACGTTATTACACAGTGGTTTATCAATGGTTTGCTTCCTCAACTTAGGCAAATCATGATTATAAGATGTGTAGGAGCCATGACCCTTGACGCAGTGATAGCAATGACCCTTCAGCTAGAAAACAAAGTTGGAGGATTTTCAGAGGATTTGGAATGGATTAAAACAAATAAACATATGGCTGAAGATATAACCAGGCAAGTATATTGTACCACTTGCAAGAATTCAGGACATACAAGTGCCCAGTGTGCGTTAAATCAGACTTATTGCGCCATCTGTAACATTGTAGGACATACCACTGAAAATTGTGCATACAATGCTAGAAGACAAGGAGTAGCAACAGTTAATGCAATTATTCAAGAACAAGGGCAGTCATCCAATCAATATGTACCCCCACATTTGAGACACAATCAACAACAAGGGTATCGACATTATCGAGGACAGAGGAACAACAACTATAACACACCACGATGGCAGAATGGACCACCACCGGAAAATCAAAATTTACCACCACCTCGATGTCATTTCTGTGGACAATTGGGCCATATTAGAAGATTCTGTAGAGATGCAGCGGAATATGATCAAAGGAAAAAGGAACGTCAAAACCCAATGGCCAATGTGGTAACAATTACACCTGTAGAGACACAGGCAGCAGCAGTTCAAACGCGTTCCGGTAAACAATTGCAACCAGCAGCAGAATTATTTGAGCCAGGGATACGTGAACAACACAGAATGTATCATAAGGCTAGCCAGTGGACTACCGTAGAACCACCTGTTTTTCCAAAACCTACTCCAGTGATCCAGTCCCCGGATACCACACAAGTTCATGCTGACAAAACAAAAGCAAGTACATCATCTGTAGTAGAATTACCGCCTTCAGACCAAGCTTTGTCTTCAACAGTTAAGGAAGATGAAAATCAAGTGCAACCAACTTGGGATATATTGTCAAAAGCATCCATCACACTGCCTTTCGGGCAATTACTGGCATTAGTACCAGGAATACGCCAACAATTTCAACAACAGTCTACTACAAAATCTGCTTGCATTCCGGCTACCGCAACCGTACAAACAGAACCAGACTCTACGGTAGATCACTCAGTTCCTCTGATTACGGTATGGTTTCATAAACATCAAATTCCACAAGTTTTAATTGATGGGGGGTCCGGCGTGAATATTGCAACTGCGTCACTTTGTAAGAAGTTAGGATGGACTAAGATAGAACCAGTTCAATTCTTTGTTAGGATGGCTGATCAATCTAGAGTTCATCCAGTAGGACTGGTCCGAGATATACCTATAACTGTCCAAGACACAATATTCAAGATGACTTTTGTTGTTCTTGAATTGCCGGAATCTACCCTAGACTACAATCTACTTTTCGGTCGTCCTTGGTTAAAACAAGCCAAGGTAATTCAAGACTGGTCAGCTCAGGAACTTACATTCAAAGATAAAAACCGCAAGTGTGTTGTAAAATTAGATGCTATACAACCCTGTGAGTTACATGCTCGACCATATTTCGCCGAACCAGTTCATATGTTAGATGGATTGTCGGATGACGAAGAAGAAGAATTTCTGAAGAATAATGTTGATTTGATGACGATAGGAACTATTGATCTACAGTCTGTGGTAGACACTTGGAATGCTTCAGTATGTACAGTGATACCCATTGTCGAAGGAATTAAGGAGGACAATACCATTTCGATTCAAGGTAATGAATTACAGCCGCTTCTCGAACATTCAGCTGATACAGAAAAACATCAACAATTTTATGTTCCAGAAGATCAGTTAATTACTTATAATCTTGGAGATGAAGACCACCCTCGTCCTGTAAAGATAAAGCAAAACTTACCTGAAGCTTTTCAAGCAGATTTAATCAAGCTACTCCAAGAATTTACTGACGTCTTTGCATGGGATTACAAAGACATGAAGGGTCTGGATCCTCGTATCTATCAACACAGAGTTATGCTAAAACCAGAAGCAAAACCGATAAGGCAAACCAGTTACCGGATGAACCCACATTATGCATCTCAGGTAAAGGCTGAACTTGATAGGTTATTAAAAGTTGGGTTCATAGTACCAATAGAACATGCAGAATGGATTTCACCAATCGTAATTGTACCAAAGAAAAACAAGCAATTGAGAATTTGCGTAGATTATCGGAAATTAAATGCTGCAACAATACCGGATCCTTTTCCAATTCCTTTTTTGGATACGATGCTTGATAAAGTAGCAGGTCATGAGATGTATTCATTTCTAGATGGATACAGTGGATATAACCAAGTAAGAATGGCTGAGGAAGATATACCGAAAACTGCATTTATTACAAATTGGGGTGTTTTTGCTTGTACCGTAATGTGGTTTGGATTGAGAAATGCACCAAGCACATTTCAAAGATGTATGCAGGAAATATTTTCTCCTTATCTTACCTCATTCATGCAAGTATATCTTGACGATTTTTCAATTTTCGGTAAAATGATTGCACATCTAGTACATTTACGATGTTGCTTTCAGAGATGTAGAGAATATAGATTGTGTTTAAACCCAAACAAATCTGTGTTTGCGGTTTCATGTGGTAAATTACTTGGTCATATAATATCAGCACAGGGTATTCAAGTTGATCCCGATAAAATTTCAGCAGTATTAGAAGCTCCGGTGCCTAATACACCTAAGGAAGTAATGCGATTTATGGGACAAGTGAGATGGCATGGAAGGCATTTACGGTGGCTTGCTCATGTGGCAATACCACTGAACAAATTAATTTCCAAAACTGCAAGGCAATTTGAATGGACTCAGGAATGTCAGGTAGCATTTGATCGACTGAAACAGTTATTAACACAGGTTCCCATTTTACAGCCACCAGATTGGGATAACCCATTTCATGTATTTGTTGACGCATCTGATCGAGCAGTAGGAAGTGTACTGATGCAACAAACAGATAAATGGTTTAGACCAGTATACTATGCTAGCAGAAGATTAGCACCTGCAGAAAAGAACTACTCGGTAACTGAGAGGGAATGCTTAGGATTAGTATATTCGGTAAAAAAATTCAGACATTATTTATTGGGCCGAAAATTTACATTTCATGTCGATCACGCTGCATTGGTTTACTTGGTTCGGCAGCAACATATCGGTGGCCGCCTAGCACGATGGGTTCTACTATTGCAAGAATTCGACTATGATGTCGTTCATCGGCCAGGTTGTTCACATGCTTTAGCAGACTTTTTGTCACGCTTAGATTCAGGTGAACCTCCGGTTGGTATAAATGATACAACGCCAGCCATTTATACTTCAGAACCAACTACTGAAGAATTGTCAAACCAACCAGTGCCAACTACGTATTATGATCAGTTATTGACCTTCCTTTCAAGTGGATATCTACCTTCTGAAGTCCCCACAGCTACACGCCGAAAAATTGCAGGCTTTAGTCGACGATTCCGGTTAATTGCTAGAGAATTATATTATACAGATCATACCGGAATCCTACTTCGCTGTATTCCACCACATGAAGTTAACTCAGTTATCATTTTGGCGCACTCAACTCCTTCCGGTGGACATTTTGCAACAGATCTTTCTCACAGGAAAATTCTACAAAGTGGACTTTGGTGGCCAACTATGTATAGAGATATATTGGAATTTATCAAAACATGTGATAGCTGTCAAAGGACTGGACAACCATTACAACGCCATTACTTTCCACTTCATCCAGTACTTCCTTTAGAACCATTTCAGAAATGGGGTCTTGATTTCATTGGTCCAATCACACCTCCCGCAGTATTCAGCAATAACAGGTATATATTGACTTGCACAGATTATGCAACCAGGTGGGCAGAAGCATGGCCTTTACGCTCGGCTACAGCAATTGAAGTAGCGAAATGTTTATTAACAGATGTCTTTCCAAGATTTGGACTGCCACTAGAGCTTGTTTCAGATCAGGGTACTCATTTTATGAACAAGTTGATGAAAGCATTAACACAGTCATTCCAGATCAGTCATAAATTCAGCTCACCATATTATCCTCGTGCAAATGGATTGGCAGAAAGTACCAACAAATCTCTGCTAAATATGCTTCAGAAATTGACCAGAGAAACACCGGAAAGATGGGATCAGTTGGTACCTGCAGTCTTACGGGCCTATCGCACTACATACAAGGTAACCACCGGCTTGACACCATTTAAGTTAGCCTATGGAATAGAAGCAATAGCTCCGATGGAAATTGTAATACCAAGTTTAAGAGTAGCAACGTCTCAGAAGCTGTTACCCGAAGAGTCATTGGTATTTCGGTTGGAAACACTTAGAGAATTAGATGAACACCAATGGCTCAGTTTCTTAACTATGAAAGAAATCCAATTAAGACAGGCCAGGACACATGACCGAAATTTAAAGACGACAGTATTTTCGGTAGGACAGCTTGTTCTCTTTTACAATGCAAAATCCAATAGATCAGCCGGAAAATTCAAGTTACGTTGGTTCGGTCCATTCAAGATTTCAGAACAAATTGGTCCGGCTACTTTTCGATTGACTACATTGACTGGACAACCACTTCCAAAAGCGATAAACGGTTCAAAGCTACGGCCGTATCAAGTAGCGCCACCTCGGCTATAACAAGGGTACACAGCGTACCACAAAATTTTTAATTTTCTTTTTTTTATTGTTTTTTAATTCCTTTTGTTTTAATTCGGTACAATCAATAAAATAAGTGTAATAGCCGTACTTTAATATCTATTTATGTCCAGCCGCCCGCTCCCGTTTTTCTATCTCTGCATGCACGCACGTCAAATATAGACATTACTGTCCGTTTTGTATAATTAATACTGTTTAAAATATTCTCTGTACAAATTCCTTATATAACTCACTTAAACTCGCCTGTTAGGTAATTTAGTCTTTTGCGACCACAGCCATAGTTTCTGAATACTTGTGTTCTGCGTCTTGTATCTCTGTGTAATGGAATCTCTAGCGAACTATACAGCTTTTGCCGAGGGTATCCCGGCTGAAGTAGGAAATTATCTGCATATACGAGGATTGGGTAGTTTCGCCGAGTTGCCCTGGCACTCAGTGGAAGCTCACCCCTTCTTTGC
This sequence comes from Ceratopteris richardii, assembly GCA_020310875.1. Classification (NCBI taxonomy): domain Eukaryota; kingdom Viridiplantae; phylum Streptophyta; class Polypodiopsida; order Polypodiales; family Pteridaceae; genus Ceratopteris; species Ceratopteris richardii. The sequence continues at coordinate 141,681,680 of CM035428.1, read as the reverse complement.
ACAGATTATTTCCGCTATCGCTCGGGTATCTCCTACTGAGAAACGATGGGTTTTCCCTTCCTTACCGTCTAGAACTGTGATCACATTCCAAGTGTTTACAGAAGTTTATCATTTGACTCCATAAGGCCGCGAGAATGTTCCCATGATCTCAGCAACCCGAATGGCAGAGTTGTTCCCGCGATTTTCATCAAATGAATACGCCATTCTCTGTCGACCAGAACCTGAAAGAACTGCACTACAATTCCTCGTTGCTATACTCAACTTTCAAAAACGTACCTATGGTATTTCTCGACCGTTTTATTCTGCCATAGACATAGCTGCCCGAGAACCTGTTAACTTTGCTTCATTCTTCTTTCAACGTATTCATAAGGAGTGCGTCTCCACTATGAAGCAAGTTAACAAAGGAAAAACCTCGAGATCTCGACTACCACACATTTTATCATTTCTGTTTCCAACCATAATGCAAGCACAACCACCACCAAGAGGACCAGTGTTACAAATTGAAGAATCAGCGCAACCCTTAGATGAAGACGACGAAGATGAAGAAGAAATTAATCAGTTATTCAGAAGAAAACGGATCAAAATCAGTTCTTCTGAAAGTAAGAATGCAGACTCAGTCGAACAAGGCGAAGAGGTTCAACAGGAGGTTGACCGGCATTCAGGCGGAGTAACACAAAAGGAACACGAACAACAGCAGGAAGTACAAGTAGAGAATGAAGCTGATAAGCAAGACAAGGAAGCAGAAACAGAAGCCAAGCATCAAGAGGAAGAGAGGTTTCATGATACAAATACATCGATGCACCAGGAATCATCAACGCATTCATTAGCATCTGAGCATCTACAAACGCAGAAGCAGACTGAAACGGAAGCAATGTCAACTGATAACGTCTGTCAACAGCAGCAGCAAGAGAATCAACAAATCCATGAATGTCAACCTACTAATGATGCATTGGATAAGCTCCTGAAGGCGGCAGAAACAACAGATGTCGGTTTCTCTGCGAATGAACAAGAGGAGGAAAATAAGGTAAGTAATTCTAACACAGCTCGTCCTAATTTACCACCGCAACAGGAAACACATCCCATTCAAGACCATCCCGATCATACATCATCATCTTCCCCGAACTACTCACCACCGAATTCCTATCAATTACGCACCAATACGTCTGCTCAACCGCGACAACTTCCACAAACTGTTCAAGTATTTTCCGAATTAGCATCAATCGGACAGTTTCTTATTAACCTCTCCAAGCAATTACCTGCTCAGATGAGAGCTGATACAGACAACATTTACAAGGAGTTGCAGCAGAAAATAGAAATACTGGAAGCAGATATCACTCCGCTTCAAGAAGAAGTATATACAGTAAAAGCAGAAAATCAAGCCCTACAAGAGCAGGTGAAACAGCTGCAAGAACGACTCAGTGATCAGGCAGATATAACAAAACAGCGAGATGAAGCTCTGGAAACTATAAACAATCATAAAGAAATGTTGACAGAAGCTACTGCAGAAATCACTAAGCTAACACAGAACTTCAAAGATGCAGAAGATGGCAGAATTGCATTAGGCAACTTACTGGAAGAAACTAGAAGAAGGCTAACTCAAACAGAATTCGAGTTGGATACAACAAAAAACAGTTTATCAACAGTCAACAACATACTGCATAAGTATCTCATTGAAGAGCCTCAGAAACAGAAAAAATTAGCAGATGCGAGAAGGGAAAGAGATGCATTTTACAAAACAATCCAGTTCCTGAACCAACAGTTAGAAAGACTCGAGAATCAAGTACGTAACAAAAATGATAACATCCATCGAATGCAGCAACAAGTAACAGATATGAAGACGGCCAGAGATGCAGCATTGGCCAATGAATTTTATTTACAGGAAGCATTTTTACAAACAGAGGCTGAAAATTTACTTTCGGGAGCTATAGCGCTCAGTTCGGTGCGGACAGATGCCCATTTATTAGAACCCGACACCCTGAAAAATGTATTAGAAACGCTAAAGAAAAAGATTGCCCGTATCTTTCGATCAGCAAGAAATATGTATTTAGAAGGTCTCGAAGCAGAACTATAGATTTTGGGCCTACAAATCCGGTGTTGTACTGGTATATTTTAATAAAAGTCATGATTTTTGTGCATAATATTTTTCGCACATGTAAAAGACGTCCCAAGTCCAGCTTCGATTTCCAGAATGATGATTTTGATTCTAGAATTTTGATAAACAGCATGAACTGTCATGACCGAAGTATCATCATTTTATCAAGTGGCAGCTCAAGTTCTAATACTTATAAAATGCGTATGCCCGGCAAAGTATTTTTCTGTATAGTGTTCTGCAAGTTCTTGTGCTCATTAACCAAAACTTCTAGCGCATTACTTTCGGCAAGTCTTACAATCATGTCTGAATCGGATATACTAAGATGGCAACTCAGAAAACGCACGCTTACACAGAACCGTGTTGTGACAACAACTGATACTACATCACAGGGTGATGAAGATGACTCAAGAACTTCGATAACATCACCAGGTCTGCATAAACACATATTATTTTCCACAGAGTTCAAAATAGAGTTTAACAGTTCTTCAAAGGAAAATGAGAACTGGTTACGAAGGATTGGACTCCTACAGTTTGCTAAATTACCCTGGGAACAGTGGACAGGCAACAACGATGCAGAGAATCAGTTACATATTATGCGACAAACAAAAGGTTTTCTTGAAAATCAGGTACAATTTTCTCCACAATTAGTTTCGTCAGTATTTCAATTACCGTTGTACGAAGAAACAACTTTTCCCAAATGTTCTTATAACGACCTGAAAAAAGAATTTGGTGAGGGCGAAGGTCGTAGATGCTATTTCATGATCAAGAATGCCACATATACTCGCCGTGGACAATTTAGATGGTACTTAGAAAGGCTCTGCTTTATAGTCAGATTTGACCTTATGTCTAGAGAAAATTTTTCACCTCTAGTACAAGCAGAGAAAGGAGGAAAAGTAAGTTGGGCTCACTGGTTGTACAATCATTTACACAAACAGTTTTTTGTTGGGGATAGACGCAAGTCCCAAAAATACACTCGTTTACCTGTATATTTAGCTGCTTTATTTGGTTTTGTCAAGTCTGTAAAGGAGAAACAGTTACACGGGTCCCCCTCTCTTTACCACAAACACCACACAACGCCTCAAGAAGAAGCCCAACCCTCCACCTCGGCTGCATCTTTATTACACACAGGTAACCACCCACAGAACCAAACAGTAGGAACACCATTTCGGCTGTCCCTTAGAAGAAAAAAGACAGACAATGTGCCTACTGCCAGTCCAAAGCAAACACCGAATAACATCCAACCCGATTTTGTTACAAAAATGCAGAACCAACTCCAAGAAGTTTCCCAATATTTACGGCAACAAGAACAAGCGTCCAACTCAGTAATAGCACAGATGCAAAAAGAATTGGACGGCAAAGATGCGTTAATACAGGTATTACAACAAGGCAACCAGCGTATTACGGCCGAATTAATCACAATAAAAAAGTATGTCCAAGGCCTCAATAAGTGGCAGCAAGCTATCCAAACACAAATTCAACCTGAGATGTCCAGTTTTTCTACCCTGAATGCTCACCTGCAAACTGAAAATCAACTTTTGCAGTCAAGAATACAAGTATTGCAGGAGTTCGAAAAGCACATATTAAAAGATGAGGGTGTAGAATTAAATGCCACAATGATGACAAATATGGACATAAATTTATTAAAAGAACAGTTGGATAGCCATATTCAAAATCGCTGGACACTTTTTCGCAGGAGATGGTTAGCTATACTTGTTCCATCACTAGAACAAGTACAATCAGAAAAGATTGGGACGTCAAAACCTGGCATGGACCAACAGACACCGTAAAAGGATATCTCAGCCAGGTGGTGATAGGATACTGTATGGTTACATGACTTCTGCAGAAGACATGGATTCAACAGCACAGAGGGTACTTTGATTCCATAGACGAAGCGCTTAAAGCACATGATCAAGAAGCATATAAGTAAGCAGAACTTCATGAAGAGGCAACTAGACCAGCTATACGAGTTTGAGGAAGTTCTGGAGGAAAATCAACCTATCACGTACAGTGACACACTCGGGATTGAAAGATATTTGCTGAATCAACAGCAGGATATGGATAGTATACATAATCTTTCTGATGCATGTATAGAAAGAAAATAGGAAGATAGCTCAGGCAAAAGGATATCATCTACAGTATTGCACTTGCGGGTTCGAGTCCATCGTGCGTGCCAGTGTTACAAGGCTGAGGGAGCGAGACAACCGCAACCGCAGAAGAAGGATAAACAAGATTGGTGGCTGAAATGACGGGGAGGTAGGAAATTTCGCAAGAGGCGGTAAATGAAGAATGCGGAAGCAATAAAAAGCAGAAGACAGGAAGAGAAAAGAGTTCGATCGTCGCCTCGTCACTTCGTTAGACTGGTGGAGCAGAGTTTACTGTGTTACACAGACTCTTGGATTGATAGTTAACAGGAATGTATGTGAGAGAGACAGAAGGATAGATACGTCTCTGTTCTGTTGCGCACTGTAGTGATGAGGGTTGATCACATTGTAACTGAAGTGTTCGGAGACCACGAGTAACATATTTTAGAAGACTGTGTACGAGATATTATTGAGGACATTGAATACTGTTTCATTCTATTCATATTTAATTATTCTGCTATTCTTTGGTTGAATCGATTCTCATTGAAAAGTTCGTGATGCTGTGAGTCTACTTGATGAACAGTTATATATGACTCTGTAGTTCTCGATTGTGAGATTGTGTATTGATTGTCATGCGTGAGACTGTGTAAGAACAGAGTTTAGTACCTTTTCGGTCAAGTAACCAGGGTTTTATATAGTAATCGGTGATCATTGAGTATTCGACAAGGATCTGTGTGTGGACAGAAGTCTTAGTAAGTCATTAATTGCGGTATAAATCTGTGATCTGAGTCAGTATACGAAAAGTTTAATATAATCTCGATCTGAGTTGTCTGTGCATTTCGTTCGGTGTATTTAGTTATCACATGAAATCGTCTTCTTGCGGAGTATTTTGAGAGGAACGTATTCTCGTAGTTGTAAGTTTCGACAGAATCACTGTGCTATTACCATAGTATATTCAGGGCCAAACATTCCAGCGCTTATCATACCGAGGAGTAGTTAGTATTCAAACTCCACTCCGGTATTAAGAAGTGAGAAATTACTGGTGATTGTGTAAAGGATTGGGAAAATAGTACAGGGCCTCTGTCTAACAGACCCCTACCACTCCCAAGAACCCAAGGACCCGATAATACTCGTCCGAAAGTTGGATTGAGTTATTATCGTCTAACAACACACACATACATGCATACACATACACATGTACATACACTTACACATACATACATATACTTACATATACATACACACACATAGATGCATATACATACACATATGCATACACTTACACATACATACATACCCATACATACACATATACACACAAACATGCATACACATACACATATACATACAAACACATACATAGTAAATACATACCCACACACATACATATATACACACACATACATGCATACACATACACATGTACATACACTTACAAATACATACATACATACAGTTACATATGCATACACACACATACATGCATACACATACACATACATACATACCTGCACATACACATATACACACATATACATACATACACATACATGCATACACATACAAATATACATATATATACATATACACACATATACATATATATACATAAACATATACATACATGCATACACATACACATACACATACACATACACTTACACATGCATACATATCCACACATATACATAGACACACACATACATGCACACATACACATACACACACATATATCCACAGATACATAGATACATACACACATCATACATTTATAGTTTTGTATGTGTATTTATATGTAAGAATGTGTATTTGTGTATATGTGAATATGTGTGTATTTGTAAATGTGTGTATGTGAATATGTATGTATGTAAATAATCAGATTATTAATATCTAGTACCTTTGTTTTCTACACAATCAGGTTTTGATCAATTAGAGGGAACTCCACCATAGTCTCCTAATCGTGCAAGGACTACTTATTGTAAGTATAACAAAATTTTAATTCCAATATTTGGTAGATACATACATGACTCATATATGCTTTTTGATTGTTTTATTATAATCAAATTTTGTATCAATCAGAGTGTACTCCACCACCTCCTATCCATGCAACAATGTCTTCACATGTTCCTCCGATAGGTATTATGATGATTTTTAATATCAAGAGCATATTATATATTGTTGTAATTTTTTCCGTGATACATATCGAAGACCACGATTGGAATGTATTGAACATGAGATACGGTAGTTTTGAGCATGCACCACCTTCTGATCAACATGATATAGCTTGGGTATGTATTGATTCTATAAATTAATATCATTATTTTATTTGAAAATCATATACAAAATCCAATCATAATTAATATACAGAAATATTTGCTCAATGATGATGATGATGATTCTTCTACTAATAATGCTAATACACCTTGTACACATCACAGACGTGCCGTTTATCAATTACAAGATGAGTTTTCTCAAAATCCTCTACCTCTTAGTATAAAGGTTGGAATGTCTGAAGATTATCCATTGCCAAGTCGTGATCATCCTCTAGTACAAACATATGATAGAAGAAGATATGGAGGATGGAATAGAGGACCACTTCCTTTAGATGGAGAGGTTTTTATTTTTTGGGGTAATCGCTATATGATTGCTCCCTCCACTATTACTGGTGTTGGTCGTGGTCTGTTTACTGTAGAGGATTCGAATGTGCCTCCGAAATCTAAAGCCACTCTTATGTCATTTTGTGGTCCTATATATGGATGGGGAGATTGGCATCGACTCAGACATTATGTTCAAAGCATGACTACTTATCGATTATGCCTGAATGCAACTTCTCTTACTAGTAGAGGGATTACACATGCTGAAAATGAAAGATTATATATTGATGGAAGGCCTTGCACACATGGAAATATAGCAAGTTTAATAAATAGTAGTCGAGGATATAATTATTCAATGATTAATTGTGCATTTTAGGAGTGTGAAAATATTCATGAATCACCATACATGAGTAGAAATGAAGCAAGATACATAGTTGTCAATGCTATTACTTCATTACATGCTGATGATGAATTATTAGTGAATTATGGATGGCATAGACATCCAAGAGCACCTTTTAGCTAGAGAGCAATGAAAACTTTCTAATCGATTGAAACTCTTTTTAAATTAAGTTATATATTTCAATTTATTTTTAAAGTTTGCTTTTCATTCATTTATGGAATACTTATGATTTTGAGTCATGTCCATGAGGAGGCTACACAAAAGTGATCTTGTTGAATATGCAAGATTGAAAGACCTATATTCCAAAGAAGATAAAGTACAAGATTTTTGTGATAATGATGAAGATGATGGTGTTGACATATTTAGGTAGTGATGTGTGTGAACACAGTAGGACCACCGAGGCACTTTTTTCCCTCTTTAGGAGGCTTTTTTCTCCCGGCTTGTATATACGCCTATTGCCTAATGGGCTACTTATCTTTGTACATTCTCTAGTAATACATTCAGTATTGTGTGTTGAGCTCCAAGCTTCTTCTTCTTCCTTGTGCTGTTGGTGTGCTTCTACAGACGTCTAACTCCAACAATTGGTATCAAAGCAGGTCGTCGCTTCATCTCGGGCATCATTGACACCTCTTCGGTTGCAGTCTCAGAATCGCACGAATTTTGGTGAGCATACTCAACGTTTTTCTAAGATCGTGATCTGAGCTCATTTTCACCTCCGAATGCACTATCGTAGTGCATGTGCAGGCTATTTCATCTTTTTGGGCCAAAGGTATATACCAATTTTAGTTCGCCAGTATAAGCATCTTGAAGTCTGCTACAGGTTTAGCAAAATTCATCTTCGCAGTTTTGTTCAACTTTTTGAGATACAATCAATTTTCTACATCAAGGTATTTTAGTCACTAGCCATGGCTGAAAGTAGTGATGTATTTCATATGTTGGTTGTTGAGGATAAGTTGGATAGTACCAACTACCCGTTTTGGGCTTATATGATGTGATATGTATTAGGTGCAAAAGGACTCTCGAATATTGTGGATGGTGTTGAAAAACATCCTATCACACTTGTAAATGTTACAACGTCAGGTACTCAAGCTGATGCAAAAGGTGTCAAAGATGATGATATTTTGCATATTCTTGTTCATGTAGTGGTCTTTGTTGCACCTATTGCAGAGAAAATTCATTGGGATGGCAGAGATGCCCAGGCACATGCATTGATAGCTTTGTTTATCAAATGTGCCATTATTCCTCACATTCACTCTTGCAAAATGGCTAAGGATGCTTGGGATACACTTACCACATTGTACCAAGCTAGGAATGAGGCTCGTGTTGCTTACCTTCGAAAACAGTTGGAGAGTGAGAACATGAATGAAGGTGATTCTATGGACAATTTTCTAATAAAGATCAAAGACTTGAAGGAACAGTCGATTTCTGCTGATGAGGTTATACCAGATAGCTCAGTTGTGCAAACTGTTCTGAATGGTCTTTCTGATTCATATCAGAGTTTTGCCTCTACTCTTCGGTTGATGATGAAAGGCAATCCAAATGCCTTATCATTTGAGGAGTTGGTCTTTGTTATGTTACAGGAGGATCAGTCCAGTCAAAACACGTCCATTATGCGTATTGTAGATCAAGCTTTCCTGGCTAGTCAGAAGGGCAAAGGAAAATGGAGCTCTTCAACTAGTAAGCAAAAATCTGCTAATTCTGTACAATCGAAGAGGGAAGGCAAAGATGAAAAGAAATAAAAAAAGCAGATATTGTTTTGCAGTTGATGTAAAGGAAATGATCATATCATAAAGAAGTGCCCAAAACAGGTTGCTAAAGAGGCAAAGAAGAAAGAGGCTGGAATGGTTGTTGCAGAGGCCTCTACACCAAAAACAAAGTATGCTTATCTTGTGCAGGAAGAAGAGTGGGTGTTTACTATTTTTTGCGATTTTGACCCATCTTGTCATGAGTAGTGCATGTGTGCAGTAGACTTAGATGTTTGGTACTTTGATAGTGGGACGACCAAACATATTATCTCACAGCGCAATTTCTTCTCTTCACTCGATCTTGCCCCTATAGGGAATACTATTACATGTGCCAACAACTCCACTTATCTTGTTATGGGAGTTGTTAAGATCATTTTGACTAATGCTAATGGTAGTTCTTTCACTTTGTCAAATGCTTTGTTCATGCCAGGGATCAAGAAAAATCTATTATCAATTTTAGCATTAGCCAAAATTGGCTTGGTTGTGAAGTTTGTTGATAACATATGTATAGTTCATGATCTGTCAAATGGCGACGTGATTATTGCTTCTGGCATTTTATGTCGTGGGCAGTATAAGCTCATAGACTATGAAAGATATGTAAATGATTAGGCATGTGCAGTACATGATAATCAGGCTATATCATATGCAAATCTTTGGCATGCTCACTTTGGTCATCTAAATTTTGCTAGTTTTCTACGCCTATAGAAATCTGAAATGATGTCCTTTTTGCCCGAAATTGAGGCACCTGGAAAACATGTTTGTAAAGGCTATATTTTGGGCAAAATACAACGTTCCTCCTTTCCAAAAGATGATTAAGTTCGGGCTACTCAAAAATTGTAGCTTTGTTGATATATTTAGGTAGTGATGTGTGTGAACACACTAGGACCGCCATGGCACTTTTTTCCCTCTTTAGGAGGTTTTTTTCCCCCGGCTTGTATATACGCCTATTTCCCTAATGGGCTACTTACCTTTATACATTCTCTAGTAATAGATACAGTATTGTGTGTTGTGCTCCAAGCTTCTTCTTCTTCTTCCTTGTGCTGTTCGCATGCTTCCGCAGACATCTATCTCCAACAATTGGTATCAGAGCAGGCCGTTGCTTCATCTAGGGTGCCATCGACACTCCTCCGTTTGCAGTCTCAGATTCGCGCGAAATTTGGTATTGCAAATACAGGTGCTGGAGCTGATAAAGATGGTGTCGAAGATGATATTCCATAGATTCCTATTCGTGCTGCTATTTCTGTTGCACCTACTACAGAGCAGATTCATTGGGATGGCAGAGATGCCCAGGCAAATGCATTGATAGCTTTGTCTGTCAAACGTTCCATTATTCCTCATATTCGCTCTTGCAGAACAGCTAAGGATGCTTGGGGTACACTTAACACATTGTACCAAGCTAGGAATGAGGCTCGTGTTGCTTACCTCCGAAAACAGTTGGAGAGTGAGCACATGAATGAAGGTGATTCTATGGATAGTTTCCTAACGAAGATCAAAGACTTGAAGGAACAGTTGATTTCTGCTGATGAGGTTATACCAGATAACTCATTTGTGCAGACCGTTCTGAATGGTCTTCCTGATTCATATCAGAGTTTTGCTTCTACTCTTCGGTTGATGATGAAAGGTAATCCAAATGCCTTATCATTTGAGGAGTTAGTCTCTGTTCTGTTGCAGGAAGACCAGTCCAGGCAAAACAGATCCATTATGCGAGTTGCAGATCAAGCTTTCCTGGCTAGTCAGAAGGGCAAAGGAAAATGGAGCTCTTCAACTAGTAAGCAAAAATCTGCTAATTCTGCATATTCGAAGAAGAAAGATAAAGATGAGAAGAAATCAGAAAAGCAAAAATTGTTTTGTAAGTACTGTAAAGGGAATGATCATATCATAGAGAACTATCCAAAACTGGTTGCAAAAGAGGCAAAGAAAAGGAGGCTGAAATGGTTGTTGCAGAAGCCTCTACACCAAAAATAGAGTCTGCTAATCTTGTGCAGGAAGAAGAATGGGGGTTCACTACTGTTTGCAGTTTTGACCCATCTTCTCATGAGCAATGCATGTCTGCAGTAGACTCAGATGTTTGGTACTTTGACAGTGGGGCGACCAAACATATTACCTCGTAGCATAGTTTCTTCTCTTCACTTGAGCCTACCCCTATAGTGAATACTATCACATGCGCCAACAACTCCTCTTATCCTGTTATGGGAGTTGGCAAAATCATCGTCTCTGAGACAATAGGGTTCCTATGCTGATTCCTTTTTTCTTTGCTATCAATCAAGTATTCTAGCCTCTCCAGTAGTCCTTGAAAGTGTAATTCAGGTTTTGCCATGTTATTCCAATTAAGATAGCGCGAGGCTTCAAACATTGTTTGTGCTAGTTCTACCATCTTCATGCAAAGTTTAGTTCTCTCAATTTCTAAATCTGCTCGTGGATAGTTCTTACTCATTTCAACTATCTAGGGTCCTTCTTTTAATCTCGCCTGATATGCATGAAACATCATGTCTAAGTTTTCTGGTATGGATTCCGCTAGAATTGATCCTAATCTTTGAGCTAGGTTCTCCTGATTAGATTCTTGAGAAGTCAATTCTAGGATTTTAGCTCTGGATTCCTTGAGGCTTCCTTCCAGCTCAATTATCTTTTTACTCCATTTCCACTTAATTCTTTCTCTCAAATCTTTCCAAGATTTTTTCTTTTTATTACTAGACTCTCCAACTTCGCTGGTTTCGGCTATTTTCTCAAGATTAAGTTGTTAATTTTGTAAGAGCGCCTGGGCTCATGTTATAGCTTGGAGAGGCACGTATGTAGGGTTGGATCCATCTGCATTGTGTACAATACCTATCACATTGATCGGTGTCCCTCTTGAAGCAATTCTTAGGACAATCTTTGATGACACGCTCTTTACCACAATCGACACAAAAGTCTTGTATGTTATAGTATTGTGACTGTCCTGCTATTCGAGGATGTGGACAATCCTTTATGAAATGATCTCCTAGCACCTAAAGCATGGTCCTCTAGGGCCCTGTGGTCTTTGCTGTCTTAACTAGGGCCGCAGATTAGGGTTGGCGTACATCACATTAGCATAATCGGGTTCCCAACTAGATTCTACTAGCGGACTATCATAATGATATGTTTCCACATGTTCGGGTGACTCCGTATAATATACGGGTGGACTATCTACATGAGTAGAGTCAAAACTCTTGGAATTAGGGTCACTTTCTATGATCAGGGGTGAAGAAGGCACTAAAGCCCTATTAAGATTCTCTTCTGTAGCAGCATATTTAATTGAGATGACATTGGCTGGTGGGGGTGGCTGCTGAGCTAAAACATGTTGTGGTCTCTGTTGAGCCTGATAAGGATAGTTCTGAAGAGGCCTATAGTAATGAGGCTGAGCATTGTACTGACCTTGATACCTACTTGGCTGTGGGTATGGTTGTGGGTAATTCTATCGTACTACTTGTTTGTTGTAGGTGCAATCTTGAGCCGTGTGATTCGTGTATCATCTCTCAATCATACAGTATTGGCCACTAGGGTTGGCTTGCGGTTGTGTTCCATTGGGACACACATTTGCCATATGGTTACCACCACAGGTGTAACAACGCTTGTTTGTTGTTAACCTAGGCATCTGCTTACTAGAAACTCCTTGTTTCAAGACCACTTTTTCTGTTAGGTCTTCTATCAACCTAGAAAGTTTTGAGGATGCTAGAGATGAACTATCTAAGTCCTTATAAACTTGTGAGAGTTCCAATTCATCTCCAAGGTTGTCCTCAATGTCTATACAAATTCTTACACATTGTTGTAGCATTCTGGGTTCCTTCAAGTATACATAGGAGTGTAGTTTAGAGCTCAAGAGGCCATCTAAAAACAACGACACTTGCTTGGCCTGTGAGGGTAACTCTTGCAACAAACATTTTTCAGCGTATTGTCTAAACCTACGTCCTGCCAATCTAACTGTTTCCTGAGGGGTCTATTTGAAGCTACGAATCAACAAAGACGTATCATGTCTGATTCCACTTTTAGAGAATTCCGTGATGAATGACTCTAAAAAGTGATGGTTGGAACCAAGTTAAATCTGTGTTCTTTAATGTTAGTCCAAATGCATTATATTGCGTGAACATGTCTTCTACTTGCTCTACTCTTAACACTTGCTTAAATTCCACAACATGATCACAGGGATCCCCTGTTCCATCAAAGTAATTTTTCATTGACTTTACTAGCTGAGTGGATCTTAATACCCTTGGGTGTTCACGTGTTCTAGGTAGAGGAAAATCATCTCTACACCTGGTATTCTAGGTTCCCTTTTTCTTTCCACTCTATCGGCATCCATGGTGGTTCTTTCTTCCTATGGGATGAGTGAAACTTACCTCTGGTCTCTCTTTGTTCTTCTCTCTTTGAGTGCCATGGGTTGAGGATGTTCCAGCACCTTGATGGCTCGTGTTTACATTTGCTCGAGATGGAGGGAATACTAAATCACCCCTCCATGTGTAGGTATTTCTCACATGGTCTAGTACTACAAATACTTGCTTCTGATGATCTAAGGCTTCGTCGATCTGACTTACCTATATGCTTGCCCGATCTAAGGTTCATGAATTTACTTCCTATTACTCTCTGATCGTTAATGGTTCTTTGTTCTTTATTGCTTGTTCTTTTTTAATCCCTTTAAATTCTTTTCTTGGCTCAATGTATGCGTTAGGAATCGACTTTTCATTGTACTTTTGAATTCTCATTCCATCATACTTAAGTTCTTTCCTTTCGTATCGCACACTTTTATCTTAAAGTTTTGGACTTGAAAAATTAAGTCTCTTGAACTTGATGCATTCCTATCATCATTCTAATTTAATCAACAATGCTAAACGTGTAGCCTAAGCTAATAATTGACTGAGGGGGTTGAGTATTCTTCCAACCTCGAGTCACCTTCTTTGGTTGCTCTACTGCCCAAGAAGTCGCACTTTCCAATTGAAGATCAAACACTTGATATATACACCTTTAAGGTCCTTTCTCCTGGGCCCAATTTTTTTTTATGTCCCTTGGGTTTTCTAGTCCCCACAATGGGTCAACCTCAAATTATCTTATCTAAAAAACCTCAAAGAGCTTTCTAACGAGCTATAAAGCTCAATAAACGGACTTCGAATGAAAAAGATATGAGCATTCAAGCCCTCGGGGGTAAAAATTGACAAACAGATTTTTCTTTCCTTATGAGCTAAGAGGTCTCCAATGAGCTTAGTCACCCAAAATTTTCTCAAAATAGCCTCAAATTTTCCCAAAAAATGAAACCCTAATTTTTTTTTTTTGGGTGAACAATCGCGATGGTCTGGGACTGTCGCGATGGATCAGGTGAATCGTCACGATGGCGTGGTACAATCGCAATGGTCCGATGGAGCGAGGTGTCATGATGGTCTAAGAGAAGTTGCACAATGGTCTAATCGGCGAGCAATCATGATGGCATCGGTCAACGGTCAACGCAACCGTCACGATGGCGTGAGCCTGTCGTGATGTCACGAGGCGCGATGGCTTGAGCGAATTGCGATGGTCCAACTTCGAGGCGTCGCGATGGCTTACCTGGTATCGTCATGATGGTCTACTTTGACACATGGCAGATGAATCGTCATGATGGCATGGGCCAATCGCGATGGCGTGGCATCAATGGGATCATCGCGATGGTCAGGGACCATCGCGATGGCTCAAGTGAACCATCGTGATGGTGTGAGACCATCGCGATGGTCCGACCGAGCCATCGCGATGGCATGAGCCCATCGTGATGGTGTGACACAATCGTGATGGCATGAACCCATCACGATGGTCCACCAAAATACAAATTTTGCAAATGCAAGTGTGGATTTGTGTATGCGCTAGGATCGCCTACACCGTGTTGTGGTCGCCTACCTTAGATTCCGAGTTTGTTAGACCATCGCGATGGTCTGACACAGTCAGCAGATTCTGACACAGTCAGCAGATTCTGACACAAAGTGGTATTTTTACCTTTTGGAAGCCTTCTTGCTGCTCTGGAGCATTGTACCTACAAGAGAACTCAAGAAAAACAAGCACATACAAGCACAAAAGCTCTCTCTCTCCCTCTCGCATGCACAAATGAGGGGAAATGAGGAGATTGGGTGGATATGGTGAATTTTTTGAATTTTTCAGAGTGGAAGAAGATGATGCAGTGGTGAAGGAGGAGTGTAGGGGAGATGAAAAATGCAAAAATCTAATTAAAAACAACAACAAAAACTGAAATTTTTACCTTCCAATGCCACTTCTTGCTATACTCTTACCATCACACATTCGTCCTAGACTCGATCCCCAGCAACAATGCCAAATTTGGTGTTGCTCTATCACAATGGTAAGTACCACGTTAAGAAGCTCCACCTCCTTAATGTCAATCCACGGAAGAGATAGGAGTGATATGAAGATCGTGAATGTGAGATGTAGTGAGAGTGAAGGTGAGAAGCATAGAGATGCACACACACATATACACACACACATGTAGGAGACAAGCAAGACAAAATGGAAGGTGGGAAAAATAGACTCTATTACTCAAGATCTCAATTACAAGGTCAAAATAACTCTAAGCTCTTCTCTACTCATACAAGCTAACCTCAAAAATAAGCTCTCTAGCTCTATTTATAGTTTTTAGACTAGTTTTGACCGGTTTCACATCTGGTGATCGGCATAGTTAAAAAATAGGTTCTAGGTGCTATTTGAAAGGGTAAACGGGATCCCAAAATAGCCAAAATTTGTAGGCTCATTCTGCCTAAGCTCCTCAAGCTCAAGGATTCCTCGGCTTGCACGAAATGGAGCTATGAATTACAAAAGGGGTTTTTCTATGTTACATATGGTACAAAAGTGATGAGAATCACTGTTGGGAGTTTTGAAAAGTATTTATAAAACATATTTCTTTGAAAAATAATCTGACTGGCTCCCCACTATTCGTTGTGCTCTGTCTTTACATGCTTCCTTGATGTTTGTGCCTCTGGATACTACCAACAGTGTGGCAAAGACCATCTCTCCAAAGATTGTCCAAGAAATCCCTCTAGTGCACCCAAGGCTACACCCATTAATGTGGTAGGCTTAGTGGTCGATTCAAGTTCAAGTAGCAATAATGTGGCTCCTATACACGTAGTTACCAAGACACAAGCCTTAAAACAAGATAAGCTAGCTGAACAATCTGAGTCAAGTGAGTCAGGAGAGCCTAGTAAGAGAAAAACAAGAACATGGAAGGATACTAGAGAGAAGACCAATCAAAAGTGGAATAGAAAATTATCTGAACTAGAAGAAATCTTGAGAGATGCACAAAGCAAAATAGAAGATATCGCCTCTCAAAATCCCTCGCATGCCAACTCCATCCACTTCACTTCATCCCATCCCACTACCCATTGTAAATAGACCGCAATCAGCGTGTGTTCTTGGAGATCCAACCCTAGAAGGCTTGGACATGATGTTCAAGGCCTACGAGGCTCATCTTCAAGAAGGGCCAACAACTGCAAACCTAGGCAAAAGTTACCCTCGAGCAGATTTAGAGATTGAACGGATGAAAATGTGCATGAAAATGGTAGAACTAGCTCAAGCTATGCTCGAGACTAGTCAAAAGTTCAATCAAACCAACTCTATCAAACCGGATTTGCATTTCTAGGGCTTATTAGAAAGATTGGAGCAGTTGGTAAACAAGCTACAAGTTTCTTTACCTCCATAGGCTCAACTAGTTGTTGAAAGAGAAAGCTCACCACCAATGAAAGTCTATGTTCTTGATTCCATGGATGGGGAAACACCTCTTTCAGTTCAAGAGTACTCTTAAGAGTTCTTGTGGGAAATACAAGAGAAATGGGCCAAGGAGAAGGGTAATCCACCTCCTATGTGTGAGATTCATGACTTTCATGATCAATTTCCCCAAAACATTCCATCTATTTATGGAGACCAAGGAGAGCAACAAGAAGATGAAAGATTAGATTTTCAATGTAATTCTTTACGAGAGTTGCCACAATTCATAGGCCCATGGGAATATGAATCTCTCCAGATCAGAGCTCCCACAATATTGGTAAGAAATGAAGACTCCGCGGTTCCAAGAAATACTGATGTCATGAAGAACACTAAGGTTCAGTGTCATCTCACTGTAGAAGAGCTGCTCAAAATAAAACCTGAGCTATGGAATCATGTGAAGGATCAGGTTTGAGAACTTGATTCCAATATGCCAAAAGCAGCCTCTAAGCAAAATTTCCAGAGATACCTCTCGATAAAATAGGGGACATGAGCAAAGGTGAGGAAGGTAATACTTATCTTCCAATCACCTACCAAGGTTACACAACCAAAGCGATCATAGATTCAGGTGCGGGTGTTGCAATTGCCACCACTTCATTGTGGAAGCAATGGGGTAAACCTGCATTAAGACCAACTAGAATGAAGCTTCAAATGGCGGATGGCCATATTGAAAGACCTCTAGGATTTCTAGAAGGGATAACTCTAACCACTTGTGGTGTAGAGTTTGAACACACCTTTGCTATATGTGACTTTGATAAAAACAATGCCTATGAAATGATCCTAGGAAGACCCTTCCTATGGCAATTGCAAATAGTGCAAGATTGGGGTACCAACTCCTTGTACTTGCAGCACTTAGGGGTCACAACCAAGGTCAATATAAAGGATTATACTTTTAGAGATGTACAACCCCTATAATGGAATCCTATCCACAAGGCACCAGAAGATTCAATCTCTGTGCATTCCAAAGGTTCTTCTGATCCATGCTGGATGCATGAAGATACTCACTTGTGGATGTGTAAGGTCACAGAGGAAAAGGAAAGGCGCTTAAAGGCGAGAGAAGATGGAACTTCTCAAGGAGAAAGACCAGTTAAAGACCCAACCTACACATCGATGATCTTTCTGGATGAGGAATTTGAGCCTCATGGTTGGGTAGAAATCCTAGCCACCATGGACATTATTGTCAATGAAGAACAATGGGCATCTCATTGTGATGAGGAGGGTTATGATATTCAAGTGTTCATGTGTCAGCCATTGCTAGAAGAATGTGACCCTAGTGATGTCATAGAAGAAGAGAATGACGATGATCTAGAGTCCATTATGATGGATACTTACTTTGACTCAGAGCATCACTATCTAGAAGATGTAGGAGTATTTACTCAAAAGGGAGAAGAACCTCTCACAAGCATTAAAACGGCAAATTTAAAGGATGGAAGTGAGAGCAATCAAAAGAAAAAGAAAAGAAAAGCACTAAAACAAGAAGAGGAGGAATCATTGTTTGAAGTACCAGAGAATTTCAAGAAATATGAAGTTGAAGACCGAAAAATTTTTGTACGAATGCCTAAGAGAGAGGCCACCATAGGAGAAGTGTATGATAATAAAGAAAAGACTTGTAGTAACCATTGAAGGAAATGAAGAGAGATGTACATACATGGGAGAAGACCTAAGTGTAGAAGACGAAATAGAGCTTGTAGCTTTATTAAGGGAACATAGGGACATGTTTGCATGGCACTATAGAGACTTGAAGGGAGTAGATCCAAAAATTTGTTGTCATACAATTCCCATGACTGTTGACACCAAGCCCACCAAATAGAAGCCCTACACATATAATGACACTTATGCAGCTAAAATAAAAGAAGAAATTGATAGGCTAATTGAAGTTAGATTTATCTATGAGATTGAGCATACTGAATGGGTATCCCTCATTGTAGTGGTGCCCAAGAAGAATGGGAAGTTGCAAGTATGTATTAACCTTAAAAACGTTAATGCCGCTACAATCAGACATAGCTATCCACTTCCAATCACCAAACACTTATTGGAGCGTGTTGCAGGCAAGGAAGTTTACAGCTTCCTTGATGGATTTTCAGGTTACAACCAAGTAGCCATTGCCCTTGAAGATCAAAACATGATGTCTTTTGCCACCGAATGGGGAATCTTTGCATTTCTTGTGATGCCATTTGGCTCACAAATTCACCTGCAACATTCCAACGGCTCATGTGCCATGTCTTCAAAGATTTCTTGCGAAAGATCTTAGAAGTATATGTGAACGATTTATGTGCTCATTCCTAAGAAAGAAGATACCACATACCTGAGCTCAGACAAATCTTCAACAAGTGTAGAGAATATCGAGTGTGTATGAACCCAAAAAAGTGTGTATTCATGGTGCGTCAAGGTAAGATCTTAGGTCACATTGTTTCTAAGAATGGAATATCAACAGATGAGGATAAAGTAAGAGCCATAATAGAGCTTCCAAGACCAAGGAATGTTAAAGAGGTACAAGCCTTTATAGGCCATTGTGGATATTATCGCAGGTTTGTTCACATGTATGCGATCATCGTTAAACCTCTTTATGCCTTGCTGACAAATTTTGAGTGGAACGACGAATTTGAAAACTCCTTCAATGAGCTGAAGAGACGTTTGTGCATCCTAATTGGAATAAACCATTTCATGTCCATGTGGATGCATCCAATCACGCCATAGGATGTGTGCTAGCACAACCCACAGGTGAAGGAAATCTAGATTTGCTTATAGCATATGCTAGTAGACAACTAAACACAGCTGAACGAAACTATACGACAACTGAAAGAGAAGGCTTAGGCATGGTATATTCCGTGAAGAAGTTTAGACACTATTTATTATCCAACAAGTTCAAGTTTTTCATTGATCATCAAGATTTGTTGTATTTGGTCAATAAACCTTGCAATACAGGACGCTTAGTAAGATGGTTCCTCTTACTAATGGAATATGACTTTGAAGTTGTTGTTAGGAAAGGTAGAACCCACCTCAAGGCAAACCATCTTTCTCGCATCACTTCAAGAGAGTCACCGCAAGGAGTGTCTTATGAACTACCTGGCGTTATCTGTTCAATTTAGAAGTTGTTCCTAAATGGGCAAATAAGTTGGTACCAGTCCTAACCTTCGGCCTCGCAAATAAGAATGTGAAAACATCACAAGAAGAAATTGTAAAATCATACAATTATCACATATTGGCAGGAAGCATGTATGAACAAGATATTGAGGGTGTATTAGCTTGTTGTGTCGAGGACGATGAGCATAGTAGTTGGTTGCAACAAGCTCA
Organism: Ceratopteris richardii; assembly: GCA_020310875.1. Lineage (NCBI taxonomy): Eukaryota > Viridiplantae > Streptophyta > Polypodiopsida > Polypodiales > Pteridaceae > Ceratopteris > Ceratopteris richardii. Next base: position 141,661,740 of record CM035428.1, on the reverse strand, counting down.
TGAAGGATTACTAGGAAATCACTATTCTAAACAACGAACATTATAGAGTCTAAAACGTTTAGTAGTGTATTGGCCGAGTATGGACAAATAAATACATGAGTGGATTAGGAATTGTCTAGTGTGCTAGGAGAAACCCCTAGTGGAGCATGCTACCCTTGATCACGTGTCATTAATTCGAGATTGGAGTGCTCCATTGGTAGAATTTATGAGATCCGGGAACATTACCAAAAGAGGCTAGTATAGCAAGAAGACAAAGCATGGAGCAAGAGGCTCGTGACTATGCCTTAGTTGGAGACAAATTATATCGAAGAGGCAAGGATGGTTATCTAAGATTGTGTGTTCACGAATCAGACTATTTGAAAGTCTTAGAAACTACACATAGCGATGCTGTAGGTGGACACTTTGGTCCTGATCGAGTAATTAAGACCATTCTATTCTCAGGACTTTGGTGGCCCACTCTTCATATGGATGGAGATGCCTATGTGAAGAAATGTGACACATGGCAACGTGCACAATATCCTATCAGAAAAGATGAGATGCCATTGAGGCCAATGATGGGAGGATGTGCATTCTCAAAGTGGGGTATAGACTTTGTAGGTCGTATTAACCCCCATGCTAGAAACTCCCATGTGTAGAGTACATTATTGTACCCACAGATTACCTTACAAAGTGGGTAGAAGTAAAAGCCACGACAAAGAATGATGCTCAAATGATGGCTAAGTTCTTATTCGAGAATGTGTTCACAAGATATGCATTACTGATAGAGTTAGTAAGTGATAGAGGTACACACTCCTTGAATGAAGTCATTGAAAACCTTCTCCAAGAATTCTTGGTCCATCCCTCCCCTTATTGGAAGCTTGGTGCAACGTGTGCACAAGCGAAAGCTTGGAGAAGGTTGAGGTCTGGTGCGGAGGTCGACAGTAGATTTTAAGTACTTTGTAATCTTGTTTCATGGGCATTATTTAGTCCTTGTCATACTACGCAGAGAATTTGGCTTATGTACAAGCTTGTATTCTTCTCATCCTAATTGATCAATAGCTTTCGGTGTCATTAATTCTCTTGCTCTCACTCTCCATTCTCCTACAAACACTCAAATCCCTTTCTGCAAAAGAATCCCCCAACAAAATTTGGCACACCCGATGGGACCATAAGGAGATTTGAGTAGAGGAGAAGCAAATTGCAAAGTGTAGAAGAGTTCAAGGGTATCGACAGTAGTGTACTGACTCAAGAGGTAACCTTTCTTCCATTGGAATTCTATTAAACTAAGAGGCATATGAACAGCTCATGACCGCAATTCGGTCTCAAACATTGAGGGTCACTTGCAAAGCAACGAGAACGAAGGTTGTTAGAAGATCCTCAAGTCCACTCTCGTCAACATCATCAGTAAAGAACATGGCAGCTCAGGTAGATTTGGAAACTCTAATTTCTAGATTAAATATAAAATTTCCTTCTTTCAAAGGCTTAGCTCAGGAAGATCCAGACGAGCACATTAGGAGATTCTTAGCATTATGCAAAACAAGAGGTTTGATGGCAAGAGAGGATGCCTTTTTGATACTCTTTCATGCCACATTAGAAGGGTTAGCAGATAAATGGTTCAGCCAATTTGCTGAAAACCATTTCACCACTTGGGATTTTATGAAAGATGCATTCAAAACTCAAATCCAGCATGGGAATACTACAGAGATAATCATAGAGGAATTAGAAAACTTGAGACTAGGTCCTGGTGAAACCTTTCCAGAGTTTGTAACTAGGGCCAAGGCACTAATGTCTAAGTTGCCAGATCCTCCACATGAGTTCTTCATTAAGAAATGGTTAGCTAAACCACTTCCAATGACTACACAATGTAAAATCAAGGAATTAGTGTTGCCAACAACCTCCATAGAAGAATTTATGAATACAACTACAAGATTGGAACAAATCAGACAGCAGTATGGGGCAAGCTCTTCCAATTTGTGATTTCTTGTAAAACCTAAAGACCTAGTAATTCAGCTAAGGAAAGAGCTTGAGAGCTTAAAAATGAATAAGCCCCATAAAGAAGAGGAGAGTGCTCTGACTCACTTGAGGAGGGAAATATAAGCATTGAAGCTACAAAAGGAAGAGGAAGCCCAAGCAAAAGAACTGGCTCAGCTTTGACAGGAGTTGTAGGAACTCAAAGGGGGTGGCATCAAAAGTGGGCTATGGCGTACCATTTGCAACAAGCAGGGTCATGTGGTAAGTGAATGTCCATTGTTAAGTGTAACTTGCCAGCTATGCATGAAAGCTGGTCATGAGGCCCATGAATGTCAGTCAAGAGGAATGCCGGCAACAACATATTGGACACTAGGAGGAGCCCTACCACCAACTAATGTGATGGCAACTACACCTAATCAAGGTAACAATTACAACCCTAGACATAGGGATAACTTTGGAAATGGGCTAAGGAGGCCAATTATTTGTTTCAGATGTGGAGAATGTGGGCATTACCAAAGTAGGTGCACTCTACCAGAAAATGCCCCTCCTTGCAGGAACTGCCCAGAGGCCGGAGACCACTATACTAATTGTTGTCTTAAGAACCAAGCGTCCTCATCTGGGCCCCACATTCAATTGATTTCTGTCTGCAAAGAAGAAATGGTAGATCAAGTCAATGTGCCATCACCATCTACCAGGGTGGTGTAGTTAGAAGAAATTGAATCTTTTACAGTGCAGACAAGAAGCAAGGGGAAGCCTCAAGTAGAAATAGGTCAAGAATCAAGGATTAATCGGTTGAACAAAGACAAAGAGACATCTGAAGACAAAACCACCACATGTGTAGATAGAAGGCAAAAAGAAAATCTCATAGGTACTAGTGATGCTATTGGACATGCATTGAACAGGGCTCATGAGGAGTTTGATAAGTTAATTGGAGCCCATGATCTTAAGGAATCAGAAGCTTCAAGACTACTCAAGTCCATGAAAAAGGAGGTCAGTATTTTTTATTTAATAAAGATGGATGGGAAATTGAGGTCAGAACTCTTGCAGATAATTGATGAGGCTTCCATTACAAGTTTAGTGGCAAAGACTGTTGTTGTGCATAAAGATAAAATTGTAGGGGAAGCACCCCTCACAGATTATAAGAGCCCTCGGTTAACAGTATCTATCAAAGGTCATGAGTTCCAAGGGGTCATTGTAGAAGTGGTTCTGGCATTAACTTGATGCATGAACATACCATGAAAAAGATTGGACTACAACCGTCAAAACCTACCAACTTCACTATAACACTGGCAGACCAAAGCATAGTAAAGCCTATGGGAGTAGTTGTTGGAGTCCAAGTCGAGATACAAGGTACCATCTTTAACTTGGACTTTGTTTTTCTAAGTCTACCACAGGTAGAAGGAAGTTTCGCCTTGTTGATTGGGCGACCTTGGTTAAGGCATGCTAATGTGCTGCATGACTGGGGTAAGGACACAATGTGGGTAAAGCAAGAGGGAAAAGAGTTGCAACAAATATTTTTTGAAGAAGGACCAGAGAATCAAAGACATACTAGCATGATGTAGACAATTGGTATTTGTATGGAAGAAGAATTCTTGGACAACCCAGAAGCAGATCTATTTGAAGAAGCAAATTTATATGAAGAAGAAAACATGTTGACTTGGCTCCATGCAGAAGACCCATCTTCCTGCTATGGAATTTTTCCAAACTCAAGTAGAGAGGAAGCCTATGAAGAAAAAGAGTACATCATTCACTTTACTGATTTGAGTGAGACAGTCTCAGTCAAAATCCATAGAAGAGAGATGAAAAGAAAAGCCCTTAAGTGCAGCAGTGATGAAACTACTTCAAATCATATATCAATGGCCACTTTGTTATGGATAATGGTATGGATATTATCTATTATGTCAATTTTTATGATAGTAAGTGCAGGGCTTTACAAGGATGTGGAAGGAGTACCTACAACTCTTTGGAAACAAAGGGTTCCACTCGATGAAGAAGCTGGAATAGAAAAAATGACATTTTGCATATTAAGTCACACAGTAGCTGAAACAAAGAAACAAAAGATGCAATATGGAGGAGATAGTATTCTAATGAAGGACTTAGGGTGGCCCTATCAGATGGTCAGTATGCTCAAAAAAGAAGAAGAAACAAATGAAGTGCAGTACAATTGGAGATTATGGAGGGTAGAGGGTTTCTCTTTGTCATCATATCATGGCTCAAGGCCTGTCATCAACATAAATGAAGATTTATGGATCACTTGGAACTCGCAAGTTTGTCCAGGTTAAACATAGCCTTCTTTTCATTTATTGCTAAAGTTTTAGTAGTTTCTATCCAATTTCATGCTTGTTCTTTGATTTTTTTATGCAACTTAGAAGCCATTTCCAAACCTTTGCATAAGAAAATTTTAGGAAATTTTTAAGAATTTTGGGGAAATTTTAAGGCATTTTTAGAATTTTTCTAAAGCAATTTTTCATCTTTTTCATCGTCATTCTCTTGATATAATGAAGGAATAAAGGAAAATCTCTGTGGTTTTGAGTGACAAAGTGGCCTAAAAATGTGAGAAAAATTTTTGAGAAATTTTCTTGATTTTTTTTGCATTTTTTTGGATTAATTAGTATTTTTTTATATATTTTTAGGTTTTCTTCACAAAAAAAGCCCCCTAGATGCTTCTTTTAAGTTTTCCAACAAAAAAAAAACAATCTCCCTCCCTCCTTCTCTCTCTCTCTATCTCTCTCTCTCTCTCTCTCTCTCTCTCTCTCTCTCTCTCTTCTCTCTCTCTCTCTCTCTCTCTCTCTCTCTCTCTCTCTCTCTCTCTCCCTCCCTCCCTCCCTCTCTCTCTCTCTCTCTCTCTCTCTCTCTCTCTCTCTCTCTCTCTCTCTCTCTCTCTCTCTCTCTCTCTCTCTATCTCTCTCTCTCTCTTCCCCCCGCCCCCCCCACCCCCCCCCACCCACCACCCACCCCCTCCCCCCACATCCCACCCACCACCACCCCCCACCCCCCTGCATTATTTTTCACTTTTCCTTTTATTTCCATTTTTTATTTCTATATTTATAATTTTAATTAATTTATTCTTTTTTCTTTATTATTTACGCTCAACCCGACATGCGTTTAACCACACAAAAATATATAAATGCTTAAAAATAAATAAAAAAAAAAAATATATATATATATATTGTTTTGTTAATTTTTTTTATTTTCCATGGTCCAATGCTTTTGGCTCTAGATTGCACCTCGGATGCCCATTTTTTTCAAACTTGGGGTCATTTTCATGTATTTTGGCACCTTGAGATTCATTTTATGCCTTAGCTTTTCCAAAATCCCACCTTTTCTCTGACTTTTGGTCAATACCACATGTTTTGTGCACATTTACCTCGTGTTTTTCATTACACGCATGGTCCACATGGTCTATTTTCACCTCATTTTACCATACATTTCCCATTTTTCCATTCGCTCTCTCTATACCTTTACTGTTTCTCATTTTGCCCCTCTCTAGAGCCAAAACCCTACTCCCTACCCTCCCTTTTCCTTCTAACCAACCCCTCCTTACCCCTCCATAATCGATCACTCTTAGCCACCTCAGCCCTCCCTTCCCCCTCCTCCCTACCCTCCATTCGTCATCCTTTGCTTTTCTGTGCAAAATTTTCACTTTTGGTTGTTCTCTGGTTTTTGTTCTCTACTACTCCTAGTGGATTCGGTAGATGCTAAGGTGTCCTTTTGAAGATTTTGCAGCACAAGAATCATGGTGTCATCTGTGCTCAGAGTTTTGGCTATAGCTCTCTAAGACGGAGAGCCCATTAGGTGGTGGCCAACTGGTGAGCCCATAAAAGTCACCTTGGTCAAAGTCAACCATAGTCAAAGTCAAAGGATCAAAGTCAAAGCATTCAAAGCCAACATGTTCAAGGTCAAAGTCAAAATGTAAAGGTATGTGAAGCGGCAGTGTACACAGGAGTGAAAGTATGGCACCCCTTAATAAAAACTTTTTGTTTTAATTTAAAGTCACTACAGGACAGAACATGGATTCATTGGCTACCCACTTTTGGAGACAATCTTGGGACATCAAAGTGAGCACCAAGATATTCTAGCAGTTAGGAGGGTACATGAATCGACACTCAAATCAAGGAAAGGCATTATTCTTGGGGACTAAGCAAGGTGCGCATAGTCTAGACTAAGAGAGTGCAAGAGTCATACAGAGTGTGCGCGACGCAGAGAAGTAAAATGCAAGGTGTGCAATAAGAGTGACTTTGAAGTATGCAGAGAAGGTGAAGCAAGGAATATCAAGAGTTCCAAAGTCCCATTGAAGGTGCAGGTCCATAGAAGGTGTCCATCCCTCCCCTTATTAGAAGCTTGGTGCAAGGTGTGCACAAGGGAAAGCTTGGAGAAGGTGGAGGTCTGATGTGGAGGTCGTTGGCAGATTTTAAGTACTTTGTAATCTTGTTTCATGGGCATTATTTAGTCTTTGGCATACTGCGTAGAGCATTTGGCTTATGTACAAGCTTATCTATCTATCTATCTATCTATCTATCTATCTATCTATCTATCTATCTATCTATCTATCTATCTATCTATCTATCTATCTATCTATCTATCTATCTATCTATCTATCTATCTATCTATCTATCTATCTATCTATCTATCTATCTATCTATCTATTTGTCTATCTGTCTATCTATATATCCATCTATCAATCTATCTATCTATCTACCTATCTATCTATCTATCTATCTATCTATCTATCTATCTATCTATCTATCTATCTATCTATCTATCTATCTATCTATCTATCTATCTATCTATCTATCTATCTATCTATCTATCTATCTATCTATCTATCTATCTATCTATCTATCTATCTATCTATCTATCTATCTATCTATCTATCTATCTATCTATCTATCTATCTATCTATCTATCTATCTATCTATCTATCTATCTATCTATCTATCTATCTATCTATCTATCTATCTATCTATCTATCTATCTATCTATCTATCTATCTATCTATCTATCTATCTATCTATCTATCTATCTATCTGTCTGTCTGTCTATCTATCTATCCATCTATCTATCTGTTTGTCTCTCTGTCTGTCTCTCTATCTGTCTCTCTGTCTGTTTGTCTATCTATCTATCTATCTATCTATCTATCTATCTATCTATCTATCTATCTATCTATCTATCTATCTATCTATCTATCTATTATCTATCTATCTATCTATCTATCTATCTATCTATCTATCTATCTATCTATCTATCTATCTATCTATCTATATATCTATCTGTCTATGTATCTATGTATGTATCTATGTAGCTATCTATCTATCTATCTATCTATCTATCTATCTATCTATCTATCTATCTATCTATCTATCTATCTATCTATCTATCTATCTATCTATCTATCTATCTATCTATCTATCTATCTATTTATCTATCTATCTATCTATCTATCTACCTATGTATCTATCTATCTACCTATCTCTCTGTTTGTCTGTCTGTCTCTTTGTCTATCTATATGTCTATCTGTCTCTCTGTCTATCTATCTATCTGTTTTTCTATCTATCTATCTGTCTATCTATCTATCTATCTATCTATCTATCTATCTATCTATCTATCTATCTATCTATCTATCTATCTATCTATCTATCTATCTATCTATCTATCTATCTATCTATCTATCTATCTATCTTGTTGAAGAATCACTCACTGATTAAGCATAAAGACATGAAGAATTATGAAGGATGAAGGAAAATGAAGAAAAGTAGAAACAAAGCATTCCAAATATCAAGCCTTAGTGAAGGGACAAATTCACAACTGTAATATAGTTCATAGAAACTTCTAGAATTACGAGTTTTGAATCTCGGAACAAATATGTATATAAATGAGTGAGAAGATCATAATAAGATGAAGTCAGACGGAGAGTCTGAGAGGCCAAAGAGAGAGCCAGAGAAACTAGAAATTGAGTACATAGAGTAGAAGGAAGTGTGCATAGGAAGAGATGAATAATAGAACTTGAACTGTCGGGTATTTATCTGAGAGAGAGAGAGAGATGGTAAGGAAGAACTACTCAGCATAGGAGAGTTTTCCATGGCTATGAGCGAAGTGAGGCCAAGCCATTCTGTACACATCTTCTCTAATAGAAAACACATATTTATGTGGAAATATTTGAGCGCATTCTTCTTGTGTAAAGAAATCTAAGTGATTTCATGTTACTGTGAAAGTTAGTTAACAGTTACAGTTTTCCTAGTGCACGTTTTATGGTACTTCTACAAGTTAGATCTCACAGTATAGTGTAAAGTTTTTCATGAGTGATAACTTATCTTGAAGCTAGTAGCCTCAACTACAAATTGATCAAAAGAGTTTTGTGAAATAGGACATGTACGCACAGTACTGTGTCTCACAGTTAATTCCGGTATCATTCAGGTAAGATTACGATAAGATTATGGTGATAGTCTGGTAATAGTCTAGTGAAGTTCCGGTGATATTTTGGTGAGTTTAAAACACAGTTTTGACACATCTGAGTGACGGAAAGAATATCTAAAAGTAAGCAAACAAAGAATTGTAAAGACTGAAGTAAATGAGATTAGAATTGAAGCTTGAAGAAAAGGCAAAGTTTTCTGTAAAGTGAATCTTCAGATTTCACTAAATACAATTATAAAGTTTTTAGTTTCAAAAAGGTTGCTAAGCTACTGATGATTATAGAGGTGTTCTAATATCACTCTAGCTTAGTTCTTGTGGCGTGGCATATTCCGTAGCTTAGTTTCAAGCTCTTGCCGCGTCAACAAGTGGTATTCGAGCAAAAAGGTCCTCAAGAGTAAACGGAAGTGAAGATACAAGAGAAATTGAAGAATTCCTCACAAGAAAGGTGGAAGCTGAGGAGATCAACAACAAACGAGATCAGAAAAGCATTCCAAAGTCCTTCTCAAGGGTAAAGGTTTATGAAAGGTAAAATCTTTTAACATTATACTCATCGACAGCAACAGAAACAAGAAGATCATGGCAGATCACATTTCTATTGACAAATTGGACAGAGATAATTATCTTGCATGGGTAATGCGAATGGAAGCCTTACTTATGAGTAAGGACTTTATGATATATGTGACAGGAGAAGAAAATAAGCCTACTTTTGGAAATGACAGTCAACCAAAGAAAGAAGAGTTAGAAGCCTTGAAGTTGTGGTAGAAGAAAGATGCAATGGCAAGAGCTTATATCTACAATACCATTACAGATCATCTACTACCACATATTAGAGGTCTTGAGAAAGCGGAAGACATATGGAGTGCATTGGAAGATCACTTCCAAAACACTACCAAAGCCTGGAAGGCTAGCTTATGGTCAGAGTTTACAACGTTCAAGAAAAATCAAAGTCAAAGCATTAGTGATTATGTCACTAAGATGAAGGACTTGGTAGACAGTCTTGGATATATTGACGAAGATGTTGAAGACCACAGGTTAATAGCACAAGTGCTTGCAAGATTGAGAGGAGATGAAAGGTGGAAACATTTCGTACTCTCAACTGAACTTTCATTAAATCATTTTGTACCAGATTTAAATCAGTTGCTTGGACTAATGCTAAGATTTGAGCAAGATTTGAAGACAGATTGAGATAAAGGACAAAGTTCTATTATGTACGCAAAGAATAAGAAGAAAGGTGATAAAAGTAAAGAAAAGGATGAAGAAGAGATGACTACTCAAGCAAATTATGCAAGAGGAAGAGGTAATGTCAGAAGTAAAAGTAGAGGTAATACAAAAGGAAGAGGTAATCAGAATAACAACAAGAAGTCTTGTTGGATCTGTGGATTAAGCAATCATTTGGCTCATGATTGTTGGCATAATTCTCAAGGATCAAGTCAAAATCAGAATAACAATAGCAGAGGTAGAAGTGGAAGATATCAAAGAGGTAGACAAAGCCAAAGAGGCGGATATGGTAGAGGTGGAACAAGAAGTTGGGAACAGAATCAGTCTCACAACACTACCTACTACAACTATGCAAATGATACACAGAATGACAATCATACAACGTTGATGATGAATTCGATAAGTGTGTCAAAGAATGAAGATCTCAAGGTATTCTACATTGACTCTGGTTGTTCAAATCATTTGTCAGGAAATATAGAATTGTTATGAGAACTCGAAGGAGGTATTTCAAATCATATAGTACAAATAGGTGATAGCACAAAACATAATGTGAGGTCAATTGGAAAAGTAAAGTGTAAGAATGGAGCTGACCTGCTAACAAATGTTTTGTACGTTCCAACAATCCCAAATCTGATCAGTGTGGGACAGATAGTAGAAAAAGGTTTTCAAGTCAAGTTTACAAATGAAGGAGTATTTGTTGAAGATCCAGAGAATGGATACAATCAAATTGTCTATGGTAAAAAGGAAGGTAGGCTTTTTACTCTTAAAGTACAAGGGAATGTTGGTCAAGCATTGATCACACATGGGGATGAAGTTTTTACAGAATTAGACCTCTCGCATAAGAGGTTAGGACACTTTAATGAAAAGGAATCAAAATGATGGTGGAGAAACATGATGGAGAGTGTTAATCTCCAAAAGAACAAGCTACTCTTGTAGTTAGAGTTTTATAACAAGAGTAACTCAAACCTTCACCAATTTTAAAGGATCAATGATCAATTATAAAGATTTTGAAAAATCTGTGAAGGAGATGACTACTCAGAAAGTCTGCTGCACATATCTCTATCATTAACTTATAAATTTTGTAAAGTTTCTGATGAAACTTTGGACAAGGTGTCAACTATAATTTGCGCACCTTCTCCAAGTTGAATCACTCCAAAAGATTCAGTATATCTTGAGAAATGATCTCAACAAGTTACCTATGTCTAAAACTGCTCTTCTGAGAAGTCGATTTAGACACCTATAACTTTTAACACTTGGTTCTCTTGATCTAGAACCCGTTTATGAAAATGCTTTTAGCCATAGATAGCTTACCTTTCAACTCAAAGGTTGAGTGCTTGCTTGCTCAAAACCTTACACTGTGGAAGGAGAAGTGACCAAAACATTAGCATCGAATTTTGCGCCTGTTTCAGGAACCAGTGAACACTTCTTCACATATGAATGTTCCTACACATAATTCTCACAGCCTGTTTACAATTAGGCTCTCAAACTTTAACCATAGAATCATTAACTATGGACTTAGACATCTACAAAAAGAGAAATGATCAAGTACAAAAGGAGAATGCACAGAAAGATCGGGTGCAACATTTTCATTTCTAAGAAATTCTTACATCTGAACAATGAGAGAAATTCAACTCACTTCTAAAAGTCTAATGACATCTAATTCTTCTCAATTCTTGTTCTCACATAATCTCTCTACTTTGCCCCGACATTTTCTTTGTATATATAGGCAAATTTCTACAAACTCATGACCATACAAAAATATGTAATGATCTGACCCTAAAATAATGTACATATGTATACACATCTTTATCTCCTGGATATGCACTTCCTTCATGCTTCATGACTTGGTCTTTTCTTCAGTCCTTGACTTCAATTCTTCATCCAAACCTTCAATTGTTGATTGCCCTGCACCAAGAGCTCCCCCTCAATCATCAATTGAGGTTTTATCTATCTTCTTTATGCCTGCCATGTCTTTGAATCTTTGTAGCTTTGGTCCATCTAAGCTTTTGGTTAGCATATCAGCTATCTGATCTTTTGTTGAAGTATGTATGACTTCAATCTCTTTATCCATCACCTTCTCTCTTAGAAAATGATACTGAATCTCAATGTGTTTGGTCCTGGCATGAAACACAGGGTTAGCAGCTAAATACAAAGAACTCATGTTATCTCCATGAATAGTGGGTATACTCTGAATGATGTCAAAACTCTTCATCAGAGTCTTAAGCCATATCACTTCCTTTGCAGCTTCCACCATACCTTTATACTCTGCTTCTGTAGATGACAAAGCAACTGTGTGTTGCTTCTTTGAACACCAAGAAATTAACTTATCTCCCACATAACACAAGTATCCATAAGTTGATCTCCTATCATCAGGATTACCTGCCCAATCTGCATCACTGTATATCTTGATGTTTGTATCTGATGTAAAACCATAATACGAACCCTCTTTGAGTGTACCCTTAATGTACCTCAACACTCTTTGTCCTGCAATCCAATGTTCTTTCCTAGGGCAATGCATGAATTGAGACAAAACTCCAACTGCATATGACAAGTCAGGCCTAGTTAATGTAGCATAGATCAGACTACCAACCAAATTTTGATATAGTTTCATGTCCTTGAACTCTTCACCTCCATATCTGCTTAATTTGTGATTCACCTCCATTGGAGTAGGTGCTACCTTGCAATCATTCATCTTAAACTTGATCAACAAGTTTCTCAAATACCTTTCTTGAGTCACATACACTCCATGTTGAGTGTATGATATCTCCATGCCCAAGAAATATGACAAGTCTCCCAAATCACTGATCTTGAATTCTTTCTCCATTTGCTTCTTTAGGCTTTGAATGCCTTTCTCATCTGTTCTTGTAAGAATTATATCATCAACATATATACACATGTAAATAAATCCATCATCACTTGCTTTAACAAGCAAGCTACTATCTGCCTTTGACACTTGAAATCCAAGTTCTTTCAAGAACTTCACAAGTCTATAATTCCATGCCCTTGGGGCCTGCTTCAAACCATACAAAGCTCTCTTGAGCTTACATACATACTTTGGATACCTTTCATCTCTAAATCCTTGGGGTTGCTCCATGAAAACATCATCTGAAATATAACCATTTAAAAAAGCATTCTTCACATCTAATTGACATAATTTCCAACCTTTACATGTAGCAATGGCTATGAGTGTCTTGATAGTTGTCATCTTTTCCACAGGACTATAAGTCTCATCATAATCTATACCATAAGTCTGAGCAAAACCCTTCACAACAAGTCTAGCTTTATATCTAGACACACTTCCATCTGCATACCTCTTTGTCTTGTAGACCCACTTGCATCCAATGATCTTTTGGCTATTTGGTTTAGGAACCAACTCCCATGTCTGATTCTCCATCAATGCATCATACTCCTCCTGCATAGCTTTCTCCCAATTCTCCTTACCTTTTGCCTCTTCATATGTAGAAGGGTCTTCATCTGCCTTCATCATATAAGCATAATCTTTGGTAGCCAAAAAAGAAGTGTCATAGCTATACCTTGTAGGTTGCCACTTGTGTCTTGATGATCTTCTGAGTTCTCCACTCCTTGAGGTTTCTGGTTCATCACACTCAGGATCAAAACTTGGCATTTCTTCAACTTCAACCTGTACTTCATTATTCTCCTCTTCATCACTTATCTGAACCTTTGATTTACCTTTCTTTTGGTTCACAACTTCTTCATCACCTGCATTAATATTGATTGTACCTACATACCAAGTACCTTGCTCATCAAATTTAACATCCTTAGATACAAGAAATTGTTTTGTGGATGGACTCAACAACCTATATCCCATCTGCTTATCATCATAACCAATAAATACATACTTTTCAGCTTTAGGTTCCAATTTGTGCATTAATTGGGATGGCACATATGCATATGCCAAACATCCAAATACTTTACAATGATCTAGAGTAGGTCTCTTACCCCACCATGCCTCATATGGTGTCATACCCTGCAAAGCTTTACATGGTAACCTATCGACCAAATAAGTAGTTGTATTTATAGCCTCATCCCACAAGTAATTTGGACAATTTTTCTCCTTCATCATGGATCTTGCAAACTCAATAAGAGTTCTATTTCTTCTCTCTGCTACACCATTTTGTTGAGGAGAGTACTTGCAAGTAATTTCCCTTTTTATACCTGCATTCCACAAGTAATCACTGAACTCATTAGAGAAATACTCTCCCCCTCCATCTGACCTTAGTCTCTTCAACTTATGACCTGTAATTCTCTCTGCATACACATGATAATGTTTGAATGTATTGAATACCTCTAATTTATCTTTGATCACATAGATAGTGATCCATGTGGTAGCATCATCAACATAAATCACATAATACCTTGAACCATTGATATTGAAATCTTTTGATGGTCCCCACACATCTGTGTGTACCAACTCAAGCTTCTTTGAATACATAAAACCATGCTTGGAATAAGATTGCTTATGAGCCTTACCTAATTGACATGCCTCACATTTGTATGTCATATGTTGACCTGCAACATTAGGCAATCCAAGCACTGAACCATTGTTAATCATATCTTTTATACCTCTTTCATTGAAATGTCCAAGCCTCTTGTGCCAAAGATCTAACTCAGAGATCTTATGTCCTCCATAAGTGAACAAGGCATGACCAACATTACCTTGGATCTTCAATGTGAACAATCTTCCTTCTTTCTTCCCTAAAACCATTTGTTTATACCCATTGCTAGGGTCTTCCACAAACACTCCTTCATTAGTGAACCTAACTTCATAACCTTTTTCAACAATTTGTCCTAAACTTATCAAATTCTTAGGAATTGTAGGAACATACAAGACCTTACTCAAGAGGGTGCTACCATCCTTGGCCTTCACTGATCCAATTGACTTCACATTGTGCTTTGTATTGTCACGTGTTTGAACTACATGATTAGTTACCTTATTTTCCAAATCAGTCATCAATGCTATGTTACCACTCAGGTGATTGCTACACCCTGAGTCAATGTAAAAGACTCTTTGGTCTTCACTTTGCCTTTCACAAGTTGCATTCATTATCAATGTTGAATCCTCCTTTTGATCTGAACCATAATTGTAGTAGGTATTGTTGTATTGTTGACTTTGGAATCCTCTACTTGCATTTCTTCCCAAGTAACCCCTACTACCTCTACCTCTGAAATTACCTCTTTGCTGCCACCTCTTCCTCTTGAATTAAAATTCTGATTATCCACCATTATTCTAAGTATTATGCCAACAATCATTAGCTAAGTGATTTATCTTACCACAAATCCAGCAAGCTTTGAATCCATCTTTATTACTCCTGCCTCTTCCTCTACCTTTTCCACCTCCTCTTCCTCTTAGGAAGTTGGCTTGACTAGTTGTGCCTTCATCTTCATTTGCTTGTTGCTTCCATTTGCTATTTTTCTTCTTATCCTTTGAATACATTGCATGACCTGTACTCTTGTCACCTTCACCTTTGACATCCTGATCAAAAGTTAACATATGTCCTAGCAACTGATTTAAGTCAGGAGTAAAATGATCAAGTGATAAATTCAGTAGACAAAATGAATGGCTTCCATTTGTCATCACCTCTTCCTAATGCATCTGCAATGTCCTTCATCCTTGTTACATAGTCTGAGATGGATTGAGAGGCCTTCTTCTTGAAAGTGGTAAATTCTGCCCACAAAGATGCCTTCCTAGACTTTGTGGTGTTTTGGAAATGATCCTCCAAAGCATTCCATATATCACTTGCACTTTTAAGACCTTTAATATGAGGTAGCAAGTAGTCATTGACTGCCATATAGATAATGCTCCTAGCTTGAGCATCTCTCTTCATCCAATTCTTCAAATTTGATAATTCCTCCCTAGTTGGAACACTAGGATCTCTGAATTGAGGCTTTTCTTCTTCACCTGTAATATAAGCTATCAAGTCTTTGCTTATAAGATGAGCTTCCGTCCTCATTGACCATGCTGGATAGTTCTCTCTATCCAACTTCTCTATTTGAAGAGAATCTCCCATATTTTCTTCCTGTGTATTGAATTCTTCAAACTTTATGACTAATATATGTACCTTTACTTTGAATATACTCCTTTTGTCTTCCTTGATGTCGTACGGCCTCCTCCTCAAGCTTTGCTCTTAAGCTTTCACCTTCTGAATCTTTAATTGTTGAATTCTTTATGTCTGCAGCAGTCGGGATCCTCCTTTCTTCAATTCTGATACTTCTTGCTCTGATACCACTGATGGAGAGTGTTAATCTCCAAAAGAACAAGCTACTCTTGTAGTTAGAGCACCTCTATAACAAGAGTAACTCAAACCTTCACCAATTTTAAAGGATCAATGATCAATTATAAAGATTTTGAAAAATCTGTGAAGGAGGTGACTACTCAGAAAGTTTACTGCACATATCTCTATCATTAACTTATAAATTGTGTAAAGTTTTTTATGAAACTTTGCACAAGGTGTCGCCTACAGTTTGCGCACCTTCTCCAAGTTGAATCCCTCCAAAAGATTCATTATATCTTGAGAAATGATCTCAATAAGTTACCTATGTCTAAAACTGCTCTTCTGAGAAGTCAATTTAGACACCTATAACTTTTAACACTTGGTTCTTTTGATCTAGAACTTGTTTATGAAAATGATTCTAGCCATAGATAGATTACCTTCCAACTTAAAGATTGAGTGCTTGCTTGCTCAAAACTTTACACTGTGGAAGGAGAACTGACCAAAACATTAGCATCAAATTTTGCGCCTGTTTCAACAACTAGTGAACACTTCTTCACATATGAATGTTCCTACACATAATTCTCACAGCCTGTTTACAATTAGCCTCTCAAACTTTAACCATAGACTCATTAACTATGGACTTAGACATCTACAAAAGGATTCTTGAAATGATCAAGCACATAAGGAGAATACACAGAAAGATCGAGCGCAACATTTTCATTTATGAGAAATTCTTACATCTGATCAATGAGAGAGATTCTACTCACTTCTAAAAGTCTAATGACATCTAATTCTTCTCAATTCTTGTTCTCACATAATCTTTCTACTTTGCCCCGACATTTATAGGCAAATTTCTACAAACTCATGACCATACAAAAATATGTAATGATCTGACTCTAAAATAATGTACATATGTATACACATCTTTATCTCCTGGATATGCACTTCCTTCATGCTTCATGACTTGGTCTTTTATTCAGTCCTTGACTTCAATTCTTCATCCAAACCTTCAATTGTTGATTGCCCTGCACCAACAAAACAATCCATAAGAGGATTACCAAATATGAAGAATCAACATATGATTCACAAATGTGAAGCCTGTTAGATGGGAAAAGCACGCAGGTTACCAGTTCAGAAGAAGAGTTACAAACATGATGGTATGCTAGAACTCATACATACAGATGTATGGGGACCAACAAAAGAAGGATCTATTAGTGGCTCAAGGTATTATGTTCTTTTTATTGATGATGCGAGAAGATGGATAACTCTTTATGTTTTAAAAGAGAAGTCAGAAGTGTTTGGAGCTTTCAAGCATTTTCATGCATGTGCTGAAAGACTTACAGGACAAAAACTCAAAAGACTAAGGTTTGATGGAGGAGGAGAATATTTTTCTCAAGAATTCAATGATTATCTGTGGAATGCAGGAATCAAAAGAGAAATAACTTGCAGGTATACACCGCACCAAAATGGAGTAGCAGAAAGGAGAAACCGAACTCTAGTTGAGTTTGCAAGAGCAATGTTAAAGGAGAAGAATTGTCCAAATTATCTTTGGGCTGAGGCTGTAAATACAGCCACATATCTTGTAAACAGATTACCATGTGCAGCTTTAAATGGAATGACCCCTTATGAAGCTTGGTGGGGTAAGAAACCAACACTTGATCATTGCAAAGTGTTTGGATCAGTTGCTTATGCTTATGTACCATCACAACTTAGACATAAGCTTGAACCAAAATCTGAAAAATATGTGTTCATCGGATATGATGAAAAGCAGATGGGTTATAGACTATGGAGTCCTCTAACCAAACAGTTTACTGTTTCTAGAGATGTGACATTTTTTGAAGAGAAGAGTTGGTATGCGGATAAAGAGCATAATGATGAAACATTTGAAGAAGAGGTAAGGAGAAATGAAAAAGGTAAATCACATATGCATGTGAATGGAGATGAAGATCATATGCAGGCAAGTACATCCAGG
>CM035428.1:141633956-141636456 GCA_020310875.1 Ceratopteris richardii | reverse complement strand
TGCTCTAGGTGCCTGCTTCAACCCATACAGAGCCTTCTTCAATTTACAAACATAATGTACCTTTTTTGGATCTTCATAGCCAGGTGGTTGTGACATGTAGACTTCTTCAGATATCCATCCATTCAAGAAAGCATTCTTGACATCTAATTGGTACATATTCCAATTCTTGGCTGTAGCTACACTCACCAATATTCTGATAGTTGGCATCTTGGCCACAGGAGAAAATGTCTCCTCATAATCAATGCCTTGGGTTTGTGCAAAACCCTTGGCTACCAACCTAGCTTTGTACCTGTTTATTGTTCCATCTGAATTCTTCTTTAGTTTGTAGATCCATCTGGATCCTATTACCTTCATAGAGTCTTTCTTGGGTACCAAGTCCCAAGTATCACTTTCCTTAAGAGCTTCCATCTCTTCATCCATGGCTTCTTTCCATTCTGGTTTGGTAATTGCTTCTTCATAGGTACCTGGTTCTTCATTCAACAAGTCCTTTGCAAGATATACAGAATGTTTAGTTACAAGTGATGTGTCATACCCAAATCTGATAGGCTTCTTCTTTTCTCTCTGAGATCTCCTCATTGCTTGAGTTGAGGATTCTGGTTTATCTTCTAGTTGCTTCATCTTCATCTTCCCTTTGGATTTCCAAGCCTTGAACTCTTCAAGATTTATTGTATCATCATCATCTGAGCTTGAATCTTCTTTCTGAATTGATTCCTCCTTGGTGAGTTTTGGGAAATCCTCTTCCATGTCATAGGGTAGACTAATCTTCCTGCATTCATTCTCATACCATGAGTCATTCTCATCAAAGATGACATCTCTGCTTACCTTGAAACCTTTGTTTGTTGGGTTGTAGAATCTGTATCCCTTTTGGTTCAAATCATAACCAATGAAGATACATTTTTCAGCCTTGGGGTCTAGCTTTCCCCTTACATGTGAGGGAATATGCACATATGCTACACAACCAAAGATTTTGCAATGATCCAGAGAGGTCTCTTACCATGCCAAGCTTCATATGGTGTCATGCCATCAAGTGATTTGGATGGCAACCTGTTTATGAGATAGGTGGCAGTGGATACACTCTCTGCCCAAAGATAATTTGGTAACTTTTTTTCATTAAGCATAGACCTAGCTGTTTCTACTATGAGTCTATTCCTTCTTTCAGCTACCCCATTTTGTTCAGGTGAGTACCTTGTAGTAATCTCCCTTTTGATGCCTCTTTCCTGCAAGAAATCTTCAAACTCATTTGAGAAGTACTCTCCTCCACCATCTGATCTTAGCCTCTTCAAGCTTCTTCCTGTTTGATTTTCAACAAGTGCAAGATACCTCTTGAAACAATTAAACACTTCATCTTTATGCTTCATAAAGTATAAAATGGTCCACCTGCTATAATCATCAATGAAGGACACATAATACCTTGAACCTAAAATGGAAGGATCCTTGCTAGGTCCCCAAACATCTGTGTGTACCAAGTCTAGGTAGTCTTCATGCATAAAACCTTTCCTTGAATAGGGTAACCTGTGAGACTTACCAAATTGACATGATCCACACTTGTAAATCATGTGTTGCTTGGACACATTAGGTATCCCAAGCACACATTGATCCCTGCACATTTTCTTTAGGGTTCTTTCACCTATGTGCCCTAATCTCTTGTGCCATATTTCTAACTCTGAAAGTGTCTGATCCTTGTAATTATACAAAGCAATGTTCTTGGTGTCTTCTAGCTCAAAAGTAAACAATCTACCTGATTTATCCCCTTTGGCTATCCTTCTGAATCCATGTCTTGGGTCCTCCACATATGCTCCATGTTGTGTGAATCTGACCTGCAAACCTTTCTCCACAATCTGACCAACACTCATTAAATTCTTGGTGATGGTTGGTACATAGAGTACCCTGCTCAATAGGTTCTCGTTACCATCACATGTCTTCACATTTCCAATTTTTACAACAGAATGTTTAGTGTCATCACCTGTCTGTACTTGATGTTTGCCCTTGGGCTCTTCCAAATCAGAAAGTAGTGCCACATTGCCAGCTACATGGTTAGAACATCCTGAGTCAATATAAAATAAATGATCATCATTTGTACCTGCCTTGGAGGTCATATTCATGATCAATAGGGAGTCATCTTGCTCCTCTGTGTAGTTGTTGTAGTCTCTTCTGTTTTTGAATCCACCTTGGTAGTTACCATTGTGGTTGGGATTGTAGTTGTTGTTGTATTGATTGTTGTATCCATTGTAGCTTTGATGTTGGTTGAATCTGCCTCTCCCTTGAGAGTATCCACCTCTTGAGTAGCCTCTTCCTCTCTGATTCTTGTAGTTCTTGTAGCATTCATCTGTGGTATGATTGGACAATCCACAAATGTTGCATGGTGATGAGTTGTAGGGTCTCCCCCTACCTGACTTACCTCCTCTGCCTCTTCCTCTAGATGATCTACCTCTCCCTGCATAATTAGCTTGGGAGGTAGAGCCTTCTTCATCCTGTTTCTTCCCTTTACCTTTATCTTTAA